>CM065597.1:131881194-132528194 GCA_033119425.1 Bufotes viridis | reverse complement strand
CATTACCAGACACAGGGGTGGTGTTATTTCTGGTATTAAAAGAAAAAAGCAGATCCCTCAGGGTGCCTTCACATGCCGCAGATTTTGATGCAGAAATTTTGTGCGACAGAAAATCCATTCTATTCACCGCAAAAAAAAAAGGAAGTTACTCCGTGTGCATTCCCTTTCCGTATGTCCGTTCCGCCAAGAAAATAGATCATGTCCTATTATTGTCCGCATTACGGAGAAAAATAGGACTGTTCTATTAGGGGCCAGTTGTTCTGTTCCACAAAATACGGACTGCACACGTACGTCAACGTTTATTTTTTTGCGGACCGCAAAATACATACGGTCATGTGCTTAAGCCCTAATACTGATGACCTATCCTAAAGATAAATCATCAATATCTAGAACTAGAGAACCCCTTTAAAGTAGAAAAGCTGTACTTAACCAATGGCCGCCACCCGTTGCAATGATTTCTAGGTCCCCCATGATCTCTGCTTCCCCGGTCCTCTCAACATGGAAGTGTGACCACTCAGCCAATCAATGGCTGAGGCGTGTTCCTGAGCGGGAGCAGAATGTAGAGGATGGCGGAGTACCCGGGAGGCACTGGAATAGTAGTGGTTGGGGATCGATATATATTTCTTTTGTATGCTCATTTTTTTTAAGCATTTTCTTCCCATTTCTAACCCTCAAGTTCAGATAGGTTACATTTATAAGGCAAAAAGCGAATTAGTATTTATATATCGGGCAACTGCATGTAGAGCAATTCCCGAATATATTCTATTTTGATACGACTATATAAGAGCTGCAGTGACCCAGTAACTGAGTGGAGCAGATGCAATTCCCAGTGGCTTTCCTGCGGGGCAGTGGCAGACATAAGCTGCTTTACAGCAGCCTGTCTCTTCTGCGCCGCCGTATTCACGGGTCAAGGGCATGAAATTTACATTGCTTTCTGTTGCTCGTTGTATTCCTATGGTATATTCAACATTTTATTAACGTTCTGGGCACAGTTGCATTTGCATGTGTTTTTGCCACAGTTTACCCTGTGTGCCACACTTTTATTTATTTTTCCCCGCATCTGATCAGCATTTTTTGCAGGTCTGATGCGGACCCATTCACTTCAGTGATGCAGGCAGCACGCCGTATGCTGTCCGCATCCGTATGTCCATTCTGCGGCACTCGCAAAAAATAGAACATGTCCTATTCTTGTCTGTATTACAGACGAGGATAGTTCTATAGAGGGCTGGACGTTCCATTCCTCAAAATGCGGAACGCACGCGGCCAGTATCAGAGTTTGCAATTTGCAAACCACAAAAACCGCAACGGCCATGTATATGACCGCCGTCTCCGTATTTCAGTCTGCAAACAAAAGATCTGCAAATTTCGGAGACTTTCTGTGTGCATTGCACATTTTCTCACTCCACCGATAGAAATGACTATTGTCTGTAATATTGATCAGAACAGAACACGTTCTGTAATTTGCGGAACGGCCACAAGGATCTACTGAAAAAACACGGATTTGTGCATGGCCCCATAAAAATAAATGGGTCAGTGTTCTATCTGCAAAAAATGCGCATAGCATACGGATGAAAATTACGGTCGTGTGCATGACGCCTAAAGGATAAATCCTTTGTTTGAGATGGAGGTAACCTTTAACCACAGTGCCCCTAGTGGCTATTTTAGACAATGCTCAACCAATTTTTCCTCCGTAGCTCATTATTATTCACTGTAATTTCCGTAATTTTAAAACATTACCCTATCCCTAATCAGATGACGTCGCTTAAAGTGAAACAAACTCTAATTTACATGGTCCTATTTTGGGATGTAATTGGTTAAACCAAACACATACAAAAGACGATAAAAATGCTTTATTCGCTCACGTCGATATACACCATACGGACGCTCTAAAATTAATGTATTGTCCGAAGACTGGAACCTTTAGTAAAGTGATTGCTCAGTGAATGATCTTTGGCGCCCTCTGGTGGTGATATGGGAAACTACATTACTGATGTCTATTGTTTGAGTGTATAATCGCCCACGGCAGATTTGTTGCAGAAAATCTGCGACTGTCTTGTTTGGGGCTTTCAAAAATCCACGTACATAATGAACATAAGGTGCCCTTTCGGAAGTGTGGAGTGGATTTTTTTCAGTTTTATACAAGAAAGATGCTGCATGTGAATATACACTAAGAGAATTATCCCAAAGCTGAAGGAAGAAATGAGGAATTTAAGCCTCTGGTGTGCTTAAACATAAAATGCCATGTTATTTAGCGGAATTATATAGTTAGCTTTATGAAATGGAAGTCTAAAAACAAATTATATAAAGTGTAGAATTCAATTAAATGTAAGCACTAATTTATGTCCTTAGATAGCTGTTGGCTGAAAGCTCATTCACTCCTTTCCTCGTACACATTCTTACTTGTTTTGCCTAAACAGGGAGCTTAGGGAGGGGGCGTGTAGTGTACTTTCTCAAGGGGTGTGTCCTTTCTATTGCAGCTGGTGGCAATTGACAGATGGAACTGAGCTCGTGCTTCCATCTCAGGACAGAGAAATTAGATATAGACCAAACAGCAGGAGGCGCTATACAGGTAGATTTCAGTGACTAACTCAGTGGCTATACTACATTTTTAGTTGATTACATTACATTTTTATGCGATTACAAAAGTAGTCAGATCCAAGAGCTGGTTTGAAAACTGTAAAATATTTTAATAGGACAATCCCTTTAAACCCTTATTCACACGTCAGTCTTTTGGTCACTGATTTCAGAATTTGTGAGCCAAAAACCTGGAGTGGAGCCTGTGCAGAGATGAGGTATGTTCTTTGTTTAGAGCCACACCTAATTTTGGCTCAAAATCACAGATGGAAATCACTGATAGAAAACACTGACTCTGTGAACTAGGCCTAGTGTAGTGGCATGGGCGTAGGAAGCCCCAAAAATCTGGGGGGGACAGCACTTATGGGGCCCCTGTGTCCCCGCCCACCCTCAAGCCACACCCACATAACTCTCCACCCCCCCCAAGTGCCAAAAATCTCTCCCCCCCCCCCTTTAAGGGCCAGTGGGTCTGGTTTAAAAAAAAAAAAAAACACACACATACACAAAACAAGACACTTATACTTACCTCCATCCGTCAAAGCGATGCGATGCAGGCCTCTTCCGGCCTGTGTCCTGCGCTGTATGGCTCACAGACGGCGCGATGACGTCATCGCGCCGTCTGTACTAACATCTGTTAGGCTGCAGGCCTAGTGCCGGCAGCCTATCAGAGGAGCAGGGAAGGGAGACGCCTCTCCCACTCCTGCTCCGCAGCTCAGCCATCTGTATCGCTGTCCTGGGGACGGCGATACAGATGACTATGGAGATGAACGCTTCCACAATGGAAGCGTTCATCTCCCTGTGCCCCGCCACCGACGCACACATTGCCCTGCTGCCGCTGGGGGGGATTTTTGCATACCTGTCCCCCCCGCATTATTTCTTGGGGGGGATCTGTCCCCCCCGCTTACTGCACCCATGTGTAGTGGTGTGAGGTACGCTGTGAATCTACAGCAAGATGTGCATGGACCACGGTCGGATTTTGCTGCGCATTCACAGTGAAATCCACAGGTGCATTAGGGGCAGAAAAATCTCCCACATGTGGTCCTACTCTTAGGCTCTGTTCACATGGTGGCTTTTTTTTTTTTCACGGACTTCGGTGCAGATCCTAGCCGGACACTAATGCTGCCTTAGGGTAGGTTCACACGACCATATCTATGGGTCTGCACCATTCATTTGGGGCGCAAAAGATGAGGACGGCACACCGGCCCCGCAAAAATGATAGAGCAAGTCGTGTTCCGAAATTGCAGACAAAAATAGGCATTTCTATCATAGGGCTGACCTTTGTATCCGTGTTTTGTGGATCCGCAGTTTGTAAATGGGGCCTTAGGTTGGATTCATACACAGCATTTTCTGGCCTTTTCTCTGGGTTTCTGCCATGGAAGAATAGATTGAGATGACGGTAATTGTTATTCACACAATACACTTTTTGTTTGTGGTGTTTTCTACTCCAATCACTTTTTTTTTTAAACAGCGTGCGCAATGGTGTTTTTGAGCCATTTTCTCCCCTGTACCCACATTTTGCTAAAAACACGTTTGCGGTGTCTTTGCATTTTATTTCTTTATTTTAAAACACACAAATAGCCCTTATACCTGTCGATCCCGGGCAACGAGTGTCGCCATGTGCTGCTTCTCTTCAGGAACAGAGCCACCCAGTGGCCAGAAGGTGTACTACTTCTTAGGCTCTATTCCTCTGCAACTGGATGCCAAAAGGCTGTCAATTGTAATGAAAAGTGCGGCTAACTACTCTTTTCTAGAGTTGTTTCGATACCAAAATTTTGATTAGGTTTCGATACCATAAAAAAGTATTGCGATACTCGATACAATTCGATATCACGCGGAGAAAAAAAAACTCCCCAAAAAAATGTAAAAAAATTAGCGAATTGCGCATTTTTTATTTTTACTTTTCTGTTACGACATTCACCGCATATATATATATATTTTTTTTAACAGTTTGGACTTTAGATATGGCCATATGTGATGTTTATTTATATATTTTATATGTAAAATTGGGAAAGGTGGCGATCTATACTTAATATTTTGGTGTGTTTTTTTTTTTTTTTTTTTTTTTTTTTATTTACCATTTCCCCCCTTAGGGCTAGAACCTGGGATATTTTCATCCCTTGTCCTATTCACCCTAATGGATCTCTATCAGGGTGAATAGGACATTTACGTTTCCCTGCTGCCCTGTGCACACAGCAGCAGGGAGCCCCCCCATGGCAACCAGAGCTTCAGTAGCGTCCTGGCTGCCATGGTAACCGATCGCAATGTAGGGCTCCGATCGGTTACCATGGCAGCCAGGAAGCTACTGAAGCCCTGGCTGCCATGGGGAACTGCCACTACCACCAATGAAGGGGACCCTGTGGCCACTGCCACCAATGCTCTAAATACTTTAATATTGGGAGGGGGGGTGGGATTGAGGGCGCACTGCCCACTTATTGAGTTTAATATGGGGTGTGGGGGTCGCACTGCCCACACAATAATTAACCTTTAATGCAGATACAGGAGGCGGATACCTCCGGCACCCGCCTCCTGTATCTGTAGTAAAGGCTAATTATCATTGTGTGGGCAGGACGGGGGCAGAGCTGCAGGCCGGGTACTTGTTGCAGGCGTTCAGGTCTCACAGCGGAGGAGCACACAGGAGGAGGAGGCTGCCGTTCGCTCAACGCAGCAGTTCTCTCCTCCCATGTCCCTCCTCCTGCACTAATCACCGGCGGCCGCGTCATAGGAGGGAGGGGTTCCCTACCTCCCTCCTTCTCCACTATCTACGGCCTCAGGGAACACAGCGTGTGCCGAGCGCTGCACACGCCGTGTCCTAACAGGAGATACTAGACTGCGCAGTAGCGCGGTCTAGTATCGAAAAAATGAACATCCCGATACCGAATCGATACTGGCATAAAAGTATTGATTGGGTATCGAAAGTTCGATACCTGAAACAACCCTACTCTTTTCAGTTATATGCAAAATGTCCAGCATACAGTATATTTGCGGTGTATATATATATACATATGTACGGTATATATTTCTTGTAATGGAAGTCAGAGGCCAAGTATACAAGTTTAGGTATACAGCTGAGTACATTTGGGGCATATGTTATAGCCTTATGTTATGTCACCTTTTCCAACTTCTGTCTTCACGGTGGTAGAGGGGACATGTGGGTAAACCTTTTCTTGTATAGAAAAGCACAGTTTGGGTGCACTTTTCCTTGCAGGGTCATCTTGCAACAAAACATATACCAGAACATATACCAGTCCATGCAGTGTATTTTTTATTTTTATTTTTTAACATAGGAGCCTATGGGCAACATGTAGGACTTTACAGTGACACATGCTAAAGCCTTCCAACTGAGGTATACTTTGAGAAATCTTCTTGACATATACCTTCGACAGTAGCCTCTAAGATATGAACCCACCAATTTTAGTGAAACCTTCCAATTATCTGATATGTATGGTAGTCTTCCTACTCTCCCCGATGGTAGATGTTGGGGTAAAGAATGAAAGGGCATGTTGTGTTGCATCCTGCCCGATCATTTGTTCTCATGTAAAATAATCCACCACTAGAGGTGTCTGGCAGCAGCTTAAAGTGGTTATCCCATGACTAATGTAAAAAATGAAAATCATATAGTACAACAAAGCTAGAACCAGCCCTGTACCTCACATGGATCCAGAGATCTCCCCATTCATTGCTCTGCTAGATTTATATCAAGCTGACAGCTCAAGGGGAGTGTCTTTTCTGCTGCAGTTCAGGGGGCATGTCCATGCTCTGCCTATCACAGCTCAGGGGGCGTGTCCATGCTCTCCGTATCACAGCTCAGGGGCGTGTCTCACCTCTCCCTATCACAGCTCAGCGGGCAGTTGATGGATGAAACTGAGCATGTGCGACCATCTCAGTGAGCAGGTCAAAGAAATAAGAAAAAAACAAACAGCAGGTGGCGCTATACACAGGGGCGGACTGGCCATAGACCCGACAAGGATATTTCTGGTGGGCCGATGCCTGCAGCATGGGGCCACTTTTTACAGATACATTTTATTGAATAACTCAGTGGCTATACTAAACTTTTAATTGTGTGCAGTTACAAAAGTATTCAGACCTAGGTGCTGGTTTGAAAACTGTTGAATATTTTTTGTGGGGAAACCCCTTTAACCCCTTGGTGACCCGCCTGTTTTTGGCCTTACTGACCAAGCGTTTTCCTTCCTTTTATCATAATCGTTTTCCAAGAGCTATAACTTTTTTATTTTTCCTTCTATATAGCTTTATGAGGGTTTGTTTTTTGCGGGACAAATTGTAGTTTTTATTGGCGCCATTTTGGGGTACACATAACTTTCTGATTAACTTTTATTAACTCTTTCTGAGAGGGAGATGGGGAAAAACAGCAATACTGCCAATGCGTTTTTACGTTGTACATTTTACGGCGTTCATTTTTCGGTATAAATAACATAATATCTTTATTCTTTGGGTCAGTACGATTATAGTGATACCAAATACACATAGTTTTTTTTTTTACGTTTTACTACTTTTTTGCAATAAGACCTATAACTTTTTTATTTTTCTTTCTATGGAGTTGTGTGAGGGCTTGATTTTTCGAGATGACTTGTATTTTTCATTGGTATCATTTTGGAGTAAATGGCGCTTTTTCATCGCTTGTTATTACATTTTTTTCGGTGGTGACTAAGAATAAATTGGCAATTCTGGCTTTTTTTATTTTACAGCGTTCACCATAGGGGATAATTTATGTGATATTTGTGTAGTCAGGGTCGTTACTGATGTGGCAATACCAAATATGGTATATGGGTGAGATTTATTTTTGCTATTTTTTTCTTTGAAAAGTGTATTTTCAATGGGAAAAAAAGCGTAATTTTTTGTATGTAATTTTTTTTTTATAAATGTTTTTTTTCTTTTTTTTACCACAAGGGGACTATAACAGACAGTATTTTGATTACTTTTAAAATGCAATGCATTATCCCTATAGTGCATTGCATTTTAATGGCAATGCTTTTCTTACATTTACTAGCAGGCTGCGTCAGAGAGGCGCAGCCTGCTGGAAATTACTGAAGGCTGGTCTGGGGCCTACATCAGACCCCTTCCAGCGTTCACACACACCGACACCCCGCGATCGCATTTGCGGGGTGCCGATGGGAGACACAGAGTCCACTCCCTCTGTCAGCACTTTACATGTGGCGGGCTCCATTGCCCATGGCATGTAAAGTGTTAAACAGCCCGGATCGGCACTCCTGCTAGTCTGGGCTGTAAGAACAGGGTCGCGGCGGCCCAGCCTAAGGCCCCTTAGTGACCACCGTAAAAAGGCGTATGAGTGGTCACTAAGGGGTTAAAGGGCATCTGTCAGCAGGTTTGTACCTATGACACTGGCTGACCTGTTGCATGTTCACTTGGCAGCTGAAGACATCTGCATTGGTCCCATGTTCATATGTGCCCGCATTGCTGAGAAAAATGATGTATTAATGTATGCAAATGAGTCTCTAGGAGCAACAGGGGCGTTACCATTACACCTAGAGGCTCAGCTCTCTCTGCAACTGCTGCTCCCTCTGCACTTTGACAGTGCAAACTTCATCACAGCTGCCCTGTCAATTAAAGAGAAAAGGGTGAGGCAGTTGCAAAGAGAGCAGAGCCTCAATGGCAACGCCTAATGTTGATCCTTATTTGCATATGTTAAAACTAAATTTTTCTCAGACATGTCGAGCAGTAGTTTCCTCCTCTCTCCCCATAGCATACAGAGTCACTTTCGGCAGAGCCAAACATATACCGTATGTGTATAGGGAAGTCAGGAGAGAAAGCTGTCTCAGCTATTGAATGTGTATGGGCTGTTTTATTCTCCTCTTCCTATTGATGGACACATGCATGCTCCACAGAGTCCAGCTTGCATGTGTATGGGGTGGGGGAGAATAGCAGCTCAGGGTTGGAAATATTCTTATAGTTCTGATTTACAGTAATGTCCATGTAGGAGCTCCAGGTGAGATGACCGCTAAGAACAAGGTTGACGTCTGATTTAAAAAGAAAAAATTTCCTTCAAAAAGAGCAACTTCTTCTAAGCCGAACTGCTGGTTTGTAGCACACATGCAGCTTACAGCTGTCATGGGCATAGGTTGTGTGGTCCCATGATGTCTCCTGTTCAAGACGAGGTGGATTAGATCACAACCGTTTATTATAATAATTCCCGGCTCGCCCGTGGAAGTGAGAGCTGCACCTACATTCAGCAATCACCGTCTCTGTATGGGGACCAATGATCACTACTGCGATCTCTCATCCCCGTAGCCAGCCCTGTTTGCACAGAATGATCTGCTGCCCAGAAATGAAGATTTTGGTGTCCACATCAACAGGGCTTTCACCTGATGAACGTACGTAAATTTTAGCATCCGTGTTAAAGCAGCAATGACCAAGGTTTTAACAACAGAAACTAACAGTATCAGGGTGAACTGAACATGCATCATCTATGACCCTGTAAATTCTGATCATTAGACCCTGTCAGGCCAGGATTTGCAGCAGTAATATGGATGCTAAAGTGGCCCATGTCACGGTCTAAGTTGGAGAATGGCTGCATCCATAGAGAGGACATAGTTGTCCAACGTAAATGGAGAAGAACAAAACAAGCCATCAGCTAAAGTATTTCAATAGAAAATCATTATTATGAAGGATCATGTGTCAAGACACACAAGGAAAGGTGGGGAGGGTAGCCCTTTTCTCTCTCGCTTAACAGATAATTATCGGTAGGGACAGCCCATGGAGGGGTACCAACCCTGGTTGGCCTCATTCGCCTTCCCCAGAGGCAGTGGGGTATTGGGCTTTTCTTATCCACATGCATCACAAAATTAACAAATAAGGGAGGATAAAGCAGCCCAGGGTTCAGGGTGCTCTTCTCTCAGAGGTGGTGGAGTGAAATTCTGAGCCTACCAAGATGAGCCAGCAGAAAAGCCCATTCTGTGAATCTCCTGGTTCAAGTAAGGATGATATACAACCTCTCCACTCATCATTTGTCCGCTGTATATATACATGTATTCAGTTGTTCTCGACTCTTTGCGAGCCCATGGACCACAGCACGCCAGGCCCCTCTATCTCATAGCTCCTCAGGTACCCTTTCTACCAGATCTAATTCCTTAAATCTATTTTTAACCTCCACAGCATATTCATAAGGAATTATTATTTAAGTCATAATTGTAAGGTCTGGCATCTTTTCTGACTTTCTTCAATTTTAAGTTTGAATTTTACAATAAGAAGCTGATGATCTGAACCACAGTCAGCACCAGGTCTTCTTTTTGCTAACTGTACAGAACTTCTCTGACTGCAGAGTAAATAGTCAATCTGATTTCGGTATTGACCATCCGGTGATTTGTATGTGTAGAGTCGTCTTTTGTGCTGTTGGTGTTGTGTTTGTTATGACCAGCGAGTTATCTTGACAAAATTCTATTAGTCTCTGACCTGCTTCATTTTGTTCTCCGAGGCCAAAATTGCCTGTTATTCCAGTTATCTTTTGATTTCCTACTTTAGCATTCCAGTCCAGTGATGAGAGTTAAATCTTTTTTTGGTGTTAGTTCTAGAAGGTCTTGTAGGCCTTGACAGAATTGGTCAGCTTCAGCCTCATCAGCATCTGTAGTTGGTGCATAAACTTGAATTACAGTGATGTTCAATGGTTTGCCTTGGATATGAACAGAGATCATTCTGTCATGTTTGAGACTGTAACCCAGTACTGCTTTTTTCACTCTTTTATTGACTATGAGTGCTACTCCATTCCTTCTTCGAAATTCTTGCCCACAGTAGTAGATATAATGGTCATCTGAATTAAATTCACCCATTCCTGTCCATTTTAGTTCATTGACTCCTAAGATGTCGATGTTGAGTCTTGCCATCTCACCTTTCACCACCTCCAACTTGCCTTGGTTCATAGCTCTTACGTTCCAGGTTCCTATACAATACTGTTCTTTACAGCATCGGACTTTCCTTTAACCTCCAGCTACATCTGCAGCTGAGCATCCTTTCAGCTTTGGCCCAGTTGCTTCATTCTTTCTGGTGCTACTTGTACTTGGCAAACATTAAACGGAGTGATCAATTGTAAGTACTAAGATATAATTTTTAATAAGGAAGTCTTTAAAATACAGCCCTTTGGAATAATGTAGATTATATTTATTTATTTTTTTTAATCAGATAATTTTTATTAAAGAAGTTTTTGTAACATACAAAAAATGTGGAAACACCATCCCTCCCCCCCCTCCCCCCTTTGAGAAGAACCTCCCTCCCCCACCCACCCACCGCTGTAAGCAAAAGTCCTGCAACAGTCCAGATTTCGCTGCTACAAGTCCAGCAGATTTACTGCTTCATCTTCTATCAACCGCAGGATCCAGTATACCGACGACGTCCAGGCACATGAAGAAGCAGATGTCCAACACAGTAAACGACGGCAGCCACAATCCCTTTACACACTCCACCTGCGTCTGCGCTTCACACATACAGCACATCAGGCGCTCCACTGACAGTCAATTTATAGTACCCCTCAAATGACTAAACCGGGATACCGTATCTCTGCACCCACGGCGACCAGATCATGGAGAATTTCTTCAAAGCATTCCGTCTTTGATACACAAAGTGTTCCAGCAATATTAACGTGCGAACCTTCTCCACCCATTCTTTACAGTGCGGCGGATCTCGATCAATCCAATGGAAGGCAATAACCTTCCTAGCTTGGTATAACACTCGTACAACCGCTGTTCTAGTACTGGCATTCAAGTCAAGTTGATCCACACAACCCAGCAGACATTGCAACCCAGTCATTTCCAAGCGTACATCGAAAACACTATTTATAGTGTCAACCACCCGTCTCCAATATCGTCTCAACCGTGGACAATTCCACATAAGGTGGACTAGATCGCGCTTGAACCATCACATCTGGGGCACACATCGTCAGGTCTATATCCCATTTTCTTCAATAGAACCGGGTTTTGTAAACCCTATGAATGAGTAATAACTGTGAGACTCTATGGGCCTCACTGACTGCCACCTGTGTAAAATCTTCCAAAATGGAGCTCCACTGGTCTTCCTGCAATTCCGGCACATCTACTTTCCATTTGTCCAACAATTTAAGAGGCTGTTTCTTTAGCTGAGCATCCAGAATTGCTAGATAATGCAAGGAGATCACCCCACTAGTAGGCCCCATGGAACTAGTAAGTTCAAGTACTGAGTTCCTGGGGGCAAGCTCCATTCCAGACACTAGTTCCTGAGCTCTAATAGCATGTCGCAGCTGTAAGTATATGTAAAATTGATTATTGGGCAGTTCAAATTCCCTTTGCAGTACAGAGTATTCTTTAAGAGTCCCATTGTCAAACAGTTGATGTATAAAACTCAATCCATTCGCCTCCCATACTTTCACCGCCCGAACCTTGTGAAGCTCCTCATAAATAACATTAGGCCATATAGGGGTATGCATAGAGTGCCCTCGTATTCCCAATAGGTCCCGAGCTTTCCGCCACACCGTATAAATAACTCTCAGAATTGGGACTCGAGCCCCTCTATCCTGCAGTGTGCCATCCTCAAGTGCCGACAACAGGTTCCTATTACCTATCAGATGTTTTACTGCCATACCTGCCGTATTAAGTCCACCATCTTGACCCCAGCCCCTGATATGCTGCAGCTGCGCTGCCAGATAGTATATTCTAGGGTCAGGAACCCCCAGACCTCCATCAGTTTTAGCTCTGCATAGAGTACTCAATTTAATCCTAGGAGTTTTCAGTTTCCAAATGAGATCTCTGAAAATAGCATTCACCGTATTAAAAAATCTAAGGGGGACCCAAATCGGGGCGTTGTAAAGTACATACAAGAGCTGAGGCATCATGATCATTTTGATCAGATTGACTCGTCCAATAAGGGACAATGGTAACTTAGTCCAAATCTGTACCTTTTGTCTAAATTTAAGCAGCAATGGCGACAGGTTTAGTTGTTCATAGTCCTTTGTGTTTTTAGACACTACGATCCCTAGATATTTAAAACTGGTGACCATTTGCAACCCCTCCGCGTGAATGTAGATTATATTTAAACAAAACAAATCATAGATAAATCATAAGATTATAAGTGGCTAGGAGCAGAAAGTGCATAGCAACACTTTTGCAAAATAAGTGATGATCCTACCACTCTGACGACAGGTCCTTGGTTGTGGCAAAGAGGAACTTTAGATATTTGTGGGTCACTTCCCTCTGTAGATACCACTTTGCCTTCACCGTTGGGGTACTTTGGATGACTACTAGCCCTTAATGAGCCCTGTGAATAGATGAAGCCCTGACCTAATAATTGGCAGAGCAGCCTAACCATAGGGCACTCGTCCTTACACGGGCGACCCCGTCCGGAACCTGTCCCTATGACACACTAGCCCTTAAATGTCCCTATTCTATCCCCAACATGCATGTTTCATATTCAAGCATAATCATCAGGAGGAAAAGAATCAGGATCTGTATTGATGGTAGGTACCATTAGGGCAGATGGAGGTAGGCAGACAGTAAGATATTCCCGCCTATTCCTGTTTCAGGGCATGATTGCAGCCCAGGCTTTAGATTTCAGCCCTGCTGCCTAAAAGTGACGCTACTTGTACTTGCCCTCCACTCTTCCCCAGTAGCATTTTGGACACCTTCCGATCTGGGGGACTCATCTTCCAATGTCATATTGAGTAGCCTTTTCATTCTGTCCATAGGGTTTTCTTGGCAGAATACTGGAGTTGTTTTCCATTTCCTACTCCAGGGATTTGCGTTTTGTCTGAGCTCTGTGCTATGACCTGTCCGTCTTGTGTGGCCCTGCACGGCATAGCTCATAGCTTCACAGAGCTACACAAGACCCTCCTCCTCGACAAGGCAGCAATCTATGAGTGGGATATATATATATATTTATATATAATTGGCTACATTTTCTACTTTGGCCGACAGCTATCTCTCCTTACTCCACCATACATATACAGGCTGAGCATGCAAGTGTTTTCAATGAGGAAAGGAGAAAACCATTGCTAGATACCTTTGTGGCTTATCTCACTGGAGAACAAAAGGATTGGATGTTAAAAATCTATTGGGAGTTGACTTGCCTTCCCAAAAAGTAGGTTGCCTTTTAGACCTTCCTTTCATCCATAATAATCCAACCCTGTACTTCCCAAAGATGTTGTCACCCTTTTCTTCACCTCTTGGTAGGAGTAGACTGGTTCTGCTTCCTGCTAGCAGGGTGGACTTCTGGTCCAGAGACAACTGCTCCAAGCTGCCCCAAGTGAAGTCTTGAGACGCTAGACAGCAGTGGGAATTGCTCAACCAGCATTTAATACACTACTGCAAAGTGTGAGGGATTATGGCTAGAACACCCATCATCCATAACGTTACCTGGCCAGTGCCACCTAAGTGCTAAATTGCTGCCATCCAGCCTGCCTCCATAATCCTTACTGGTGCTAGAGAAGTTTTTGTACTTGAAATCTGTTGCTTCTGAATGACTTTGAAGTTCTACGTTGCACTTGGTAAAAAGACTTTTAATTCTGGGCTCATTCTTCAATACTACATTTCCACTTTAACGATCCCCAAGGAGCAACGGTGGAGTAGAAGGAGTACATCGTGACACATCACTTCATCATGGCCACTACCACTCCCATTCTCCGCAACTCGCTGTACATTGATATCACTTCCGCTGTATTCCTGCGGGTGGTGTAGCAGTGGCCATTTTGGTTGACTTCTTGAAAAGAGGACCCCAGAACAAGCCTATTGTTTCGTTTTCTATACTTTTTGTACAATAAGGTTCATTAAGCTCTTGCCTAAGCAGCTGATGGTCATTTTCACCTTGTCAGCACTTCGGAAAATAAGTGCCTTACTTCTTGTGGTCCCTCTTTGTTTTTAATGCAAGTTCAATTAAATGGAAACAATGTAGATTCCAGTGGGCACTTTGTCCTCATTTTTTTTATTTTTTTTGCAATCCGCACCCCCTGGCCAGCTTCATTCCACAAAAGGGGCTGTGTGCACAGTAAGACATTGTACATGTCAATGAGGGACGCTAGGGTGAAAATGCAGCAATGCATTGTCTGGACAGCGGCGTGAATATTCAGGATTGCACTGAAGCAAAATGATTTAACCCTTTCACAGCTGGCTGTTGCAACCAGCTCCTACGAGTTAAAAGGTTTGCTAATGTTTTATTGTGCAGCGAGAAGGGGATTTGACAGACCGGTGTGTGAATAGGACCCAGGGTCTTAAGTGCAGTAAACTAATAAAATGGATCCATTTGTCTCGTGTGATTCCTGTACAGGGGAAGGTGAAATCCATGGTCATCAGTTTGGGTTGGGGGAAGGGGGTTGGTGATATTGGCTATAGTTTTACAGTATTACATTTTTTTTTGCAAGGGCTCCATAGTGACATAGACCAGGCATCCTCAAACTGCGGCCCTCCAGCTATTGTAAAACTACAACTCCCACCATGCCCTGCTGTAGGCTGATAACTGTAGGCTGTTCGGGCATGCTGGGGAGTTGTAGTTTTGCAACAGCTGGAGGGCCGCAGTTTGAGGATGCCTGCATTAGACTGTCAGCCAAACCTACAAAATTCTACAGGCTGTCTAGCATGCTACTTAGGCCGGGTTTACATCTGCGTTGTGAACTCCGTCACTGTAATCCGGTCACTGTGTGCGGATTGCTGTGAATGGGGATCCGGCAGTGCCCGGTGGTATCCAACTCTGGCAGTTTGTTCCGGCAGACGCACAGACTGCCGGAATTTGCAACGCAGATGTGAACCCAGGCTTATTCTCGTTGATTCTTCGAGTAAATCATAGCCACTTGGTCCTGTGCCTTGGGCACGTATGTGGCATAAATGCAAATGTTTTCTGCCCCAAATCTTTTACGTAATGGCTGACTGAGCTTGCTGTAATGACCATATGCTCTAGTGTGACAACCCCTTCAAAGTGGTATTCCGACGACGGACATTTATGGCATTTGTATGTAACAGTACTGACTCAGCTCTTGAAGGTTACTGTCTCTCTTTGCGGAGAACATCAGTCGGTGAGGGGAGTCTTACAGGCAGTGCTCCCCGGAAAAACGTATGCAAATTAGCTCTCCTCCAAAAGGAAGAAAACCGCCTTTTCGTTATGGAGGAGACTGTGGCATAGCTGGAATCTGTAGTCATGTTTGAAGGTCCAATGGTCGGACACTAACTTACTGGGTTGCTACTGGGTGATACAACCTGCTTTGTAGGAATAATAATTAGGCAGGTTGGGTCATAATTCTAGAAATACGGGTTGACAACTCAAGTGGGAGCTGTAATATCGTCTTTATTGGAACAGTTAGGTAAGGTTCCTTTTACATTCCACCAGTAATGAGCACTGATCAATTACAACAGCATGCCGATCGGTGCTCGTTATGGTATTTAGATGTTGCCATCATTGCTGGAATGGGAGAACTGACTTTTAATATCACACAAGGGTTTGGGTTGTAGCTTTATACAAGACACTGCTTTAAGTAAAGGTGGCCATCCACATTAGATAGATGTTGGTTGATGGTTCAGAAGCAGTTGAACAAATATGTAGTGAACTTTTTTTTTTCAAAGACATGGCCATACACACTTTACTCCATTTCGGCATTTACACTTGTTCAGACAGCCCTTACATGTTCAATGAAATCACACGATGGACTAAAGATTTCCTAGGAACATTCTCTCAAAGAAAGATCTTTCGTCCAGAAGGAATGTTTTGTCTGGCTTTCGGACGAAAATATTAAACATGGCCAACTTCTTTTTATATGATAATGGTCTGTCATTGGTCGGCTAAAACTATTGTTGTTAAACTTTAACTGACGAGCGTTTGTTTTGGTTGAAATCATCTGTTTTGATCAGCTTTAGACTAATATGTATGGCTACCTTAAGAATACTTGTCGACTTCCTGCTATGTAAGAGATCCTAGCATGTTGGATGGAGACCAGCTGTAGACCCATCACATAGTGAACTTTGAGGTCATGTGGACAAACATCACCAAACACGTGTACCACATGGACTAAAATAGGATCTGCTCTGGGAAACCCACCTGACCCTTTCACTCTGTTTGTAGACAGACAGCTGCTTACGGACCAGAAGGACAAGGGTTGGATATGACTACCCCGTATTCTGCACTCTCTGTAACACTATAAAATAGGTCTCCTGACATGATACTAAGGGAGTTTCCCAGGAAAAGAAAGAAAAGGATATATTAGAAAAAAAAAAAAAATCTGGTAAAACACTTGCCACTCAAGCGCTCCAAGAGTCTCTGTCAATCAGGCTTTAGCTATAGGTAGCCATTAGCTACCATGGCTGTTCCCATCTGGTATTCATGGTGGGAACATTGACCAGTCTTCGATATGTCCAGGTCATTGTGGAACCAGTCCTACTGCTGTTTTTTTACTCCGGAGACATGGTGTTCCAAAACATAATGTCCACTCACACACTGCCCGCTCTACACAACTTGCTCTTCAGGGTATCCTGCAGCACCCCTGGTCAGCTCTATCTCCAAATCTCCCCCCCATCAAGAATACCTAGGACCTGGATAGGTCATCTGTATCTGATCGGTGGGGTTCTGACAATCAGGACCCCCGCTGATCAGCTGTTTAAGAAGGCAGCAAAGCTTGCAGTAAAGCTGCGGCCTTCTCCAGCTTTTTATAGGCCGTGTGATATCACATTCATCCGTCACATGGCCTAGGTGCAGCTCAGCCCCATTGAAGTGTATGTGCGGCACTACTGTGGGCACTGGTGCCTTCTCAAACTGAAGATCAGCGGGGGTCCTGGGTGTCAGAAACCCACAGATGACATATAAGTTTATCAGTAAAAAAAAACTCTCGGAAAACCCCTTTTAAAGAGGTATTTCATCTGATGCAGGTTCCACCACTGGGACCCATATCTCGAGAATGAAGGTCCAATTTATGGAGCGGCGTAGCTCTCTGTACTGTGCGGTTTCTGTAACTTCTAGTTACTTCTGTGGGAGTTATGTAAACCGTTCTGTATTCAGTTACGGCCTTGACAGTTTGTGGCATGCTCTGATTATAAGGATAGTAACTAACGTTGTGTTTATACAGCCTGATTCTCGGGCAGATTATCGGGCACAAACGTTTTTACGGATGCTCGTTCCCAATAATCTGCTCATCTAAATGTGCAGCTCATGACCCTATGAATGGGCGAAACTCTCATCGAGTGAATCCTTCGTTGGTAAGGGCAACTAAATTATCTTTTCCGGTCAGGAAATCGCAATGTCTAAACAGCGATCTGCTGTCCAGAAAAATGCAGCTGTATGAGGACGAGCGTTGGTGGCAGCCATCCGCTGTCTTTCTAAAGTTGCATAAAATATGCCAAACTCACTGTGACTGCCTCTAGTCTCTGAAGTTCATGTTGAACTGGTACAGGCTGACATGGGCCTGTGAGGTGGACTTGAAGGTGTTAACGTCATGCTCCTCTTGCCAATCTGATGCAAACAGTAAAAGCACCAACACACAACAATTGGTTCATCTGCATAATGGCTATTTGTTATAGATACGCAAATTCCTGTCCTCCTTGTTTGGGCACAATAGGACTTTGCATTAAAGAGACCATTTGCATAGCTCGGTCTATTAAAGGAGCTTTCAGCATGTTTATTTGGGAAATATTGCCACCATCTTTGTATTTCGGGGTATTACCTCCATGCTATTTGCAGTTATCCTTTACACTGCCCTTCATTATAATACTCAATATTCTCAATATACTACTCAATAGTCTACTTTGTTTCTCTAAGCTTTGTTCTCTAAGATGTTGGCCAAACCTGCCAATTTTATTAGGACCAGCCAGCCATCTAATGGATTGGACATTGGATTTTAACACGCCCAATCTTTTAGTTCTGGAGGAAGGATGGGGGGGGGGGGGGGGGGATAAGGTTCCTACCAGAGATGTCTGGCCTTCTCCCCAATTAATTCACGACACATGCCTAGACAAGCTGAGCATGCATGTGTGTGGGAGTCAAGATTGATAGCTGTCAACTAAATGAACATTTGGTCCACGGTTATCTCCTGTGTATGGCCAGCTTAAAAGGAGTTGTGCCAAGTTTAAAGGTGTCCACAGGATAGGAGATAGCTAAATGATTGCTGGGGGTTCGACCAGTGGGACCCCTACTGATCTTGAGAACGGTTGTATGGTACCGTTCCTCTGACCTGATGGAGCAGCAGGTCTATTGGACCGCCAGAGACAGCTGACTTCAGGGCTCTGTAATTTCTGGCAGCTCAATCGAGAATGAATGCCACTCCATAGGATCAAAGGAACAGGACCCCTGTTCTAAAGATCGTGGGGGTCCCAGAGATTGGAACCACAGATATCAGTTAGTTATCCCCATTCTGTGGATAGGGGATAACTTGTAAACTTGGCAAAACCCCTTTTATGCCATCGCTACTAACATGGTACTGGTTGGTCATTCATTGATATTTTTCAGGCTCTCAACCTTATGTAATTCCAAAATAGCTATTATTTGGAAGTTGCCTGAGGGACGTTCCTCCATTGCCACCCCCTTCCCCCCATTATTTATGATGACATTTCTATATACCTATAAACCTCTATATAAAATGAAATAAACCTAATGGCCTGCAAGCTTCTGGCATGGGAGTCTTTCTCTTTGCAGAGAAACCCTCTTGATCTCAAGACCCTCCTTTGCCTCCAGCAGAGTCCTTTCCATGTAAATGCAAAAAGCTCCTTATCTCTGAGCTCACAGCTCATCAGCATAAGCATGCAATCTGCTGAGCATAATGTGCCGTGATTGTAAGCATGTAATGATGGGCATCTAGCGTCCTCCACGCTTGGCATTTCCCGGATTGTATGAGGATTTACTCATTATGGAAGGTAATGTTCTGACCTCATTGTGGGTCTGCGCCAAGAGATCCTGGTGCCGCTCCTTCATCACTTCTTGTACATTTCTGTAGGTTCAGTAAGAGGAGACCGTAATGTTCATGTCCAGTAAGCCTTTATATTAATGAGATTCCCAAAGACTTAATTAGCAAGCAATTTTAATACTTTTCTTTTTTTTTTACTCTGTTTTTGTCCTTCCCAATTTTTTGGGTTGCAAAATTTGTTTTGTCCCTTGTTTAAAAAAACAAAAAGGTACTATTGTATGTGAAGTGTTGACTTATACAAGATACAAGGAAATATGCCCTAAATATTTACCAAAAGGACAGGGAACGCCCCTCAGCTCCTTATCTTGCAAGATGCTTGTTTATTTTTGAAGGTGCTATTGAGGTTCTCGACCATGAACTGCGGTGATATGGAGAGAATAGGGTGATCAGTTCCACTTAGATAACCTCAGGGTAATAAACCGAACCCCCCTCCCTCCCCAGGCCAGAACTGACCTTAGGGCTTGAACTGTGTGGTCACATGACCAGCTCGTAAACTGACCTGTGAGAGAGGAAGGGTCCCCTGTCCCTCCCAGCCCTCAGAGTAGAATAGGCATTTCAAGCAACAGGAGAGAAGTCCCCATCATGCTGCTGGGTGCATGGTGACATGCCCAGCTCCATGGCTGCACATCAGCACACCCGGACAGGCATGAGATGGATACATGGGAAGGTATGTACTCTGGATCTGGATCCTGCATCAGGCCACAGAGGTCACTGTGGAAGGAGGAACACAGATGATGTCAGCCAGGATTCAACTAGTTGCCTCTGGATTGTTCTAATGGAGAAACCCAGGCAGATAGTAGTGGATGCAATACATGTCTTTTTCTTATATATAAAATGTTTAGATAGATAATATTTATGAATATATATATATATAATTTTATCTTATTTGTATGTAATTATTTGACGTGCTATTGCTATTCTAGAGCTAGTATTGTGCTGTACATATTATACAATGTATTTTTACATTTTATGTCCTAATATGCAATCATAATTTTCTTAAAAAGAAACCTGCATAGAAGGAAGGCCGTCCATGTATTGTTACAGGGGGGTTGTTTTAATGATTAGCTGTATATATAAATGATTTATAATGCTTTTCTGGGGCTTTATTAGACACTGGATGACACGACGACATAAACCGCTTACAGTGGTTAGGTAATATAATGAGGTACCTGGAGCATTAGGAGGGCACGCCTAGCGGAGGAGAGGGACGGTTTCAGTTTCGCAACTGAGAAAGGAAGTTTTGTAAACTGTGGGCTTGTTAGGAGAGAGGAGAGAGGAGTGTATTGTTCCTCTTCTGGGGAGACTGGCAATTGCATCCCTCTGAGAAGCACAAACTGTCTAATGTCTATCATTTATCTATTTCATATTTTTCATCCGTATCTTGTGTCCATGTAGCTATCTATCTATAGTATCTCTCTATAGTATCTCTGTCTAACAATTATCTATATCTGTCTATCTCCTATCTATCATCTATCATATCTATCTATATTATCCATCTATCTCTTATTTATCTATCTATCTATCAGTATCTATCTACCTACCGTGTCTCTCCATAGTATCTCTATCTAACGATTATCGATATCTGTCTGTCTATCTCTTATCTATCTAGTATCTATCTATTATTTATCTTATATCTATTATCTATCTTATATCTATCTATCTATCTATCTATCTATCTATCTATATCTATCTATCTACAGTTTCTACCCATAGTATCTCTGTCTAACGATTATCTATATCTATCTTTCCATCATCTATTTATCTGTCTGTCTATATTATATCTATCTGTCTATCATTTTCTATTAATCTTTTCTATGTAATCTGCCTTTTCTTCCTATACTTAGAAGAATCTATCCTATAGGCCTCTCTACTTGTGACAATCACGAGTCTGAGTACTGTAATATTTTCCTACAGCGGCACATCACGGGATTATCTTATATATATATGTATATATATATATATATACATTCACCTCTTGCATTGTTATATACACAGTTGAGGAGATTATATGCTTACAGCAGTAACCAGTGGTTCTCCCAGATTTACCATTCACATTGGTGAATTTCGATTATTTCATATGTATTTTAGTGGGCTGAAATGTTTATTAGCAATGTGATAGGTCCCTATAGCTCAGAACATGGCTCTGATAGGGGTTATAATGCGTTACATTATGCGGGGGGTTACGTCACATTAGTTTGCGACAGCTGGGTAAGGGAGTCACAGGATTAACAGCAGACAGCTGTGAATGAAAACTGCCTCTGAGAGATTTATGAGCATACCTAGGCCTGTATGTACACAAACGGTATATATGGGGGTCTGACTGCCTTACTGCCAATATAAACTCTATGTGATGCCAATTTGTGCCCATTTTTTGCCACAGTGACACACACCTAATGGCACAACTTTAATTTAGTTTTAGTGGCAGAGAGCGATTGCCAGTAAGCCTTTGTCTAGTCATAGATATTCCATGTACACGTAGGTACCGCGCAGTATACAGGTCACTGGTCGTTATAGTTCACCGAGGGCCTGTCTGTGGCCAGGACAGACGTCTGAGTGTACCATTAGCCTTAATTATGTATTTGGGAAGGGCCTAATCTCAGCTAAGCTGATCATGGCGGACGTGCTTTAATTAGGATGTTGGCACTGTGACGTATTGAGCCATTCCGGTATGTCCCCTTCCATTGGGCTAGACAGTAGAACCTGAGCCGACACGTCCAACTAAGCCAACGCATATTATGAAATCTGCCACATAAATATCATGGGAGGGGTGTACCCAAATCCCTATATGCAGATTCATCTACCGAGTCATGTTTAAGAGGGCCTATTGGCCACTGTGAGAGGTTAGTCTAAGAGCGTTATGATGGATGCCTCTGCATAGTTGTCAGCTCGAATGTCTCGGGTAATCATTATTTGCCTGATGATTCTCTAATCCCCAGGACATTGTATTATGTTTGTATACAGGCTTATCCCTGTGGTGCTTCTGTATCCAGCTTCCTTTGTTACCGCACTGTACCCTGATCCCAAATACATAGGATATCCTGGGTAAGGCCTTTCAAGGCAAGGAATGTGGGAGACCAGCTATCCCAACTTTATTTTTATTTTATTTTTTGTTTCCACGTGGCCGCCCCCACCTGATAGCTTTATCTGGCAGGAAGGGGTCAGTCCACTGCCAAATTCAGCAAAGCAGCAAAATCCAGTCTTTCAGCACATGGGTTACTGTGCAGGAAGTCCCCGGTGCTGAGGGGGTGGGTGGACGGCTTTCACAATGTGTGTCTGTTGGGGGTGGGGGGGGTGGATTTCAGCATCTGTAAGGGATCAATAAGTGACAAGACCCCTTCAAGCCCTTTGTGTTTACCTTTTAATTGAGTGTAATCATTTTCCAGGGTTACAAGCAGAAGGGTCAGAAATCAGATCAGACCATTTGACTGGTTTTACAGTAACTACCCCCCCCCCCCAGCAGACCCGCCCAGACTGACAGAGATCCAGTTTTGCAAGAATTCCTAGATTTGGACTCCTTAACACTATTATCCCAAGAAACCTCCACCTCTTTTGTTTCATTAACAAAGACTGTAGTAGTCGTCATCTCTAGCATTTACAGCTTCAAAAATATCAGATCATGATGAAGATGGCGCGACGGTGCATTTACGTAGTGCCCTGCGTGATACTATATTGCTTTGTATTGACATTGGAGGTGATACAACTGCCTTTGGTCAGTTAACCTTCCATAGAGATCAATGATCAACCAGTGCGTAAACCTTTTCTCCCATGTGTAATGATTAGATATCCTTACTATATGTCCCTACCAGCGCATTAATGTCCATTTCCATTGCTAACCTGGCCACATATAGGGTCGGCTTAATCGCGCATGTGGTCATCTGGTAAGTGGACTGTATTTAAACAGGGGCAAGATACATTACCAGAACAAAGGCTCTGCTCCTTGGGCTGATCATCTGTGTTGCATGGAGCCCCTGATGTAGTTTGTGATGGAAGGATCTCATAGGTATTACTCATAAATCCTCACTACTCTGGATCGTAATGTTTCCCTTAGTCTCCTGGACGCTGTAATATTTTATTGTACGTGGCCACTATAGGGCATAGCTTTTTCAAGATGAGATTAAGACTTTATATATTGCTGGGGTAGATCCTACATCTGGTTCCACATGAGCAGGGATACCTGCAGTCTGGAACAATGTAGAAGTTTAACTATCCCTGTCAAGCCTGGATAAATCCTAATTACATTTTGTGGCTAAAAATGTGCAATTCCAGCTACATTTTTCAGTTGGGTTCTATGGATGTGTGCAAAATGTCCTGTTGCTGGACCAAGTTGACTTCTGAAATGGTGTAATTGGATTCTTAGAGCCCTAGATCAGTCTCATTGTATAACTCGCCCTCACTAATTTATTCTTTGGTTTTTCTTAACCTCACTTTTGGTTTTTAGGTTTGTCTTGATTAAAATTCTCCTTCCAGCAAGCTCATAATGTTGCAGTGAAATCTTGATCTTTCCTGGCTTATCCATCATTTTTTGAGGACCATCAAAGAACTTTTAGGTGTCCATTTTTGGAAATCTGTTTAATTATCTCACCCAAGTCTCTTCCCTAGTCATTGAGATAAATGTCCATATTAATTCAGGAACTATTGGCATTAGCCATTAACTAATTAACTTTTAGTTGACAATAAATTTATAGTTGTGTTCACCATTTTTAATGATTCTGAATATTTTATTTCATTCATCTAAATCTGAAATCAAATATTTAGTTTGAAGCTCTAAACTCAGCTGGCAATATTTATCTTTCTGCCCTCCAAAAATGTGTATTATCTCAGTAAGCTCTATCTTATCTTACTATTCAAAGCTCGTTGGGGGAGTTTATTTAACTCATTGAAGTCTGGATCTTGTTGTTGTATAACAGTAATTACTTTTATCTTTCGAAACCATAGATCTGTTGGGTGTTTCTGTTCCTCCATTTAACCTTCTGGTCATTGATGGTTAGTTTTGAAATGCTTGGGCATGGTAACCTTTGGAAGAACTTGAGATAAACCAGTAGTTTGAACAGATATAAGACTATAGCTGTAACATTTGTTTATCTGTGTCCCGCAACTACATACATCGATAGCCAATATCTATACTAGATATTTTTAAATTGTTGAATTCCTCCAATTTTTTTCAAATAGTTTCATAGTGCATCCTAGTGTGACAGCATTTGCTACTTGCCTCCCAAGTGGCCCAATATTGAAGTGGGGAAACATGAGTGCCACGTAGGAACCGTGGGGGTAGGCCATAATATTGGGCCATATGTTCGGCCATACAACATTCATGAAGAAGTACTTTAGGAGGATAAAGAAGTGGTCACTCAAGCCCGGACTATAAAGTGAGGACAGCTATGTGGTAGGCCATGTATTATTCAACATAAGTAGAAGTAATGGTGCCCATACATCTTCTGTCAGCTAAATGCTTGTTGGACTGCTATCTCTTCCAACTCCTCTATGCACATACATGGTTGGTTTGGCTTAGAATGTATATGTTTTCAATGGGGAGAGAGACGAAAACTGCTGCCAGACACCTTTGGGGGTGGCTCATTTCCTAACAGAACAAAAGGATCGAGTGAAAAAATTAAATTTGCCTGATTCTTCTCTTTCCCAACATCTGTCGGGAGAGTTGATGGCCGATTGTACAAGTGTTTCTATCCAATTAGTTTAAAAATTGTAACTATAATGGCCTCCTTGTGTGTTTTGGACCTCTGTAGGGTAGCTATACTTGATTTGTTTCTTTATTTTCCTCAAATAAAGGAGGACTGGAGATTAGAGAAGAAGAATTTAAGGAATGGCCCACTTCATGCTCTAACAATTTACCGCCTTGGACAAAGTTAATATGCCCACGTGTCGATGATAGCCACGTGCACCAGGGTAGTTGAACTTTTTGTACAATTTAGATATCTTTCTTTTGTGATCGTGTCATGGATCATATTTATTTACTGGTGAACTTTTGGATCATTCACATTGAGTATAGATGCCAGGACTGATGGCATGTATTTCTTGGGAGGCTGAAGCCCAGGCCTTCAGAATGTTTGAAGAATGTGTATTTTATACTGGTGATGTCACTGCAAAACATATATATTGTATGAGAACATGGAAGGAACCCCACCGTGACCTTTGAAACAATGCCCCCTTTAATGTGAGAAGGGGGAGGCTTTGCAGAGCAGAAGCCATAAAATTCTACAGGGTTCAAGATGAGGTTGAGTTGTAAGCTTTGTCATTTTCACACACTGCAACTATGTTTGCTTTAGCACTTGTGCTGCAATGAAGTTGGCCTGCAGAGGTTGCACTAAAGATAAACCCCAGCTTGTGGTCACCACATGTTGTTGTTGTCATCGGTCATGCACCTCCCATCCCAAACTATTTAGCAGTAAAGTATAATGTAATGATTTGGATATCCAAATTCCAAAATGTTTGGAGATGGGTGTCCAACACCCGGTACATAAAATTATTCTAACTTTAATCAGGGTTTTGAACATAACCTGTTTTGGGAATATGAGAAACAAGTTATCTGTAGGCAACCTGTACAAGCATAGATAATTATAAAGATGGGCATACTCAAAAAGTGGGAGATATTGAATCCTTCTAAAAACAAAATATTACTAAAGTTGGTTGGAAAATCCTGCGACAGCTAGGTCCAAACATAGGATATTGTGTTTATCATGGGACATCCAATTGTACTTGAAGTGCATGTGGCTCTTAGCTCATAAGATGATGTGCACCTTTCTAGACTTAAAGGGGTTGCAACAGTGACCTGCTCCCCTTGTGTCACATGTGAGGTGACGAGGTGAGAGTAGGTCACTGCTGCAGTCTGTGATTGGCTGTTGACGGATGTTGTCCTCGGCACACATGGGAGCGAAACTGCCGGCCCGGGAGCCCAACAGACTAGATCAAGTGAACCTCACTCTGGGTCAGGCAGGTCTGGGCCACCCTGTTACAGTTGGATAACCCCTTTAAGCTGTCAGCCAAATACTTATTTGGCCGATATCTATTTCTCCCAACATGTGCATGTTGGGTTCAGCCAACATCTGTTCCTCCTAACTCCACTATATACATACATGCATGCTTGGTTTGGCTAACATCTATTGCTCCCAACTCCCCTATACATGTACATGCATGTGTTTTCAGTGGCAAAAGAGGATATAACCCATGACAGATAACTCTGACGGAAAATGGGAGGCCCCCTTACACATGAGAGAGTTGTCAGTTTCTTGCCAAAATTGGCAGGGACGGGCAACAATAAGCATATGTGTATGGGGTGTCCTATAGCGTTGCCTAAGGTTTAATATGACTCATATACTACAATGGCAACACCCAGGTTTATATATGTATTTATTAGTAGGTTGTTGTACATTAACTTTCGGTCTGTAGATCATTGTGACTTTGCCTGTGGTTGTAGCATCTTTGTCAATGGACCATGATATAAAATATGACTATAGCAGCTTTGTTAGATTAGACCCCAAGGGAAAGTACAGTAAGTCACTTCTTTTGTGACTGTATTGAACTGTGGGTGGTCCTGATGCCTGCCTGCTGCTTTATATATTCACGTGTAAGCTCAAACATATAGGGGAGAATTTATCAAGACTCCAGAATTCTGTTCAAAAAGTTTCAAAATAGGTGTTGTGACTTTTGTGCATATTTCTGAAAAATTTTGCAACACTTTGGATTTTTACATTACTCACGCTAGTTTTTGATGCTGGCTGGAAAAGTAGATGTGGTTAGTTATGCTAATTAGTTTCACTCAAATGTGTAGAGAGTGAAATAACATCTCAAAACAGACGTTTGACCTAAAAATGCCCTTAATTTATCAAACATTGTGCAACATTTGATAAATGCGGAGAAAATTACAACAACGGGGACCCCTGCAAAAATTGCCATCGTAATAAACCTCCCCCATAATATTTTCAAAGTGATCCCATGTACCCAAAAATTTTTCTCTGAAATATTTTCTCCTCCTTCATCCCCTTTTTACTGTAGCTACCAGAAAATCCACATACTGATATGATTCCCGATGGCAGTGATAGCTTTACATTTCTTTTGGATTTGGAAGAACGACCTCAAATATCAAGGTTAAAGGGAATGGTTTGCATAGTAAAGCATGGGGAGCATGAAGAGGTCAATGGTAATGTTGCCTTCACTCCACCCAATACTTTGCAGTATAACACAAGGAGTCCCCATTAATATGCAAAGGACGCAGAGAGCATAGGGTCATGAAATCAATAGGGCCTTGGGAGTCCTTAATAGGGTCATCTGGAATTCCTTCAGGGCCTTGTAAAAATCCTAAGATTCTTATCCTCCAGTTTTCGTTCCAGTTTTCTTTCAGTACTGCAAAGTTCAGCTGCCAGGAATGGTAAAGTGAACTAGCTGACATACAGTAATTCTTACTGGAATGTGTGATTCCGCCTTAGTAATGCGGAAAAGGGCAGAATAAAGCAATTTTGATGCAGTGGAGACTATTATGAAACTTGACCATTAGTGGAAAAAAAAAAAAAGCACAGCAACTATTTGCACATTGACTTCAGTAAAAAAAAAAAAAAAGTGGACTTTAGAAATTACGTCCATCATATTACTTTGTCCCTTGTTGAAATTGCCTGGTCTTTTTAGGTCACTTTTTGACATTTGAAGTAACATATGCAACGTCAGATGGAACGGTTATACTATACCCGACTACCCAGTTGCAGTGAAAAATTATTTTCTAGAAAGGTGGTCCTCTCATACAGGGCAAATTATAGATAAAAAGGAATGAATCCTTTTTTAGATCAGACATGGTCTTCTCAAATAGATGACATTTTGGAGAGTGACGTGTATGTCTGTATATATATAGGAACCTGAGTACTCATTGGTCAAATTGGAAACTACTTCTGCAGCAGTACCAACCAATGAGCATAGATATTTAATGGTTACCAGCCAACTGTTATCACATCCAATCCACACTAGATCCTTTGTTCGTAAGCCTGTTCATCTTGGTCATATACAGTGGGACAACCACCCAAAGTTGGGTTAAAATGTCTTCTAGGGGAGTGGTCATCACAACGAAGACATGGTGGAATCCTAAAAGTATACGGTGGAATTTTAAGTCTTTCTTAGAAAAACTAGTCTGGATAATGGAGTGGTCTCCACAAAGAGGTACTCTTTTGGACAAATGGTGCAGTAGGAGCCACTGGCACCATTCCAAGGGAGGATTGGTGAAAACATTCAAAGATGGCACATGCTTTTTGGTCCCAACAGTCGATGCCCAGCAGGGTCTTCAGCTGGTAACAAACATTAGCTTATGCACAGATCCCAGTGTGAATAACGGCATCTGCCAACAAGTAAATATAGTAGGCTATAACTATATAGCAACTGAAAATTTATCAGAAGACTTGTACAGACTTGTATATGTATTTAGGGTAGGTATGGGTTGTAGAGTCATGTAGGACTAGTTTGGACATTTTTGGTTTCTTGCATAAGGTAGTGCAAAACAGTGCACAATCTTTTGTATCAGGAGTGTCTTTGAAGTGCAAAGCTGCTGATGGCTTTCAGGCAATAATCTACAACACAACACCCTACAATGAACTGCAGTTTGCATGATTTTACGTTCAGTTTCAGTTGCCAACTGCTGCCTTCAAACAGCTGACCATACAAGTGTAATACCTTCTACTTGGCTGGCCCATTCTCCGTGTGGCACAATCTGGGACTGTTGTCAAACAAGCATTGTAGGTATCTCAACATCATAAGTTTTGTTCAGAAAAAGACCCCACACACAGATTAAGGTCACATTTGGATGCATATGTAACCACCATTATGATGTGTACCTTACACATGGAGCATATGTGAAGACAAGGGCTTACTGTATGTGGCTCCTAGGCAGCATGCATTGGATGTCAGCTCAGCTCATGGTGGCATTATCCAATGCAAGCTTAAGGTCCTTGCTAAAATGTTTTGATAAGTGTTGGACTCCTATGACCCAAATACCTGAAGGGCATCAAGATACCAGGGATACCTTGTTCCTCCATGGTTGTTTGGGCCCTGAATTTAGATGCTTGTTGTTCAGGCTGCTCTTGGTGGAGATGGGATCCTTATGTTCTTAGATAATAGAGGACGCATGATACTTGGCCCATTTGCACTTTTATAATATGAACATATTTTTGTGACTAAATGCTGGGCGCTTTTGCTCTTGAAACCGAAGCATCATGTGCACTTGGTCCTCCTTTTATTTAGTACTATGTGTATTGACATCTACATGAAGTTCACTGAACTGTAAGATGTCTGATATATACGGTATATAAAAAAAAAAAAAATGTACACCTCAAATAAAACTCCTCACATTTTCAGTTCCGACACGCACCTAAACTGAAATAAAACGGAGGAATATTGCTAGTGATTAGTATATAAGATGCTACTTATTTTTAGGTTTAATGTAATCTGTTGTAAATTTCAGAAAGGTTTGTAGATGGCACTAAGACAAAAGACAGTGACAAATCCAATAACATGGTATGCCCTATATTTTATCTGATAAAGCACTGCAGAAGATTAGAAAATTCAGGGCTACAAAGCAAAGGAGCAGGAATGGAGGATTCTTCTAAGTCAGATGTTCAAACAGATTAACAGGGTTGTCTCAGTGATCTGCAACCGGAGCATTCCTCTCCTGACGACTGCCAGCCCTAAACAACCTCCCCGAAAGGCCGTAAATAATGTGCTTATAATTGACATCAACAAACCGAGCAGGCATCTTCACAAGACTGTAGCCTAATGCTCCCGATACTGACGCAGCCTTCATTTATGTGCACCCTATGGAGAAAGGGTAAAGATACCGTATATACAGCTCAACATTGCAAAAATTACTTTTCACTTTCTGCTCATGTCAGTATGTGCAGCATTGGTATCCTGCACATAGGTGGGTCCTGACAATACCAGTTAAGACATATATATATATATATATATATATATATATATATTGATATATTTTAATCTTTTTTAGATTGTGGCATGCACTTTTTTGTTTTTGCGCTCTGCTTGAAACAACGTTTGGTAATGTTTGTTACGTTACGCTATTTTTTTTCCATTGAATTTTTGTTCATGCTGCTCAGAAAAGGAAGTGTCTTTGCTATATAACAAAAAATAATAAAGCATGCATTAAAAAATGCCATTATACTAAGGCATGTGTTCGGCCAAAAACACCACAAAAATGCATAAGAAACATGCAAAAGTCTGCACAGGTCAGGCATTTTTGGATGCATTTTTTTTTTCCAATTATGTGTGGCAGCATTCTAAAGAAATAATATTGATGGGGGTTAGGGGTGTATCTACATTAGTCGAAAATACAAGGAGTGACCCCCCCCCCCCCTTGTATTATCTTGTACAGTGGCCATATTGGTTTCAATGCTAAAAATAATTTCTAACTTGACGTCACAGCAGAGGACATTTCAACAGCCTGGCTCGATAGTTCATCTTTGTAAATTTTAGAAGGAAACACTCACACTCTTCAATATTCTGTCTTGTGGGAGCAATTTTTGACCTTCGAAAGAGCATCCACTGTCTAAGTAAATAGAGTTGCTCTTGTGTATGTTGGCTCGAAAATCCTTGATGAGCAAAACTGAACTTTTCCCCATTTACTCAGAATTTTTGTCCAGGGTTCAGGAAGCTCCTCTGTCTCTCAGTGACCCCAAGTCTCCATTCAGGCTTTATGGTGACCAGGTTGTCCTCATCTGTACAGTAACATTGAATAGATCTCCTCCTGGAATGTCGGACTATTGATCCCCACCATTGTGCACACTCTGCTCCTCCCTTGATATAAATAGCTCACAGTGACAGGTTTGTGACATTTTGCCTTTTTGAAAGGAATTCCACAAACCCACAGCTTCCTTGCCTTTTATTTTAAGGAAAATTAAAATGTCTTCCAAATAGTGGGGGAAAAGCTGATGAAGATGTCATGATGTCAGACCCCATGGATAGGTCAGGACTTCCTTTCATAGTAGTAAATGAACAATAAGATAGAAGGCCAATTCTGCACAGTATATCACAAATAATTTCATCCAAATATTATTCCGATACAATGGGGCAGATTTACTAATCCTGGCTAAAGATAGCTCCGATTCATCTGACACTGATACATTTCAAGAGCATCTTTAGAAGCATGTCTAAATTTCCACCAGCTATTTCGTGGCTTGCTTAATTTTTGGGAATTTTGGCATGGTAAGTATCTCAGGCCACACTCCTTTCACACTAAACCCTGCCGAATTCGCAGTGAGCCACACCTCTTATCGAGGGAGGCGCAAAAGATATCTAAAGCACATAATAGATGTGATAAGCATCATGGATGCCAGGTTTTTTTATTTTTTTTTGGGTGCAAATTTAGTCAAAATTGAGGCACATATATCTCCCAATATATATGTTCTTTTCACAAAAATACCCCAACAAAAATTTGCCAAAATGATCAATGTGCCCATTGCAGTAGACTTGAAGGTCTATGAGCAGGTTGATATTTGATGGTCATTTAAAGGGCATCTCTGGGATTTTTGTATTGCTGGCCTATCCTTAGGATAGGTCATCAATATCAAATTAGCGAGGAAGCTGATAAAGATAAGCTCTTCTGCGGTTGTTCTGGCGCTGGAACTAAACACCTCCATCCATTTTGTAGTGGATAGAGCTGGTTCCTACTCCCGTTGCGGTGGATAGAGCTTTGTAGATGTGGTGCCAGATGATATTCCTAAGGATAGGCCATTAATGTAAGAATCCTGGAGAACCCCTTTACTCCATATGCATAAGGCTGGCATTATAGATGAGCGTTCTGTTCAGTCGCACACAGCTTTGGCAGATGTTCTTGCACCCGAGGCTTGTGGTTACCATGTATCCTAATATATGGTGTATTATGTAGGCATTGCTGTTAGAGTTCCTTCACACATACTATCGTTTAGAAAAATCAGATGCAAAATCCGTATATCTTACCTGATTTCAAAGCAGATTTGTTGTGGAATTGCTGCTGACTTCACATGTCAGTGCCATGCAGAATCTGTATCTAAGCATGCAGATTTTGCATCGGATTTGTCCATAACAGTACATGTGGAGGCAGCCTTATAGCACCTTGCGGTTACTGTAGGTCAGTATTATGTCAGTGCTATACACTGCGGCTGATACTTCAGCCTCTGTTACATTCTTTCTGTTCTAATGTCATTTATGTATAGATTGGAGCTGCCCCTGAATATATGTATGTTGTAAATCAATAAATATTCAGTTAGTTCGGAAGCCGATAAATTTTGAGTGTCGCCACGGGTGGTTCCCAAGGGTTATTAGGGGAGGAAGGGGTTACAGCCATTGCTGTTATGCATGATGTGTCTTCTATACATTTCAGTATTACATTGCCCTTTAAATATCATTCAAGAAAAGCTGTTGACTAAATTTGTGTAAGGAGGAGTATTACTAATTGAAAGATGATGACAGATGTAGCTGAGCTGAATGTGTCATCAGACTCTTTGGGATGCATTGTTTTGCCAACCGCTTGTAATATCATAGGGTAAAACATAATCATCTCTACTACATCTGTATTTTTCACAGTTGGCCAGAAAACGTATTAATTTGCTGCTCTTGTGGAGATTACAAAGTGATTTCCTATCCATACGCATCCTTGGCATGCCATCAAATCCAATGTACTGAAGTGTATTACACAGCGCAATAGACTTACAGCCAATGCATGACATACAGAAGTATTGTGATGCATTGTAAAGGGGATCAGACCCCCAAAAGTTGAAGTCCCAGAGTGGGACAAAAAATAAAGTAAAAAGAAAAAAAAGTGTAAACCCCCCCCCCCCAATTCTTTTTAGTTTCAAGTAAAAAAAAAAAAAAAAAAGGGTCCTTTTTCCAAAATAAAGTAAAAGCAAATTGTAAAAAATAGGGAAAAAAAGAAAAGTAGACATATTATGTATCGCTGCGTCCGTATCGACCGGGTCTTATAAAATACCACATGACCTAACCCCTCAGGTGAACACAGTCAAAAAAATAAAATAAAATCGGTGCTAAAAAAAATCATTTTTTTTGTCACCTTGCATCACTAAAAGTGCAACACCAAGCGATCAAAAAGGCGTATGCCCCCCAAAATAATACCAATCTAACCGACACCTCATCCCGCAAAAAATGATACCATACCTAAGACAATCGCCCAAAAAATTCAAAAACTGTGGCTCTCACCTTTTAGAGACCAAGTGCCCAAATTGCAAGACAACACCCACTTATTTATCACAAAGTGCCCGCACGGCAAAGTGACCTGAATATTAATATAGTATATCTTCCATGTACTTTATCATTTAGGTATAATAGCCTGCCTGCATTCAGTGCGCTGCTTGTGCTGTTCACTGTTTGCTGATGAATGGCAGGAAAAGTATATTGGTACACAATAGACTTTTTCCAGGGTGCGGGTGCCCACGAAGAGGGCTCTGAGTGCCGCCTTGGGCACCCGTGCCATAGGTTCGCCACCGCTGCACCTAAACATGATTTTTTTCCCCAAAATATTATTGTGTAAAACTTAAATTAAAAAAGTAGACATATTAGGTATTGCCACGTCTGTAACAACATGCTCTATGAAAATATCACATGACCTAACCCCTCAGGTGAACGCCGTAAAAAGAATAAAATAAAAACGGTGTCAAAAAAGCAATTTTTTTGACACTTTATACCACAAAAAGTGTGAGACCAAGCGATCATAAAGTCTTATGCACCCCGAAATGGTACCAATCAAACCGTCATCTCATCCCGCAAAAAATAAACCCCTACCTAAGACAATCGGCCAAAAAATAAAAAAATAGGGCTATCAGAATATGGCAACACAAAAACAAGATTTTATTATGTTCAAAAATTATTTCACTGTGTAAAACTTAACAAAAATAGAATTGATAGACATATTATGTATTGCCGCGTCTGTAACAACCTGCTCTATAAAAATATCACATTAAATGCCAAAACAGCCATTTTGTTCACCTTGCCTCACAAAAAGTTTAATACCAAGCGATCAAAAAGTCTTATGTACCCCAAAGTTGTACCAATCAAATCCTCACCTCATCCCGCAAAAAATGAGCCGCCAAATAAGACCAGTGTTTCCCAACCAGTGTGCCTCCAGCTGTTGCAAAACTACAGCCCCCCGCATGCCAGCACAGCCAAAGGCTGTACGGGCATGCTGGGAGTTGTAGTTTTGCAACAGCTGGAGGCACGCTGGTTGGAAAACACTGCATAGGACAATCACTTAAAAAATTAAAACCAATGGCACCCATATACCTATCCATCAAAATCTGCGCTGCAAAAGCCATATGGCGCCCCCAGAGCAGTTTACCACCACATATGGAGTGTTGCCGTATTCAGGAGAAAATGGGTAAAAAACAATTGGGGTGCTTTTTCTCCTGTTACCCCTTGTGAAAATGAAAAATGTGGAGCTAAAGCAACATTTAATTGGAAGAAATGAAACTTTTTATTTTCACAGCCAAGTGTTTCCAAATCCCGTAAAATACATCTGCTGTTTTAACAGCAGAGAAATTTAAATTTTGAAAATTGCGATATTTCATAATTGTTGGTAAATTTGTGATTTTTTTTCATAAATAAAGGTGAAATATTTTGACTCAAATTTATGACGATCATGAAGTACAATGTTTCACGAGAAAACAATCTCAGAGTGGTTTGGATAAGTAAAAGCATTCAAAAGTTATTACCACATATAGTGACACATGTCAGATTTGCAAAAATCGGCCTGGGAATTAAGGTGAAAAGTGACTCGGTACTGAAGGGGTTAACGAGAGCTAATTACAGTGCATCCCGGGGAGATGTAGGTGCTTGATGAGCTGCTGCCCACCTACAGAAAGGGAAGAAAGTCCCACTATGTTTGGAGGGTGCTAGATCTCCTCCTCAGTTCCCAGAGATGTGTCTCCCCCTCTCTACTGTGTGGAAGAGGTTAAAGTTGTTTCCCGCCGGCTTTTATCGTTCGTCAGATAGAACAGAGAAATGTAAATTGAATGTCCGCAAGCGAGAAGAGCTGTCATGTGAGATTTGGTATCGTCTGATGGTAACTTTCCCACTGCGACAGAATTGGGCTGCCGACTCTGTGAGCACAATCCTACTTGGCGGGCCGTCATTTTCAGGGATGGAGATGTCAGACGAAGAGAGGAAACTGCCAGAATGATGACTGGAGCATTCTAGTTCGTTAACCTAGATGTATCCTCATTATCTTGGATCTGCGTTTAATCTTAAATCATGCTTCACATTGCAAGTCACTTAAAATAAGTCTCCTTAAAAGTATCTCAGCTCCTTATCTCGCAGGAGGGTTTGTGTGGAAAAATCCACTTGTCTGGGTAGAAATCAGGATTTTCATTGAATCCTGGTTCAAACTATCATAAAATCAGCCAGAAGATTAGAAGATGAATAGGGATTATGGGTCATTCCCTTCTGGTAATTTCATACAATTAGCAATAACCTGAATCGGCACCATGGTTTTTAAGGCTTTTATTTTTTACATTAAGACACTAACTCCACCCAATGCCTTAATCCTGCCGAGACCCCTTAGTGCCCCACAAAGTAGTTGTTCCCCCTCACACAGTAGTTATTCCCCTTTAGTTCCCCCTCACACAGTAGTTATGCCCCCTTAGTGCCACACACAGTAGTTATTCCACTTTAGTTCCCCCTCACACAGTAGTTATGCCCCCTTAGTGCCACACACAGTAGTTATTCCCCCTTAGTTTTCCCTCACACAGTAGTTATGCCCCCTTAGTGACACACACACAATAGTTATTCCCCGTTAGTTCCCCCTCACACAGTAATTTTTCCCTTAGTTCCTCCTCACACAGTAGTTATGCCTCCTTAGTGCCACACACAGTAGTTATTCCGCTTTAGTTCCCCCTCACACAGTAGTTATGCCCCCTTAGTGTGACACACACACAATAGATATTCCCCATTAGTTCCCCCTCACACAGTAGTTTTTCCCCTTAGTTCCCCCTCACACAGTAGTTTTTCCCCTTAGTTCCCCCTCACACAGTAGTTTTTCCCCTTAGTTCCCTCCTCACACAGTAGTTATGTCTCCTTAGTGACACACACAGTAGTTATGCCCCCCTAGTGGCCCTACACAATAGTTATCCCCTTTAGTTCCCCCTCACACAGTAGTTATGCCCCTTTAGAGCCCCCGCACACTGCAGAATGCTCCCTCACAATAATTATGTAGCTATGTCCCCTTAGTGCTCACCCTACAACAGTGAACCCTATACTGTTAATAATAAAAAACAAAAAAAAGGAGGCACCTAGCCCCGTTCCCCTGATGAGTGAAACACACAGTACTCTCCCCTGCAGCAAGTCTGCTGAGCACAAGAGCTCACAGGTCAGGGAATGATAATTCCCTATCCTGTGCTCTGTCTTATTCAGCCCAGCAGGTATGATGACACCAAGATCATTGCACCTCAGGATGCAGAGACAGTTGAAAGCAGTACATGCCTTAACCCCCGGGACTAAAATCTGAAACCGTTGGGAGGTACGTAGACATGTGGGGTGGTCCAAGTGAGGAGACATAAGGGCTTATGCACACGACCGAGTGCCGGCCATGGTCGTACAGCGGGTCCGCAATACACGGGCACCGGCCATGTGCATCATGGATCCCGGACCCATTCACTTGAATGGGTCTGCAATCTGTGAGATGGGGTGCGGAAGGACAGAGCGGAACCCCACGGAAGCACTACAGAATGCTTCCGTGGTGTTTCTGGTCTTGCCTCCGCACCGCAAAAAAGTAGTGCATGCACTACTTTTTCGTGGAACGGACGGATCACAGACCCATTCAAGTTGAATGGGTCTGGATCCGTCTGCAGTAATTGCGGTCCCCAATGCAGGGAACGGCCGGCACACGTTTGTGTGCATGAGCCCTTACACTTATAAAGACCCCAGTATTGATCACACATCACTCTAGGAATTATGGGAGCAAAAAGTGAATGATCGTGGAGACCTGCTGCCTATTAAATGCCGCCTGTCAGCAGGATAATCCCTATTAAACAAGGCAAACTGCCTGGTAGTGTTGCTCCTGCTTATTACAACAATAACTGACTTAAAGGGGTTGTCTCGTGAAAAATATTCTACATTCCAGCACCTGGATCTGAGTACTTTTGTAATTGCATGTAATCAAAATTTAGCATAGCCACTAAGCTATTCAATAAAATGTATCTGTATAGCGCCACCTGCTGTTTTTTCTTATTTCTTTGACCTGCTCACTGAGATGGCCGCACATGCTCAGTTTCATCCTCCAACTGCCTCCTGAGCTGTGATAGGGAGAGCTGAGACACCCCCTGAGCTGTGATAGGGAGAGCTGAGACACGCCCCCTGAGCTGTGATAGGGGGAGCTGAGACACGCCCCCTGAGCTGCAGCAAAAAAGACACTCCCTTGAGCTGTCAGCTTGATATAAATCTAGCAGAGCAATGAATGTGGAGATCTCTGGATCCATGTGAGGTACAGGGATGGTTCTGGCTTTGTTAGAAAGAGATGGTCATGTGCTATATGATGTCTGATTCTCATTTTTACATTAGTCATGGGATAACCCCTTTAAGAAAACTAGTTGTGGTATACCCAAGACAAAAAACTCATTCAATATGCAAATGATGCTTCTGTGCACTGAGGGGTGAGTCCTCAGGCCCTCTTTTCAGCACTAGCCATGCCCCTCAGCGCACTTAAGCTCCTAAGTTTTCCAGTGCTGGACACGCCTCTCAGTGCACGGAAGTGCTCATTTGCATAGAGACTAAAATGTTTTTTTGTTTTTTGGGAATGTAGCAATTTTCGCAAGACAGATATAATTTTACTCAGCAGAATCAACCCTGCATGGGCATTTCTTTATTTTTTTTATTTGAAGAGACCCTGGGCAATCCTTTCTGCGATCACCAGTGATCAGTGTGGTAACCTGGCAGCAAGTGTTCCCTTTCTCCGCAGCACCCCCACAGGTGAATTGATGCATTACATCGTTCCCCCTGAATTTAGTAGCCTGCGTGTCTAATCCACGGACATGCCAGGTCCCCTACAGTGAGATGCTCATTGTGGCCCCTCTCCTCTTTGCCTATTAGATTAGTTTCGGAAATAGGAGCTCCCCATAATTAACTAATTATCTCTGCTGGCTTTTGCTGTGCACAGATTAGGCTGGAGGATAGCTTTATTAAGGCGGAGATGCTTCATTTATGTGTACATGCACCTTATGCTCATTAATCCTGTCCATCAGGATTTCAGTAAATCACTTCTGGTATATTGCTGTAGATAATGCGTAGATGGAGGACAGCAGGCGGCTGTAATTCACTATCTACTGGAGTAACCAGCACTGGAACAGTGGACACAACTTAATCGGTTGTCCAGGGTTAGAAAAATAAGGCAACTTCCTAAAACAGCGCCACGCCTATCCGCAGGTTGTTTGCGGTATTGCAGTTCAGCCCCAATTGAGCAGAGTTGCAAGACCACATACAATGGTAATGATTTTGGAACAAAGCAGCCATGTTTTCAGTTCATCCTGTGGAATCTCTATGGTAGACATGACTTCTCCCCCACCCCATTGTAATCTTCTTCCTTTCTTCCGTAGATGACCGCGTTGACCAGAGAGCGTGCCTTATCTGTGGGGATCGTGCCACGGGCCTGCATTATGGCATCATTTCTTGTGAGGGCTGCAAAGGATTCTTTAAGCGCAGCATCTGCAATAAGAGAGTATACCGGTGTAGTCGGGACAAGAACTGCGTCATGTCGCGCAAGCAGAGGAACCGCTGCCAGTATTGTCGACTCCTCAAGTGCCTCCAAATGGGGATGAACAGGAAAGGTACTGGAGATGTGTGACTGAGCAGTTCATGAATGAATTTATTAGTAGATATTATGGGCCAGATTTCTCATTACACTAACATCTTGCTCCACTTTTACATCTGTCCAAAGTCAGATTTATTAATGCTCCTTTAATACTGTGATAAATGTGGTTTGACGGTAGCAGTTTATCCTTCAGTAAGCGGCTTTACAAAAGTCGCACGTCTTTACGGAAAAGTCGCACGTTTATAGGTCTCAGAAGAGTGGAGAGACATGGAAAGTATTATGATAATAATGAAAACAAATTAATTTATTTTGATGAACATTTTGAATAACATTCAACATTTTTAAAGTTAAAAAGATAAAAAAAAAGTTAAGAGTCTTCTGTTTGATGCCAATGTAATAATCGCAGAACATATATATAACGTTCCCAACATAAGCATGGTCCTGACTGGAGTGAAATGGCGCAATTTTTTCAGACTTTTTTGCAATTGTTGCAATTTTAAATCTGTCTAGAGATTGATTTACATAAGAAAACATGCCCACTTTCAGAATAATGGCGAGCATAGCGCAGAGCCGAAAAAAGTTGCAAATATTTGCGCAGTTTTACCCGACTGCGCAAAATATTGCGACTTTTTCACGCCATAAATTTGACTTTAGCTAATGATAAATCTGGCCCTATGTGTATAAGCTGAGGAGCAGACAAACCAATTTTCCAGAGTTCTAGTTATTGGTCATCGGCCCCATATTATTGCCTTTAAAGGGGTTATCCGATATCTAAAATATCCCCCCAATGCCCGGACCCCTGGTATGGGCATTTAACTAACCTGCTCCTCAACACCCGCGTTGCACTGGATCCCTGCCCGGCTGCCACTGCATCTCCCCGTCACTCGGATCAAAACATCCGAAGATGGGAGCAACCAATAGCAGGCCGCGATGGAGGCCGGTCACCTTCACGGCTTGCAATTGGCTGCTCCCCCCCCCCCCCCCCGTCAACCATTCTATGGTGTATGGTCCGTTTAAAAGGGCTATTCCCATCTCATACATTGGTGGCATACGTTGCTAGGATATGCCACCAATGTTAGATAGGTGCGGGTCCTTCCTCAGGGACCTGCTCCTATATCCAGAACGGTCGCCAACAAATGTGCGTATGCTTCCTATGGAAGTTCTGAAAATGAGTGCATGGAGAGCTTACAGTGCATGCACCACCACCTCTCCATTCACTTCTATGGGACTGCTGGAGATGGCCTGCACTGGACTGTTTTTGAAATTCCTATAGAAGTAAATGGAGGGTGGCTGCTATTGTGCAATTCGCTAATTCGTTTTCCATCATGCACATCCCAGAAGTGTGACACCCCGCACCGATCTTACATTGGTGGTATACCCTCCCAATATCCATTGGGGACAGCATGATGCTAATGTCTGTAAAACACTGGACTCCAGCAAGGCACCAGTACTAACCACTGAGCCACCATGCTTCCCAGTACAGACCTAGAATGGAGTAGTTGCCTGTGATGAGGGTTTTTGTCGATACTGTATATAACCAGCTGAATTGATAAAGGAATGGAGATCTAAAGGATGAATTGAAGTTTGGGGATGTGCACTTGCAATGTAACACTTGTCAGCATAGGAGGAATGTAATGGTGCGTTGTCTCCACCTAGTGGACAGTACATATAACTACAGCCAGATATCCTCTAGTTGTATTCAATCCATTCATTTATGTTCAACATTTTTCCTAGTAGACTTATAATTTATATTACCACATTTTTATTTATTTTTTTATTATTATAGAACATCTTATATTTTTGTCTAGCCAAATGCAGCATGCACGCAGCTGGTATCCGTTCTTTGCAGGTCCGGCCCAAGTCTGTAATAGCAAATTAGTTTCTTTGATGTTGATTCCTGCAGCTGTTTCCATACAGTCTCCACAGACATACAATATGGGTCATATTTATCCAAGATGTGCAGCAATCCCATGCGGCCGCTACTTCCGGGATCTCATGCCGTACATTGGGCGTGTGATCCCAGCCTAGGATTACAACCTGCATCTCAAGTGTTAGTGACTCTAAAGCGCCTGCGAGAGATTCAGACTCGTGCATGTGCTGCGGCTTCTAACCCTAAGGCTGGGAACACACCTAGGCGTTTCTGAATCGCGCGTATGACGCGCGTTTTTTGATGCGCGTTTTGTTAACTTACAAACGTGCATCATACGCGCGATTGAGTGACTCTCCCCTATGGCATCATTGTCCATAGGCGCGTTAAAACGCCCCAAAGAAGCTCATGTACTTGTTTGGGCGTTGGCCATTTTACAGCGCGTTCAAACGCGCTGTAAAACGCCCAAATGTGAACCATGCCCATAGGGAAGCATGGCTTTCCACATGTTGTGCGTTTTACAGCGCGTTTGAACGCGCTGTAAAACGCTTAGGTGTCTACCTAGGGTAAGGCTGGCATAACATGCCCAATGTAGAGCACATGATCCCGGAGGAGGAGGCTGCAAGGGATTGCAGCAAATCTCAAATAACCCCTTTAACCATGCACATGCCACACAAAATACACACTTTTCATGTACCAGTAGTAGTTGTATCAAGATGAACCCGTAATAAAATATTAAACATCACGTAAAAAATTGCTGTGATGGGAGAAGCAGCCTGTTCCCTGCTTTTCTATAGATTGTCTAGCATTGCTGCTTAACCCCTTGTAATTTAGGCTGACCTGTGGACAACAGGGGTGATGTTTCTTGCATCCAAGATGCTTTAACATTTTATAGTTTCTGTAAAATCTGGATAGAAGCCACAGTTCCATCTCTTACGGCAGCCATATGGGTTGTCACCCAGCTTTCCAAGAAAATTTGACAGGGAAAAAAAAAACAGGTGAGGGAAGGGGCTGCTTAAATAATCTAGTTGCAAAGGTAAATTGACTATAAGGCTCCTATTATGGAATTAAGACAATAGAGAATGAAAGTCTGATCTACACCCACCAGGGAATACGGAGAGTCTAAGCGACACCTGGAAGTTTTGGGAAAGTTTGCAGTCAAGACAAAGATAAGGAATGAGGATTAGGAGATGGTATCAGCCTGAGAAGGCTAGTTTTGACTCATTGAGTAACACAATAGGCATTCACGTGCGCTCTTTACCTATTTTATCTGGAGAAAAGCCTTTATATAAACACCCCTGGCCTTGGGCCTTTGACTCGTGGACATTGACTGCAGCAGAGGTGATTGATACCTATGTGGTGACAGTTGTCCTGTGTATACATCACTAGGGTAGCCGCCCGGATAGTAAATTGAGAAATGTACTGACCTGGATTGGATCAGCTTGTCTTCAATACCCTTATGCCTAATCAGAAATTGGATCTGCTGTATTGTATTGAGCTAGCTGATGTGTATGCATGTATATAATGATGGGCGATGGATTTGTTCTGTATATAAGCAGCTGAAGGGTATGTAATTCTGCATGTATTTCAAGATGTGGTTGAAAATTTGCACCTTGAGTCTTAAAGGGGTTCTCCAGCATTATAACGACATTTTTTTAATTTGCCCAAAGGACCCCAAACACATTTTTGCCCTATATACTTTCCATCCCCTTTTTTTGGCTTCACTGCATCCTAGCAGGGTGTTTACATGTAGAACATCCTGTTCTCATCAACTTCCTGGGTTTTCTAACTAAACCCAGCATCCTTTGCTCTGCCTAGCTAACATGTGAGGTGCAAGGGGCATGACTTCTGCAGAGGGAATAATGTGGCAGGTGGAGAAACATTACAGAATAAAGCATGTTTGGAAGTTCTGGATGTAAACATCCTGCCAGGATGTAGTGATGCCAAGAACAGGGGAAGGAAAGTGGCAGCATGAAAGGGCAGAAATATGTAGTGTTTGGGGTACCCCGGGCAGATTAAAATATTGTCATTATGAAACTGTCGTGTGAATGCACCCTAATGTGTCTGAAGGCCTTTAGGATGGCCATACACCTTTGATAAATCTCAGCTGAAGCGCTGAACCGTGAAATGTGTATGGGGGACCTCACAACTCTTCCCTGATGGCAGATGGATTTCAACTCCCCAGTCCTTTTGTTCTGGGAGGAAAACTGCTATGGGATGAAAAGACAGGATTAAACAGATGAAACTTGCTCCAGCGGAGCTTTGTAGAGAGACTGTCTGAAGTACTGTAGACAATGACTCTGTTACTGTTTGCAGTCAAAGCCCCTCAGCCCTCCAGGGCAAGGCTGAAGATAACAAGAGATCAGATAGCAGATACTGGTCACCAGAAGGACCTGCTTGGACACACTCTGTTGTGCCTAATCGCAGGGTTGTTAATGGTTAATCAGGATCATGGCCTTATCTTCCCTTTGTCTAAATTCCAATAACAAACTAATCCAATATCAGAAAGAAAAAATAGTACCCTAGGAATGTTGTCACTTAAAGGGGTTGTCTATTTTGCAAAATCCATCTTCACATATCCTGTTAGGAAATTAGGGGGTCTGCACTCGGGACCATCAGAACAGAGAGCGGCTACAAAGCTTTTTCACTTTGGGGGACCTGGTATGACATGGAGAATATATTTATTTCAAAGGAAACTAAGTAGTTCTTTGTTTCCCCTGTGGGGGCGCTGCAGGGGAATTGAACCCTTGCTGTCTTATTCCCATATAGATTCCAAGCTGATTGTTGAGGGTCCCAACAAAAGGAAACCATGTAAACCCTTCTTCCAAAAAAATAGATTGTCAAATGTGGACAACCCTGTTGATATGGTCATATGTTTTACATAGTTACCTACCCCTATACTGCCAATAACATGTCCTGCTTGGCAAGACAAGTGACTGTTGGGTGGCATGATTCTATGGTAGACTAGAATTGAGCAGGAAAGTCATCTTTTTCAAACTATGTAACGGAAGACCTAAAGGGCCCCATACACATTAGTTCATTGTCGGCCAAAGTCACCAAGAACAGCGGATCTACAGTCTAATGTGTACGGGGAGCTCCTGACTTCCATCGGGGGAGGAATATTTTCGCCCAATCCTTTTCTTCTCTGGGGACTCGCTAAGCCAACACCTGAAGTGTTTTTGGCAGCAGCTTTCTCTCCTCATTGAATACACATACACGTGTGGCCGAGCTGTACATTTATGTGTATGGGGAAGCCAAGAGGGAATCGGGAGAGATAGCTGTCAGTCAAACGACTGTTCGACCAACAGCTATTGACTGTGTAATGGCCACCTTATAGGATAGGGGGTCGATGGCTATAGTCAGCATTAGGCATTAGGCTGAAAAGTAACATGCACAATACAATTCTTGTAATCCAGCACCAAAAGGACCTGATTATTTATGGGGCCCCATTATTGGATGTGTATAGCTGCCCATACATATTCAATAGCTGTTGGTTGTTTCCCTCCTGGCCTCCCCCATACACGTACATGTTGGGCTCAGCTGAACACGTCTGTGTATGCTATGGGGAGAGCGGAAAAAGCCGCTGCTAGACACTTCTGGCGGCAACTATCTCCCTGGAGAACATATTCATTCCGCCATTCCTTGTCTCCCACGACATCATCTGTCGGGGGAGAGTTGGACGCTCCCCACACATTAGAGCAGGAATCCCCATCCTGTGACCCTGCAGCTTTTGCAAAACTACAACGCCTGGCATGCCCGGACAGCCTACAGCTATCAGGGCATGTTGGGAGTTGCAGTTTTGCCACAGCTGGTGGGCCGCAGGTCGGACATCCCTGCTGTTCTTGGCAGGTTTGAGTGACAAAAAGTATGTGTATACGGCCAATTCACACTGTCAAATGTATCCATAGGGCCCTATTCACCTAATCGGGTTGTGATCCTTAGACGTATACATCAGGAAATCCTCTCGCTATAAACCGTACATGTACAATGCGAGCACAGTGAAAATAGACCCTAAAGGGTTTGTGCACCAAGTTTTAAACTTGACCGCTGGGAACCCGACTGATCCTGAGAACGGGGGCCCTGTGTTTCCCTGTATGAATAGAGTGGCAGTCAGTCATGCATTGTGCCACCCCATTCATTGTTTATGGGACTGCTGAAGAGAAGACTAATCTAGCGCTCGCCCATCTCTGGCAGTCCCATAGAGATGAATGAGTGGCAGCGTACATGCTCAACCGCCCCTCATATGGGGAGACACGGTGCCCCAGTTATTCTGATCAGTGGGCCCCCCTATCATGCAGCTCAAATCCATGTGCCATTGTCTCCTAATTGTCTTCTGTCCCCGGTCCTTTGGGACTCCAGGTTTCTTGTAAATCTGTAGACCAAATTTCTGGATGTTGAAACTCTACAGACAGAGCCACAGGTTAGAGACCACTCACCTAATTTAGATGGCCAGTTGCAACCACACATATGGAAATCTACATTCGAGGCTTCGGTGCAAATCTTCTCATTGTGCTCCATGGTGTCCTCATTGGGGAAAGACAGAAGTTGCCATTTGGGGCTCTAACACTAACATTTCTCCTCTTAATGACTTGCCACTATCAGTGTTTTTCTAAGACTCATTAACCTGGGTGTTCTTTGTGCCCCCTGGAAGGTATAAGCCAAGCCTTGGCCTCTGTTGTTTTTCTATTAAGAAAGTGTGATGTTGGAATTGAGTAAGCGCCATTGCCTCATCCCACATACTGTACCCAAATTCTCTGCAATTCACTGTATTCAAGGTCAAAAGGCAGGAAGCCGAGTGACAGAAGCGACGCCGAGATTTACGGTGGAGACATATTGTGCTTTGAAATGCAGACACCTTGAACAAGTGTTGGTGGTTTGTAGGTTGAGTGCAGCCCTTGAGTTTGTCAATCTGGGACAGGTCGTAATATGCGGGGACAGGAACTTCATCTGGGGAGGTCCAGTATGTACAGTAAGGGTTTATATACTCCCCAGTTCAGAAGCTGAGGTTCTATATACATATCCTGCTGTAGACAACCCTACAGATAGATCTTCTGATGATGATCTGACCACAGGTAGTCCTGCTGCTGGAAGCCGCAGAGATATATAGACACACCCCAACCAGGTGGGTGAGGGCTCATGCACCCGGCCGTGCCCGCAGCAGGTCTGCAATACACGGGCATCGGTTGTGTGCAACCTGTATCCCGGATGCAGACCCATTCACTTGAATGGTTCCGCAATCCCGGAGATGAGATGCGTTGCGGAACAGAGACACGGATTGGAAGCACTACAGATTGCTACCATGGGTTTTCGGTCCTTGCTTTCGCACCGCAAAGAAGTAGTGCTTGCAGTGCGCACCATCATATGCGGATGGCGGACCCCATGAATGGGTCTGTGTTCTCCGATGGCAGCCACGCGGTTGGTGCCCGTACATTGTGGACCCCAATTTTCATTTCACAGCATGGGTGAGGCTGGCACACGTTCATGTGCATGAACCCTAAATGAGGGGCTCCCATCTATAACTAGGAATTCCCAGATAGCGTATTGCAAAGCCAGACAAACCATTTATCCTGTCCAATAGTTTTTCCCCCACTTCTGCTTCTAATTAAACCCTCTTTTGCATGTCCAATCTTTGCATTAATATTAAAGGGGTTGTCCCACGAAAAACATTCAACATTTTTCAAACCAGCTCCTGGATATGAATAATTTTGTAATTGCATGTAATTAAATATCTAGCATAGCCTCTGAGTTATTCAATAAAATGTATAGCGCCACCTGCTGTTTGTTCTTTTCCAACTCACTAGAGGTGGATGCATGCCACTGCAGTTACAGGGAGAGAGCCACAGCAGAAAGGACACCCCCCGATTTGCCAGCTTCAAATTAAGCTAGCAAAGCATTTGGAACAGTGAATGTGGAGATCTCTGGATCCATGTGAGGTACAGGGCTGGTTCTGGCTTTGTTAGAAAGAGATTGCCATGTCCTATATGATGTATTTAAATTTTTTTTTACATCAGGCATGACATAACCCCTTTAAGTAAATGAGGGCATTTGATAGTTATCTTAAAGGGGGTTTCCATAATGAGCATTTATCATTATAATTTATCTCTAAGATAGGTGATAATTGTACGATCTCTGAGGGTCCAACCACTGGGACCTCCAGCAATTAGGAGAACGAACCCGGAGTCCCCTGTGTGAATGGAGCAGTAGTCCACATGTGTGACCATCACTCCCTGGCCCAGATATACTAATGTGTCTGCCTGTCTGGAAAGTGGTGCAATTTGGCGCATGTAGGGTTTCTACACTATTTTCAGACATGCTTCACAAGGGGATGGGACTCAATGTAAAGGGGTGGGGCTTAACATAAATGGGTGTGGCCTCATATGCACCATTTTGCGCTAAATTTGCACCACAATTCTGGTGTAACATTCTGTCTCAAAGTAAGCCAACCAATAGTAGAGGGTCAGAGAAAATGGCCATCTCTGCACCAGATTTATCATCCAGCCTGAGCCCCGTGATGAATCTGGTGCAGATCTAGACACCAGTCTAATTTATAATAAGTTGCAGGCCTTGTCCTAAATGAGGCATAGTCTCTGGCAGTCCATGTGCCTAAAGTGAAATCCACTCCAGCTTGGAGCGCTTCTAATTTCGGTCTTCTTTTACGCCAGAAACGAAGATAAATATGCGGGACCCACTGGCCCTTGCCACACCCCTATATTGGGAACATGATGAGGTAAATTTGCAGGGCCCACTGGCCCTTGCCACAACCCTGTCTTAGAAACATGACGAAGGCACCCTAGAAATGCTCCTTGTGCCTAAGTTTAAACACGAGTGACGAGAATGCTACACTTTTTTCATTCATCTTTATTGGTGACTATTTTTGTCCACTTTACAGCAAGAAAGTGGCGTAAATGTAAACAACAAATTGTATCCGGGTAATTTACATAGCGGACTGTAAGTATATTAACATAAAAGCAGCAGGAAGAGGTTACTGTATTACATAAGAATATTATACATCCAATCAGTATCGGTGGGGTGCCTAGCGACCACCAGTTAAATTTATTTTGGGGGCCCACCGTAAGGATACATTCAAATATTACCTGCTTACAAAGCAGAAGATGATTGAATATGGGGGTCCCTGCAACAACTCTGAGAAAGTAGGTCCTGGGGAGAAGAGGACACTGATGGTTCTCCTCTATACCTAGAAGTCATCTCAGCTCTGACCGTGTCTATAATAATAAACTGGGGAGTTTCTTGAATAATCTATCAGGTTTTTTCTATGAATTTAGGCTGGTTAAGGTGCTGTACACAGCCTATCTATATGTAGTGCAGGAAGTCTACTGTGTTATGTGCCACTTGTGCAGGGGGTAGGAGACAAGGGGCCCAACTTCCTCAGGGGCCCACCAGGAGATTCCCCTGTACTCCTGTGGGCCAGTCCGAGCCTGCATCCAGTCGTTTCATACCTGCAGATGAGCCGATCTGTCCCAGTGTTAGATGCTGCATGTCCTGTGGGACACAGGCTCTAGTGCCATCTTGTGGCCATGTGCACATACTGCTGCATCTTATCAGCTAACACCTTGAAGTGGTGTAACTAGCTTTAGTTTTATTTATTCTTTTTTGTCTTCAATCCCATACATTTTTCTTAACTCTAGTAGCTGTATGGTATGACCAGTACAATATTAAATTTTTGAGATTTATGTAATTTTAGATACATATTTTTTTATTTAATGTACTCATTTTTGTCTTACAGCAATCCGAGAGGATGGGATGCCAGGTGGAAGAAACAAGAGTATTGGTCCTGTACAAGTAAGGATGAAAAACTGTTGACATATTTTTAAGCATTTTCTAATATGGTGCGGGAGCACTGTGGCCTCTATATTTTTCAGGATAGCTGATTACAGGGCACATATCAGCAGATCTGTCCCTATGTCACTGGCTGACCTGTTACATGTGCGCTTGGCAGCATCTGGGTTGGTCCCCTGTCTATATATGCCCGCGTTGCTGAGAAAAATGACTTAATATATGCAAATGAGCCTCTAGGAGCAATGGGGGCGTTGCCCTTACACCTAGATGCTCATCTCTCTCTGCAACTGCCGCGCCCTCTGCACTTAGATTGACAGGGCAAGATGTGATGATGATTTCACTGCCTGGCCCTGTCAATCAAAGTGGAGAGGGCGCGGCCGTTGCAAAGAAAGCGGAGTCTGTAGGTGCTAACGATACGATATTGATGACCTGTCCTCAGGATAGGTCATAAGATCGGTGGGAGTCCAACACCCAGCTTCCCGACCGATCATATTTTACCTGCAGGGGCCAGCACTGGAACTTCCACTAAGAGTGGGTCTGAAAGCACAGCTCCACTCAAAGTGCGGTGCCTTTGCCGGGTTATTGCAGTTCAGCCCCCATAGAAGTGAATGGGAGCTGAGGTGCAGTAACACATCATGGCCACTGCACTTTGAGTGGCGCTATGCTTCCAGATCCACTCTCAGTGGTCGTTCCGGCGGCAGGTAACAGGTTATTGGTGAAGGTGCCTGGAGTTGGACCCCCACTGATCTGATACTGTTGACCTCATATCAAATTATCAATATCATTAGCCTGTGGGCTTCCCAGAGTAGAGACCGCAGAGATCATACATTTATCACCCATGGTGCTGCGTCTGGATAAACAAGGAGCCACAGTCAGGATCGCTGCCCCTTTGCTCTGCTGATTGGTGGGGGTCCGAGGAGTGTGCTGTCCACATCCATTCTGGCCCCATTGAAAATGAATGCGTCCTTACCCGTTCCGCAAAATTGTGGAATGGATGCGGACCCATTTTGCGGATGTGTAAATGGACCCTTAGCTTGACATTAAGTGGACCCCTACCATTCATACCTGAATGGCGGGATATTATTATAGACCATGATGTTGAAAATATCTATTATTTTCTGCTAATTTTAAGGTATTTGTGAAGAGTATCCTCACCACTTTACTAGTATCAGCGGAGATGCCACCTGACAACACAGGCTCCATTATAGTTGTCAGAAGCACAATGGTAACCTGTTCGCCATATGACTATAAACTCTTCCTTCAGATTTCAGATGAAGAGATTGAAAGAATAATGTCTGGTCAAGAGTTTGAGGAGGAAGCCAACACTTCTTGGAGTAACAATGGAGACAGTGACCACAGCTCGCCAGGCAATGGAGTATCTGAGAGCAACCAGCCTTCACCGGTGTCTACCCCCTCCTCCAGGTAACATGGGCGTCGTAGGTCACGGCATTTCAAGTACTGGCCATAGATATGATTTATGTTTCATTTCGTGCTGACATTGTGTCCTTCTACAGTAGGTCAATGGAACTAAATGGATTTGCTTCTCTGCGGGACCAGTATTTGGGGACCCCCGGTCCGACGCACTATCAGTATCTACCTCATCTTTTTAGCTACTCCGCTCATTCTGCTCTGATCCCATCTCAAGCACGAAGTCTGGACCCTCAGTCGCACACTCTCATTAACCAGCTGCTGGCCGCTGAGGATATGGAACCACTCAACACCCCAATGCTGATTGAAGATGGGTAAGTGTGCCAACCGTAGACCACCATGATCGCGTGCTTCATTGTTTAGGGTAGTTTTGCTGTAGAAAAGCCCGTCACCACCCCTGACATGTCTAATTCATGAGGAACAATGCTTGTACCATTCCTCTGTTTTACTTCCTGGACAATTAAGATTCAAATAACTACTGGGTGCTGCTATTTTCCTCGACAGTGCGGACAGTGGTGGACATACCCAGTCAACAAGAGAAATGGTGAAGTTTTTAATTCATTCATGCATTTCCAGGAGGAATAATTGGGGATTGGCATATCAGTGTTCTAAGAAAAGATGCTCCAGAGTTGTTTTTGTTTTATGAAGAATACAATTATTTGCTTAAAGAGGCAGGTTCCCTTAAAGCCGTTTTACATGATTAGAACTGAAAGTTTGTAAAAACATTTGTTCGGCCGGCCCTTCTGGACCCCCCTCCTTCTGATCTGCAGCTGTGAAAATGATTACTTGTGTCAGTAGTGCATCCTCTTAGACTACATTCATACAAATGGGAAACATAGCCGTGTCCTTCACACGGTCGGTTTCAGAACCAATAGAAGTCTGTGGGGTTATTCTCAGTAGTGCATCTGTCTAACGGCCGTCAAAAACTGATAACATTGCTTTTCGGGGGTTAAAATAAAAAAAATACAAAAAAATCTACTCCACTTGAACTTGAGGGAGCAGGACATGACGCAGGTCCTGCTTCCTCCAGTGCAGAGCGAGGGTTCCTTCAAGTTCAAGTGGATGATGTTTTTTTTTCCATCCCAGCAGAATGAAGGGCACTATTGGGGGCACTATTTATACTGGAGGACACTACTGTGGGCATTTTACATACGGGGACACTTTAGGAAGCCATGTATATACTGGGGCACCATGGGGGGGGCATTATGGATACTGGAGGCAATATGGTGGCTATTATATATACTCAGGGCACTGCAAAGATTGGGATGTTTTTAAAAAAAAAAGTCTCAAAACAGCCATTAAAAACGGACAAACGGACAGAAAATGGATGCACACATGGATGCAGAAAGGCCATGGAAAAACTCACAGCTTGTCCTTTTTATTTTACTGTGGTGTGAATGTAGCCTTATACAGACTGTACAGGGCCCCCCCCCCCCCAATCGTAATAACAATTATTTTCCTCCAATCTGCCTGTATGAGGCCCTTTAATTGACCACTGGGGAGGAATTATGATTAATTTTGCCAGTAATTGTCGTGGCCGTACTGTTTTATAACTGCTCGTATTCTGGAGTTTATGGTGCTTCTAGATCTGCAGGGTTTGTGCGGAGTGTGGCGGACAGCCTGCAGGCCATCATCAGAACACTCCAGTAGCCAGAGGACGAGCTCCTTACACTACTTAAAGGGGTTCTGCAGTTCCTCTGGATAGATCATCAGCATCTGATTGGCGGTGGTCCGAAACCCGGGACCCCCGCGGATCAGCTGTTTGTGAAGGCACTGGCAGTAGCGCCGCGGCCTTCTCACTGTTTACCGCAGGCCCAGTGATGTCCCGACTTGTATCACTGGCCTGGGCGCGGCTAAGCTTTATTCGAGTGAACGGAGCTTAGCCCCGTCCAGGCCAGTGGTACAAGTCGTGACGTCACTGGGCCTGCGGTAAACAGCGAGAAGGCCGCAGCGCTACTGCAAGTGCCGCTGCCTTCTCAAACAGCTGATCGGCAGGGGACCCTGCCGATCAGATGCTGATGATCTATCTAGAGGATTCCTTTAAGGTATTGCTCTTTTTGCAGCTAATATATTCCTTAAAGAGAACCTCTCCTGACAAGTCTGTAAATAAATACATTCCACATGAAATTACAGATCTGGAGCATTTTTTTTCTCTGTGTTGTACACAACTACACGTCCTCTATTATTCCTACTAGAAGTTTATGAGTGAAGTTTATGAATGGTTGTTACCAGTTTAAGGTGTGTCCCTGCACAGTGTGACACTATATCCAATCAGCGATGCCAGTATCAGACTCTGAAGGGACACATCTCCACCTGATAACCCCCAGTTCTACATTTTTCAACATGTGATGTTATAGTTATGCATGCTTTTTTGTTTGTAATAGCCTCCCCTCAGTGAAATCGGGGAAGCTGTTATTCTGTAGTAATAGGGCGGAGCCTGATTATGGGCTCTGATGCAGATTACTGGTATATCCCAATACTGGCCTGCAGGTGGCCGCACTGTATTGGAATATACTGGAATCGGTCTTCTGTAATGAATGAATATAAATTTATTGCAGAAGACAAATATCAATCCAATTGTTGCATGTTTTAGTAACCTAGGATAAATTAAAAAAAAAAAAAAGTAAAAAAAAATATAAAAGTTCAAACCGCTCCTCTTACCCCAAAATAAAAATAAACAAATCATATGCATCACTGTGTCCGAAAATGGCCGTAATATAAAAATATTTATCCTTAACGGCCTAAGGGAAGAGTTATTTCAAAAAAGACAATTTGCAATTTTTTCATCACTTTACTGCCCCCCCCCCCCAAAAAAAAGAAAATTGAATAGTGCTCAAAAAGTCATACACACCCTCAAAATGGTATCATTTAAAAGTACAGCCCCACAAAAAAACAAGCCTCCAAAAAAAGTAATGTGGGTCAGAAAATGGTGATAAAAGGAAAAAGTATTTTTTTAATATTTTTCATTATCAAAACACAAGAAAAACAATATAAATTTTGTATCGTTGTAATCGTACTGAACCGGAGAATGAAGGTAACAGGTCAGTATTACCGCATAGCGAACTCTGTAAAAACAAAAGCCATAAAACTGCGGCAGAATTGCCTCTCTTTTTTTTCTAATTCCACCCTCGTAAAAAAAAATTCCCAGCCTCTCACTACATCGTATGCTATAATAAATGGTGCCAGTAGAAAGTACAACGTGTCCCGCAAAAAAACAAACCTATGTAAACGAAACAAAAAAAAAAAAGTTAAGGCTCCAAGAAGGCAGGAAGTAAAAAACCAAAACCCAAAAACGGAAAATTGCCGGGGGTAGAAGCATTAATGGAAGTACAGATGGATGGACTTGTTTACTTCAGTACTGCAATGTTGAATGCCACCTCCTGCATGTAGAGACTCACTCTGTGTCCTTGCCCTTTTCCTGCATATTGATAAGTTCTCCATCTGATTCCTCTTAAGTGCAGCTGGGTATTGGTATGTTCAGATATGTACATATATAATGTATTCTGATATTTGAAAGTCATGGCAGTATTCTTGAAGTTTTCAATTAGAAAGCAGTCCCATTTTACAGGAGGCGTTGTAATTAATGACCCGTGCGCACCACAAATCACCTTGAAGTCGCATTCTCCGCTCCTCCAGCCTTGTACATTGCCATTCCTTATTGACTTCTGCACATTATTCCTTATTCTCTGCTGCAGAGGGTAAAACTGTACTATTCTGGTATGAGAGAGACAGAGAACGCTAATGAGCGTACTAATTCAAAGAGATTTCACAACAGATTCCTTGGCTCCTGGAAGAAAAATTATTTCAGTTTCTAATAGATATTCATCGAGCAAAAACAAAAAATAGTAAGTCTTATGTCATTAAAAACGGAACAAAAATATTAATTAAACTCTAAAAGTAATGTATGAAATCAGATAAACCCTCGGGATTTCATCCAAATTTGATATTACATTTTTATAATTGGGATATCTGAAGCCCCCTCCCCCCCACATTTATTTACAGGCTTTACATTGCTATATCGAGGAGACGTCTACTAAGGCATTCAGTACCAGGCACCTTACAGTTTGGACATCAAAACCTTCTATTGGGGACCACAGTAGGATGTTAGCAAATAATCATTTCTCCTCATACTTGTACCAATCCAATTATCCAATTATTGGATGTTCTAGTCGCCTAGGGTGTCTAAAAAATAAAAATATATGTATAAAATTTAAATCACTCCACCCAAAATTAACATAAAATTAAACAAAAAAAATCATAGGCATCACTGTGTTCAAAAAATGCCTGTAATATAAAAATATTTATCGGAGCGGCGTAACAGAAATATATATATATATTTTTTTCCAGAAAGTCCAATTTGCCATTTTTTCATCACTTCACCTCCCCCAAAAAACTGAATAGTGATCAAAAAGTGACTCTAAATGTAATGTGCGAAATCCGACATCCCCTTGGGATGTCATACAAATTTGATATGAAATTTTAATAATTGGGATATCTGACTTAGACGAGGAGACGTCTATTGAGGCATTGCGTACCAGGTACCTTTCAGTTTGGACATTGTGGGGACCACAATAGGATGCAAATAATAATTTCTCCTCATACTTGTATCAATCCAATTATTGGAAGTTATAGTCACCTAGGGCGTCTTTAAAAAAAAAAAAAAAAAAAAAACTTTTTAAAAAGTTTAAAAAAATATAATGTAAAATTTCAAATCACTCGACTGCCTACCCCCATTTTTGCCCACTTGTTGTCCTGCCGAGGAGATGTGCATCACAGAACAGTGGTGGGGATCCATCAATACATGCCATATGACCTCTACTTGTGACTATGTGATGGCGTCAACCATTTCTGTTCTAAAGGCCACGTTGTCCAGTCAAACCCATCCCAAGGGTCACAATAGAACAAAGGAGCGTTACCAAATGATACATTTATAACCCATGAAAAGTATATACCTTAAATGGCGGATAGGTGTCCGTTCCACTTTCAGGACTCCCATCTGTCGGGGGAAAAGAAGAGGCCATACATGTGGCTGCTGTCGTGCATGGCTGCCTCTCCACCTCATCTGCTTCTTTTTTAGTCACTTAGTGGTCATTCTGCAGATATTTGGGGTCCCAGACTTGGTCACCATGCACTCGTAGTACTTTACTCGTACCTGCTATCGCACTACATGCCACTTCTTTCTGATATGAAAAATACATGTGAGCATCTACTAGATACCAGCAAGCTTATCTGTGACACACCGAATGTGGTCCCCAAAGCTCCAATCCTGATTTTGGCTCACAATCACTGATGGAAATCACTGACCAGAACACTGACGTGTGAATGAGGCTTTATCTTGATATCGCCCTCTCCTTGCCGTGTCCGTAAAAATAGTACATTCAGTACAAACCTGAACATTTGCACCATCCTGGAATCAAGGCGACAACTCAAGTGTGACTCTCTTTAGGCCATGTCCATGGGTTAACCATCTGACAGCCACGGTATCAATTATCTGGGATGAGCCTTTGTACTAATGCTCGTTCCCAATAATTGCCCCATGTAAAGATGCCGCCAGTTACTAAATGAACAAGCGAATGATAGTTCGTCAGGTCATCACATAGTTTATGCGGCTCATAAAATACACATTTCTTGGCAGCACATTGTCCTATGTCAACAGGCTTGTGCTGCTGACAAACAAGGACACTGTACGGGAACGAACGATCATAGTAATAATCATTCAGCCCCATGGAGTTCTGATCATTGCTTCATGTAAATGCAGCTAACAACTGGGCGATGGTCTGGAGCAAACGTTCCCATCATCGCTCACAGCAGGTCTCTTTAAGGACAGCCAGTATCCTGCCTAATGTATAACCACAAAGTAAGCCAACCAATAATTGATGTAAGGTTAAGCAAAAGTGTCTAAAGTGCATCTAGCCAGAGCCATATCTGGCACATCTCTAGACTGTTTACACCGTATGACTATTGGACGTGATTAGTAAATGTGCCGCAATGTGGGCTCATCCAGTTTTCTCATCTATTCTATCTCTATTCGCAGGTACAAGGTTACTCAGTCTGAGCTCTTTGCCCTGCTGTGCCGGCTTGCAGATGAGCTCCTTTTCCGTCAGATCTCATGGGTGAAGAAGTTGCCATTTTTCTGCGATCTTTCCATTAAAGATTACACGTGCCTGCTGAGTACTACGTGGCAGGAGCTGGTACTGCTCTCCTCACTCACTACGTACAGCAAACAGGTCTTCGGGGATCTAGCAGATGTCACATCTAAATACTCTCCGTCTGAAGAGGAGCTGCATAAGTGAGTGCCTATAACAGTCTCCATCTCTAGATGGAAAATTGCTGCACGTGTGGAAACTTCTTGCTTTATTGGTTATTGTATGAAGTACCATTGATGTGTTAAATGCTGTAAAATAGAACAATATCCATTACATACCTTTTCTTTTCCCCTTTCGATCCAGCACTGCATCTTCAGCGGTCCCTGGTCTCTGTTTTTAGTGACGGATGGTGGTCGCTCTGTGACGTTCCCTGCTTACTGGTATCACTGCTCAGCGATGGGACAACCATCATGCCAGTAAAGTATGGCACGTCGCCACTGGCTGCACCAGTCACGTGCTGGGCTGTCTGTGAACAGAGACCATGAGGACTGTGAGAGGTGCACTGCTGGTTTGCCAGGGGAAGAGCAGGTAAGTACTGGGGCACATTTTAAAACATGGACAACCCCTTTAAGCAACTCTAATATAATGGGGCACATTTATTAGGACCGGCGTTATAGACTCCGGTCTTGGTAAAGCCCGATGGCTGGCCGTGGCTCCACCGAAGTTATGAAGAGGCGCTGGCCTCCGCCATTTCTAAATGTAGGCCGGCTTCCTTGCCGACCTTTTTCTACACCTGAAACAGACTAGAAAATGGTACATGAGATGGGCCTGCCATCCCGTCCCCTTCTCAGCCCACATCACGCCTACAATTTTAGACCTGCCGTGGGTGTGGAGAAGTCGCAGATTGCGGCGCAACTGATCGTTGTGCTGCAATCTGAAACACACTGAAATAGACCTAATGTAGGCATATTTCTGTTTAATAAATGACCCCCTATGTGTTTGAAAGATCTCTGCTGTCAGTGAATGAAAACATTGTAACACAGGTTAAAGGGTCACTGAGTTTTGGTAAAACTTTTGATATGTCAGAGACATATCAAAAGTTTTGATTGGTGGAGGTCTCTGCTCTAAAGCCACCACCGATCAAGTAATCACTAAACAGACATGTCAAGAGGGGATGACAGGTCCTCTTTAAGTGGCAATACACATTAATCAAAACTGACAATATCATCCCAAATCCTTGTTTGGTTTGTAAAATTTCACAATAATTTCTATTTTTATAGTCTAGGACAAACCATTATCTTCTGGAAAGAAGTCAATTGAGTTTAAAATTTTCATCCTGTAGTCTGTAGTGCACGAACAATGTTTCCATGAAAGAACACTTCCAGAAAGATTGCACGTTCTTTGCCCAGGGTTGAATATATATATATATATATATATATGGCCACATTACACGAATGTAACTGTCAGTATGGACTGAAATGTGTACGGCTGTGCTTTTCTAACCAAGCAGACAATGGGTCAACGGTTGTTTTAAGGTGTTTGGCCACATTAAGGCCTCATGCACAGGACCGTTCATTTAGTCTGCGTCCTAGCCACATATTTTGTGGCTCGGGTGCGGACCCGTTTACTTCAATGGGGCCGCAAAAGATGCGGACAGCACTCCGTGTGCTGTCTGCATCCGTTGCTCCGTTCCGTGGCCCCGCAAAAAAAATAGAGCATGTTCTATTCTTGTTCGCGGAGCAGCTTCCGTGTTTTGCGGATCCACAGTTTGCCGACTGCAAAGCGCATACGGTCGTGTACATGAGGCCTAAGAGGTTGACTATTAAACATCGATCACCTGTCCACAGGATAGGAGATAAATGTATGATTGCTGAGTGTCCAACTGCGGGACCCTCACAGAGTCAGTTTTGCTTGAGTCTTTATTGAATTTGTCGACTTTGCGTCACATTCATCAAACCTAACACATTTGTCCAGAATTATCACTCCAGTTTTCTAACTGGGAGATAGGAGGTGGGTCCCACCAGGGGTGTATCTACCACGAGGCATTTGCCTAGGGCGGCACTTGCCAATGGCACGGCAAAATGCCTTGTTTGCCCGATGGTATATTCTAACCCCTGGTTAATCTCCATAATCCGCCTCACAGCATCGTAGACCCCGCCCCTCCTCTGCGCTGATTGGCTGAGCTGCAGGACGCCGCTGTTCCGGCTCCCAGAGTGCGAGCACTCAGCCTGTGCAGCGCTGCTGGTAGAGAAGCCGCTGCTCACTTCTCATATGCTGAGAGGAGACACAAGTTCATGTTGTCCCGGGTAGAAAGTCTCCGAGTGCAGGGACCGTGCCGCTGTCCGCCGCTCCCAGGGGACCTCCTTACCTTGCATAGGACTGGATGGATTATGGGATGCTGACCATGACTCAGGTGTGGCACATGGGCTGCTGCTCTCACGTGTGCTCTGAGACTCCTCGGAGGGACAGGACTCTACTTTCTCCCATTATGCATTGCTAATGAATGTTTTGGGAAAGTGCAGACTTTCCACAGTGCCTCCTGGTTAGTAATTAATTCTGGGAATAGACTGGGATTATATACTGGGAAAGGGGCTTGAGCTCACTGGTCATGTAGTAGTTGCCAGAATGCACAGTAATGGATGTAAGTGTCAGCTCCTCTGTTCACCCTCATTTTGTGTCCTTAGCAGTAGATGTGGCTTCCGTTATTTTGTTTCTGTTACTATGAATGATATATCATGGGGGGAGGGTGGATCTGTGGATGGCACTGTCATGGGGGGTTGGATCTGTGCATGGCACTGTCATGGGGGGCGGTCTGTAGATGGCACTGTCATGGGGGGGGATCTGTGGATGGCACTGTTATGGGGGGGATCTGTGGATGGCACTGTTATGGGGGGGATCTGTGGATCGCACTGTCATGGGTGGGGGATCTGTGGATGGCACTGTCACAGGGGGGATCTGTGGATGGCACTGTCACGGGGGGGGGGGATCTGTGGATGGCACTGTCATGGGGGGGTGGATCTGTGGATGGCACTGTTATAATGGGGGATCTGTGGATGGCACTGTCATGGGTGGGATCTGTGGATGGCACTGTCATGGGTGAGGGATCTGTGGATGGCACTGTCATGGGTGAGAGATCTGTGGATGGCACTGTTATGAGGGGGATCTGTGGATGGCACTGTTATGGGGGGGATCTTTGGATGGCACTGTTATGGGGGGGGGATCTGTGGATGGCACTGTCATGGGGGGGGATCTGTGGATGACACTGTCATGTGGGGGATCTGTGGATGGCTCTGTCACAGGGGGGATCTGTGGATGGCACTGTCACGGGGGAATCTGTGGATGGCACTGTCATGGGGGTGGATCTGTGGATGGCACTGTTATAATGGGGGATCTGTGGATAGCACTGTCATGGGGGATCTGTGGATGGCACTGTCATGGGTGAGGGATCTGTGGATGGCACTGTCATGGGTGGGGGATCTGTGGATGGCACTGTTATGAGGGGGATCTGTGGATGGCACTGTTATGGGGGATCTGTGGATGACACTGTCATGGGGGATCTGTGGATGGCACTGTTATGGGGGACTCTGTGGATGGCACTGTCATTGGGGGTGGATCTGTGGATGGCACTGTTATAAGGGGGGGGGATGGGGATCTGTGGATGGCACTGTCATGGGGGGATCTGTGGATGACGCTGTCATGGGTGGGGGATCTGTGGATGGCACTGTCATGGGGGCGGTCTGTGCATGGCATTGTCATGGGTGGGGATCTGTGGATGGCACTGTCATGGGTGGGGATCTGTGGATGGCACTGTCATGGGTGGGGGATCTGTGGATGGCACTGTCATGGGTGGGGATTTGTGGATGGCACTGTTATGGGGGATCTGTGGATGACACTGTCATGGGGATCTGTGGATGACACTGTCATGGGGGTATCTGTGGATGGCACTGTTATGGGGGACTCTGTGGATGGCACTGTCATTGGGGAGGTGGATCTGTGGATGGCACTGTTATAAGGAGATGGGATCTGTGGATGGCACTGTCATGGGGATCTGTGGATGACGCTGTCATGGGTGGGGATCTGTGGATGGCACTGTTATGGGGGATCTGTGGATGGCACTGTTATGGGGGGATCTGTGGATGGCACTTTCATGGGGGATCTGTGGATCGCACTGTCATGGGTGAGGGATCTGTGGATGACACTGTCACAGGGGATCTGTGGATAACACTGTCATGTGGGGATCTGTGGATGGCTCGGTTATGGGGGAGATCTGTGGATGGCACTGTCATGGGGGATCTGTGGATGACACTGTCACGGGGGATCTGTGGATGGCTCTGTTATGGGGGAGATCTGTGGGTGACACTGTCATGGGGGGATCTGTGGATGGCTCTGTTATGAGGGGGGGTCTGTGGATGGCACTGTCATGGGGGGGGATCTGTGGATGGCTCTGTTATGATGGGGGGTCTGTGGATGGCACTGTCATGGGGGGGGGTCTGTGGATGGCACTGTCATGGGGGGTCTGTTGATGGCACTGTCATCGGGGGTCTGTGGATGGCACTGTCATGGGGGGGGGGTCTGTGGATGGCACTGTCATGGGGGGGTCTGTTGATGGCACTGTCATGGTTGGGGGCCGTGGATGGCACTGTCATGGGGAGGGGGATCTGTGGATGGCACTGTTATGGGGGGGGATCTGTGGATGACACTCATGGGGAGGGGGATCTTTGGATGGCACTGTTTAGGGGGGGATCTGTGGATAGCACTGTTATGGGACGGGGGATCTGTGGATCATGGATGACTGATCTTTGTAAAGTGGTTGAATTTACACTTTATATTATATCTATAGATTCGCTTTAAATAATAGATGCAACATTTGGTACAGAAAGCACAAAATATTGGCCTTCGTTATTCACTTTTAAATACAGAAAGGAAGATGTGACGCTCTAACAGGAAAGGGTGGAGCCTAAAGAAGAAGGGGTAGGGTTTACAGAGGAAGGGGTTGAGCCTTGACAGGAAGGGGTGGGTCAAATATTATATTAGGGGGTGCCCGAGTTTAGTCTCGCCTAGGGCAGCACAAAACCAAGATACACCACTGGGTCCCACCGCCTATCTCCAGAACAGTGCGGCTACCCTCCGTTCACCGCTCTGAGAGTCCTAGAAATAGCTGAGCGATGGCTCGGCTATTTCCAGCAGTCTCATTGCAGTGAATGGAGGGGCGGCCATGCAAGTGCAGTGCTTTCTCTATTCACCGCTATGAAACTTCCAAAAATAGTTGAGCGGGCTAGTTTGGCTATTTAGAAGCTCCCATACATGGTGAGCTCTCCTTCACTTCATTTCTGAAGATTGGAGTGAGTACTAGAGGTGGGACCCACATCTATGTGCTCTTGATGACATATTCTAGTGATATGGTCTGAGATGGGAATACCCCTTTAAGTCTACTTTCACACTCGTGTTTTGGCTTTCCATTTGTGAGATCCGTTCAGTGCTCTCACAAGCGGTCCAAAACGGATCAGTTTTGCCCTTAATGCCTTCTGAATGGAAATGGATCCGCTCAGAATGCATCAGTTTGCCTCCGTTCAGTCTCCATTCCGCTCTGGAGGTCGCTTGCAGTGTTTTGGTGTCCGTCTGATGAAACTGAGCCACACGGATCCATCCTGGCACATAATGTAAGTCAATGGGGACGGATCCATTTTCACTGGCACAATAGAAAACGGATCCGTCTCCCATTAACTTTCAATGGTGTTCAAGACAGATCCATTTTGCCTATGTTCATGATAATACAAATAGATCCGTCCCGGCACACAATGTAAGTCAATGGGGTCAGATCCGTTTTTACTGACACAATCTGGCACAATAGAAAACGGATCCGTCTTGGCTATGTTAAAGATAATACAAACGGATCCGTTCTGAACGCCCCAGATAAAGCGATAACGCGAAACCCGGGTCGGGCATACGGATTTATGTTTTATGACAAGTTTGTATCAAGTAAGTGCAATAAAAGCAGAGTATATTATATCCCAGTGGTACTGCACTATATTTCTCTCCTTTACAAAGGAAGTAAAGCCTGAATGCTGTTCGGTATAAAGACTCCGGGGAGACGCCGCGTGTGAAGGACCACTATCACGTGGAGACATAGCCTGGTTATATACTTTATTTCCGTGCTTGCACCTTAGCGCAGAGCCAGAACGTGTTGATATTACTGCTGAAATTTAGGGGTGAGACCTACCCCTATGATTTGGGACTGCTGCTGCCTATAGCTTACCCTTACCTTTTTGTATTTTGCTGGATACAGATGGTAGTATTATCTGAACGCATCCACACAAAACGCGAGTGTGAAAGTAGCCTAATACTGTTCGTTACATGAAATCCTGTCCAGATGAGTTACCCTGTGCATATGTCAAGCTCTTGGGCCCCATGCCCAATCTGGCCCCCAGCCTTCTATATGCCACTAGTGATCCTCAGCACCCTCCATAGCTGCACCCCTGGTAGCTGTATGATAAAATTGCACGGAACAGCCGTGCCACATTACCCTCCGAGTTACCTCATTCGCATCCCCAAAGTTCAGATATCACATTAATGTAAAATAATTTTACAGCTATGATCTCCGGCCTTTGAGCTATTAATTTACAGAAATGAGCCGGGGTCTCTGCACCGCATGGTTTGGCCTGTCTCTAAATCTAGCCTTATCTGCATTTAGGCCTCTGTAATATGCATGGTGATTTACGACGTGTGTTTTTTATAATCGGCCCCCTGTGATTTAGGGCTGCTGGTGGGTTCACGCACAGCTGCACCAGCCTCTGGCCAGCTCCGGAGACCCACTAACAAGCTTGCACACCCAAAAGTTATCTGAAGCTCTCCTCTCTAGAACTCCTCCACCTCGGGGCTCCAGCAGAACACCTCCATTGTTGGTGACACTGCTCAACAGCCGTGAAAACTCTGAACGAGGAGAGATTCACATGGCTCCGAACTCCCCCTCCGGACAGAACTCTTATCTAATCGCGTGATTTGTTGATTCTGGTCATTTCGGTGCACGCAGCCAGACCGAAAAGTTACACCTCCTCCAGCTACTTCATAGGGTCACATATCAGTCTGGTCAATTGGAATTGTAGAGTGATTTATTTAAAGGGGATGTCTAGGATTAGAAACAGGGGTAGAGATTTTTTTGTGAAAAATCAGCACCATTAGCTGTTCCCGGTGTAGAAAATCAGTCCTGTCCATGGGAGTGGGACAGAGCTACAGAAGCCTGCACAACCGCTAAGTGGTCAGCACCCAGCGTAAGGCTACTTTCACACTGGCGTTTTTGGGTCTGCTTGTGAGATCCGTTTCAGGGCTCTCACAAGCGGTCCAAAACGGATCAGTTTTGCCCCAATGCATTCTGAATGGATAAGGATCCGCTCAGAATACATCAGTTTGGCTCCGTTCAGTCTCCATTCCGCTCTGGAGGTCGCTTGCAGCGTTTTGGTGTCCGTCTGATGAAACTGAGCCACACGGATCCATCCTGGCACACAATGTAAGTCAATGGGGTCGGATCCGTTTTCACTGACACAATATGTAACAATAGAAAACGGATCTGTCCCCCACTGACTTTCAATGGTGTTCAAGATGGATCTGTTTTGCTTATGTTCATGATAATACAAACGGATCCGTTCTGAACGGATGCATGCGGTTGTATTATCAGTGCGGATCCGTCTGTGCAGATACATGACGGATCCGCGCCAGACGCCAGTGTGAAAGTAGCCTAAGCTATGAGGGGGCTGCAAAACTTGTTTGAACGCCACGGCCCCTTCAAACAACTGACCGTCAGGGATGCAGAGAGTTGGACCCCCGCCGATCTGATATCGACAGACTACCCTGAGGATAGTCCAATATTGTGCAACTGGGGAACCTGTCATCATGAAAATGTGATGTAAGCTACTGGCAGCATGTTCTAGAGCAGGAGTAACGTAGAACTGGTTTCCCATAGCAACCAATCAGATCCCACCTTTCATTTTCCAAAGGAGTTGTCCAAAATTAAAGGAGTCTGATTGGTTTCTATGGGCAACTAAGCCAGTTCTACTTTACACCAGTTTGATAAATGACCCCAATAGCTTTATGGGAAAAAGCTCATTCATAGAAAATATTTTTTGTCTGCTTTTTTGTTTTCTGTAGCAGTCACCACAGAGAGATAGAACTCCTATACAGATAGGTAACTCATTGCACGTGTGAGGGGAAGATGTTATCTGCCACTATAATATTAGGTGTAGAATTGGGATAACATTTAACAGCTCAGTTGTTCTCTTAATAGGCCTAGATAAAGATGTCCACAGAAGAGCATTCCCCTATCGGTGTAACGTGTGACGCCCTAATTGCTTTACTCACCCCCTTCCCTCTCTGGTCGCAGGGAATGGTCGGAGTGACAAAGTCAAGGGAGGCTGTTTTCTGTGCTAAAAGTGCAAACCTAAGAAGGAATTAACGGGACAGGAGATGGTATACATGGAATGACTTAAAAAATTTTATTCACCCGTTAATATGCGTTTTTTTTTTTTTTAAATGGTAATGTCCCTCTGAAAACATAGCTCCCAGTCCCTTACTGAAAAAACTTACGGAGAATTGAAACTTTTTTTTTTATTAAATAACTTGCGCCACCGACCGCCCACCTAGCTGCGTGCAGGCGCTCTGACAGCTGGGTTGTGTGCTGCGTGGGCTTTGCAGTCCCTCACTCACAGAGCGAGCGGCACACACACGGCAACATGGGGTCAGTGGGGGTGTGACTGAAGCTGCGGCAGCGAGGAGTTGGTGACTCATACAGCCAGACAGACTGCCATAGGCAGGGCCGGTGCAAGGATTTTTGCCGCCCTAGGCAAAAGAAAAGTTTGCCGCCCCCCCCCCCCCATGTGACATCATAATGCCCCACCCATATGATCTGCCATATTTAAGGGGTTCTGCAGTTTATTTAAACTGATCGCAGGGGTCCGACACTTGGGACCCCTGCCAATCAGCTGTTTGAGAAGACAGCTGCGCTGGCAGTAGAGCCTCCGCCTTCTCGCAGTGACGTCACGATTAGTATCATTGGCCTGGGTGGGGCTAAGCTTCATTCAAGTGAACAGAGCTTAACCCCGCCAAGGCCAGTGATACTAGTCGTGACGTCACTGCGCCTGCGGTAAACAACGAGAAGGCTGAGGTGCTACTGCCAGCGCCGCTGCCTTCTCAAACAGCTGATCGGCTGAGGTCCCGGGTGTCAGACCCCGGCCGATCAGATGCTGATGATCTATCCAGAGGATAGATCATCAGTTGTAACAAACTGCAGAACCCCTTTAACTAACGCCAGTTCTCTCTCCCCCTTGTCATTCTCTCCCCCTCTTGTCATTCTTCACACTCCCCCACTTGTCATTCTTCCTCCCCACTTGTCATTCTTCCTCCCCCTTGTCATTCTTCCCCCCCTCTCACGTCATTCTTCCCCCCACTTATCATTCTCTCTCCCCTCTTGTCATTCTCTCCCCCTCTTGCCATTCTTCACACTCCCCCCTTGTCATTCACTCTCCCCCTCTCCTTTGTCATTCTCTTTCCCCTCTTTTTATTCTCCCTCCTCTCCTTGTCATTCTCCCCCTCTCCCCTTGTCATTCTCTCCCTCTCCCCTTGTCATTCTCTCCCTCTCCCCTTGTCATTCTCTCCCTCTCCCCTTGTCATTCTCTCCCTCTCCCCTTGTCATTCTCTCCCTCTCCCCTTGTCATTCTCTCCCCCCCCCCCCCTTCCCTACCTCTGGTGTAGCGTGGCCGAGCTCTTTATGCTCCACGGGTACAGGAGCTTTAGTTTCCTGTACCCGAGGGGACTGACATGAAGTGCACACTCTGTGCGCACTTCATGTCAGTCCGGCCGGGTACAGGAGACAGATGCTCCTGTACCCGCGGACCTTAATTCAGAGAGCTCGGGCGGCTGCAGCATGAGGCAGGGCCGGCGCTCCTAGCAGCGCCCCTTACCAAGGGGCGCTCTACGCGGCTGCCTATTCCGCGTATAGGACGCGCCGGCCCTGGCCATAGGTCAGCATCAGCCACAGTTCCTGTTCTCCTCAGTGTGGTCCTGGTATCTTCTCTCTGGGCTCCCGACAAGTTTGAGGACCTTTCCCACTCAGCCAATCAGTGGCCACGGCTGTGTCACGTGTCAGGCCAGTGACTGGCTCAGCGGGAAAGGTCCTCAAACCAGCGACTGTCTAAAGCAGAGAAGATACCAGGACCACACAGAGGAGAATGGAAGCTGCTGCAGATGGCACCAGGGACAGGTGAGCATAATGTTTTTTACAGTTTTTTACACAACATTAATGGGGGGGAGATGTGACATGGCACAATGGGGAAGATGAGTGTAGCTTCGCTTGTGTTGGCAAAAATCCTTGCACCGGCCCTGCTGCTGGTCCACCAGACTCTGATCCAAAGCCACGTGACAACGCACAGCCACATTGTCTAAAGGCTGCGACGACGTGTCAACCGTATCGACTTAAAAAAAAGTGTAGGAACGGGGAGGAGCCTTGTGTTGGTATTAGAGGAATTCACGCTGCTCCTGGGGATACGGTTCATTAGGACGTCTCGCGTGGGATTCGGCCACCTGGCACTTCTGCAATCTTTGCACCTGCTGTTTCTCATTGTGAGCGTTCAGTCCTGTGAAAAGAATTTCAACACTCCAATATTATTTTGTTGGCCGAGGCAGATTCATATAAACTCTCACAATTTCTATCATCAGTTGTGGAGCAGGAGGCTTTTTATTGATAGTCTTGGCAACTCTGCTGTATCTGTTTTTTTTTTTTTTCTTAAAGGGGTTCTCCAGAATTTTTAGATGGATGGCCTATCCTGAGGATAAGGCCATTAATATTTGATCAGCAGGGGTCCGACTCCTGACACCCCGCCGATCAGCTGTTCTTCAGAAGCTCGGGCACCAGAACTACACAGCTCTGTTCGCCGTCTAGTAGACGGAGCTGGTCACTGCAGCCGTGCTCCCACTCTTGTCAATGGGAGCAAAGGTGCAGTTACCAGCTCTGTCCACTACACAGTAGATGGAGCTGTGGCGGTGTCTAGTAACGGAGCAAGTGCAGAACAGCCCAGAGCGCGCCAATCTGATATTGATGACCTATTAGATAAGTCCTGATCCCTTTAGGCTTGCCAAACGGCAGCTAAACCCCAGAATTTAACACTGTGCCACACGCTGGATGATAGATTTGGCGCATCCTGCAAGACATGTAAGGGCTCGTCCACACGTATTGGATTTGCTGCAGATTTTCTGTCCAGGTTTTCAGATTACAGTACAGGCAAATGGAAAGAGATTTGTCAAAAACCGTCCCGTTTCCGTTATGCTGGAGTTTTTGCAAAATGCTTCTCAAAACTGCCTATTGAGGCGCAGAAACATAATAAAAGGCATATGCGCCATTCCGGAGGCCCTGTACTAAGCGTAACAATATCCGTTTAAGACCCTATGCACATTCATTTCAGTGGGGCTGCAAAAAATGTGAACAGCACACCGTGTGCTATCCACATCCGATGTCCATTTCTTGTTCATTTTTCAGGCAAGAATAGGCATTTTTAATATAGTACGTAACGGGATAATGCGGAATGCACACAGCCGGCATCCGTGTTTTACGGATCCGCATTTTGCGGACCACAGAACGTATACGGTCGCGTGCACGAGTCCTTACTAAAGGCTCAGTTCCTTCTCTGTACACAAATCATAACAATGATAGTAATATTTCCAGGTGACAACCAATATACACCCGCATGGGTTGTCATCCTGCTTTCCTAGCGTCTCCATGTTACCGATCAGTCAGGTTATGCCTTTATACGGGTATGATTACTGTACAACTATAGAGAATGACCATTCGTAAGTCTTGGAAAGCTAAGACGCAATCCCTTTTGGAGCTATAGAATGAGGCCGTATTGCTCATCACCCAGCTTTCCCTGGAACAGATATTATACAGATGTAGTTAAAATGAAATAACGTAACAGGACGTTTAGGGATAAATCCTCTTGAATGTGAACTGTTTGCTCGGTTATAGCGGAGGCTGTAAAAATACACCATAGTTTAGCCCCTTTTAGGCAGGTAACATAAAATATGTCTTCAGTAGACGTCTGCAAGTCGTCCATCTCTGGCTTGGAAGGAGTTGCCAACCCTGCGCTGGGGTTGTTAAAGCGTGTAAATGCATACATAGTGTAATAGATTCCCTCCGGGTGAGCAGTTCAAGGGAACAGTTACTATCCATCTAATTAGGAGGATTATGTAGAAAGCCATTGTGTCTGTGCCGCTCTGCTGGGCTCTCAGTAATTCTTCTATTTCCTGTACGCTGTGTTGTCCGGTTCAGCTAAACTCCCACCTGAAGCCATGCCAGCCTGTGCTCTGCAGCTGCCTCCTGCTCCCCTCTCGCCAAGCTGGGAACCAGCTAATGACTTCAGAACTTTTATCTGTTCCCGGAGCTTCGTCTTTTGTATAGAAGAAGGAAATATTTAAAGGGGATCTCTGCTCTTATAGTTTCATACACCCTGAGTCATTGAGGGGATCCCCATTGAGGTTTCTCTACTATTATCCAGAGGTGAAAGTTTCCTGCTCTGAGGGTACAATTTATGCATCTTAGTTCATTGATTTTTAAGGTAAAGGTGTAATGCTTCATTTCCCCTGTGGAGGTGCTTTTTGTAAATGTAGCACTATCCCGCACAGATTACAGTTTGTTGTTTTGTGTCTGTCTAAGGCTACTTTCACACTGGCGTTTTGGCTTTCCGTTTGGGAGATCCGTTCAGGGCTCTCACAGGCGATCCAAATGGATCACTATGCATTCTGAATGGAAAAGGATCCGCTCAGAATGCATCAGTTTGGCTCAATTTGGCTCCGTACCGCCTCTATTCCGCTTTAGAGAGGAAACTGAGCAAAACGGATACGTCCTGGCACACAATTTTCACTGGCACAATAGAAAACGGATCCGTCCTCCATTGACTTTCAATAGTGTTCAAGTCGGATCCGTCTTGGCTATGTTAAAGATAACACAAACGGATCCGTTCTGAACGGATGCAGAAGGTCGCATTATCTGAGCGGATCCGTCCATAAGGGATCCGCACAAAACGCGAGTGTGAAAGTAGCCCAATTGTGGAGGCATCCTTCTAATAGAAGTTACTCTCTTTTTTTCTACAGACTAGTTTCGTATATATTTCTCTTTATATTAGATACATTTAAACGGGTTGTCCCATCTCGACATTTCCATGGCGAGATGGGACTAAGCACTGATTCCAGGTGGCTGGATTTATGGAAACTGCCGAGGGGGTTGGTTTTTTTGCTGTTTTTGTAATTCTCTTTGCAGTGAATTTTAGCTACACAAGCAGCATAGCACAGCATGGCTAGTTTTGCTACGCTGTTTGCCTAGCTCCCATTCACTGTGTGCTGGCCCTCTTGCCAGTTTTCGTAACGCTTGCCATCTGGGATCGGCACTGAGACCCATGTTTCCACAGCAGAATGAGACAAATCCTTTAAAATACTGCAACAAAGTTTTCCTCATGAATAATTCAGTGTTTATCGGTGTCGTCTTATGACAGATAACCCCTCGCCATGGGTCTGACTCTCAAGGAGAAGTTTTGGTTGGTTTTTCATCTGCTCTGCAGTGGCCACTACAGGCAAAATGTAGTATTACAAGTGCCCATTTAAAGAAGTGTTTTTTCATGTGATACATGGTGGCTCTGGCCATTTGGTACCACTGATACCTCAATCACTAGATGCCTGCAACACGCTCATAGGAGACCAGAGGTCTGGTTGCTAGCAGCTCTCCACTCTGGTCCATATGGGCAGGTGTTTGACATCTTGTGATTGAGGTGTTAGTGGCACCAAATAGTTTATAGCACCTGAGGGCATATTATGTCTCATATGTAACAAAGTTTAAATTATGCTTTGGTCATGTCCACCCTCCAGCATCATGAAAATAGCCAAAAAATAAATAGCAAATCGTATCCATCATCTTCATGTATATAATGTTCTCACGCGTGATTATTAATCTGCTGACTTTTCTTCAGATTTAGTGAAGAAGGAATGGAAGTCATGGAGAGACTCATCTACCTATATCGAAAGTTCGTCCAGCTCAAAGTGAGCAATGAAGAGTACGTTTGCATGAAAGCCATTAACTTCCTGAATCAAGGTGAGCAGAAGTGGTTTGGAGAATGCAAGGGGTGGAACGATCAAAAGTGGCAATACCAGTAGTGCAGCACAATACTGGCTCAGCATCACCAAATAGTTGCATAACCTACCTCCCAGAAGCTACTACATTCTGTCCACGTCCAGCTGTCTCTCTAATGAAAGGTATACTAAACCTGGAATCCAAAAAAATGTTTCCTCAGATATCACTATTGAAGACCATAGGAGTTAACAAAAGCAGTTCATTGTTCTCTTAGGCTGCAGCCAGGTCTTCTCCCTCTCCCCCTCTGAGGCAGGACGTTTAGGAGGAGGGGGCTGGGTTTAGGGTGCATCATTTTTATCTACACAGAGAACATGGCCATTTTGTTGGAAGGAATCTCCTAATTACTAATAGTACAAAATAGATTTGATAACCGTGCCAGCCATAGTGCCAATAGCACCAGCTGTAGTATATACTTAGTACCACCCATAGTCTATACAGTGATCTACGTAGTTATGCGGTGATAATTCCTCCATTTACTGCAAGATGCAGATTTGCCATTTAGCAGCTTTTGAAAGCTGAGTAGCATTAGGAGGTATGCTTAGACCAAATGACATATATAGTATATACTCACAGTTGTCCTGATACTATATTTATAGAAGTAGTCTGTACAGACACTATAGTGTCCCTCGGAAAACACTAGAACTACACACAAATAATTGTGCCAGGCAGAGATCCCTCAATTGTCATATTGCTCCCTTATAGGACCCCAGTAGTAATAAAGCCCCCCCTCCCAAGTAGCTACACTAAAAATAAACTCCTGTAGTGCACCCCAGTAGTTATAAAGATACTTATAATGTCTTCAGTAATCATAATGCCCCTATGGTGTCTAAAGTATTAATAATGCCCCCCATAGTGCCTTCCACAATAAAAAAAAAAATAATGCCCCCCCCCCCCATAGTTACTGAATAATGCCTCTATAGTATTTTCCCCCAGTGACCAAGGAAATTATAAAAAAACTCACCAGACTCCGGTTCCTCTTGTCGCCTGAGATACCTGTGTCCTGCTAGATAGTCACAATGATACTATCACTTCGCGACTGCTTGCGTCGTTCAGACACTACCTTATCGACTTCAGGCCTAGCACCCAGGGGCCTATGACGTCTTTGGCCATTGGCTCTGGTTCCCCGAGTAGTGTTCAATCCTATCACCATCCTGAGGACAGCAATACAGTTGAATTCAGGCACCTGTAGCTCACCTCCCAGACCTGTCTGGCCAGTGGCCGGATACGTAAGTAGTTATTTGGTGGTTGGCTTGATGAGTTGCACTGGAAGATTTTTTATGATAAGGGGTTGACACTAGGTGGCAATGCAGCAGTTTTTTTGGGCAGTTTTGTACAGGCAGCATGTAACTTTCCATTTATTAATCACAGTTTAATGCCGCCACCAAGGCCAGAACACGCGTCATATCACATATGTATTACAGGCAACAGCACTGGAAGATTTAGCCAATTTAAGTAAGGATAGTGTGACAGTTCACCAGCTGTTCTCGCTTTATCTGGAAACGCTGACACCAGTAGATCAACGTAGTGACCACACAAATACACTCGTGGATTATATCGGGTCATCTTGTTTGTCGGATTATTTCCATATACACAATGTAAAAATGACTAAAATTCTATAGTCCATAGTTTGAGTCTTTTAAGTCCTGACCCCCCCAAAAAAAAAAAAAAAATTGGAAAAGAAAACCAAAAACATTTTATGACTGGTTTCACACACAGCATTTGGATAAAAGATAAGCCATGGTGTGTTTGATTGCGGCTAGGGGGTTACATTAAAGTCTACAGTCAAATATTGAATGCACTACATACAAAACGTTACGGTCTGTTTACAAGTTTAACGAAACAAAAAAAGCCACCAAAATAAATGCAATGAAATACACCTTTTTTCAGCACTTTCAAATGAGTGTGTATGTGATGGAGCCCTAAGGCTGGAACCACACATTACATTTTTTGAGTCCAAGCACATAAGTAGGTACAAAAGAGAAGAAAAGGATCATTTTTTTTTATAATTGCCCTTCCTTTTGGATCCACTTCCTTTTTTGACAAAAAAAAAAAAGCTGTCACAAAAACTTCCCAGTGGCTCAGTGGTTAGCACTGTTGCCATGTAGCACTGGGCTCCCAGGTTCAAATCCAACCAAATGCCGATCGCTGCATCTGAAATGAACATTGAGAGCTTTCAGGGGTTAATCCGATGATAAAAATCACCTTATTCATTTGGTCGCGTAGAGGCCACCGCGGCCATCTTGATTGAAGATAATACCACACCTCCTACGTCACCGCACGTGAGATCTTCAATCAAGGTGGCCCCGGCGGCCTCTACGCATGCAAATGGATGAGGTGAGTATGATGTGTCCCCCCCCCCCACCCCAAAGCCCCAGGAAATTTGGCTTTGCGACGAAACAAATTTTCCCTGAATTTAGGATCAATGTCCACTTCGGATACTTCAATTCGCTCAACCCTAATTATAAACCTAAGGAGGTTATACATTTTTGGTTGGTAACTTTCATTAAGAGAAATTTATTTATTTATTTTTTAATATTCTGTTCAAAGAGTTACAAGTTTAATAGTACATTATTCAATCCTAATATTCAGATGAAAATGCATAATAATGATACAGACACATGCAGCAGGAGTGATGTGGCCATTTTATGGTTGAAAACTTAACGTTTTTTTTCTGCACGTGAAACTGTAGTTTATTTAACTTTTTTTGTTTTTCATCAGATATCCAAGGTCTTAGCAGTATTTCTCAGCTTGAGCAGCTGAATAAGCGGTATTGGTATGTGTGCCAGGACTTCACAGAGTACAGGTATCCACATCAACCCAACAGATTCCCAGACCTCATGATGTGTTTGCCGGAGATTCGCTACATTGCCGGTAAGTATTCAGCAACTAGAGTTAAATCTTTCATGACGGCCAAGAATGGATGCCTGTCACCTCTTTGGTAACTACTTGCATTCCTCATATTAACAGTTCTGGAGCATCTTTCCTTATGACTAGAGATGAGCGAACTTTAAAAAAAAGTTTGGCGTTCGGGTTGTGGTAATCGCCGCATCCCGTTATGGATTTAACTTTAGCGGCATATGGAATCCATAAGGGGCGGCTTCCACGATCCCGAACTGTTGAACAGCCGAAGGACCTGGGGTGACATCACTGTCATGTGATCAGTGCAGGGGGCGTGGCTCAGCACTGGATTTGAGCACTCATCTCTACTTATGACCATTTTGTGCCATTTCTCTATTTTTCCAACTAGACATGTTTGTATGAATGAATTGCTATCAGTCTGCATTAAAGGTCCAGCTGGGGGTTACCAGTTGGAGTCTGACACTAGCAGCACTGATTGGATAGTGTCAGACTGTGCAGGAACAACCCCCCCCCCCCCAAACCGGTAACAACCAGATGGATCCATATAGTGCAGACTGTGAGCAATTTATTCATAAACTCATAAACTTTCTAGTAGGAATAGCAGAGTAATGGCACAACACAGAGTCATAAGAACAGATGCTCCAGAATTGTTATTACATGGGGAATGCAGGTAGTTACTAAAACAGACATGTCAGGAGAGGGGACCGTATCAGTGGGGGCAAACTAATATTCCATCTACATCACTTTTTTACCCATACTCATTTTTCCCCCTCTGATGTTTTTTAAATGGAACCGGTCATGTTGCATATGGCGTCTTATCTGAAGGAAGCATGTTGTAGATGATGAGGAGCTGAGCAGATTTTGTTTTATAATTGTTTTTTTTATTTAATTTTTTTTGGGGGGGAGGGGGGGAGATTCAGTTTAACTTTTACTTAACTCATTCTGGGTTCAGGAGTCCATGGGCAGTGCTATCAGCGATTGGCAACTATCTCTATGCACAGTCCCTGAGTAGGACCCCCAGGATGAGCAGGAATAAAATGAAAAAAATAAAACAAATGGGTTTACAGAATCTTTTCCCAGAAAAATATATATATATATCAATCTGCTCAGCTACTCCTGTGACTTAAAAAAAAAAAAAAAAAAAAAATAGGTGCAACAAGTGCCTCTTATTTTATGCCAGCCTCACCACTTTTCCAAAAGGGAGCGTGGCAAGGGGTAGGAGAGGGACGTGTCCAACAGCGGAGACAAATTTATCTTCATTTACTCCTGTTTTCTGGTGCAAATGAAGTCAGAGATCTCAGGCAGCACTGAGCTCACAGATTGCTGGAGGATGCACCCAATTTATGAGGAAACGTGTGCCTCATCAAAAATGTGGTGCATCCTCCGACAGTGCAGGGTATATCAAGACCAGCGCGGAAAACTCCCCCCATGTTCAGTGTGACAGGTTTCCCTTTAATTGCATTTATAACTTTGTGGTTTGTTCACTTATCACTATTGCAGAAATAGACTTACTTTAGCTTTTAATACTTTCCCATTTATATTTCTCTATGCTGGTGTATTTTTTATTACAAACTTTTTTTTTTTTTTTTACTTTTTTTCACGACTAAGATATAATGAGTGAAATTTAAATATTTATTATGTTTTTTTATACCTTTCATAGGAAAATTGCTGAATGTACCTTTGGAGCAATTACCGCTACTTTTTAAAGCGTTTCTCCACTCCTGCAAGACAAGTGTTACCAAAGAGTGAGGAAATGAGCAAGAATCAACTGGTTTGAGAATAACTGGAAATCAGAGCTGTCCTGCATCGGTTGAAGGAAAAAAAAAAAGACAATTACATATCCCTGTATGGGAGATAAAAAAATGAAGCTTGCTTTTTTATTTTTTTTTAACTCTTTTCTTACCTATTTATTTCTTGACAGAGTTGAATGTATTATCTTCAACACGGGTGCACAAACAGAAATGCAGTTGTTGCATTTTGTTGCTGTTTACAGACCTAAAAATTTTAAAGCCTTTTTATGGGAGGGGATACCAATGTTACAGTGTTGCCATTTTTTTTATTGTGTTTCTTTTCAACTTTCTTTTTTTTCTCTTGTTGGGAGTGGGTGAAAAATGATTTCAATAGTTTGAGCGAAGAAAAACTACCTCGATTTTATGTGTTTTGTTTTTTAATTATTGATAGGTTTTGTTTGAATTTAAAAAAGACTATAGTTTTTTGTTTCCAAAAATGCTGAGAATAATTTGTACAATTTTGGTTTATGACTGGTGAGTACTTTACAGTGTCTGGCTTTGAGCAAGAATTTCATAGCTGTAGTAAGTCATCCTTTGTGTATGGCCCTCGCGTATAAGACTGTTTCGCCTAAATCCTTTCGAAAATACCACTTGAGGAAGTAATAAATTAACCATTAAGACTTAAAATATTCAGAGATCCAAAATGTGAAAGAAAATTTACCAAATGGTTTTGAATTCAACAATTTCACCTTTCTAAATGAAATAAAGTATTAATGCGGTGAGGCATAATTACAAAACAAATGACAGAAGCCAGTTACTATATAAAATAGATCTCATGCATAGCGCAGTTTTACACATACGTAATAAGTTATTTTTTGTTTTCTCAGCATTTTGGTTATCCTCCAATTTTACATGTGGATATTATCCCATGGTGCTGAGCATTGCCTCCTTGAATAACACAAAAATCTGGTTAAGCTTTGCCTACTTGTTCTAAATTTACTGTACAATATGTGAATAAGGGAAGGTACAGAATATAGAGATGAACACCAAAACAAAGGAAGTCTCTGATACGTTGCCCGGACTCTTGGCGCTGCAGATCCTAGGACAGTGATGTGGGTCAAGTTCACTCAAAGTTCAAAAACGTTTCATATATGGGATCGCGCTGCCAAACATTCCTGGAATCCTCTTTCACACCATATCAGATCCAAGCATGGAACGGTATGCAAATGCGCACAAATATTCCTCCCCTCATCCAATACCTATAAAAGATGATTCTTGAGAAAACAGTTTGAGTGGCACTGCTGTTCTTTCCCCTTTTCAATACCGATAAACGTCACTATTGATGCACTGGATATAAGAGTGTGCTACCTGGTGGTGCTCTGCCCTTCAGTAGTATAATGCCAACAAATAAAAGAAAAAAATTCAGGCGGCACTCACCAATCGGTGCAACAAGCATCTTTAATCCTCAGATGGATCGCTAGGTACATCAAAAGCTGGATACATGAATGGTTGTAGCTGAATACATCAGAACGTTGGATACATGTTTATAGCTGAGAACACACGTGGCTGGATTCAAAAGCAGGATGCATATATAGTGCGGCATGGGACGGACTTACATACAAACAAGCAGTGAGTGAGGTTCGGCGACGGCCAGATGAAGCGCTGACGCGTGATACGGCCGTCGCCAAACCTCACTCACTGTTTGTATGCAAGTCCGTCCCATGCCGCACTATATATGTATCCTGCTTTTGAATCCAGCCACGTGTGTTCTCAGCTATATACATGTATCCAACGTTCTGATGTATTCAGCCACTGATGATTCAGCTACAACCGTTCATGTATCCAGCTTTTGATGTACCTAGCGATCCATCTGAGGATTAAAGAAGCTTGTTGCACCGATTGGTGAGTGCCGCCTGAATATTTTTCTTTTATTTGTTGGCAATGCTTATAACAGCCAAGGGGTCACAGTGAAGCACTTTCACCTTTGTATCCAATAAAAGATTTATTGTACTCACAAGAATACACTTGTAACCAGCATGTCTCAAATATAAAATCTCCACGCTTCCCGACCCCGGTTTCGCTGCTTGAGCTTCGTCAGGGGCTTTTATAGGTATTGGATGAGGGGAGGAATATTTGTGTGCATTTGCATACCGTTCCATGCTTGGATCTGATGGGAATTAACCGTATGGTATAAAGAGGATTCCAGGAATGTTTGTCAGCGCGATCCCATATATGAAACGTTTTAGAAAATAGAGATGATTTAATTAACTTTTCAAAATCTCATAGGTTTAGTGTATGTCATGGAGGGATATCTCCATAGGCTTGACCAATGTGTAATATTAGCTCAGCGTTCCTCAACTCCAGTCCTCAGGGCCCACCTGCCGGTCATGATTTTAGAATATCACACAAAATGAATACCTGTTGTAACTGTATCACCTGCTTAATCTAAAGGTAGTCCTGAAAACATGACCAGGAAGTAGGCCCTGAGGACTGGAGTTGAGGAACACTGTATTAGATGGTATACCTTGTGAGCTGGAGGAGGAAAATGCAGGTCCTACCAAAGTCAGCATCTGCTACACCGGCCTTGATAAATAAGTGCCATAGTTCCTAAAGTCATGCTTTTAGACGTTATGGTTATTTCTACTCACAAAGACCTAAAAGAAATGTACCCAATCATCCACCTTTCACTTTGACGGAGACGATGTAGTCATGTCCACAGTTGTATAGATAAATGAAAATGTCTTCCTTATATATTATATCATGTGAAGGAATACGTTTTAATGCTGTGATAATTTAAGCATATTCCGATAATTTTTAAGAATTACAAACATCAAAGTGATTGGGCCCAGGACCTGGGACACCCCACCAATATCCTGAACAAGAGCACTGATGTGTTTTTGTAATTCCCACTGAATTCATTAGAGAGGTGGCCATAAATGGTTGGTCACGGCTAATTTCAGACATGGTGAGGGGTTCCTTCTCCAAGGGCTTTTATTATCCCACAATGTTTGGAGCCGTTTCGGTTGCAATCTGTACCCCATGGTACAATGTTTAATTGGAGGAAAGGATCGTAGCAACCCAGATTCCATGAATAGAATGAATCTGCATGTACCAACCTTTCTAACCTGCATTTGTAGAACCGTTTTGTTGATTTTAATTTTTTTTTTGCCTTTTGTTTTTATTTTTTTACATGAATTTTGTGCTGGAGGGAAGGATGCTGTATTTTCATGATTTAGGATTCCCTTGCCTTTTTTTGGTATAACAAGAAAAAATGTTAGTTTTTGCATATGTGAAGGTGCATACGACTGGAATTCATGAAGGGTTAAGCTATAAAACACTAAGATGCCATTGGCTTAGAGACATATCGACCATCAGTAATTCTAAAGACCCTATGGCCCGCAAAATATACAATGAATAAAAATGCAGGGCTGCATTATAGTCTTTTTGGGCAGCATAAATGTTATGAAGTTGGAGTGACATTCCAGAAAAACGGATCGTGGTAGACCTCACTCACACTTGCATATCTTGGTCTGTATTTTGGCGTAAAAATACTGATGCAAAATTCTGACCAAAATGTGAAAGTGCCCCTATGCCTGCTGTAGTTCAGTACCTGTCGAAGTAGTGCATGACTACTTTGGTGTTCTTTTAGGCCCAGAAACATGCACTGACCTCTTGGGATCTGGACTAGTTATAACACAGAATATCAGTTTTTCATTTACATTATCTTTGGTATATGGCCTCCATCATCCCATTTATCAACAATTTTACAGGATCGTCTGCTCTTTACAATATTTAATTGCTCTTGTCATCATGACTTTACATAACCATTTCTACTTCTCTATGCAAAACTACTGAGAAATGACCCACCACATTGTAAATGTTTCTGTCTGCCTAAAGGACAATAGCAAGACCATGGCGTGTCTATGAGATGGCTCATGCTAAGTCAATGGTCCACCTTTAGAGGCGATTTTATTTAATTGTATGGCATATTACCCTCATTAGGATGGTAAATGGAGCTACCCAATTTGGGTCTAATAACTGTTGTATCAAGCATGTATAAGTCATACGTCCATTCTGGGGACTTCCTAGCTGGTTTCCAGCTGCTGCACAATTGTATCCTCAGAGCACCCATCAGTATAAGCATACTTCCCTTCCTTAGTGACTGTACTAGCCGAAAAGCCTTTATTTTTTTTTCAGTGGTAATACGGGTATGCTTTTCGGCTGAGTTGATCACTAACATTATCAAAGATTGTGTAACACAAAACATCATGCCTGAGATGTGTGTAATATTGTACTTGTGCCTAATAATGTGCTTGTGCTACAGAAAACAGAGTTTATAAAGAAAAACTGGCCAAGGGTCACGTGCCTTAAGGGTCCTTGGTGTTCAACTAATTCAGTATTTTTTAAACCCTGTATTAAAAATGTAAATTTCTGCTGGTGGATAACATTGGGTTGTAATGGTCTCTTGAGCTCGGCAGGAATAACAGATTCTGTGTATTTTAGGCCATGGCTATGTAAACAGAGAAACTAAGTGACCAGAAGACATTCTGTTGGGTTTATGTACCAACCCAATGAGTAATTGACTAGTCTTGGGGAATGCAACAGGCATAAAATATCTTCCTAAAGTCCCTGTGTTCTCCAAAATAAATAAGTCAGTTTTGACTAATAGTCACCAAGAAAGAGCTTCACTGAAAACACCAGATGCAGTTTTATAGTGTCCACTGTTAGGCCTCTTTCACACGAGCGTGTCCGGATTAGGTCCGGATGCGTTGCGGATGCGTTCAGTGAAAACTGTGCGATTTCACAGGAAAAGCCATTCAGTTTTGCCTGTGATTGCGTTCAGTTGTTCAGTTTTTTCCGCGCGGGTGCAATGCGTTTTGATGCGTTTTTCACGTGCGTGATAAAAAACTGAAGGTTTACAAACAACATCTCCTAGCAACCATCAGTGAAAAACGCAACGCACCCGCACTTGCTTGCGGATGCAATGCGTTTTTCACGCAGCCCCATTCACTTATATGGGGCCAGGGCTGCGTGAAAAACGCAGAATATAGAACATGCTGCGATTTTCACGCAACGCACAAGTGATGCGTGAAAAAAAACGCTCATGTACACAGACCTATTGAAATGAATGGGTCAGGATTCAGTGCGGGTGCTATGCGTTCACGTCACGCATTGCACCCGCGCGGAAAACTCGCCCGTGTGAAAGGGGCCTTAGGCATGGCAAAACATGCATTATGGACGTCATCTAGTTCAGATGGCCACCATATACTTTGGCAGAGTTTTTGAATTCTTCGGAAGACATAGAGCCTCCAACCTGTTCGGAGAAGCTCTTTGCTATTACACAATACTTGAGGGAACGTTCACATCTGTAGAGGAACAGACTACTCGAGTTTACTGTATACGGGATAGCCGGATACCACCACCACACTGCCAGATCCCCGCTGACTATAATGGGATCCAGCAGCTTTCTGGCATAAATGCAGGCTTTCGTTCTGACAAATATGACTGCATGCAGCGGTATTTGTCCAGCCCAAAGTCAGCATTTTGCCAGAAAGCAGCCGGATTCCAGTCGGACCTCATTACAGTCAACAGGAATCTGGTTGTGCAGATACATCAACCTCCGGTAGTCTGGTCCTCTGCTGCAGATGTGAACCTATCCTTAGCATTTCTTCTAAGGTAGTATCAAAGTGTTGGAGAACAGAGACATCTCGCAAACTATAGGTGCCTGCTCTGTCATTGAGAACAGTAACCTTAACGAAGACCTTACACAACTATGGATACAGTGTAAAATGTGTACGGGGAATGGGATATTAACATTTTACTCCTTTTTTTGGGCACTGGTGTTCTCCTATAGTGGAGCTTTTTTACGAAAACGGTATCATTTCAACCAGTGTGTTGTAAATTTAGAGTATCCAGCATCCCGTCAATTTTACCACTGGAATTTAGAAAATGTAATAGTTTTAATTTTCAGCTTTTTTTGTGTGTGCGTGTATGTTTACAGGAGATTTTGACTGTCGACACCATATTAGAATCCTATTCCAACTGTATGAACACTTGGTAGGTGTCATTACCGTCTTGTATCTCAGGCCACACCTCACTCAAAAACGTTGCTGATTTTCTAATTCCTATGCATTAAAGCAGAAAATCAATACAGTTTTCCAAATAAAACCAAAGTTCAACATTTCACTAACTACCTCATAGAGAAATACCTGCAGTGTTGGAGAAGGCCACACTTAACTACCTCCTTTTTGAATTGCTATAGGAGTTGCAGCGCTTATGAAGCCACAGGGGATTTATCAAAGGAATTCCCCTAAATCTTCCCAAGAGTGATCTCACTTTAACTGAAGTGTTGTCTTATCTGCTCTGTGCATATAGTACTTAAGTCACAATGGCATGGATTTACTGTGAGGCTCGAGAAGCTATTTTTTTTCACAAATAACAGGAAGGAAGGGCATTTTCCCTAAAGTGTAGCTTTCCTGTATTTTTTGGCAGCTGCCTTTTCCGAATGAATATATGTGATAATTCTGTGTATTTGTGTAAATAATGTAAAGGAGGAATGCATCATCTCGGGGTTATACCTACTGAAAGTAGACCCTGTTGAGAAACTACCCCCTTACTCTGCAATTTTAATTTTATTTTTATTTTCACTTTTAGTACAGCACAAATCCTGCTGCAGCTTTATGTATCTGTAACTCCACTACCTTTTTGGAAATGTGACCAATGTAATTTGAAGAGCATGTCTAGCAAGTGTTAGAGATTTTTAAATCAATAAATTTGAATTGATATAACATTTTCTTCTGTGGTTCTTTGCTTTATTACTATAGGGATTATAATGTCACTGTGACATAACTGTGTGTCAGAATTGTAAAAAAAAAAAACAGAGTATGAAATAAAAGTTATCATTGGTTGCTATGGACGAGGGTTTTCCTTTCCATAAATCTCCCCCTATCTCTTTACGTTGTGGGGAGCCGCAATGGAGGACTTCGCAGGACTGTGTATTATGATCAGGGCAACACTTGGCCAGACATTAAGCCCTGGCATTTTGAAAACCTACAGGCCCTTCTCAGATGAAGGCTTCACCCTACTGGTGGGGTTGGTGCAGTCCTGAAAGGAGAGGACATTTATGGTTATATTTCATAGCACATTGCGCCGTTCTGGTTATTTATATTGCTAGTACATGACTATTGCCAGTTATATTCACATACTAGTTTTTTTTACATGATATCTGTTGCACATTAAGGCCCCTTTCACACGGACGAGTTTTCCGCACGGGTGCAATGCGTGAGGAGGACGCATTGCACCCGCACTGAATCCGGACCCATTCATTTCTATGGGGCTGTGCACATGAGCGGTGATTTTCACGCATCACTTCTGCGTTGCGTGAAAATCGCAGCATGCTCTATATTGTGCTTTTTTCACGCAACGCAGGCCCCATAGAAGTGAATGGGGCTGCAGGAAAATCACAAGCATCCACAAGCAAGTGTGGATGCAGTGCGATTTTCCTGCATGGTTGCTTAGCAACGGGACCCGATCTCTATTATTTTCCCTTATAACATGGTTGTAAGGGGAAATAATAGCATTCTTAATAAAGAATGCATTGTAAAATGAAGAGGAAGGGGTTAAAAATAATAAAAGTTAACTTACCTTAGCCACTTGATCGCGTAGTCGCGATCTCTCCTCTCTTTCCCTGCTTCAGCTAAGATCTACAGGACCTGTGATGACATCACATCACATGGTCCAATCACATGGTCCATCTTACCATGGTGATGGACCATGTGATGTGACGTCATCACAGGTCCTTTAGATCTTAGCTGATGCAGGGAAAGAGAGGAGAGATCGCAACTACGCGATCAAGTGGCTAAGGTAAGTTAACTTTTATTATTTTTAACCCCTTCCTCTTCATTTTACAATGCATTCTTTATTAAGAATGCTATTATTTCCCTTTATAACCATGTTATAAGGGAAAATAATCAATTCTCCAGAAGACCCGAAACCGGACTTCAGTGATGAAGTTCGGGTTGGGTACCAAACATTGCGATTTTTCTCACGTGCGTGCAAAACGTTTGCACCCGCGCGGGAAAAACGCGCATATTCCCGCAACGCAGCCGCCTCTTATCCGGGCGTCAAACATGACGCCCGTGTGAAAGAGGCCTAAGGCTGGGACAAGACGGCAACCAACGACCCCACAATTGGAAAACAAATTCAGCTGTGTTGGATTTTTTGTGACTCTGGAGTCAGAGTTGTGGCCATGTGTCAGTCATGCTGTCGCCAAATTTGGTGCAATGGCTGCACCGCTACGCAGTGATGGGTGTTGCAACCAAGATACCTGTGTGGAAGCCAATGGAATGGATCCCCTAATGGAAGCCATGAAGGATATTCTGTACTGTATTTAGTCCATTGTGAATGGATAATTTCTACTGATAAAGGCTGCCACATAAATCCAGAAACAAACTCATTACATATATACGGCACCAGAATAAAGCACTGTACATATATGCAGCACCAGAACCAAGCCCAGTACATAAATACAGCGCGAGAACTAAGGTCATTACATAAATACAGCACCACAACCAAATACGGTACATATATACAGCACTAAAACCACGATAATAATATAAATATAGCACCAGAACAGTCTAATAATATAAATACAACGCCAGAACTAAGCTCAGCACATATATACTCATGACTGTGGTCGCCCACATCTAGAAGGGCCGACCGCAGCACTCCTCATCTGAAACCTATTAGATTGATTTAGGATACAGTCAGTCTCTATCTGATTGTGGGATTATTGCAATGTATTTAGGATGATGTGAGTACACTGCAATGGCTCTGCGATCAGATAAAGACTGTCACGTGGGGAGCGTGATGACGTCACCAAAGGTCCCTTTCCTTCCGGGTCCTCAAAGAAGAAGAAAGAAGACGAGCCAGGCTGCACGATCAAGTGGATGAGGTGAGTTTATTTATTTATTTTAACCCCTCCATCACTATTTTACTTAAAATTCTGTATTAAGAATGCTATTATTTTCCCTTTTAACCATGTTATAAGGCAAAATAAAATCTACAGAATACTGAACCCAAACCCGAACTTCTATGAAGAAGTCCGGGTTTGGGTCTGGGTACCAAACATACCGATTTTTGTCACACACGTGCAAAACGCATTAAAACGATTTGCACTTGCGCAGAAAAATCGTGCGTTTTTGAGCAACGCACCCGCATCTTGTCCGGACCTCACACGCAACGCCCATGTGAAAGAGGCCAAAGAGTGCTGCCCTGTGTAAAACAGTAGTATCCACACAAAAAAGTACACAAGTACTAAAATCAAGACCAAAAATATACCGGAATACAAAATCACAACAGTTTAACTTCTTGCCGACCGCCTAACGCAGGATTGCGTCCTGCAGGCGGTCGGTCTATTCCTCCTTGACGCGCGGGCGCGTCATCTCGCGAGAGGCGAAATTTCCTGTGCACGCGCGTTCACAGGATCGCGTCGGGGACAAGGTAAACTACAGCCTGCCAGCGCTGATCGTGCGCTGGCAGGCTGTAGAAGTAAAAAAAAATGGCATATCAGACGCTGTTTTGTTAACAGCGTCTGATATGCTTGCTGATCGTTCCTTTGGTGGTCCCATTTGCTTGGGACCACCAAAGGAAACTTTTATAAGTGCACCAATCACCACACAGACCCCCCCCCCATCCATCCCCCCAACCCCCGTCACTGATTAACCCCTGATTAACCCCCGATCACCCCATGTCAACCCCCTGACACTAATTACCCCCCTGTAAGGCTCATTCAGACGTCCGTATGCGTTTTGCGGATCCAAGGATCCGCAAAACACGGACACCGGCAATGTGCTTTCCGCATTTTGCGGATCCGCACATTGCCAGAACTATATAGAAAATGCCTTTTCTTGTCCGCAATTGCGGACAAGAATAGGATATGCTCTAACTTTTGCGGAGCTGCGGCCGGATGTTTGGGGGCCGAAACCCGGAAGTTTGTGGCCGCAGCTCCGCAAATGCTGATGCGGCGAGCACATAGTGTGCTCTCCGCATCACCTCCAGCCCCATTCACACTGAATAAGTCCGCATCTATTCCGCAGAATTGCGGAATAGATGCGGACATTTTTGCGGACGTGTGAATGGGGCCTTACTACTTTTTTTTGCACATTTTTGGCAGAGATTTTTCATCCACATTGATCGATGCGAATGAGGAAATCTGTGCCGTTCATTTTTTTCCTTTTTTCAGCCCAGAGGCTGAACGGGAAAAAAAATCTCATTACCCGTATGCCCAATATAAGGAGAATCACAGAAACTCCTAATGCTGGCCATACGTGTAATGATTGCGGAGACCTTCAAATGCCAGGACAGTATAAATACCCCACATGTGACCCCATTTTAGAAAGAAGACACCCCAAGGTATTCGCTGAGGGGTATGGCGAGTTCATGCAAAATTTTATTTTTGTCACAAGTTAGTGGAATATGAGACTGTAAAAAAAAAAATCAATTTCCGCTAACTTGTGCCAAATTTTTTTTTTTCTGTGAACTCGCCATACCCCTCACAGAATACCTTGGGGTGTCTTCTTTCCAAAATGGGGTCACTTGTGGGGTATTTATACTGTCCTTGCATTCTAGGGGTCCTAAAGCGTGAGAATCCAAATGCGTAAAAATGGCCTGTGAAATCCTAAAGGTACTCATTGGTTTTAGGGCCCCTTTGCGCATCCAGGCTGCAAAAAGTGTCACTCATGTGGTATCGCCGTACTCAGGAGAAGTAGGGCAATGAGTTTTGGGGTGTATTTTTACATATACCCCTGCTGGGTGTGAGAAATATCTCTGTAAACGACAACTTTTTAAATTTTTTATTCAAAGTTGTCAATTTACAGAGATATTTCTCTCACCCAGCATGGGTATATGTAAAAATACACCCCAAAACACATTGCCCTACTTCTCCTGAGTACGGCGATACCACATGAGTGACACTTTTGCAGCCTGAGTGCACAAAGGGCCCAAATTCCAACGAGTACCTTTAGCTTTACATGGCTGCTCACAATTTAGCCCCACCCAAAATGCCAGAACAGTACAAACACCCCACAAATGACCCCATTTTGGAAAGAAGACACCCCAAGGTATTCGCTGAGGGGCATAGCGAGTCCATGAAAAATTTAACTTTTTGTCAAAAGTTAGCAGAAAGGGAGACTTTATGAGAAAAAACAATAAAAAATCAATTTCCGCTAACTTGTGCCAAAAAAAAGATCTTCTATGAACGCGCCATGCCCCTCACAGAATACCTTGGGGTGTCTTCTTTCCAAAATGGGGTCACATGTGGGGTATTTCTACTGCCCTGGCAATTTAGGGGCCCTAAAGCGTGAGAAGAAAAATGCGTAAAAATACCCTCCTAAAAGGTACTCATTGGTTTTAGGGCCCCTTTGCGCATTTTGGCTGCAAAAAAGTGTCACTCATGTGGCATCGCCGTACTCAGGAGAAGTAGGGCAATTTGTTTTGGGGTGTATTTTTACATATACCCATGCTGGGTGAGAGAAATATCTCTGTAAATTGACAACTTTGAATAAAAAAATGTAAAAAGTTGTTGTTTACAGCGATATTTCTCACACGCAGCATGGGTATATGTAAAAATACACCCCAAAACACATTGCCCTACTTCTCCTGAGTACGGCGATACCACATGAGTGACACTTTTGCAGCCTGGGTGCAAAGGGCCCTAAAACCAATGAGTACCTTTAGGATTTCACAGGCCATTTTTACGCATTTGGATTCTCACGCTTTAGGGGCCCCTAAAATGCCAGGTGAGTATAAATACCCCACATGTGACCCCATTTTGGAACGAAGAAACCCCAAGGTATTCCGTGAGGGGCATGGCGAGTTCACAGAATTTTTATTTTTGGCACAAGTTAGCGGAAATTGATATATATATTTTTTTAATTTTGTTTTTACAAAGTCTCATATTCCACTAACTTGAGACAAATTTTTTTTTACATGAACTCACCATACCCCTCACGGAATACCTTGGGGTATCTTCTTTCCAAAATGGGGTCACATGTGGGGTATTTATACTGTCCTGGCATTTTAGGGGCCCCTAAAGCGTGAGAAGAAGTCTGGAATCCAAATGCGTAAAAATGCCCTGTGAAATTCTAAAGGTACTCATTGGTTTTAGGGCCCTTTGCACCCAGGCTGCAAAAAGTGGCACACATGTGGTATCGCCGTACTCAGGAGAAGTAGGGCAATGTGTTTTGGGGTGTATTTTTATATATACCCATACTTTGTGTGAAAAATATCTCTGTAAACGACAACTTTTAAAAAATTTTATACAAAGTTGACAATTTACAGAGATATTTCTCTCACCCAACATGGGTATATGTAAAATACACCCCAAAACACATTGCCCTACTTCTCCTGAGTACGATACCACATACGTGACACTTTTTTGCAGCCTGGGTGCGCAAAGGGGCCCAAATTCCAACGAGTACCTTTAGGTTTTACATGGCGGCTCACAATTTAGCCCCGCCCAAAATGCCAGAACAGTAAACACACCCCACAAATGACCCCATTTCGGAGACACCCCAAGGTATTCACTGAGGGGCATAGTGAGTCCGTCTCAGATTTTTATTTATTTTTTTGCCAGAAGTTAGCAGAAATTGAAACTATTTTTTTTTTTCTCAGAAAGTGTCATTTTCCGCTAACTTGTGAAAAAAAATGAAATGATACATGAACTCACCATGCCCCTCCGCGAATACTTTGGGGTGTCTTCTTTCTAAAATGGTGTGATTTGGGGGGTATTTATACTATCCTGACATTCTAGCACCTGAAGAAACATGACCCAAACCAATAAATATACACTTATTGGACTTTTTTTTATCAAAGACATGTAGAACAATAAATTTTGAGAAAAATTTATATAGAAATGTAGTTTTTTTAAAAAACATTTTACAACAGAAAGTGAAAAATGTCATTTTTTTGCAAAAATTTCGGTCATTTTTGATTAATAGCAAAAAAAGTAAAAATGTCAGCAGCAATGAAATACCACCTAATGAAAGCTCTATTAGTGAGAAGAAAATGAGGTAAAATTCATTTGGGTGGTAAGTTGTATGACGGAGCAATAAACGGTGAAAGTAGTGTAGTGCAGAATTGTAAAAAGTGGCCTGGTCATTAAGGGTGTTTAAGCTAGGGGGGCTGAGGTGGTTAAGGATGCAAAGAAAAGACAAGCAAACATTAAAAAGCACCCACAACAGGATGCCGCAATCCCCCACAATGAACAGCACAAGCCCTGAATAAAGGAATAATGAATTAAAGAACATGTGCGGTGGGGATGGGGGACACCCTACCTGTATCTACGTCCAGCACACCCACAAAGATTGCACCAACTGGAGATGCTGCCTCAGACCCTACAGCCCTGGCACTTTTTAGGGCATATACACATAATGGTTATGTGTGAAGGGGGTAAATAATACATTGTGCACAGTTTTTGAAGGATCTAGGCAGTAACGTAAAACTTCTGGCACAACTTTCTGGCCACAGAGGTTACATCAAAGTCCTGGGACTGTGGAAGCCCATAGACCACGCTGCCATCTTAAGATGCAGAATTAACAATGAATGTGAAGCCATTGGGCAAGCATTCATTCTAAATATTACAATGTACTTCTATTGGGTGGAACCATCTGATTCTACAAATGCACTAGTTTTGTTAAAGGGGTTGTCTGGGCTTTTTCTACTGATGACCTATCCTCAGGATAGGTCATCAATATCAGATCGGTGGGGGTCCGACACCCGGCACCGATCAGCTGTTTGAGGAGACGGTGTGCACATGTCCCATAGACATACAGCGCAGAGCAAGAACAGAGAAGATAAACTGCACTGTGCGTGCCATCTCCTCAAACAGCTGATCCGCGGGGGTGCTGGGTGTTGAATTCCCATCGATCTGATATTGATGACCTATCCTGAGGATAGGTCATCAATATTAAAAGCCCAGACAACCCCTTTAAAGATGTTATCCTATTAAAAGTGTTACTATGCCATGAATAGGGCATTTTAAAGGGGTTGTGCAGGCGGTATATGTTGATGACCTATAGACAACGCACAGTGTACTGAAGAGGACGCTACTGGAGAAGGAAACTGTGGCAAAGTTGCGTACTATATGTATCTCTTGGGTTATCTGTGAAGGACTATTCTCTATGCAGGAGGAAGGGCTTAGCAAGAGCTCATTGTAATGCTTTATTAGAGATGCAGGCTGTTGAGGAGCTGCCGACCTCCCAAAGAAAGGGAAGAAAGTTTCCCAGGTCAGCAGATAAGTGAGTTAAAAATTTTTTTTTAACTTTGTGGGATAAGGCCTTGTTCACATTTCCGTTTTTCACTGATGTATGCTGTCCGCATTTTCTGCGGACAGAACACGTACTTATTGATTAAAATGTGTCTGTTCACATTTCAGTATTTTTTTAGTGAGCATGAGTCAGTAAAAAAAAATCACAGGGAAATGGACCAAGCACACCCATTGAAGTCTATGGGTCCGTGAAAGTCACTGACACAACACGGATGACATCCGTGTTGGGTCCATGTTGCGTCAATTTTTCACTGAAGACTAAGGCCTTGTTCACATTTCTATGTCAGTGTCACGTCAGTGAAAAAAAAGCATACGTTTTATCCGTTAAGGTGTACGTGAAGGATCCATTGTTGGTCCGTGTGTCCGTTTTTACCATCCGTCTGTCATCCGTAATTCACAGAAGTTGCTCAGCTAAAAACTAATTTCCAAAGAATCTCCTATCAGTCTTCAGTGAAAAACGGACACACCACAGATGTCATCCGTGTGGTGTCAGTGATTTTCACGGACCCATAGACTTCAATGGGTCAAAGTAGTGCATGCCCCCGTGATTTTTTTTACTGACCCACGGTCAGTAAACAAAATACTGAAATGTGAACAGACTCACTTAAATCAATGGGTGCATGTGCTGTCGCAGAAAATGTGGACAGCGTACTTCAGTGAAAAACGGAAATGTGAACAAGGCTTTATAGGAGATTCTTTGGAAATTAATTTTCTGCTGAGTATCTTCCATGAATTACGGATGACACACGGATGGTAAAAACGGACACACAGACCAACCACGGATCCTTCACAGACATCTTCACGGATTAAACACGTACGCTTTTTTCACGGACGCGACACTGACACGGAAATTTAAATGAGGCCTTAGTCTTCAGTGAAAAAAATGGACACAACATGAATGTAATAAGGGTACTTTCACACTAGCGTTTTGCATTCCGTTTGTGAGATCCGTTTCAGGGCTCTCACAAACGGTCCAAAACGGATCAGTTAAGCCCCAATGCATTCTGAATAGATAAGGATCCGTTCAGAATGCATCAGTTCGGCTCCGTTCCGCTTCTATTCTGTTTTGGAGGCGGACACCAAAACGCAGCCTGCAGCATTTTGGTGTCCACCTAAAGAGGCGGAGCCTAACGGATCCGTTTTTAATTACAATGTAAGTCAATGGGGACGGATCCGTTTTCAATGACACAATATGGTGCATTTGAAAACGGATCCGTTCCCCATTAACTTTCAATGTAATTCAAAACGGATCCGTTTTGGACTTTGTCATTTTTCTTTAAAACTAATGCAAACGGATCAGTTCTGAACGGATACAAACGTTTGCATTATAGGTGCGGACCCGTCTGTGCAAATAAACAGACGGATCCGCACCAACGCAAGTGTGAAAGTACCCTAAGGCCTCATGCACACGACCGTTGTTTGATTCCGTGTCCGTTGCTCCGTTTTTCGTGATTTTCTGCGGACCCATTGGTTTTCAATGGGTCCGTGGAAAACTTGGCAAATGCACCGTTTGTCCTCCGCGTCCGTGGTCCGTGATTCCAGTCCGTCAAAAAAATATAACCTGTCCTTTGTCCTATTCTTGTCCGTGAAAACCGGTTCACGGACCCATTCAAATCAATGGGACCGTGAAAAAATGCGGATGGCCATCCGTGTGTCATCCGCGTTCCGCGTCCGTTTTTTTTTGCGCATCCCTTGGCAGGCACTTGGCAAAAATTGTCTGCCTGTCTTTTGGTAAAATCTTTTGGGTCAAGTCCGCTAAAAAAACGGAAGACACAAGGAAACACAACGGAAGGCAAAAACGGACACGGATCACTGAACAACGGAACCCCTTTTTGCGGACAGCATAAAAAAACGGTCGTGTGCATGAGGCCTTACTCAAAGACTAATTTGCTGTATTTATTTCATGACTTGAGGCCGTAACATGCAAGTCTGGTCATTGTTTTGATGGTAATATTCGGACGCTTTTCTCTAAATACCAACATTAAAATTTTTAAAATAATTATCCTTGAAAGCTAAATACACCTACAACAATGAGAGTTAAAGAATGTACATTATATTGCATTCGGCTAATGGCATTCCGGTAATAAAGAGTGATGAATTTTTGATTACTCTGGTGTCTTAGAAATCTACTAATTTCAATTGCAAGTAGAGATTTCTAACAGAGGTCTGGATGGAGCAAGCTTGGAACACAAAGAATGTTAGGTAACAAGGTCACTGTCACGTAAAATGCTATTAAATTTATTGTGTAACATGGAATTATCAGCATGGGGTCGCTGGAGTTCAGGGACGTGTGGATAGATGGCGGCAGATGGACAGATAACTAGCGTGATACGCAGGAAGAGAAGGACCACACTCACTACAGGCACACGTCAAGAGTGTGCCTGAATAATGAGGCTGGGCCCTCGAGAGATAAAGCTCTGTGGACTCCGATATGGGAAAGCAGAATGCTCAAGGCTGCAGAAAAACAGCTAAATTCATGTGCGGCCAAAAAAACTAGAATTACGTACTCTATGATATTAAACAAATAGTTGTACTGGATCCAATAATTCATGTTTTAGGCATATAACTATGGGACATACAGATGTAGCAGGGTCAAGTGGCTCACATGACACACGCATAGCCCCTTTAGGGTATGGTGGCAACAGAAGCTCAGCTTTCTATTCTTTTTGGAAAGAGAACTAATTTGCATAACCTTTTTCCCAGAATAGCATAGCCTGGCCTGTAAGACTCCTTACACCTACTAGGTGCTCTCCATATGGAGATATACAGTGTAGTACCCCCAGAAACTGACCTAGGCCTTTCATCCAGTTAAGCCAGTTCTCTCATCTCCGCATTAATGAGGGGCAATTACTCAAAAACAGCTGTCTGCAGATGGGGTACTGGCTTTGCTATAACTAGGGATGAGCGAATCAACTTCGGATGGAACATCCAAAGTCGATAAGCATAAAACTTTGTTCTAATACTGTATGGAGGAGGAGCTCTGTACAGTATTAGAATGTATTGGCTCAGTTGAGCCGAAAATATTGGCGCAATAACTTCATAAATTAATTTGTACTGTGAAAAAAACCATTTCCCAAACTTGGGTTCGGTTTCAACCGAAGTCGATTCGCTCATCCCTAGCTATAATCCTAAATTATGTCTCAAGGCCTGTTTAAAAGATCAAGCATTGACTTATAGAATATCTACCTTACGTCTGGTGGCATAAGAGGCGAAGTTTTCTTTTTGCATGCCCTTTAGGGCTAACTTGGAGATTATTCACAAATGACCTTCAAAGACACCCTAAAATAGAACGTTTATTAAAGAGAACCTGCCACCAAGAAATTCACAGATAAACCTTGTAGGGCTAGCTAAGTTGAATGCAATGATACTTCTCACTTAATCTGCTGCTTCATTGTGGAGAAAAAGTACTTTTAATCCATATGAAAATCAATTCCATCCATCTTAACCACCTCCCAACCGCCTAACGCACGGATGCATCCTGCGGGCGGCCGGGATGATCCTCCTTGACGCATCCGTGCGTCATCTCGTGAGACGCAAGATTTTCTGTGAACGCGCGCGTTCACAGGATCGCGACGGCGGGAGCTTTAACTACAGCCTGCCAGCGCTGATCATGCGCTGGCAGGCTGTAGATGTTATAAAAAATGGCATCTGAATCGCATATCAGACGCTGTTTTGTAAACAGCGTCTGATATGCCTGCTGCCTGCTCCTCTGGTGGTCCCTTTTGCTTGGGACCACCAAAGGACACTGTCACTGATTAACCCCTGATCACCCCCCTGTGAGGCTCATTCAGACGTCCGTATGTGTCCGCTTATCCGCAAAACACGGACACCGCACATTGCCAGAACTATATAGAAAATGCCTTTTCTTGTCCGCAATTGCGGACAAGAATAGGACATGATCTATCTTTTGCGGAGCTGCGGCCAGAAGTTCGCGGCCGCAGCTCCGCAAATGCTGATGCAGAGAGCACATAGTGTGCTCTCCGCATCACCGCCGGCCCCATTCACACTGAATGGGTCCACATCTATTCCGCAGAATTGCGGAATAGATGCGGACATTTTTGCGGACGTGTGAATGGGGTCTTACTTCGCAAGCACTCCTATGTCCTTTCCCCTCTTTTTTTTTTTTTTTTGCACATTATTTGGCAGAGATTTTTTTATCCACATTAATTGATGCGAATTAAGAAATCTGTGACGTTCATTTTCTCTTTCAGCCCAGAGGCTGAACGGAAAAAAAAAATCTCATTACCCGTATGCTCAATATACGGAGAATAGCAGAAACTCCTAATGCTGGCCATACGTGTAATGATTGCGGAGACCCTCAAATGCCAGGGCAGTACAAACACCTCACATGTGACCCCATTTCAGAAAGAAGATACCCCAAGGTATTCCGTGAGAGGTATTGTGAGTTCATGTAAAATTTTATTTTTTGTCACAAGTTAGTGGAATATGAGACTTTGTAAGAAAAAAAAAAAAGTCCATTTCCTCTAACTTGTGCCAAAAAGAAAATCTTCTATGAACTCGCCATGCCCCTCACGGAATACCTTGGGGGACCTAAAGCGCGAGAAGAAGTCTGGAATCCAAATGCGTAAAAATGCCCTCCTGGAATTTGGGCCTCTTTGCGCACCTAGGCTGCAAAAAAGTGTCACACATGTGGTATCGCCATACTCAGGAGAAGTAGGGCAATGTGTTTTGGGGTATATTTTTACATATACCCATGTTGGGTGAGAGAAATATCTCTGTAAATTGACAACTTTGTATCCATTTTTTTAAAAAGTTGTCATTTACAGAGATATTTCTCACACACAACACATTGCCCTACTTCTCCTAAGTACGGTGATAACGCATGAGTGACACTTTTTTGCAGCCAAGATGCGCAATGGGGCTCAAATTCCAATGAGTATCTTTTAGGAGGGCATTTTTACGCATTTGGATTCCAGACTTCTTCTCACACTTTAGGGCCCCTAAAATGCCAGGGCAGTATAAATACCCCACATGTGACCCCATTTTGGAAAGAAGACACCCCAAGGTATTCGTGAGGGGCATGGCGAGTTCATAGAAGATTTTTCTTTTGGTACAAGTTAGCGGAAATTGACTTTTTTTAAAGTCTCATATTCCACTAACTTGTGACAAAAAATAAAATTTTACATGAACTCACCATACCCCTCACGGAATACCTTGGGGTGTCATCTTTCTAAAATGGGGTCACATGTGGGGTATTTATACTGCCCTGGCATTTTAGGGGCCCCTAATGCGTGAGAAGTAGTTTGGAATCCAAAATGCGTAAAAATGCCCTGTGAAATCCTAAAGGTACTCATTGGAATTTGGGCCCCTTTGTGCATCTTGGCTGCAAAAGAGTGTCACTCATGTGGTATCGCCGTACTCAGGAGAAGTAGGGCAATGTGTTTTGGGGTGTATTTTTATATATACCCATGCTGGGTATGAGAAATATCTCTGTAAATGACAACTTTTTAATTTTTTTTATAGAAAGTTGACAATTTACAGAGATATTTCTCTCACCCAGCATGGGTATATGTAAAAATACACCCCAAAACACATTGCCCTACTTCTTTTGAGTACGGCGATACCACATATGTGACACTTGTTTGCAGCCTAGGTGCGTAAAGGGGTGTAAAGTCCAACGAGTACCTTTAGGCTTTACAGGGTTGCTCACAATTTAGCCCCACCCAAAATGCCAGAACAGTAAACACACCCCACAAATGACCCCATTTCGGAAAGTAGACACCCCAAGGTATTCACTGAGGGGCATAGTGAGTCAGTGGGCGAATTTAATTTTTTTTGCCAGAAGTTAGCAGAAATGGAAACTTTATTATTATTTTTTTTCCTCAGAAAGTGTCATTTTCCGCTAACTTGTGAAAAAAATTCCCCTCCACGAATACTTTGGGGTGTCTTCTTTCTAAAATGGTGTCATTTGAGGGGTATTTATACTATCCTGGCATTCTAGCACCTGAAGAAACATGACAGAAAGTCAGAGCTGCTTCAAAATGCGGAAATTCACTTTTTTGCACCATAGTTTGTAAACGCTATAACTTTTACCCAAACCAATAAATATACACTTATTGCATTTTTTTTTATCAAAGACATGTAGAACAATAAATTTAGAGAAAAATTTATACAGAATTGTATTTTTTTTTTAATTTTACAACAGAAAGCGAAAAATGTCATTTTTTCGCAAAAATGACGGTAATTTTTTATTAATATCAAAAAAAAGTAAAAATGTCAGCAACAATGAAATACCACCAAATGAAACCTCTAGTAGTGAGAAGAAAAGGAGGTAAAATTCATTTGTGCGGTAAGTTGTATGACCGAGCAAAAAACCGTGAAAGTAGTGTAGTGGCCTGGTCATTAAAGGGAACCTGTCACCTACAAATCGGCTATTAAACTGTTTATAGTACCTTATAGTGCCCCATAGTCGTGTCCTAATGTAGTTTTTCTTCCTTTTCCTGGATTTAAATTCATGTAGAAATCACTATTTTAATCTTGTGCTGCCCCGTGCTTCAAGTCATGCTTGAAGTCAAGGGGGCAGCTGCCTGCGCGTCTGTAATCTAGCTGTCCCCGCCCCCCTGCGCCTTGATTGACACGCCCCATTTTCATGCCGGGACCGTGCTCTCACCCCGCATGCGCAGTAATGGGCTGCTGTAGTGCGATCCCGCCTCCGGCGCTACAGCAGCCCATTACTGCGCATGCGGGGTGAGAGCGCGGTCCCGGCTTGAAAATGTGGCGTGTCAATCAAGGCGCAGGGGGGCGGGGACAGCTGGATTACAGACGCGTAGGCCGCTGCCCCCTTGACTTCAAGCATGACTTGAAGCACGGGGCAGAACAAGATTAAAATAGTGATTTCTACATGAATTTAAATCCAGGAAAAGGAAGAAAAACTACATTAGGACACGACTATGGGGCACTATAAGGTACTATAAACAGTTTAATAGCCGATTTCTAAGTGACAGGTTCCCTTTAAGGGCGTTTAAGCTAGGGGGTGCTGAAGTGGTTAATTAAAGACCTCATTACAATAGAATTTCTAACATTTCAGGAAAGTAATTTCAACAATAATTTGATTGTAATTTCATTTCAGTTTGACTATCCATTTGTTCTAGATCGCCATTTGTTTAAAGAGATTCTCGCACCAGATATTTTAATACAAACTGTATACAATATTAGAGTAAGGGTACTTTCACACTAGTGTTTTTGTTTTCCGGCATAGAGTTCCGTCGTCGGGGCTCTATGCTGGAAAACTACTGATCAGAATTATCCTAATGCATTCTGAATGGAGAGAAATCCATTCAGGATGCATCAGGATGTCATCCATTCGGTACCCAAAGTTTTTTGCTGCGGATTTTCCTCCGGCTAAAAATCCGGAGGACTTGCCAAAGCCGGATCCGGATTTAATGCCCATTGAAGTGCATTAATCCGGATCCGGAATTAAGCGTTTAGCTCTGCGCATGTGCAGCAGCAGTTACGATCGAGGCCCCAGTGTAAGCTGGGGCTCCAATCGGTTACCATGGCAGCCAGGACGCTACTGAAGTCTTGGCTGCCATGGTAAGTACTCTGCAACAGTGTACTTACCTGCGCTGTGGGCCCTGGGCGCTCCTTCATGATGTCACAGGTCCGGGCACCGCGGGGACCTGTGACGTCAAGAAGGAGCGCCCACCGGCCGCAGTGCAGGTAAGTACACTCCTGCGGAGTACCATGGCAGCCAGGACTTCAGTGGCGTCCTGGCTGCCATGGTAACCTGAAAGCATTTCGAAGACTGGTCAGGATCCTGATCAGTCTTCAAATCCTTTCAGGCGACTTGCGTTCTGACGGATCCGGCGGGCCTGAAGTGCCTGCCAGATCCTCAGAACGCAATTGTGAAAGCACCCTAAATAGATCTCTTATACTTGATGAGGCTGGTGTACTTACTTTGAATATCCATGTCCGAATTGCTGAATAATCATTTTTGAACATTTGCCCACTTTTTATCAAAATGAGCAGTTTATGAGTCTAGTCTAATGTACATTACTCTTGCAATGCAATGTATTGCAGTTATAGCCTCTCGGAGTATAAAAAATTATTTACAAAAAGGTTGAAAAAGGAAAATAATCGCTTTAAGCCCAAAGGGGCTCGGAATCCCCCTGGCATCATCCTGTAACAATTCCTGTTCAGGTAGCCTTTACATCAGGGGTGCACAACCCACAGCCCGGGGGCCACATGTGGCTCCCATCCTGCTGGGCAGACACACAGTTGTTCCTGCGATCAGCGAAGGATTACAGCTCCTGCTCCTGTACTCTAGCAGGAGCAGGTCGGGCCCCCGGCTGTCAGTGACAGTGGGGGAGCCAAGAAGAAGACAGAAGCAGTTCATCACCAGTAGTCTCGGGGGCAGAGGAGTGCAGAGCTGCAGGGTCAGTAGACCCTGATCAGCAATGCCTTAAAAAATATATATAAATATAAATACTAATAAAAGAAGCAAAAGATAAAATCTTCTTGGGGGTCATATTATGTGGCAAAAATAGATTTAAAAATTATTTTAAAAATATGCTAGAAAAATTACTAAAATACAAATAAAAGGAAAAATGTCCTCCAGCAGTCTTTTTATGACCTGTTGGGGGATATATTATGTGGCAAAATTATTATAAAAAAATAAACTAATTATTTAAAAAAATGATAAAATATTAATAAAATACAAATAAAGTTAAAAAATGTAAAGAAAAAGTGCAAAAAAAATGTGTCAGTGTCCCTCAAAGGTCTTTTATTGACCTTTTCGGGGACATATTATGTTGCAGAAATATATAAAAAAATTGTTAAAAAAAAAACATAAAAGGAGAAACATTCACACTAACCAAAAAATAAATTAGAAAGCCCTATGTGTCATGTTAAAAAATGTTGCAAACATTATTTTGGTAGTCCTCCAAATTAAAAAAGTTACAACTGTTTGAACCACGTGCCACTAAATCACAAAAAAGTATCTAGTCATTTAGGGTACGTTCACACGACGACAATTGTCGCGCGACATTTTGTCGCACTATTGTCGCGCGACAATTTTTATAATGGGAGTCTATGGTGTCGCATTGCGACATGCTGCGACTGCGACGCGACAGTCGCAGAAAAACCCATCTTGAATGGATTTTCTCCGACTTTCGTGTCGCAGTCGCAGCATGTCGCATGTCGCACTGCGACACCATAGACTCCCATTATAAAAATTGTCGCGCGACAATAGTGCGACAATTGTCAGTCGTGTGAAGCGCACCTTAGGCTACGTTCACACGACGACATCTGTCGCGCGACATTTTGTCGCACTATTGTCGCGCTACAATTTTTATAATGGTAGCCTATGGTGTCGCATTGCGACATGCAACATGCTGCGACTGCGATGCGACAGTCGCAAAAAATCCATTCAAGATGGGTTTTTATGCGACTGTCGCTTCGCAGTCGCAGCATGTCGCAATGCGACACCATAGCCTCCCATTATAAAAATTGTCGCGCGACAATAGTGCGACAAAATGTCGCACGACAAATGTTGCAGTGAAGATGTGCCCTATTTGTCGCACGACTTATTGTCGTCGTGTGAACGTAGCCTAAGGCCTTTCGAGGCCTGGTCATTGAAGGGTTAACCAGTGAGCGCTTTCCCCGCTAGTAAGGTAAAATGCTTACTGGTTATTGCATGGCGCCTGTAACTAGGGGGAGGAGGCAGTAATAACCAGTGAGCATGTTCTCTGCAGTGAAGGAAAGCGCTCATTTAAGAATAGAAGGCAGAATGGAAGGTAATGTCGCCACTTTTCCGTGTTTTTCCATTAAAAATTATTTTTTAACAAGTTCCAGCGGCATTGTCCCTGAAATTGAAGATTCATACTTTCCTGCTCCCCGCCTCTCCGGTCCTCTGCACTGCCCCGCTGCCTCCATCTTCCCGTCCCTGAGCTGTTTACATCTGGCAGTGCATGGGCTTAGTCGTACACCGCTCCAGTCAATGATTGGCCTCAGAGGTGCCTCATTGGCTGGAGAGGTGCATGTGACTATGCTCATACACTGCAGGTGAAAACAATGTGAGGACCAGAAGATGGGACCGGTGAGGCAAGGAGCAGGTAAATATAACTCTTTGGTTTTAGGGGCCATGCTGCAGGAACTTTTAAAAAAAATATATTTTTACAGGGAAATCCTTTTAAGCCCCTAATACACTGCACGGTATTCGGGACAATTACTGGGAACAAGTCTTCATAGGATCGCTCATTCCTGATAAGTGGCCTGTATAATCGTGCCGCTGATCAGCCAATAGACAAGCAATCACTCGCTTGTTGGCTGATTTGCATAATTTATCAGGATGAAAGATGTACAATTTTCATCAGCACATCTCCCCGTGTAATTAGGAATGTGCCGCCGATAATCTAAAGAACTAAATGAGGGAGGAATGACTGTGGTAGCGATCATTCCTCCCCTTGCACTTGGCCTGTGTAATAAGCCGATGCAAATGAGCGCTGATCGATATTTTTTTTATTTGCAACCCCTTGAAATAGAGCGATGTGACAATGCGGCCCCTAGTTAAAAAAAGGTTGTGCACCCCTGGCTTAGAGGGAACAATGATGTCACAGTCTAGATGAGTGTAAGCGACTGGTATGAGTTATACCGAGTGCCATATTATAACATTTACAATACTGCTAGCTTTGTGTGGCAGAGGGCTCTTGGACACTCTCATTCATAAGGGTTCAAAGCGAACGCAGACTACAAATAAAACCACGGCGTTAACGGTTCACCAGCAGTGAGTGTTGCGTCTAGCCTATTTAGGGGGTGTGATGAATGCCATCCAGTTTTCCATCGTGTCAGTGGAAGGGTTTGAATTTAACATGATCGGCACTACCCACAAAATCATCCTTGTTAGCATTCACTATTCAAGCTTGTAGTTTTGTAGGAAAGTTCTTTTGTCTCAACTACTATGTCATAGGCAGGGGCGTAGCTAAGGGCTCATGGGTCCCGCTGCAAGAGTTCAGCTTGGGCCCCCTTCCCTCAGTGCTTTGTGGCCAGGGGCAGGGAAGCACATAGCCTTGATGCTGCATGAGGCAAACATTTAAAAGGCACCCCCCATGCCTAATTCTTGACCTAACCGCTTCCATCCAGCCAGAGGTGTAACTTCACCAGCATGCACTTTCTATAATACCTGTGTCTTCTTATGCGGCACAAGGGTCTTTGGGCCCCCTCAGGCTCCTGGGCCCGGTAGCAACTGCTACCTCTGCACCCCCTATAGCTACGTCCCTGGTCGTAGGAACAATTCCTTGAAGAGGACAAGTCAACACTCCCAACGTGTCCTTTTTCACTACTACTAATGACTTACTACTTACTAATTAGGAGCAACTACACCATTGTCTCAGTCGGCATATGTCCCACCGAAGCCTTTATTGAAGGAAACAAAGTTTCAAACCCATTAGGATAGCTACCTAGAGAGCTTCCAAGAGAAAGTGGCCACCATTCAAGTTAACCTCCTAACCCTAAAGCCACCAGTACACATAAGATAATGGTCGGATGTAATGTGGCCAATTAGTCTTCGTAGGATTGTTCATATGATTGATGCCATCCATACCGGGAGAGTCTACACAAAAAATGACTCCATGTGGCTTGCGCAAAGGTGCTAATGATTGGGCAAATTCATCTGATTATGACCCATTATACCCATGCAATTTTCGTCTACAAATGGCCAAAATTGTCCAACCTAGCAAATCTAATTTTTGAGAGATAGAAGTGTGTCATCTCCCATCACGAAGGATAACTCACGATGGTTGGATGAAATAGCCAAAGTCTGCCATTTTGGCTGACTAATCTCTACAGGCACCTTTATCCTATGGGCAATATATAGGACAAACAGGAGGAGGGCAATGGCCTTGGCAGTGACACAGCCCATCTCTTTTCCATAGGAAGAGGACAAATATGTACTGTTCCTGGATGCAGGGGCTTGAGATGATGTAGGGGGTTTGAGGTTATTTGAGTCCCATTTTGACTCCTATAGGCCTTTGTCCCCTCTATCTGTGTCTATAGGCGTATTATAAATATAATTTTACATTTTATTGTCATTTATATATCAGAATGGTTGTAGAATTGACTGATACAGCACCCAACATGTCATATGCTCACAAAGACCCTCTAGGCACATCATAGGTCCTAATGAAAGCATCTAACTTGTACAACAGTATTGTTATATAGTAACCTCTTTGCAACCTACCCCAAGTGGCACCTTAATAACGCAGGAATAGCATTCTTCCGTTGCAAGTTGGAAAACCCCCTGTAAAACAAAACATTCAAGGACGCATGAATAAATCAGAAACCGTACGAAAAGGCAAATATAGCAAATGAATGAGACCTGAAAAGTTAGGATGTTAGAAGAAGACATTTTTGGATCGTAAAGGAAGTAAACACTTGTAAGACAATAACCAAATCGTTACAGCTCAATGGCTCAGTCATGTCATACAAGAGGTTAAACGTGGACCCCATCAGTGCCAAAATCCTTGAACATTTTCTCTTCTGTGCTCTGACATCAGTGTTAAACATCTGGAGTTCTCCAGATAAGAGTGTGGAAACTTTGCTTCCGCCAGCAAAGAAAAAAAAATAAAAATTACCCCCACCTCCATTTGGCTCAGAGGTATCTAACCTTACTAAAAGAAAGCAAATTATGCTTGGTTTTCTATCAGCTCTGAAAAGCTTACATCTGTAAAAAATTAGACTTTCATAAGGAACCATATTAGGTTATTATAAAGACCCGTGAGTCTTACAAGTTGTCCCCTGAAAGTTAAGTATGTTTAATGCAAGCTATCTTCTGAAGCCTAGCTTAAAGTCCTGTATTTTGATATTGACACCCCACAACTCGTCAGATCGGCTCTACAGGAGTAGCTCTGGTGCTGGAACTACACAGCTCCATCCGCTGTGAAGTGGACAGATGTGGTTACTGCAGCACTGCGCCCGTTCAAGTGAGTGGGAGCAGCACTGAAGTAACCAGCTCCATTCAGACCACAAAGGAAGGAGCATAGTTCTGATGCTAGAGCTACCTCTGAACAGCTGATTGGCTGGGGTGCAGGGTGGGGGACCCTCGCCGACCTGATATTGATGGCCTATCCTCAGAATAGGCCATCAATATAAAAATCCTGGACAACCCATTTAACACTCCATGGTCCCAGTGCTGACATGTATCCCTTAGGCTACATGCACACGACAGTAAAAAAAAAGTCAGTTAAAAATGGACATTTTTAACGGACGTTTTTTTCACTGATGCCTTTCTGAGAGACGGACATTAAAAATGGACCTATTTAATTGTATGGGGTCAGTCTGTCAGTGAAAAACGGACAAGATAGAGCATGTTCTATTTTTTTACGTCCGTTTTTCACTGACAGTAAAAAAAATGCCATGTGAATAACCCAATAGACTACCATTGGTGTTAAAATATACATTTCATGGGCGTTAAAAAAATGTACATCACATGTCCGTTTTTCACATTTCCTTATTAGGCTACTTTCACACTCGCGTTTTGGCTTTCCGTTTGTGAGATCCGTTCAAGGCTCTCAAAAGCAGTCCAAAACAGATCAGTTTTGCCCTAATGCATTCTGAATTGAAATGGATCCGCTCAGAATGCATCAGTTTGCCTCCGTTCAGTCTCCATTCCGCTCTGGGGGCTGCCTGCAGCGTTTTTGCTGTCCGTCTGACGAAGGAGGGAGGCAAACGTCCTGGCACACAATGTAAGTCAATGGGGACGGATCCTTTTTCTCTGACACAATCTGGCACAATAGAAAACGGATCCATCCCCCCATTGACTTTCAATGGTGTTCAAGACGGATCCGTCATGGCTATAGAAGACATAATACAACCGGATCCGTTCATGACGGTTGTATTATTATAACTGAAACGTTTTTGCAGATCCATTCCGGATCTGCAAAAAACGCTAGTGTGAAAGTAGCCTTATCCGTTTGCTCTAAAAACTCTTACACTAAAAGTTACCCTGGCTCTCACACAATAATGAGCCCCAAACATCCAGCAAAAGACAGTTGAAGCCAATTACTTGCCACTAGTCATTATGGGATGATCTACAACAACATAGTATTAGACTTCTTGTTGATATGTCCTATGTGTACATAGAATGCAATTTAAAGTGAATGTATCCATGTTCTGTGTAGATGTTGATTGGGTGCTGAGAATTATTTCCTATGGTGGCCCCAAAGAACTCTATTCTGACTAAACAAGTTTAACCACTGACCAAAGACAACGGGTTTAGGGCCATAAATTTTAGAAAAATTCAGCTCACAGGCTCCACCAACATGTTGTATTTCTCCTTTAACTGTCTCGAGGTCTGGTGGTTTGTGGTCTGATTCTTGGTAGCCCAGTGGGCAAGGAACTCTGTATAAATCACACTACTCTTTTTAAATTACCCATTGTCAAGAGGAACATTCAGTTGGCAGTTTGTCTGTCAATTAGGCAGGCAATGGTGAGATTTTTTGCACTCCTATCATCCCATACATTCTACAAATGCTAGTTTGTATAGCTGAGTCTGCTCTTCTTCTCATTGGATGCCTGATGGCACTCAGAGGTGACAATTGTAGCCATCCAGTATACATGTGGGTCTGCTCTCCTGGATTTAGATGCCCCCTGGCAAAGGGATAGATACTAATTAAAGTCGGTTCCTCTGTAAATTGAGGTCACCCTGCCGAAGTAGATGGGCACAGAAATTTTTGGGTCAAATATGTTTGCTAAGAACCTCACGTTTATTATCATACGTGGTATTAGTTTGAATATAGCTTTTGATTTAGTGCCTTGAGAGTGATGTTATGTTCTGAGAATTTGGGGGTCACATAAGAGTTATCATTCAGTCTAAATATATTGCAATATGTGTTGAATTGTCACCACAATTTGCTAAATAGTTTAAAAGGTTATAATGATATAAATTGAGGAATCTAAAGTCAGAGTAGAAACAACAATTTTTTCCAAAAGATTTGTGATTAGAACTCGTTCAGCTTTTCAATGTGTAGAAACTGCAGATGTATTCATTCTCACAGTCGTTTCTTTAAAGGGAATCTGTCAGCAGTTTTTTTGCTATGCTAAACTGCTGACAGCCCTAGTTGGGGGATGGGGAGAGCAGTTCAAACATATTTTTTGTGGAGCATCATCAGGAATAGTGAGAATAAGAAGTTTTATTCTGCCAGAGAGGACTTCTGTGGCCTGGAGGGTGTGCTTCTTCGTGAAGTACTCTCTGCTTACAGCCCTTCCCCTCTGCTCTGAGTGACAGCCCTAGCATCCAACTAGGAGACAACTACAGCAGAGGGGGCTGTCACTCAGAGCAGAGGGGGCTGTAAAGCAGCTCAATGCAAAAAGCACTTTACAGTAAAACCCCGCCTCTAGGGCACTTAACCTATTCACTGCCAGGGGGATTTGGAAATTTATCACCTCTGATACCCAGGACAATTTTCACCGTTTTTTGTACACATAACCTAAATTACAAAAAAAAACTAACCCCCCCCCATACCAATAGATTTTCTGAAACTAGACACATTGTAAAAATGCCAGTCAGCACTTTTTACAAACACAGACACCTTCAAAACTTAGCATCAAAACTTGTAGGAAACAGGCCGAACTGGATGGACAAATGTCTTTTTTCGGTCTTATATACTATGTTACTATGTAAAATGTAATTTTTCATAAAAGTTGATATTGGTGCATAAAAGCGTGAGCCAAGCAGAAAGTTATATGCACCACACCAAAAAAAAAAAAAAGGTTCAGTATGTGCAGGGTTTATACATACAACGTAGGTCCAGATGTGCACGCACATATCTTCATAAAACCACCAGAACTGGAAAAAGAAAAATCTGGTTTAAACTGAAAATATAAAAAATGTTAGAACCTATAAAATAGAGGGATTATACCTAAAAAGTAAGTGCAACCCCAAAAACTATATATTTCCTGAAAGCAGACCTGATGATCCGATGACTGTAGTTGCCCTGACGACCTGTTGACAATTATGTAACACCTTTAGGTAACTTTGTGACAAACAGAAAAAAAAAAAAATAGAGACCGGGGTCATTGTATCCTCCCTATTCCTCTAAAAGAGAACTGTCATGTCATGTCTCCCCCTCTCCCAAACAGTCCCTGCCAGGTAATGTCCGTTTTCAGCATTGCCACTCTTGTCATGCCACTTTGTTTCCCTCCCCCTATTCTCCCACTGAGCCTTGCCATGTTGTCACCCCCGTAACCCCATAGAATCCTGCAAAGAAGTGTCTTCCCATTTCTTGATCCCTCAACATAGCCCCTGTCATGTAGTGCCTTCCTCCCCAAATACACACACACACACACTGATGTCCTCTCCAGTCTCCAGGGCAAAAAAAAACTTTGACAACTATGTATACAAAGTAAGGATCCAATTAAATTTTCTTAAAAATCAACATTATTACAGGTGAAATATAAGAAGTAGAAAGCACGTCAACATTATTGTATAAGACCCCCAAATTTGGGCCACATTATGTATTCTGCTTCTCCTCTTGCTTGGCCCAATTTGTGCCCAAATATATCACCTTCTATTTAGATACTCTCACCCATTGTACTATATATATATATATACGGTATATATAGCAATGTGGAAAACAAGGCAGCACTCCAGGAATCACGATTAGCGGTGCAAGCGTTCACCCCTGATCCAGGGCACATCAATATGAAGGAAAATATGCAGCACTCCACTATAGGTGAAAAATATAATAGAATTCATTCACACATGTGAAAATGCGACGTTTCGGTCCCCTCCCGGAACCCTCTTCAAGCCAAGTGTATCACACAAAGTGCAAGTGCTACAATTTATACAATTCATGATGCAATCAACAATATCCTTCTGTGCATGATTAATCAATTAAAAATCAAGTGAAGAATATAAATATCATCAGTGCAAAGTCCGCTGGTTAACTCATTTTCCACATTTCATCCTGATGTCATTTTCCACTACTCATCATAGTGTCCAGTATGTATAAAATTCATATAAAGTGCAATAAAGTGACAAATGTGCATGCTTCATATATAAAGTGTCTAGTGCCCATATTTAATCAGTGTATTTAAACACCACTTGGCATAAAATATCAAATATATATCATGCTTAATAAGAGGAGAGAGAGAAAGCGCCATAAACTCGATTCCACGCAAATACTAAAAATGATGGCGATGACCACTCCCAAATACCATTTCTTCAGTCATCATCCATGTGCTGCTGAGGCGTTTTACCTGCCATTCTGAATCTACCACTGTACAACAGGCAACGTTTTCAGGCGGTATATATATGCTTTTTTAGAAAGCAGTCTGATCCAGGGCTCAATGCCTCCACTGCTCCATATTTTCTACTTATATAGTTAAATAACTGATTATACGATGATATGCGTGTTTTTTTTTCTCTCCCCCTAGATTTACTGTAATTCTTGAATTCCCCTTTTCTGAAGAGAAAAACATGCCAGAGCAGACAACGCACAGAGAAAAAGTGCCACTGGCTTCCGTACTGTGCACTCATGTCTAGGGCTGTGTTCCCTTCAGGTGTTTGCCCCACATATGACGTACACATAAACAGATGCCTCTGATGGATTCTGTATAGTGCCACCTATCATCATAGGTTTCCAATGTAAAAAAAAAAAAAAAAGGGTCCGTTAAAATATACTTTTTTGTTGGACTCTACAGGATGGAGAAGTGTAGTCTAATATATTTTTGAGTTTTTTTTGCAAAATAAATGTTAAATGTGTGACAAAAATATGATGTTAACAGCCTCTTACTTTAAATCGTTAGATAAGCGGATGCGCGGACGGACAGATCAAGGTAATCTGGCCATACACATTCACTAGCTGTCAGCTGAGCGATCATTTGGTTAACAGTAGAGATGAGGGAAGTTTTGTAAAATTCGATTCGGCTGCTTTGCCGAATTTTACTGAAAAATCTGCTTTGTGACGAATTACTTCGCCACGAAGCGCATTTCTTTTTAAGTAGTGGGTGCAATGACAGGGATCGACGATTGTGCCTCTCAGATACCGCGTTCATGGCTGATCACGGCATATGATGGGAATAATACAGTGTGAAATTAAAAAGAAAAAAAAGAAAATATTTACCTGATCCATTTGCTCGTGACAGGTCGGCCTCCGCCATCTTGCTTGAAGGTCTGGCGCGAAATCTCACACGGACCGAGATAAGGTCATCACGCCAGCCGGCGTGGTGATGTCGTACGTCACCATGCGTGGGATTTCGGCTGAGATCTTCAAGCAAGATGGCGGCAGCCTGCCTGTCACAGGCAAATGGATCAGGTAAACATTTTTTTTTTTTTTTACTACTTCAGGTTAAATCGATTCCCTACCGCGAAGCACAAGGAAATTCGGCTTAGGGCTCTTTCACATTTGCGTTGTGTGGATCCGGCGTGCACTTCTGTTGCCGGAAATGCCCGCCGGATCCGTCACAACGCAAGACAACTGAAAGCATATTGAAGACTGATCAGTCTTCAATATGCTTTCAGGTAACCATGGCAGCCAGGACGCTACTGAAGTCCTGGCTGCCATGGTAAGTACTCCGCAGCAGTGTACTTACCTGTGCTGTGGCTGCTGGGCGCTCCTTCATGACGTCACAGGTCCCCGCGGCGCATAGATCAATGCGCCGCCCGGACTTGTGACGTCATAAAGGAGCGCCCGGAGGCCGCAGCGCAGGTAAGTACACTGCTGCGGAGTACTTACCATGGCAGCCAGGACTTCAGTAGCGTCCTGGCTGACATGGTAACCGATCGGAGCCCCAGCTTACACTGGGGCCCCGATCGGAACTGCTGCTGCGCATACGGATCCGGCGATGCGCCGAAACTACGTTTAGCTTAATTCCGGATCTAGATTAATGCACTTCAATGGGCATTAATTCCGGATCCGGCGTTACAACATGTCTTCCGGATTTTTAGACGGAGACAAATCCGCAACATGCTGCGGTTTTGTCAACGTCCAAAAAACGTTCACATACTGAACGGAAGACATCCTGATGCATCCTGAACGGATTTCTCTCCATTCAGAATGCATTAGGATAATCCTGATCAGTATCTTTCCGTCCTAGAGCCCCGAGGATGGATCTCTAGGACGGAAAGCAAAAATGCTGATGTGAAAGAGCCCTTAGCAGCGATTAGAATTTCTCGCTCATCACTAGTTAAGAGCTATATCTCCTTACTCCTCCATTCTATCAGGAGATCACTGAAAGCTGCTGCCAAACACCTCTCACTGGAGAACAAAAGGATGGGGCAAAAATATTCATTTAACCCTATCCTTCTCTGTCGGGGAGATATTGGGGGCTCCTCCCAGAATGGCGGGTTCAGCAGACACTATAATGTGTACAAACTAAACCCATAAAAAACATTGGCAGATTTTTATTTTTCAGTTACACCCCATTTGTTTTTTTCCAGCTTCCCACTACATCCTATGCAATATTAAATAGTGCCATTAGTGCAACTTGTCCCACAAAAAACAAGCCCTCATACGGCTATGAGAACAAACAGAAATCAAAGGCAGGGAGTGAAAAACCAAAATGCAAAAATAGAAAATTGTTGCATTAGGTAGGGGTCTATAGTGATGTCTCATATCAGTTTTTTTTATACTTTTTATAAAGTGGCGCCTAAAATTGACTCCATATTTTAGATCAGGCTGCACAAATTATGGCATGCCTTGTCTCCACAACACCTACATGCTTCAGGAACAGCACGGTCTGTGGCTTATTACAGGTTTTGTTTCCAGTAGTTCTAAAACAATCAAAATTAATTCTGATATTCCAAGTAATATCTTCACGTGTCTTGTGTCTGCTTTCTCCATTTTTCATCACAATCCAACGTTATTCATTGTGGCCTTTACTTTTCTTTTGGACCTATTTTTATTATCTCTGTATATAGAAGTGTGACCCCCATTTTCCCCCTGTTTTCAGTCAAAACAAGAGAGACTGATTAGCTGCTTGGTATGAAAATAATATCCGTCAAGTCTCTTCTGCTAACCTCTTTGTGTGGTCATTCATGATTTAGCCCTAAACAAACATGCAAAGTGTTGTGTACCAGCAGAGATGGGTGACATTTGCTTGATCAATGCAGAAAAGTCACTTGTAGCTCTTAGAAACCCTGGGGCATAAATTACACGGGCCGCAAAAATAAATTCAATTCCTCTGACTCCAATAACAACCATCCACCCTGAGACCTTGGTACACACGCACAACACAACTTTGTAACCAAATCTGACTTTATAACATTATCACTGCTCGTAGGGGAATGGCAATAAATTTTGTAAATGTTAGAAGGCATCTTGTTTACCCAAAAATGACTTTGATTTTACTTAACTTTCCAAGGTTTCAACAACGCACCAAGAAAGAGTTATTGGAATCAAATGAAACTGTGTGTGAATGTAATAATAATACATTTGTGATTACAATATTAGAGTAAATGGATACATTTTTTGGGGAGAAACTACAGTGTAAAGGAAGTTCTAGTACCCTGTTGGGCCACCCCTAGCCTGGATGCTTGATGAGATAAGGTTAGGCATGGAGACATACAATTTCTGTATGGTATTCTGCGGTACATTTGCCCACAGATGATGCAGCTGGGCCAGTAGATCCTGCACACTCGTTGGTTGTCAAAGCTGGTGTCCCAGCTGGTTCCATAAATGGTCGATTGGTGATAAATATGGTGACTGGGCAGCCAAGGAAGTGTTGTAATCTGGTGGAGATGTTCATGAGGGCAAGCATTATCCAGGCACCTCATGTGACCGCCGGATGTCCTGCACATATTGCTGAGCTGTATCACTACTAGGGGTAACCTACTGTTGTTTGAGATGGTTCTGCAGTGATCCAAGAGGGGAGAGGACAAAAGTGATGGTGGTGGTGGGGATAGAAGTAGTAGTAGTCATGGTAGTAATCCTCACTTTGGAGCTCCCTGGGCCGCATAGTGATGGGAAAGGTGCAACCCTTCCTCCCCTGCATGATGTTTGGTGTGATGCCCTTGGTCTCAGCATGTTTTGGGTTTCAAGGCAGGGCTTCTTCAATGGACCAGCAATAAGGGAAATAGTGTGACCGTGCAGGTAGGCAACATAAAGCAATAAGGAAGCTGGCTTTTGGGTAACCAGTCCACTGTACTTTACTGAAGCAATTTAGGCAAATGATACATACAGGCGCTTAGAGTAAGCTCAGTCTTTTCAGTTTATATTTACAGTTTTCACAAGGCTGTATATGAGAATACAGGCCGTACAATGAGTACCTCTCTGAGTCTCTTGTCTTCTGACCAATGTTTGTCTCTCGTTTCTCTTATCCAATCCAGTGCTGAGCCACGCCCCCTGCACTGATCACATGACGGTGACGTCACCCCAGGTCCTTAGTGTTGTCCAAGGTTCGGGTTCAATGAAGCATCCCCTTATGGATGCCAAATGCCGTTATGGTCCGCGGTAGCGGAATCCATAACGGGATGCTACGATAACCCGAACTCGAACTTTGGACGCCGAACTAAAAATAGAAGTTCGCTCATCTCTACCTGTGACTTCTCCTGACATGTTGTTTTAGGAACTACTTGCATTCCCCTTGTACTAATAATTCTGGGGCTTTTATTCTTATGATCAGATCTTATGATCACATCTGGAGCTTCACTGAAAACTGCTAGTAAGCTATTCATAACTTAGTAGTCTGGAGAGGTCACAGGTCCTCTTTAAAAGAGTTATCTGGGATTTTCATTGATGTGCTATCCCCAAGAAGAAGCCACGGTGCCGGTCACCAGAGCTATGGTGAGCGCCGCAGCCTCCTTATAGCTCTTCAAGCACAGCATCGTATATTGTAAAGTAGCTCTGCTTGGTATCACAGCTCAGCCGCATTCACTTGAATGGGGCTTAGCTGTGCCTAGGCCACATGACCGATATACGGTAATGTCACTGTCCTAGGAAGAGGATGGCAAGCACTCCTCTTTGTTGTATCCCGGCCGATCTGACATCAATGACCTATCCTGAGAATAAGTCATCAATATGTAATTCCTGGATAACTCATTTAAAGAGACAGGGACATATATGTCATGGAGAGCATAAGAAGAATAAGCAATAAGATATATTACAAAGTTTCTTAAATTTGCCTGTTAATTTATGCAACGCTTATTGAAAGGACAGTGACCATTTAACCAGATTATTTACCTGAATATGAGTGGATAACTGGAGAAACCACTGTATACATCTCTGAAAATGGTTTCTTGGTTACAATCATTTTAGGGTGGAAGATAGTATACGGACTAAACCATCAGTCTGATTGGGAATTCTGTAAAACCACAGTCATAACTGCACCAACATAAAATAGTATTTCTACTCTATTTCTGCCATTTGTAAATTAGATTTCTATGTGGCAGTTAGTGCTTGGAAAGCTTCAGATATATAGAAAGCTCGGTGACATAAATGCAAATTTTGTAACAATTGTAACTCTGTAGAACAATAGAGATTCTAGAACAAAAATGTCAAAGCATATTTTTGTATAAGGTGATTGCCCTGAAATTAGAAAACGTTGTAAAACGGCGGGATGCGACAATTGTGATCATCAGTACAATAATAAGAGCTTTATCAAGCAGTTATGAGGAGAACATTTTATCAATGTCAAAAAAAGGCTCATAAAAGAGCAGCCAACATGAATTGAAACTTGTGAATTCGAATAATTTTTCTAAACAAAAGATCACATAACACTAGATGACATGGCAAATACTACATAGGTGCACAATGCTTGGAATATACGGTCATATAGAACACAAAGGAGCTTGATTAAATTAATTTTTCTCACTATGACTGAAAAGCTTGTGTGTCCCCAAGGGCATAACTAGAGTTCTATGGGCCCCAGGGCAAACTTTGAATTGGGGCCCCCCCATTGCGGTCGCACCCTCTGCGACTGCGATCGTTACACCCCTGCTCCCATCACTACAGAAATACAGGGTAATACAGCGCCCCATACCTTTTACATCCAGTGATGTCTCCTTTGACGTAGATGTTCTCTTTCCTCATCTTCTCCTTTCAGACCTTCAGACCAGACCACCATTTTTCAGCCATTTTTCATCTCTGCAGTTTGACAAAAAAAATCTTAGTTTACTACTTTTCCATCATCCTCCCATCTTCTGGACAAATCATCCTACTACCCCCAATACTGTGCCGCTGTGCTCCCCAATACTATACAGCAGAAACAGATAAACCCTCTGATAATACTAGTACCACACAGAGCCCCCCATATAAAATACCCCTTCTTTGTGGCCTCAGTAGATGCCCCCATAGTGCCTCCCAATAATGTGCCAGTAAGAAGTGCCCCCATAGTGCGCCCCAATAATGTGCCAGTAAGTGCCCCCATATTGCCACCCAATAATGTGCCAGTAAAAAGTGCCCCCATAGATGCCCCCCAATCATGTGCCAGTAACAAATGCCTCTACCCCTCATATCATGTGCCAGTAACAAGTGCCTCTTCCCCCCACCAATCATGTGCCTGTAACAAGTGCCTCCCCCCCAAATTATGTGCCAGTAACAAGTACCTCCCCCCCCAAATCATGTGCCAGTAACAAGTGCCCCCCTCCCCAAATCATGTGCCAGTAACAAGTGCCTCTCCCCCCCAAATCATGTACCAGTAACAAGTGCCTCTCCCCCAAATCATGTGCCAGTAACAAGTGCCTTCCCCCCAAATCATGTGCCAGTAACAAGTACCTCTCCCCCAATCATGTGCCAGTAACAAGTGCCTCCCCCCTCAGTAGATGCCCCCTATAATATGCCAGTAATGTGCCAGTAAAAAGTTCCCCCATAGTGCCCCCAATCATGTGCCAGTAACAAGTGCCTCTACCCCCCGCCAATCATGTGCCAGTAACGAGTGCCTCCCTCCCAATCATGTGCCAGTAACAAGTGCCTCCCCCCCACTAATCATGTGCCAGTAATAAGTGCCTCCCCCCCACCAATCATGTGCCAGTAACAAGTGCCTCCCCCCACCAATCAAGTGCCAGTAACAAGTGCCTCTTCCCCCACAAATTATGTGCCAGTAACAAGTGCCTCCCCCCCCAAATCATGTGCCAGTAACAAGTGCCTCTGTCCTCCCTCCCAAATCAAGTGCCAGTAACAAGTGACCCCCCCCTCCAAAATCTTGTGCCAGTAACAAGTGCCTCCCCCCCAAACATGTGCCAGTAACAAGTGCCTCTCCCCCGCAATTATGTGCCAGTAACAAGTGCCTCTCCCCCCCAAACATGTGCCAGTAACAAGTGCCTCTCCCCCGCAATTATGTGCCAGTAACAAGTATTGTCCCATATAAAACTAAAATACACTTATACTTACCTCCATGGCAGCGATGCGATGCAGGCCTCTTCCGGCCTGTGTCTGGCGCAGTCCGGCTCAGGCGGTGCAATGACGTCATCACACCGCCTGCACAGGCCTCTGTTAGAGGAACGGAGAGGGAGACGCCGCTCACTCCCCGGCCCCACAGCACAGCCATCTGTATCACTGTCCTGAGGATGGCGATACAGATGACTATGGAGATGAATGCTTCCACAATGGAAGCGCTCATCTCCCTGTGCCCTGCTGCCGCCACCACTGCTGCCTATTATTAAATTATTGTGGCAGGGTGCGGGCCCTCTTCCCCTGCCAGTCATGTTACACTGGGCCCCCCTGACTTGGGGGCCTGGTCGCAATTGCGACCGCTATGCCACTGTGTGTCCCATATCTAAAATCACACAAAGGTACAATATGAGCCCATTTTTACAGATGCACTGATTGTCAGGCTCATTCCAGATAAGCTGCTCATGTAATGGTGCTGTCGATCACCGGATGAAAGGGCAAAATGCCAACCTGAATCTAGCAGGGCAACTGGAGCAATGAAAGGGGAGACTGGATTGATGTGAGGGACAGGGTTGGTGCTAGGTTTAATAGAGATTGTCAACTACCATATACCGTAATGTATATTTTTCATTTTTTACATCAGTCATGGGATTAACTCTTTAATACATGCTGCAAATCAGGACCAGGGCTAAATAACGAATATGATGAATGTACATCCTTACTTCATTTAAGTTGACTAGATTTATATGTAAATGTTAGGAAGGTAATATATGAACCTACAAGTAGAAAATACATGATCAAATGGTAAAGGATACCAAATCTAAATCCCAGGCAGAGTATTTCAGACAAATTAATTCTGGGTGGTCTGAAGGAAATGGAGTCAAGGTAAGATAATTTCAAAAATAGGTCATTTGGCCAAAATATGAAATGTTTAAATAACAGATAATTTTTGTAAAAGCAAAAGAGAAAATCAAGCAAATTAGATGCATTTATCTGCAAGACATCTACTTGGATCTTAAACATGAAGACATTATTAATAAAATATGCATTCATAATAATTTCAGCCAAAATTTGGGGGTATCCTCAGGTACACCCTAATTGGAGGTAGGGTTTAGGAATTACAGCTCTTTAATATGCAGCTGCCTCTTTTTCAAGGGACCAAAGGTAATTGGACAATTATCTCAAAAGCTATGGGCTGCATGGGCTATTTCCTCATTAATCTATCATCAATTAAGCAGGTAAAAGGTCTGGAGTTGGTTCCAGGTGTGGCATTTGCATTTGAAAGCTGTTGCTGTGAACCCACAACATGCAGTCAATGGAGCTCTCAATGGAAGTGAAACAGGCTTAAAAAGTCTGAAAAAAAGAAGAAAGATAGTTGAAATGTAAGGAGTGGCCAAATCACCAGTGTGGTACATTTTGGTAAAAAGAGAGCACACCAGTGAGCTCGAGAACTCCAAAAGGCCTGGATGTCCACAGAAGACAACAGTGGTGGAGGATCACAGAATCCTTTCCATAGGGAAGAAAAACCCCTTCACAACATCCACCCAAGTTAAGAACACTCTCCAGGAAGTAGGTGTATCAGTATCTAAGTCTACCATAAAGAGAAGATGTCATTAGAGCAAATACCGAGGGTTCACTAAAAGGTATAAACTATTAATCCGTCTCAAAAATAGAAAGGCCTTTAGACTTTGCCAAACAAAAATCTAAAGAAGCCAGCCCAGTTCTGGAACAGCATTCTTTGGAGAGAAACTAAGATCAACCTTTACCAGAATGATGGGAATAAGAAAGTATGGAGAGGGCTTGGAACGGCTCATAATCCAAAGCACACCACATCCTCTGTAAAACATGGTGGAGACAGTGTGATGGCATGCGCATGCATGGCTTCCAATGGAACTGGGTCACTATTGTTTATTGATGATGTGACTGAAGCAGCCAGATGATTTCTGAAGTGTACAGCGATATGCTACTGCTCAGATTCAACCAAATGTAGCAAGGTTAATCAGATGCCACTACAGATGGACAATGACCCAAAACATACTGCAAAAGCAACCCAGAAGTTTGCTAAGGCAAAGAAGTGGAATATTAACCTGATTGAGCATGCCTTTCATTTGCTTAGGATAAAACTTAGTAAGGCCTGGCAAGGCATCACATAGGAGGAAACCCAGCTTTTGGTGATGTCCATGGGTTCCAGACTTCAAGCAGTCATTGCCTCCAAAGAATTCTCTACGAAGTATTAAAAATGAACAGATAATGATAATTTGTCCAATTACATTTGAGTCCCTGAAATGAGGATGCTTTGTAAAAAAAAAAATGGGTACAATTCCTAAATGTTTCACATGATATTTTTGTTCAACCCCTTGTATTAAACCTGAAAGCCTACACTTCAATTGCATCTTAGTTGTTGTATTTCAAATCCAATGTGGTGGCATACAGAGAACAAATCATGAAGATTATGTCACTGTCCAAATATTTCGGGGCCTAACTCATAGTGATATTTGCTCCAGATTGCCTTTGCAGGAGTCAAAAGACACTTACCGTATATACTCGAGTATAAGCCGAGTTTTTCAGCACAAAATTTGGCTTATACTTGAGTCATACACGTAAAAAGGAGAGCGGAGTGGGAGGAGGAGCTGGGGGCGGGCAGTTGCGGCAGGGCCGGTACGCTCACTGCTGACTGACTGATGTCATGTGCCTGCCCGGCCTGCTTTATGAATGAAGCAGGCGGCGCAGGCACGTGACGTCAGTCACGCTGCGCTCGCCCGCCCGGCCTGCCTGGAGTATTCAGTGCGGCATGTGAGGAGGTATTTAGAACAGAGGGGGCAAGAGTTATAGTATGAATTACACTATACAGTAATTGAATTTTAAAACTTTACAGGAGCGGTAATGGGGGGCTGTGGATGGCAGTGTTATGGCATGGGGGCTGTGAATGGCACTGTTATGGGATGGGGCGCTGTGGATGGCACTGTTATGGCATGGGGGGCTGTGAATGGCACTGTTATGGGATGGGGGGGCTGTGGATGCCATCCACAGATCCCCCATAACAGTGCCATCCACAGATCCCCATAACAGTGCCATCCACAGATCCCCATAACAGTGTGTCATCCACAGATCCCCCATAAAAGTGTCATTCACAGATCCCCCAATAACAGTGACATCCATTTCCACCTCGGCTTATACTCGAGTCACTACTTTTCCCAGTTTTTTAGGGTAAAATTAGGGGGGTCGGCTTATACTCGGGTCAGCTTATACTCGAGTATATACGGTATTTGTTTTCATCCAAATCAAGCCAACAGTAAAGAAGGTTTTAGACAGGGATTTCCATCAGTGATTGTAAGCCAAAACCAGGACTAGAGCCTCCACAAACATAAGGTATACTGGAAAGATCTGCACTTGTTCTGTGTGTAGAGCTGCACCTGGTTTTGGCTCACAATCACTGATGGAAATCACTGACCAAAACACTGACGCGTGAATGAGGCATTAGGCTGACACAAGGCTTTTTTGGCAGTACTGCCTGGTATGGAGACTTATTGGCAATGCAATATGGGGAAAAAAATGCACAAAGGGGTATCTCCCAAGGAAAGAGAACCATCTCACTAGAGTCACCCTTTAAATAAATTCAGCATCCTGTTTAAGTTGCATTCAAGGCATTGCACTCAGCCAGCCATAATCCTACTCCATACTGATGAAGGGCAAGCACCTGGAGACAGGTGCCTATGGATAAATATCTGCCTTGTCTTCTTACAAGGCCTGTTAAAAATTCAGACTTTTATTTCTAGGGAACCACCTCCAGAAGGTGGCACTAGCGAGATGGTTCTCTTATCCTGGGAGATAGCTCTTTGCATATTTTTTTTCCCCATGGAGCCTTGCCAATAAGCCTCCATACCATGGAGCACTGCTAAAAAGTCTCCATACAACAGCCTTTAAAACCAAACTAGAAATATGTGCCAACAGAGAAGTTTAATGGTGCTACTATTTAGCCCTTAACACGTGACAAAAAAACAAACATTATTGTAATGCTCTTTGGCTTTTGTTATGGACTGCTGTGATTTATTTTGCAGGGGAAGCTAGAATAAACGTTTTGGGTCAGAGCGTTTTTTTTTGTATGAGGGCTTGCTTTTTGTAGGACAAGTAGTATATTTTAATGGCATCATTTTTAGGTACATATTTATTGATTAGCTTTAATGTTTTGGAGGGGAAGCAAAATAAATCCTGCAATTTCACCATTTTTTGTGTTTTTTTTTATTCGCTATTTAACATGCAGTTAAAACAACAAGTTAACTTTAATATACAGGTCACCACTAATCCAGCAATTCCAAATATGTACATGTTTTTTTCTTTTTTTTAATGTTCTAGTACTGTTGTATAGCCAAATCACCACCATATTCAGGGGGCAATACATTTTTTCTTTTTCTGTCAGTGTAGTAATATAAGTGTTTTTTGCAAGGGGTTACAGTTTATACTGGTAGAATTTTGAGCAACATATAATTATTCTATGGGTTGTGATGATTGCAATGGCACCAAATATTCTATTGTTTTTAAGATAAACTATTGTGATTTTTATTTTTTATTTTTAGAATATAATTTTTAGAATTTCCTAGGGGACCTTAAGCAATGATTTTTTGCTTCTATAATGCTTTGATATACAAAGTTTTAAACATAATAGTCCGTAGTGACAAGCCGTTTATAAGTTCATGCTTCTGGCAAAGAATGGATCAATTTACATAAAAACACAAAAAAAAATGGTGTTTTCAACTGTAAACATTTCTTTTCAAAATGTAATTCTCTGCATTTAAAGAAAACTCAATTTCTGAATTAATATTCATTCCATTCTAAATATTCTATATACATAAAAAAAAGATCTTTGCCAATATGATGGGAAAAAAGCAATAGAAAAACTGATTTCTGCAGACAAAAGAGTTAGCTCCACCATATGTTAAATAGTATGGTAGTCACATAATACAAATATTATCTAACAGATGCCTAGACGGGCAGTAAACCTATCTTGACCCAGGTTATTACAAAACGTCACTTTTATTTGACATGCACTAAAAGTTAAAGTGTGAGATGAATGCAACTTTAATAAACCCAAAAAATATTTATTAAAAGTACAGTCGACACTCCACCTATGGATAGAGGTGTTATTCAGAGAGAGAGAGGTAGGGAGATGTGCACAATCTCCCATCCTATCACTGCTAGATATAGCGTATTATGTCGTCACTGTTTGCAGAGCAAGTTGCTAATAAGGTATATCCGGTAAATGGGCAGCAATGCTATTTACCCCTGAAGAAGCCAGAAGTCTGGTGAAACATGTAGGGGGACAGTGTTAGTTTTTAAATGCAGCCTCTTACTCCACTAGCAATCAACTAATAACAGTCTGGTTGTACTTTGTTCAAATGCTTGGCACTTTAGTGTACTGATGTGAGCCGCAGTATTTAACTGCAGCTACCTCTGTTTGCAGGGCTAACCGCCCTCAGGCTCAATGTCAGTTTAGACCCATGCTAATGGTGGCTGTGTTAATCTGACAGTGGTGTGAAGGTACACAAGTCTTCACCACAAAATACGGCAAAGGTGCCGGATATACCTTAATAGCAACTTGCTCTGCAAACAGTGACATCATAGTACGCTATATCCAGCAGTGATAGAGTGGGAGATTGTGCACATCTCCCTACCCTCTCTCTCTCTGAATAACACCCCTATCCATAGGTGGAGTGTCGACTGTACTTTTAATAAATATTTTTTTGGTTTATTAAAGTTGCATTCATCTCACACTTTAACTTTTAGTGTATGTCAAATAAAAGTGACGTTTTATAATAACCTGGGTCAAGATAGGTTTACTGCCTGTCTGGGCATTTGTTAGATAATATTTGTGTTAAATAACCTTACCCAGGCTAGGTCCCATAGATGATTATTGTAGTCACATAATATATACAATATAATATACAGGGACTTGCAGGGGTTCTTCCCCGCAATCCAAAGCATCCTAGATGTATCTTTTCTTACTTTTTGTCTTGGCTCAAGATATCCAAGATAAGCGGCATACCATCCAAAAGAGTTGCACTTTTTTTTTATAACTGGTTATCGCCGCCACTCATCATGGGATATCTTGAGTCAAAAAGAGGAAGGACACATCTACTGTTTATCATACAGTATATTAACTGTCCCTAGTGCAGGGCTTGACAAATTTCCTTGGAATCTAGGAGCCAGCTAAAAAAGTTAGGAGCCAGACGGAGGCGCGTCATCAAGCCCCCAATAGATGCCCCCATAGTGCCCCCCCACTTCTCCATAGAGCCAACCAATAATGCATGTCAGTACATAGGGCCCCCAGTAGATGCCCCCATAGTGCTCCTTCCCCTCTTCTCTATAGTGCCCCCCATAACTTGCGGCCGCCATGACATGTGGAAACCCTTACAAGGATTACAGGGTCCGAAGGGGAGGGCAGAGGGGTCAGGAGAGGAGGGCAGAGGGGTCCGGAGGAGAGGGCAGAGGGGTCCGGAGGGGAGGGCAGAGGGGTCCGGAGAGGGCAGAGGGGTCCGGAGAGGGCAGAGGGGTCCGGAGGGCACAAACACAGGGGCACCATGACATTTTACTGAGCACTACAACCCCCAGCTGGCGCTCAGCCTCTGCAGTCCCCGCATCACTACAACGCCCAGCTCTTTCCCCTTCTTGTCATTCTCTTTCCCCCCCTTGTCATTCTCTTTCCCCCTCTTGTCATTCTCATTCCCCCCCCCCTTGTCATTCTCTTTCCCCCCTTGTCATTCTCTTTCCCCCCTGGTCATTCCCTTTCCCCCCTTGTCATTCTCTTTCCCCCCTTGTCATTCTCTTTCCCCCTCCCTTTTCATTCTCTTTCCCCCTCTTGTCAATCTCTTTCCCCCCATGTAATTCACTTTCCCCCTCGTCATTCTCTTTCCCCCCTCTAGTCATTCACTTTCCCCCTCATGTCATTCTCTTTCCCCCATGTCATTCTCTTTCCCCCATGTCATTCACTTTCCCCCTTGTCATTCTCTTTCCCCTTTTGTCATTCTCTTTCTCCCCCTCTCTTGTCATTCTCTTCCCCTCTTGTCATTCTCTTTTCCCCCATGTCATTCACTTTCCCCTTCTTGTCATTCTCTTTCCCCTTTTGTCATTCTCTTTCTCCCCCTCTTGTCATTCTCTTCCCCTCTTGTCATTCTCTTTCTCCCCCACCCTCTTGTCATTCTCTTTCCCCCTCTTGTCATTCTCTTTCCCCCTCTTGTCATTCTCTATCCCCCCTCTTGTCATTCTCTTCCCCTCTTGTCATTCTCTTTCCCCCTCTTGTCATTCTCTTTCCCCTCTTGTCATTCTCTTTCCCCCTCTTGTCATTCTCTTTCCCCCTCTTGTCATTCTCTTTCCCCCTCTTGTCATTCTCTTTCCCCCTCCTGTCATTCTCTTTCCCCTCTTGTCATTCCCCCGTCATTCTCTTCCCCTCTTGTCATTCTCTTTTCCCCCTCTTGTCATTCTCTTTCCCCTCTTGTCATTCTTTCTCCCCCTCTTGTCATTCTCTTCCCCTCTTGTCATTCTCTTTTCCCCTCTTGTCATTATCCTTCCTCCTCTTGTCATTCTCTCCCCCCTTGTCATTCTCTTTCCCCCCATGTCATTCTCTTTCCCCGCTTGTCATTCTCTTTCCCCCCTTATCATTCTCTTTCCCCCTCTTGTCATTCTCTTCCCCCCCATGTCATTCTCTTTCCCCCTCTTGCCATTCTCTTCCCCCCCCATGTCATTCACTTTCCCCCTCTTGTCATTCTCTTTCCCCCTCTTGTCAATCTCTTTCCCCCTCTTGTCATTATCTTTCCCCCTCGTCATTCTCTTTCTCCCCCTTGTCATTCCCTTTCCCCCTCTTGTCATTCTCTTTCTCTCCCCCCGTCATTATCTTTCCCCCTCTTGTCATTCTCCTCCCCCTTCTTGTCATTCTCTTTCTCCCCCGCTGTCATTATCTTTCCCCCTCTTGTCATTCTCTTTCTCCCCCCCCCGTCATTATCTTTCCCCCTCTTGTCATTCTCTTTCTCCCTCTTGTCATTATCTTTCCCCCTCTTGTCATTCTCTTTCTCCCCCCCCCTCTAGTCATTCACTTCCCCTCTTGTCATTCTCTTTCCCCCTCTTGTCATTCTCTTTCTCTCCCCCCCGTCATTATCTTTCCCCCTCTTGTCATTCTCTTTCTCCCACCCCGCTGTCATTATCTTTCCCCCTCTTGTCATTCTCTTTCTCCCCCGCTGTCATTATCTTTCCCCCTCTTGTCATTCTCTTTCTCCCCCGTCATTATCTTTCCCCCTCTTGTCATTCTCTTTCCCCCCTTGTCATTCTCTTTCTCCCTCTTGTCATTATCTTTCCCCCTCTTGTCATTCTCTTTCTCTCCCCCCCTCTGTCATTATCTTTCCCCCTCTTGTCATTCTCCTCCCCCTTCTTGTCATTCTCTTTCTCCTCCTCCCCCCCCGTCATTATCTTTCCCCCTCTTGTCATTCTCTTTCTCCCCCATCATTATCTTTCCCCCTCTTGTCATTCTCTCCCTCCCCCTTCTTGTCATTATCTTTCCCCCTCTTGTCATTCTCTTTCTCACCCCCTCTTGTCATTCTCTTCCCCTCTTGTCATTCTCTTTCCCCCTCTTGTCATTCTCTTCCCCTCTTGTCATTCTCTTTCCCCCTCTTGTCATTCTCTTTCCCTTCTTGTCATTCTCTTTCCCCTCCCTTGTCATTCTCTTTCCCCTCTTGTCATTCTCTTTCCCCCTCTTGTCATTCTCTTTCCCCCCATGTCATTCTTTCCCCCCCTTGTCATTTTCTTTTACCCTCGTCATTCTCTTTCCCCCTCGTCATTCTCCCCCCCCATGTCATTCACTTTCCCCCTCTTGTCATTCTCTTTCCCCCTCTTGTCATTCTCTTTCTCCCCCCCCCTCGTCGTTCTCTTCCCCTCTTGTCATTCTCTTTCTCCCCCTCTTGTCATTCTCTTTCCCCCTCTTGTCATTCTTTCCCCCCTCTTGTCATTCTCTTCCCCTCTTGTCATTCTCTTTTCCCCTCTTGTCATTATCTTTCCTCCTCTTGTCATTCTCTCCCCCCTTGTCATTCTTTTTCCCCCTTTTCATTCTCATCACTCTCCTCCCTTGTCATTCTCTTTCCCCCTTGTCATTCTCTTTCCCCCCTTGTCATTCTCTACCCCTCGTCATTCACTTTCCCCCTCTTGCCATTCTCTTTCCCCCTCTTGTCAATCTCTTTCCCCCTCTTGTCATTCCCTTTTCCCCTCTTGTCATTCTCTTTCCCCCTCTTGTCAATCTCATTCTCCCCCCTTGTCATTCTCTTCCCCCCCCTTTCATTCATTCACTGCCCCTCTTGTCATTATCTTTCCCCCTCTTGTCATTCTCTCTCTCTCCCCCCCGTCATTATCTTTCCCCTTCTTGTCATTCTCCTCCCCCTTCTTGTCATTCTCTTTCCCCCCCCTGTCATTATCTTTCCCCCTCTTGTCATTCTCTCCCCCCCCCATCATTATCTTTCCCCCTCTTGTCATTCTCTTTCTCTCCCCCCCCCTTGTCATTCTCTTCCCCTCTTGTCATTCTCTTTCCCCCTCTTGTCATTCTCTTTCCCCCTCTTGTCATTCTCTTTCCCCCTCTTGTCATTCTCTTTCTCTCTCCCCCCCGTCATTATCTTTCCCCCTCTTGTCATTCTCCTCCCCCTTCTTGTCATTCTCTCCCCCCTGTCATTATCTTTCCCCCTCTTGTCATTCTCTTTCCCCAGTCATTATCTTTCCCCTCTTGTCATTCTCTTCCCCCTCGTCATTATCTTTCCCCCTCTTGTCATTCTCTCCCCCCGTCATTATCTTTCCCCCTCTTGTCATTCTCTTTCTCCCCCCTGTCATTACCTTTCCCCCTCTTGTCATTCTCTCCCTCCCCTTTTTGTCATTATCTTTCCCCCTCTTGTCATTCTCTCCTTCCCCCCCTTCTTGTCATTATCTTTCCCCCTCTTGTCATTATCTTTCCCCCTTGTCATTCTCCCCCTCCCTCCCCGCCTCTGGTGTAGAGTGGCCGAGCTCTGTATGGTCCCACGGGTACAGGAGCTTTAGTTTCCTGTACCCGGGCGGACTGACAGGAAGTGCACACTGTGTGCGCACTTCCTGTCTGTCCGTCCGGGTACAGGAGACAGATGCTCCCTGTACCCGCGAACCATACAGGGCTCGGCCACGCTACAATGGAGTGACAGGAGGGAGCGCTGAGGGCTTCCCTCCTGTCAGCTCCTCTCCTCTTGCTGCGCCCGGGCGGTGCGCCCTCATGGACGCGCCAGCCCGGGCAGTGCTGCAGCCGCCTGAGGCTCTCTATAGAGCGCTCGGGTGGCTGCAGCATGACGGGGGCCGGCGCTCCTAGGACGCGCCGACCCTGCGCCCGGCCACCTTTGCAAACAGGCTGACAAATACCCAGACCTGGCGCCTGGGATTTGTCGAGCGCTGCCCTAGTGCGTGTGTAGGTTCATAAGGTAAGAAAATTAATGTGCATGCCCCATTATGAACAAAAATATATGTGAATGCTTTAAAGGGACACTAACAGGCCATTTTAACTTATCAAGAATTTTATATGCTCCTATCGGTCTTAATATGTGTAATCTAATTATATAATTGTCCCTCCTATCTGCCTTTCCAAAACTTTTAAAATACGACGTTGTGCACCTGCGCCAGATACCTTACCCGGCACCCTCCATCTCCAGTAACGTAGTGCGCTTGGTAAGGTATCCCGCGCAGGCGCACAACGTCCGGGGGAGGCCGATGCCAGCAACATTGCAATGGGCATGCGCAGGATTTCGCTGCATCTGGGAGTTGAAAAGCCGCCCAGCGCAGTGAATAATAATGAGCTGGGCGGCACTAGGACACAGCAGTTGGGGCACGGCTGTGCACAAACTAGAAGAGGGACAGCCCCTTGGGCACAAACGTAGGTAATTTAAATATGAAGAAAATCGTATTTTAAAAGTTTTGGAAAGGCAGACAGAAGGGACAATTATATAATTAGATTACACATATTAAGACCGATAGGGTCATATAAAGCTCTTGTAAGTGTTAAAGGGGTTCTTCACTTTGTTACAACGGATGATCTATCCTCAGGATAGATCATCAGCATCTGATCGGCCGGGGTCTGACACCCGGGACCCCCGCCGATCAGCTGTTTGAGAAGGCAACGGTGCTGCAGGAGTGCCGCGGCCTTCTCACTGTTTACCGCTGCTAGCACTCCCCGCGTGGGCGGGGCTAAGCTCTGTTCACAGCAAGTAGCAGCGGTAAACAGTGCAGCGCCGCTGCCTTCTCAAACAGCTGATCGGCGGGCGTCTGGGTGTCAGACCCCGGCCTATCAGATGCTGATGATCTATCCTGAGGATAGATCATCAGTTGTAACAAAGTAAAGAACCCCTTTAAAACGGCCTGTCAGTGTCCCTTTAAAAAAACAAAGATGAGGAAGAGTATGGAATTACCATTAGGGACCACTGCCAGCAACCTCTAAATCTGCTATTTATCTTCCTTCACCATTAGGGCAAATGCACAAGGCTGTTGTTTGGCTGTGCCCATATTTCAGCCCGCAAACAGGGGGTCCGCAATATGCGGGCACCAGCCATGTGCACCCTGCATGATGGATGCAGACTCATTCACTTGAATGGGTCCGCAATCTGGAAGGTCAGTGCAGAACGGAAGCGAAAACATGTTCTATTTTTTTGATGTGTGGACGGATAACAGACCCATTCAAGTTAAATGTGTCTGGATCCCTCACGGCAGCCGCAAGGATGGTGCCCATGCATTGAGGACCGCAAATTGCACCCCCCAATGCACAGAAAGGCCAAACAACTGGCGTGTGAATGAGCACTTACAGTTAGCACATCTAAGGCTACCCTTAGGTGTTCATCAGAGCTCGCTGTGAGGCCGGTTGGACTTTGCTGCTAGGGACCCAGGTTACATTTGTGGACTAAGGCGGCAGAAAACAGATGCGAGCTTACAGGTTGCAAAGAGCACTTCACAGTGAAGATTCACCTCCAGTGCACTTCCTGGATCAGAGTCTGACAGAATAAAACTTCATATTAACACTACTCCTGATGCATAAAATTCCACAAAAATTGGTTTGTACTGCTTTCCCCAGCACTTAACTTACCTAGTCCTGTCAGCAGTTTAGCATGGTCACAAGTGCTGACAGATTCCCTTTAAAGGCTTAATTACATGGGCGGATAATCTTTCCTTGCTTACCACATTTAGAAGCAATCATCGTACTGCATGGGGACAATGATTGTCGCTACGTTTGTTCGCACCATAACATTTTCATGTTGTCAGCAGCCCATCACCTGTTTAAATGAGGAATGGGCTGCCTGCAAACAATTTTTATGCCCATATAAAAATGCAATGTAAAAATGGACAGTTACTCGTTTGTCAGCTCAACTTAGAGACTATGCCTAAGGCTACATGCACACGACCATTGCCTGCCTCCGCGTCCGCTCCTCCTGCAAATTTTGCGTCCGTTAAAAAAAACGAATGACAGACCGTTTTTTTTTTTGACGGATCCGATTTTTATGGCAGATCCATTGTAAAAATGACTATCCTTGTCCGCAAACGTGAAAAAAATAGGACATGCACAATTTTTTTGACGGAATGAAAACACGGATCACGGCTGCGGAACAAAAACGGTTGACCATCCGCATTTTTTGACGGACCCATTGAAATGAATGGGGAGGCATCCTATCCGTGAAAAAAAACGGAACAGACGCGGAAACAAACAACGGTCGTGTGCATGGGGCCTAACTTTGTCATTGTTTCATAATCTGAAAAGTTCTATTTGTCTATAATTGACAATCTCTGCTTACAATTCACAAATCAGTAGAACAAAACAATGGGAGCTGTATGTGAATACCTTACTTGGCGGAAATCTTCAAAATTGACATATTGTTCTAACATTTGAATTTCTGAACAAAATGTCCATGCGATATATTCATTAGTAAGCTTCTGTTTACTCAGCCTTGAACACGGTTCAACTCTGGATAGGAGGAGAAGCGGGATGGTATACCCCCAAGTTGGGAAGCAAGCCAGCAGCAAGTCTCAAGTGGGCTATACAATATATGCATGCCAAGCTACCATGCAATAAATATACATATATTTGGTATTCCACCCCAACTGTAACACTCTATACAATAAATGTTTTTTCCTGTGTTTTTCCTCAGCTAAAAGATAAACTGAATAAAAACATTTGTGAACAAAAAAAAATTGCACCTTATTCTGCCAAAAAACCCTCATGCAAAAACTTTGGCTTTGCTCACCCGCTCCTAGTCTAGTATAGCATAGGGACCGTTTTTTTTGCAGGACATACTGTATTTTTAAATGGTATAATTTAATTTGCTATATTTTTTTATTTAAAAATGGGAAAAAATTCTTTGAGTGAATTTCTGCCACAGTTTTTGTGTTTTTGATTTTATAGCATTGTGTGCTAACAATGACATGTTGACCTTATTCTGTGGATCAGTATGATTGGGGTGATAACAATTTTATATACCGTAGTTATGTTTTACTACTTATAAAAAATAAAAACCTTTGAAAAAAAATAATAGTTGCATCTCCTTATTCTGACACCCACAAATTGTTTATATTTCATCTACACAGCTACAGAGCTCTATGAGAGCCTTTTTTTTTTTTTTTGCGGTGTGAGCTACAGTTTTTATTATAATTTTATTATACACATTTAGAGTACAGACAACCTTTTGATCACTTTTTGTTCAAACGTTTTTGTTTGTTTTTTGGGGGGGGGGGGGGGGAGTTTGACAAAAAAACGTCAAATTGGTAATTTTTATTTTTTTCCATTACGACATTCACCACATATGATAAATATTTCTATATTTTAATAGCTCAGACATGGGGATGCTAATTAGTCTAAGGGCTCGTTCACATCACCGTTTGTCTTTTCCGTTCTCCGGCTCCGTTCAGGAGCAGGAGAACGGAAAGGACGGATGCTGTACATAACTGACACCAATGGAGCCTAAAGACCCCATAGACTTTAATGGGGTCCGTTTGGTGTCCGCTCAGAACATGATTTTCGAGCGGACACGAAAGTCCTGCATGCACTACTTTCATGTCCGCTCAAAAATCATGTTCTGAGCGGACACCAAACGGACCCCATTAAAGTCTATGGGGTCTTTAGGCTCCGTTGGTGTCAGTTAGGTGTCAGTTATGTACAGCATCCGTCCTTTCCGTTCTCCTGCTCCTTAACGGAGCCGGAGAACGGAAAAGACAAACGGTGATGTGAACGAAGCCTTAATTGGAGGTGGGAAGTTTGGATATTGATTACTTTGTAGATTGTATTGCCTGCCCCCCCCCCCGCTCTGAAGAGCATTGGCAATTTCTCAATAGACCACTACAGTTAGAAGAATAGATGGCTTGCCTGATTTCTTTAAGGGCTTATGCCCATGACCATATGTATTTTGTGGTACAAAAAAAACACAGATCCGAAAAAAATATGGATGATGTCTACGTGCATTCCGTATTTTGTCCCCTAACAGTCCTATTCTTGTCTGTAATGCGGACAATAACCCTCATTTCACACTTGCGCGTTTTACAGCGCTTTCGAACGCGCTGTAAAACGCATAACCGATGCAAACCAATGCTTCCCTATGGGACTGGTTCACATTCTCGCGTTTTACAGCGGGTTCGAACGCGCTGAAAAACACCCGACGCATAAACAAGTACTTGAGCTTTTTTGGGGGCGTTTGTCGCGCGTTTTGGCCCATAGACTTCAATGGGAACGCGCAACGCTTGTATTTTGCGTGTTTTTGACACTGAAAACGCGCGTTCGAACGCGCGTTTATGAATTTGCAACACCAGCAATGCACTCTGATTGGCCAAACTTCATATAGACAGGGATATTTGGTCATTGGACAACACTGCAGTCAATCACACAAACGCGCGTAAAACGCGAGTTTACTATTGCCTAAAACGCGCGACAAAAATGCGCGTCTCAGAAACGCTCAGGTCTGAACCCAGCGTAATAGGACATGTTCTATATTTTTGCGGAACGGACATATGGAAACGGAACGCACACGGAATAAGGGCTTGTTCACACGAATGTAAGGGCTCCGTGCCTGTGCCGTGGACCGCAAATTGCGGTCCGCAATACACGGGCACCGACCGTGGGCCAGCCGCATGCGGATCGCAGGCCCATTCACTTGAATGGTGTCCGCGATTCATCCGTTCCGCAAAAAGATAGAGCAAGTTCTATCTTTTTGCGGTGCGGAGGTACAGAACAGAACCCCACTAAGCACTCCGTAGTGCCTCCGTGCGGTTCCGTTCTGTGCTTCCGTTCCGCACCGCATCTCCGGATTGCGGACCCATTCAACTGAATGGGTCTGCGTCCATAATGCGGAATGCACACGGCCGGTGCCCCGTGTATTGCAGACCCGCCGTATCCGCAATACGGCAACGGAGGGGCAATAGCTGTGTGAATGAGCCCTAACTTCCTTTTTATTTGCGGACCCATTGAAACTATATAAGTTACATAGTTAATACGGTTGAAAAAATACATAAGTCCATCAAGTTCAACCAAGGGAAAGGTGGGGACGCAAATCCCAGAAGGAAGTGAATGGTCTGCAAAAAAAACCCGGAATGGACATGGAAAGAAAACACGTTCGTGTGCATGAGTCCTAAGAAGTACATTGTTTGTATGTTTGTACATTTGTACGGAGTTAAAAAAAAATTCTCAATAAAAAATATCTGATTGAAAAAATAAAATGAATTTCCAAAGCATCTCCTAGCAATGATCCGTGAAAACTACGGACTTAGGCTCCATTTACACTTCCGTAAAATTGGTCCGCATCCGTTCCGCAATTTTGTGGAACGGGTGCGGACCCATTCATTTCCAATGGAGACGGAAAAGATGCGGACAGCACACTCCGTACTTCCGCATCCGCAAAAAAATACACGTCCTATTCTTGTCCGCAATTGGAGACAAGATTAGGCATTTTCTATTATGTGCAGAACGCACATTGACGGTGTCCGTGTTTTGTGAATGGACCCTAAACACAGCAGGCATCCGTGTTGAGTCAATGGTTTTCAAGGACCCATAGACTATAATATGCGTTAGGGATCTTTAATCACAAACCAAAAGCATTGAAACCATACAAAAACACTGACGTGTGATAATAGGTACGTGAGCTGACCACGCACAGCACATATGCGCGTTTCACTGCTGTGTAAAAGGGGCCTTACAGTAGATTTACAGCACTTCCTTTAGCTTTGTATCAATATGGGAACCTCCTTGTACAAATTACCGTAGCTTGAATTTTAGCAACCTTGGTTATGAAAACATTTGGCTTTGAACTGAAATCGATTGCTGCAGTTTCTTCAACGTGCACTTCAATCATTTCTATGCCACAGTCAGCACTGAGTCTGCAGTGAGTGAGGATCTCCTTGCAGAGCCATTGGGACCTGCCTTATACAGAAGCCTAGGAGATCCAGCCAGGTAATCCAGAACAGGCAATGCATTACAATACAGATGTAGTGTAATGCATTGCAGAGGGGATCAGGCCCCTTAAAGTTGAAGTTCCAGAGTGGGACAAAAATAAAGTACATTTTTTTTTTTTATTGTTCTTAATAATAATAAAAAGTTTCAAGTAAACAAAAAGGCAGTTTCCCCTAATTTTATAATAAAAAATAGAAAAAAAAGAAAAAACACAAGTTAGGTATCGCTGTGTCTGTAACGACTGTTATAAATATATCACTTAATCTAACCCCATTTTTAACACCTTAAAAATAAATAAATAAAAACTGTCCCAAAAAAGCCATTTTTTGTCACTTTACTTCACGAAAAGTGCAATACCAAGTAATAGAAAAGTCGTATGTTCCCCAAAATAGTACCAATAAAGCCGTCACCTCATCCTGCAAAAAATGAGCCCCTAAAGAAAAATAAAAATAAAATATGGCTCTCAGGATATGGAGACACTAAAACATGATTTTTTTTGTTTCAAAAATGCTATTATTGTGTGAAAGTAAAATAAATAAAAACAAGTAGACATATTAGGTATTTACACGTCCGTAACAACCAGCTCTATAAAAATATCTCATACTTCACCATGCCAGGTGAATGCAGTAAAACAAATTATTAAAAAGTGACAAAAAAGTCATTTTTTTCTCAACTTACATCACAAAAAGTGCAATAACAAGTGATCAAAAAGTTCTATGTACCCCAAAATAGTACCAATCAAGCCATCACCTCATCCTGCAAAAAATGAGCCCCTACATAAGACAATCATCCAAAAAATAAAAAAATATGGCTTTCAGAAAAGAGACACTAAAACATTATTTTTTTGTTTTAAAAATGCTTTTATTGTGTTAAAGTGAAATAAATAAAAAAAGTAGACATATTAGTTATCACCACATCCGTAACAACCAGCTCTACAAAAATATCACATGACCTACACCCTCAAGTGAATGCTGTAAAAAATAAAAACTGTACCAAAAAGGCCATTTTCTGTCACCTTACATCACAAAAAGTTCAATACCAAGCGATCAAAAAGCTGTATGTACCCCAAAATAGTACCATTCAAGCCATCACCTCAAAAAATGAGCCCCTACATTAGACAATCAAAAAAATTTAAAAAAATATGGCTCTCAGACTATGGAAACACTCAAACATTTTTTTTGTTCCAAAAATGCCTTTATTGTGTAAAACTTAAATAAAACATATGTGCATATTATGTATTGTCACGTCCGTAACGACCAGCTCTATTAAAATATCACAAGACCTACACCCTCAGGTGAACGGCGTACAAAAGTGCCAAAACAACCAATTTTTGGGTCACCTTACCCCATAAAGTGCAATATTGAATGATCAAAAAAAATATGTACCCAAAAATTGAATGAATACACGAGTCCGTACACAAGACGATAAACAAAAAAAATGGCTTTCAGAAAATGGAAACACAAAAACATAATTTTTGAAAATGCTTTATTATGTAAAACTGAAACAAACAAAAAAAGTAGACATATTTGATATTGTCGCGTCTGTAATAACCTGATCTATAAAAATACCACATGATCCAACTTGTCAGATGAACATTGTAAAAAACAAAAAATAAAAACTGTGCCAGAAAAGCCATTTTTTGGTTGCCTTGGCTCACAAAAAGCATGATATAGAGTGATCAAAAATCATATGTACCTCAAAATAATATCAATAAAACTGTTATCCCGTAGTTTCCAAAATGGGGTCACTTTTTGGGTGTTTCTATTTTAGGGTGCATCAGGCGGGCTTCAAATGAGACATGTTGTCTAAGAACCAGTCCAGCAAAATCTGCTCTCCAAAAACCATATGACGCTCCTCTTCTTCTGCGCCCTGCCGTGTGCCCTTACAGCAGTTTACCACCACATGTGGGGTGTTTCTGTAAACTGCAGAATCAGGGTAGAAGATATTGAGATTTGTTTGGATGTTAACACTTGATGTGTTACAGAAAACATGGATTAAGGGTCCATTCACACGTCCGTGGTGTGTTGCGGATCCGCAAATTGCAAAGTCCACAAGCTGCGGACAAGAATAGGACATGTTCTATGTTTTGCGGAGCCGCGGACCGGAAGTTTGGGTCCGAAAGCTGGAAGTCCAGGGCCACGCTCCGCAAATGCAGAAGCAGAGAGCACATAGCGTGCTCTCCGCTTCATGTCCGGTCCCATTGAGAATGAATGAGTCCGCACCTGTTCCGCAGAATTGCGGAACGGATGTGGACCCATTTGCGGACGTGTGAATGAGGCCTTAAATGGAAAATCTGCCCAAAAAAGTGAAATTTTGAAATTTTATCTACATTTTCCTTTCATTCTTGTGGAATACCTAAATGGTTAACAATATTTGTAAAATCAGTTTTAAATAATTTAAGGGGTGTAGTTTTTAAAATGGGGTCATTTATGGGTGGTTTCTACTATGTAAGCCCCACATAGGGAATTCATAACTGAACTGGTCCTTAAAAAGTGGGTTTTGGAAATTTTCTTAAAAATTTTAAGAATTGCTTCTAAAATTCTAAGCCTTCTAACTTCCTAAAAAAAAAATTCAGGCGATTGCAGTGTGGTCCGGGTGGGATGCTGGTGTTGGGGGGAGTTCAGATGGTGGTGGGGGGAAATGTAGCTTTGCTTGTGTTTGCAAAAATCCTTGCAGCAGCCCTGAATACCAGACAAAGTTTAGTTTGTAATATAAATATCAGCGTTTCAATTTTTGACTGTTCTTGAAAATTTTAGTGCTTTTCTTTTGTAAGATGAGAACTACTAGATACTAGAAAGGAGTATATATGTTTTACCCAGGTTGATCTGTAATGGTCATTCAAAGGAAAAGCCCTACTGAGAATGCACAAGTATTATCAACAGAATACAATGGGAGCTATATGTGAAAAGTTTTCTGTGTCGGAAGAAATTCATTCCATTTGTCCATAAAATTATGCTTTGCAGTAACATTTCTACTAAATTGACCTATTGTTCTAACACTTTTGTATTTCTAAGCGAGATTATTCTTTTCATGCTATATACTCAATAATGCCGTATATTTGAAAGCTTCTGTTCAGTCCACCTTTGTCCTTCTAAACTATCAAGCGCTTCCAATTTCTCACCTTCTGTAATTATGATGCTTCTGATCGCCGTGACAGAGAATAACCTAGCTTTAGGTAATTACAGAAAATGTTTCTTTCGAACAAATGGAATATTGTTTTCCTCTAATCACCCTGATTACCGCGCTCAGGAGATTGTGCCCAACATCCCTCTATGGTGATAATATTTTGTAAATTTCAATATGGTTTGTCTGGAACCTCATAGCTTGGTACTTTCCATTTGACCTAAAAGAAAACTTAACATGGTATTCATATTGCAGAGTTGTAGCTATGCATTTTAGCACCCGGGCAAGGATTCAGCATGGCGGCCTCCACTCAACTTTATTAGAACTGAAAGAGAGACAATATCAGAGAGACGATATCAGTAAATTTTTATATACTAAGTCCCACCTCTAACTCCACTCAATGCATACCTATACTCACCCAATCAGGGGAGCACCCAGAAATTTTTAGGGGGCATACAAGTATTTAAAAAAAAGGAAAATGTTATGCCCCTCCCATTGTGATCAGCCCCTCCTACACACAATAGGCCACTCCCAACAAACACCATACAGCCTAAATTATATTTCTGAAGATGAAAGTAAGAGTCTCACCGTCATCCTACATAGACACGCTCAGGGCCCCAACATAAAGCTACTCAAACTATTCTTTTTCCCTCCATGTGTCCCACACACTGCCCCCCACGTGGCTCCATGGCACAAGCTGTTGCACCTTTACTTCCTCCCTCCTAATCCTGAAGGCGCCAAAATAAGAGTGGAGGAGGAGCTGCACGATATTTAAGGTGTGTAAGTCTGGGTGGAGGAATCGGCAGCATTACACATCATACAGAGAGGGGAGGGCGTGTCCTGGCTGCACTGCCTGCTTTACATTATACAATAGACAACAGCTGGCTACAGACAGGAAGCTCCTCCCCTCTGCAGGTCCTGCTTGTGGCCTGTGGTTCCCAGCACCATCCGCCACCCGCACTTGGCCTGCTGTCCCCTCGGCTATCCTTACTAGGCCGAAGCCCCCTTTCCCATTAGCAGCCACCACCATGCTTATAGAGTTGAGCGAACACCTGGAAGTTTGGGTTTGCCGGGTTCGGCCGAACTTCGCAAAAAAGTTCGAGTTCGGGACCCGAACTTGACCCCGAACCCCATTGAAGTCAATGAGGACCCAAACTTTTGTGCACTAAAATGGCTCTAAAAATGTAATGGAAAGGGATAGAGGGCTGCAAAAGGCAAACAAATGTGGATAGGGAAATAACTTAAAATAAAATAAATAGAATTTAAAAATAACAATCTTGAACTAGGAGGAGGAGGTGGATGTGGAGTAGGAGGTTGAGGAAGCGGTGACCATGGCGGTGTAGGTGGAAGCAAGGGTGGAGGAGGTAGCCAACACAGGTTTTTTCTTGTTTTGTTTTTTTCATTGGGATAGCCTCCAAAATATTGGGACACATAAAAAAATAAAACAAAGAATAAGTGCACTTGAGTACAAGAATGGATGGTTGAGGCCAGTATAAATGTCTATTCTGCACAAGGTACAGACAAGTCCTGTGGGATCCATGCCTGGTTCATTTTAATAAACGTGAGATTGTCCACATTAGCATTGGACAGGCAGCTACACTGTCTGTGATAACGCCCCCTGCCGTGCTAAATACACGTTCAGACAATACACTGGCTGCAGGGTAGGCCAGCACCTCCAAGGCGTAAAGGGCAAGCTCAGGCCATGTGCCCAATTTGGAGACCCAGAAGTTGAATGGGGCAGACCCATCAGTCAGTACGTGTAGGCGTGTGCACACATACTGCTTCACCATGTTGCTGAAATGCTGCTTCCTGCTAAGACATTGCATATTAGCTGGTGGTGCTGGTTGTAGTGGCGTGGTGACAAAGCTTTTCCACATTTCGGCCATACTAACCCTGCCTTCTGAGGTGCTGGCGGTGCCCCGGCTGCGTTTGCGACCCTTTCCTCCTCCTCTGCCTTCGCCTTGTGCTTCCACTGAGGCCCCAGTGTCAGGTGGGAATGCCATCAGCAGCGCGTCTACCAGCGTGCGCTTGTACTCGCGCATCTTCCAGTGAGAGAATTAAGGTCGGCACGTTGTCCTTGTAACAGGGATCCAGCAGGGTGGCCACCCAGTAATCAGCACAAGTTAGAATGTGGGCAACTCTGTGGGAGGTGTATCGTCTGTGTCCTCGGTATCCTCCCCAGCCACGCTGCAGTGATAGCCCTGAGGTGCTTTGGATGCCATCCTGCTGTGAACACGGTTACTCTACATCCTCCCCCTCCTCCTCCAGAACTGTGCCCTGGCTGGACAATTGTGTACCTGGCCTATGTTGGAGCAGGTACCCACCCTCTGAGCCACTTGTGAATGACTGGCCTGATAACCGTGGAAATGATCTGTCTTCCTCCTCCTCTTTCTCCTGTGCCACATCCTCTTCCGAATCGTTTTTTCAAGGAGACATAAAAGTCGGATAGTGACGCTGAGAACGGCGTCATCGGCACTGGCCATGTTGGTGGAGTAGTCGAAACAGCGCAACAAGGCACACAGGTCTCGCATAGAGGCCCACTCAGTGGCGGTGAAGTGGTGCTGTTCCGCAGAGCGACTCACCCGTGCGTGCTGCAGCTGAAACTCCACTATCGCCTGCTGTGGCTCGCACAGTCTCTCCAGCATGTTTGAAGTGGAGTTCCACCTTGTGGGTAAGTCGCATATGAGGTGGTGAGCGGGAAGGCTGAAGTTACGCTGCAACGTAGACAGACGAGCAGCTGCAGGGGGAGAACGTCGAAAGCGCACACCGACGGCCCACACTTTCTGCAGCAGCTCTGACATATCCGGGTAGTTTTTCAGGAATTTCTGCACCACCAAATTCAGCACATGCACCAGGCAAGGGATGTGCATCAAACCGACTAGGCCCAGAGCTGCTACGAGATTTTGCCCATTATCGCACACCACCAGGCCGGCCTTGAGGTTCAGTGGCACCAACCACTCATCGGTCCGTTGTTCCATGCCCGTCCACAGCTCCTGCGCGGTGTGGGGTTTGTCCCCCAAACAGATGAGTTTCAAAACTGCCTGCTGTCGTTTTCCCCTGGCTGTGCTGAAGTTGCTGGTGAAGGTGTTACGCTGACCGGTTGAGGAGGTGTTAGAGGAGGAAGAGGAGTAGGAGGAGGAGGCAAATAGAAACGTCCTGCAATCCTCGGTGTCGGAAGGATATGCACCAAACAGCTATCCGCCTCAGGCCCAGCCGCCACTGCATTTACCTAGTGTGCTGTTAGGGAGATATATAACGTCCCTGCTCATGCTTACTGGTCCACGTATCGGTAGTTATGTGGACCTTGCCACAGATAGCGTTGTGCAGTGCACACCTGATTTTGTCCCCCACTTGTTTGTGCAGGTAAGGGATGGCTCGCCTGGAAAAGTAGTGGTGGCTGGGAACGACGTACTGTGGGACAGCCAAGGCCATAACGTTTTTAAAACTCTCCGTCTCCACCAGACGGAATAAAAAAGCATTTCAAAGAACAGGAATGAAATGCTGACATTCAGGGCCAGGGATCGAGGGTGGGTAGGGGGGTACTTCCTCTTTCGCTCTATTGTTTGGAAGATGGACAGCTGAACCCTGCCATGGGACATTGTGGTGCTGCTTGTTAAAGGTGACGGACGTGGTTGCGTTGCTGGCACATCCTCTTTTTGCGGGGTGGCCGGTGCCACTGTGAGTCCAGAGGTGGAGAAAGAGGCCGAGACTGCAGCAGAAGAGGGAGCAGGAGGAGCCCGAGACCTTTCTTTGTTTTGGAGGTGTTTACTCCACTGCAGCTCGTGCTTTGCACTTAGATGCCTGGTCATGCAGGTTGTGCTCAGGTTTAGTACGTTTATGCCTCGCTTCAGGCTCTGATTGCACAGCGTGCAGACCACTCGTGTCTTATCGTCTGCACATTGTCTGAAGCACTGCCACGCCAGGGAACTCCTTGGAGCTGGCTTTGTTGTGCTCGGTACCTGGGTGCGCCTTGGAGCTGGCTTTGTTGTGCTCGGTCCCTGGGTGCGGTGGTCTGTAGCAGGCGTACTGTCTAGGGGACGGCCGCTCTGCTTTTGCACCTTGCTCCCACTTTGCTGTGCTGGTGGCTCTGTGCGACCACCGCCTCTCCCTCCGAACTGCACAGGTCACTCGCATGACCTTGATTCCATGTGGGGTCTAGGACCTCATCGTCCTCCACATCATCTTCCACCCAGTCTTCACCCCTGCCCGCCTTGTCGGTTTGCACACTGCAGAAAGCCGCAGCAGTTGGCACCTGTGTTTCATCATCATCAGAGATGGCCTGCAGTGGTCTTCCCATATCCTCATCCTCAAACATAAGTGGTTGGGCATCTGTGCACTCAATCTCTTCCACTTCTGGGGCAGGGCTAGGTGGATGGCCCTGGAAAACTCTGCCAGCAGAGTTATCAAAAAGCATAAGAGACTGCTGCATGACTTGGGGCTCAGACTGCTTGGCTGATTTGCAAGGGGGTGAGGTGCTAGATAGATGCCCATGGCCTGCAGGTGCCAACTCTGACCTTTCAGCAGTGGACCGGATGGGAGGCAATGTGAAAGTACTGGAGGCACTGTCAGCCACCAAGTCTACTAGCGACTGTACTTGTTCTGGCCTCACCATTCGTAGAGCGGCATTCGGGCCTACCAAATAACGCTCAAGGCTCTGTAGTTTATGAGCACTTGAAGAAGGGGTTTCATTTGGGCGTGTAGCTGGCACAGATCGACCACGTCCTCTCCCTGCAAAAGTAGCTCCACCAACACCAGCAGCACCACGACCAGGGCCACGTCCCTTATTTGACGCTCTCCTCATTTTTTGCGGTCACCCACTAAAGTAACAGACGTTTTTACTAAATTTAGTTCCCTGTCACCTATGCAGAGCAGGGGTTTGTATATGGCAAAAGTGGGTTAATGTTAACCAAGAATGTAACAGACGATTTATACAAATGTACCTCCCTGTCACCTATGCAGAGCAGGGGTGTGTATACAGCAAAACTGGCAAAATGTCACCCACCAATGTAACAGATGATTTTTAGAAATTTTGCTCCCTGTCACCTATGCAGAGCAGGGGTTTGTATATGGCAAAACTGGCGAAATGTCACCCACCAATGTAACAGATGATTTTTAGAAATGTACCTCCCTGTCACCTATGCAGAGCAGGGGTTTGTATACGGCAAAACTGGGTTAATGTCACCCAATAATGTAACAGATGATTTTTAGAAATTTACCTCCCTGTCACCTATGCAGAGCAGGGGTTTGTATACAGCAAAACTGGCAAAATGTCACCCACCAATGGAACAGACGATTTTTACAAATTTACATCCCCGTCACCTATCTAGCACAAAAAGTGTGTTTTTTTTTATCGCACCAATGTAAATGCAGTATGTTACGGTTGTATTGGACTGTCAGAAATGCAGCAAAGCCCGTTAATTTACTATCTTGCAAAAAAAGTGTGCTTTTTTATATCAGAAAGGTAACTAGTATTTAGACTGTCAGATATGCAGGGCTTGTTGCAGACAGATAATTGTTTTAGGTCACAAAAAAATGTGACAGACTAATGTAATTGAATAATTTTCACTGCCAGGTATGCACTGCAGGCCGCAGGGGTACTTGAACGGCCAAAAAAGGGAATTTGTCCTCCACTGTGCTACCAGAACAGAATTAAAGTTATGTCCCTGGCACACATGCAGTTCACATGTAGTTGCAAGGGTACTGCACTTGCAAAAATGGCCGCTCATGCCCACCGAAATAGCAGATGGATTAAAACTTATTTTTCGGTGTCACTGGGCTCAGGGCCAGTTACAAAAATGTAGCATAGCACCCTCAATAAGGTCTGTAGTTTGAAGATTGACCACCACCAAGTTCAACAGAATTCTTCCCTAATCTCTCCCTCACAGCAGCAGCATCCTATCCCGACACTGAAAAGAGCAGATTGATGTGCGGCACCACGTGACTCCAGCCTATATAGAGGCTGGGTCACATGCTGCTCTTGGCCAATCACCGCCATGCCATTAGTAGGCATGGCTGTGATGGCTTCTAAGGGCAGACTAGTGAAACGCTTGTTGATTGGCTGCCCTGCTTTTCAAAAAGCGCCAAGAAATCGCCGAACACCGAACTCGAACTTTTAACGGAAATGTCCGGGTTCGGGTCTGGGTACCAAAAACCCTAAATTTCGGTACAATCCCGAACTTTACAGTTTGGGTTCGCTCAACCCCACTGGCCATCTCTGAATCCTCCTCCTGCAAATGGCAGAGGAAGGAGCCCGAGCATTTCCTCTCCTACATAGCGCCACATACCTCTTACATCCAGTGATGTCACTTTTGATGTCTCTTTCCTAATCTTCTTCATTCAGACCAGACCGCCATGATGATTTTTCAGCCATCTCTCGTCTCTGCAGAGATTGACAAACAGACATTAGGTTCCCACTTTTCCATCATCCTCTCACCTTCTGAACACCCCATCCTGCCACCCCCAATACTGTGCTCCCCAATACTATACTGTAGAAACAGTCCCACTGAAAATACTAGGACTACAGAGATGGTGCCCCTTCAATAATTATCGACACACAGTGCCCTAAAAAAAATAACTGCGCCTAGCAAATAGTATCCCGGACACTAATAGTATAAACATAATATCCCCCAAAAATAATTGTGCTAAGCTGGTACTGTGCCAGGGTGCCCACCACAGTAACAGGGCTCCCCAAAACCCACTAATAGAAATAATACTCTGCCAGAGCACACTTAGTGGTAATAATGCCCCAATAGTGCTCATACTAGTAATCATGTTCCCCATAGTCCCCCAGTAGTAGTAAAGCTCACTATAATGCCCCCTAGAAGTAATAATTCTCCTTATAATGTGACAGTAGAATGTACTAAAGTGCCCCTTAAAATGTGTGCCAGTGCAAAAAATTCCCCCTAAGGCCTCCTGCACACGAAATGAATGGTCCCGCATACGGTCCGCAAAAAAACCCCAGAACGGGCACGGAAAGAAAATGCATTTGTGTGCAAGAGGCCCAATTATGTACAAAATTGCCTCCATTCTGTGTGCCATTACAAAAAATATCCCCCCCTTAGTGCTGACAGTTGAGCTAATGTCCCCATAGTACCCTCATAATGTGTACCAGTATAAAATACCCATATATAGTGCCCCCGTAGATGACCCCATAGTGGTCATCTTTTCCCCCTTCCCCATAGTACCATCCATAATGTGTCTCAGTATAAAATGCCCCTATATAGTGCCCCCAATAGATGCCCCTAAAGTGCTCCTCTCCCCCATAGTGCCCCCTATAATGTGCCAGTAAAAATGCTCTCCCCCATAGTGCCCCCTATAATGTGCCAGTAAAAATGCCCCTTCTTAGTGCCACCAGATGCCCCCATAGTGCTCCACAACCCCTTCCCCATAATGCCACCGATAATTTGGCAGTTAAAAATGCCCCTTCTTAATGCCCCCAGTATATTAGCCATCACTGTCCTAAGTCCTAAGGGGAATAAAAATTCAACAAAAACATTTTTTTCTAAAATTTTTACAAATATTTTCAAAAAAAGAGTACTCACAATTGAAATCATGCCCTTTCTCAATTTAAAATATAAATAAATATTTTAATCACCTTGTCTCTGCCCAAAAATTTAACAAAAGTGACCAAAGAGTCATATGCACCCCAAAAACTTGCCTCACACAGCTTTGTAGACTGAAACAGAAAAAAGTTATTAAAAATTATATTTAAAGGGGTATTCCCATCATAATGATCACTGTTAACCTCTTAAGGAAACAGGACGTAACCGTAAGTCCTGTGTCCGGTCTCTAAAGATGGCGCCCACTCCTGCTTCATGCGGGCGCCTTAGCGTTCTTGTAGCAGACACCCGCGGCTAATGTACGTGACCGGCAGCGATGCCGATCGCGGACATTTAACCCCTCAGATGCCGTGGTCAATCCTGACCACGGCATCTGAGTGCGCACAAACCGAAAGTTTTACTTTCGGTTTGCGCTCCGGCTCCCCTGTGCGGCGATCGGAGGAGCCGGAGCGCGCCTGTAGTAGCCTGGGTCTCTATGAATGAAACCCAGGCTGCTCTGTAGTATTTCCTATGGAGCCTTGCCTGTAATAGGCTTCATAGGAAATGTGCGATTTTTTCATACATTCCAATGCTATTGCATTGGAATGTATGATAATCGCGATCAAATGATTGTAAGTTATAGTTCCCTATGGGAACTATATAAAAGTGTAAAAAAATTAAAATTAAAAATAAAGTTTAAAAAAAATAAAAATAAAAAAACAGAAAAGTAAAAAAATAAAAATAAAAAAAATACACATCATGGGTGTTGCAATGTGCGAAAACGCCCATACTATAAAAATATAAAAAAATATTCCCCATACGTCAAACAGCAAAACGGAAAAAAGCGTCTAAATGGCGGATGCGCCATTTTTGGTCGCTTCATTTTCAACAAAAAATTACATGCACTTGCACTATTATTACTATACTATGTGTATTATTATGTTTTGTGACTGTTTGTGAAGGGGTTATGGGTCTATGAAGGGGAATGAGTCATATACCTGGTGTTACTCACCTCCTCAGGCTCCAGCGCTGTCTGCTGCTCCAATCCTTGGTCCGCAACTAGGAGCTGAATCCAGGGATCAGTACACACATACACAGCATATCCACACAGATGATATACACAAACATGTGAACCGAGAGCAAGGCAGGTGGTTTGGCTCCGCGACCAGAAAAGAGTGCGTACGCAGTGGTCAAGTTTAAGAAAATGGCGTTTACTATAGATTAATAAAGGCAGGTTAATGATGAGATAACAGAGATAAAGACAAGCAAAAGATTCAGAATAGCATAAACAATTCAAGTCAAATCCTTCAACAATTTTCACCTTTTCTATGTCCGTATTTGCAGCGCAGACACTCAATAAGCAATAGTCCCACAAACTGTCCCTAACTGACCCTAAGTTACAATTGGGTGTGCACCCCCCTTATCCCAGTGGTCCAAGTGGACCTCTTACAGTTCGTAGAAGTGCACGGTGGGGCCCGATGTTGTCCTTTTCCTTCAGTAAACGCAAGATCCGGAACAATGGAGTCCTCCTCAGCAGGCTGGAAACCAGTTGGATAAAATGGAGTTCAACAGCAGATGTCCCCTTGGCACTCTGATCCTCCTGCAGAAAGTATATACTGGGGTGTGAGGTAATACGGGTTTTACAGTTACTGTCCGGTACCTTGACAGCACAGTGAGTCTCTTACTGTTGCTGGCAATTCACACAGCCCAATGTCAGCTCCACTGTGTAGTTGCTGCACACAGTCCTTTTCAGCGTGGCTCCACTAAATGCACTGTTTCTTTATACTCCGTCCATCTCTAGACCGAAGTTCACACAGCCTGGCTGCACAGGGAAGTCCTTTAGTATCTCCACACACTTTTAACACAACACAAAACCTGTTCTGTATCTTGCCAATATGGCTGCAGCTTCTGCACAAGTCTCGTCACTTCCTCCTTCTCCATGCTCACACTGTCTGCATGAGGCAGGCTGACATCATAGGGGGCGTGTCACTTCAACACTTAGCTGCTGCCTTAAAGGGTTTCTGTCACCAACTTTTGACATTATAAGCTGTCTGACATTAGCTATGTGCTAATGTCAGACCAGCTTGATAATGTCTTTTTTATAAAAATCCGCTGTATATATAGTCTGAAAAACTTACTTTTATATTATGTAAATTAGCCTCTAGGAGCAGGGGGGGCGTTGCCCTGCTCCTAGCGGCTCCGTCCGGCAACCTGCTGGCACGCCCCTTCACACTTTGATTGACAGTGCAGGGCAGCGATCCTCCTGCACTGTCTCGTTCTGAAATCGCGCGCCCGCGCCGCCGCTCTGTATTCGGCGCAGGCGCGGTGAGCAGAGGACAGCAGGCACCAGCGTCCTCTGCTCACCGCGCCTGCGCCGAATACAGAGCGGCGCGCGGGCGCGCGATTCAGAACGAGACAGTGCAGGAGGATCGCTGCCCTGCACTGTCAATCAAAGTGTGAAGGGGCTGCCAGCAGGTTGCCGACGGAGCCGCTAGAGCAGGCAACGCCCTGCTCCTAGAGGCTAATTTACATAATATAAAAGTAAGTTTTTCAGACTATATATACAGCGGATTTTTATAAAAAAGACATTATCAAGCTGGTCTGACATTAGCACATAGCTAATGTCAGACAGCTTATAATGTCAAAAGTTGGTGACAGAAACCCTTTAAAGGACCTGTATCACAGTAATACAGAAACACATATACATTGAATTTTAACACAGTTTACACAGAGTAATGAAACTTGGCGCAAATTACATAACTGTTTCTTACAAACATATATACAGCAGCATAGATATAAACACATGCACAGAATATATATACACAAATGCAGTATATAACATATACACACACATTTACACCATACACATTGGGCCAGATTTATCATTACACTTACACATCTTACCCCACTTTTCCATCTGCCCAAAGTCACTTTTAGTTAGTCAGATTTATTAATGCTCCTTTAATACTGTGATAAATGTGGTTTGACGGTAGCAGTTTATCCTTCAGTAAGCGGCTTTACAAAAGTCACATGTCTTTACAAAAAAGTCGCATGTTCTATTAAAAAGTCCCATAAGATAAGCATGGTCCCCCCTGGAGGGAAATTGCGCATTTTTTTGCGACTTTTTTGCAAATGGTCGCAATAGTAAATCTGTCTAGAGATTCATTTACATAGGACAACATTTCACAAAACTGGAAAGCTTAGTGCAGAGCTTGAAAAAGTCGCAAAAAAATGCGCAATTTCAACGGTTGCACATTTTTTTGCGACTTTTTCACTCCATTAAAGTGACTTTAGCTAATGATAAATCTGGCCCATAGGGTATACACACACACATACATAGCATATATATGCACACACATATAGCATATACACACACGTTTACACCACACACATAGTGTATACACACATATACTGACAAAAAAACTTTGCTCAATTGAGCTCAATTCACCACTTTTACCCTTAATATTTAAATCAGTAAAACTTCACTTTTATTAGTAGTTCTCTAAAAATGTTTGTGAGTTTTGACACACTTGTTAAAACTACTGCTCGAATTTGCACACTGCTATCGCACAGGTTGCTAGTGGTAACGGAGGGTGTGCACTACCCTCCTAACCTTCCCACAAGTTTGCAATCAGTGTATAACTACCTGCCTGACTAATCCTGCAGGGTACTCGGTGCTGTGAACATACACCCTAAAGTAAATAACTGTTTCCTACTGTTTCCTACTCAGTGTTTAGCAACTCGAGCAGAGCTAAAACCAACAGATTCTGTCCCCCAACATGTTTCACCAGATAAACTGGCGTCTTCAGGGGAAAGGACAGACTTGAAACACCATGCTGAACACTCCTATTTATAGTTTGTAATCCTATAATTGGCCAATAGTACCATTGGCATTAGACTGACAGTTTAAAGAGCCAGTGAACTGGTCAGGTTTAAATTTATTGGTTGAATCATTGGATGCCTGCCAGATAACGTGCTGCGCAGACCCAAGCTGCGCAAACACTTATTCCACACTCAAGTTGGATGACTGGTTATTGAGTAACTACCAGATAATGTGCTGCGCAGACCCTTGCTGCGCTAACACTTATTCTGTAGTCAGGTAAAAGCTACTCACTATATATGAATCACCCAGCAGCCCCTGCCAAGTCTGCCACACTGCGACTACACAAGCGCTGATACCACTAGTTCTTACATACTACCAACATGGACGATCCCCTGTTTACACACATGTAATCAGGGGCAAAGCATGTAGAGGATATAAAAAAAAAAAAAAAAAAAAAAAAAATTTGAAAAAAAAAAAAAATTTTTAAAAAGAGAAAGAAAAAATAAATAAATAAATAAATAAATTTTATATCCCCGTCCATAGTACTAAATGCACCAGACCTGGTTGCAAAACATTGTAATGTCGGAGTATATCATCCTTAATAGGTACAGGCTTAATTACCAAGGTATCAGACACAAGGGGCAACATAATAACCAAGCGCGTCTAGATACATCAAGACGCGCCTGGGTCCCTCAGATAGTGGGCACAGCTTAATTATAAGCAGTGTCAAAATATAGATAGTAACATGTTGAACAAACGCGCCTCGATGTATACAGACGCGCTTGGATCCCTCAGGTAATGTATATAAGGGGTTCCGAGTCCCCTCTCTCTGTTCCCATGCATACATTAATACCCAAAACACCAGAGCCAAAGAGTGTCACACTTCCACCTTGCTAGACAGGTACCATGTTGGCCTTAGTGACTCATATATATTATGTCATAATCTATAGTTTACGCTAGCTCAAAAGATCCCAGAGTGTTCAGCCTACAGTAGTGGAAGGGGCACGGCCACCGGTGCCCTGCTCAGTATATGGACGGAACCGGGGTCGCCTCGGATCCAGTCAGCAAAACAAACAGAAACACACAATGTCTGCACACTTAACTGAAGGAGCTGCAGCAGCAGTGAAAACAGATCCAAACTCAGCAGACAATGTCCGAAGTACTTGCTTCAGCAGAACACAGGTCCAGAAAAGATATCACACCAGTGAAGATACTCAAGCGAGAGATACAGCTCAAATGAAGAAGTATAATCCGCACCGTACAAAGGAAAAGGGGTGATTTAAAGGCAGAGCAATCAAACATAGGAGGGACAGCTGGGAGGGAGGAAACAGAAAGTAAAGACCTCATCACAGGGGCGGAGAAACAGAGCTGTGAGAACGTCTCAAAGCTCTGGTAGTGACAGTACCCCCCCCTCTACGGGTGGACTCCGGACACCCAGGACCCACCTTCTCAGGATGAGCCCTATGAAAAGCCCTGATGAGGCGAGTGGCTTTAATGTCCGACACCGGAACCCACATCCTCTCCTCAGGACCATAACCCTTCCAATGAGCGAGGTACTGAAGAGAACCGCGGACAATGCGAGAGTCCACAATTCTGGAAACCTCAAACTCCAGATTGCCATCAACCAAAATCGGAGGAGGAGGCAAAGAGGAGGGTACCGTGGGCTGGACATATGGTTTTAAGAGAGATCTGTGAAATACATTATGTATCTTCCAAACCCGTGGAAGATCAAGACGGAAGGCAACAGGATTGATGACTGACAAGATTTTATAAGGCCCAATAAACTTGGGACCCAATTTCCAGGAGGGAACCTTCAGTTTAATATTTCTTGTAGACAACCACACCAGATCACCCACATTCAGGTCCGGACCAGGCACACGTCTCTTATCAGCCACACGCTTATATTTCTCACTCATCTTTCTTAGATTAGTCTGAATCTTTTGCCAAATGGTAGACAAAGACGAGGAAAATCTCTCCTCCTCAGGCAAACCAGAAGGAGCCCCTCCGAGAATGTCCCAAACTGCGGATGGAACCCATATGCACCAAAGAATGGTGACTTATCAGAAGATTCCTGACGACGGTTGTTCAGAGCAAACTCAGCAAGAGGGAGAAACGAACACCAATCCTCCTGGTTCTCTGCAACAAAACAGCGCAAATATGTCTCCAGATTCTGATTGACGCGTTCAGTCTGACCATTCGACTGCGGGTGAAAAGCAGAAGAGAAGGACAGCCGAACCCCCAGGCGAGAACAGAAAGCCTTCCAGAATCTGGACACAAACTGCGTGCCTCTATCGGAAACAATATCAGAGGGAATGCCATGCAATTTAACAATATGGTCGACAAAAGCTTGCGCCAACGTTTTAGCATTGGGCAATCCAGGGAAGGGTATGAAATGTGCCATCTTGCTAAAACGGTCCACCACCACCAGGATCACCGACTTCCCTGAGGAACGAGGAAGATCCGTGATAAAGTCCATGGACAGGTGTGTCCAAGGACGGGAAGGTATGGGTAAGGGAGAAGGGGACCTGAAGGCCGTGAGCGAGGGACCTTAGCGCGGCGCACGTCTCTAAGCAGCCACAAAACCCTCCACCGACTTACGAAGAGCCGGCCACCAAAATCTCCGAGCAATGAGATCTACCGTGGCTCTACTCCCGGGGTGACCAGCAAGAACAGTATCGTGATGCTCCTTGAAGAGTTTGTGACGTAACTCAGGAGGCACAAACAACTTTCCAGAAGGACAACGGGCAGGTGCCTCAGTCTGGGCAGCCTGGACCTCGGCCTCAAATCAGAATACAGAGCAGAAACAACTACCCCCTCCGCCAAAATGGGACCCGGGTCCTCGGAGTTTCCTCCTCCCGGAAAACAGCGAGAGAGGCATCAGCCTTCACATTTTTGATCCCAGGGCGGAATGTAACGACAAAGTTGAATCTGGAGAAGAACAGAGACCATCTGGCCTGTCTCGGATTCATACGCTTAGCCGACTCAAGTACGCCAGATTCTTATGGTCGGTAAAACGGTGATAGGGTACCTGGCCCCCTCCAACCAATGGCGCCATTCCTCGAAAGCCAACTTGATGGCCAACAATTCCCTATCTCCCACATCATAGTTTTTCTCTGCCGGTGAGAGTTTTTTAGAGAAAAGGCACAGGGTCGCCATTTGGAAGGAGACGGACCCTGGGACAAAACCGCACCGACACCCACCTCGGAAGCATCCACCTCAACAATAAAAGGTAAGGAAACATCGGGATGCACCAAGATGGGAGCAGACGCAAAACTCTCTTTAATCTTAGAAAAAGCTGCAAGCGCCTCCTCCGACCAAGAGGAAAAATCCGCCCCCTTTTTGGTCATGTCAGTGAGGGTTTGACAACAGAGGAATAATTCAAAATGAACTTTCTGTAATAGTTCGCAAAACCCAGAAAGCGCATCAATGCCTTCTGATTCTCAGGAAGCTCCCACTCAAGCACAGCACGGACCTTCTCCGGATCCATGCGAAAACCAGAAGCAGAGAGGAGAAAACCCAGAAATTGAATCTCCGATACCATAAAAACACATTTCTCCAGCTTGGCGTACAATTTATTTTCTCGCAGAATCTGCAGAACCTGAAAAAGATGATCCTGATGAGTCCGAACATCAGGGAAAAAATCAAAATATCATCAAGATACACCAATACAAATTTCCCCATTAAATGGTAGAAAATACTGTTAACAAAATGCTGAAAGACGGCCGGAGCATTCATCAAGCCAAAAGGCATAACGAGATTCTCGAAATGCCCCTCGGGAGTATTAAAGGCTGTTTTCCATTCATCCCCCTCTCTGACCCTGACCAGGTTGTGCAGCGCCTCTCAAATCCAATTTGGAAAAAACCTTGGCCCCAACAATTTGGTTGAAGAGGTCCGGGATCAGAGGAAGGGGATAGGGATCGCGAATCGTGATACGGTTCAGCTCCCTAAAATCTAGGCAAGGTCTCAGAGAGCCATCTTTCTTTTTAACAAAAAAAAACCCGCGGCGACCGGTGATTTTGAGGGACGAATATGCCCCTTATCGAGACTCTCAGAGATATAGGTTCGCATTGCGATTCTCTCAGGTTGTGAGAGATTGTACAGGCGTGCTTTTGGCAGCTTGGCGCCGGGAATGAGGTTAATGGGACAGTCAAACTCCCGGTGAGGAGGTAGCTCCTGCACACCGCTCTCGGAAAACACGTCCGAGAAATCAGAGAGAAATGATGGCACAGACTTAGTAGATACCTCTGCAAAAGTCGCTGTGAGACAATTCTCTCTACAAAACTCACTCCACTCATTTATTTGCCTTCCTTGCCAATCAATAGTGGGGTTATGTTTAGTGAGCCAGGGTAACCCCAACACTAGAGGAGAAGGCAATCCGTTAAGGACAAAACAAGATATATCCTCCACATGAGTGTCACCTACAGCTAACCGGATATTGTGAACAATGCCATTCAGGGATCTCTGTGAGAGTGGAGCAGAGTCAATGGCAAAAACAGGTATATCTTTTTCTAATGTGCAAACCCGAAAACCATGCATGGCTACAAATTGACTGTCAATAAGATTGACGGCCGCTCCACTATCAACAAAAATTTCACAAGAAATGACTTTACTCTCTAGCGCCACCCTGGCGGAAAGGAGAAAACGAGAACTGCAGGTCAGAGGAAAAGCCCCAATTCCTACATCAACTTTGCCCAAGGTAGCAGATGAAGCAGAGTTTGATGATTTTCCTTTGAGGATTTTCTCTTATTATCACCCTTAGTAAAGTTCATGAATTCCCTAGAGGGACAAACATTTGCCAAATGACCAATGCCCCCACAACAAAAACACACCATTCTCTGAGGACTAAATCCTCCTTTATCAGGGGCAAGTCGACCTAGCTGCATAGGCTCCTCCTCAGAGGGGACCGAGACAGGATGAGGCCCCTGCACACTGAATGAGTCCGCACCACTGCCCCTAGAGTGACAATGGCTGGACCGAGAGGTCTCGTTTCTTTCTCTTAGACGCCTGTCAAGGCGTACCGCCAATGACATGGCAGACTCTAAAGATGTTGGTCTCTCATGGAAAGCAAACGCATCTTTCAATCTCTCTGAGAGACCATGACAGAACTGACTCCGAGTGCAGCATCATTCCAACCTGAATCAGCTGCCCATCTCCGAAATTCAGAACAATAAAGCTCTGCAGACAGTTTGTTCTGGCATAAAAAGCGTAAGTTAGATTCAGCCAGAGCAACACGATCCGGGTCATCATATATCTGCCCCAGGGCCACAAAAATCTTTCTGTGGATCGAAGGGAGGGATCCCCGATGGCAGTGAAAAGCCCAAGTCTGAGCATTACCCCTGAGCAAGGAGATGACAATCCTCACCCTCTGTTCCTCATTACCAGAGGAACGGGGACACAAGCAAAAATGGAGTTTGCATGCCTCTCTGAAGCGAACAAAATTCTCACTGCCCCCGGAGAACGTTTCCGGAAGTGAGACCTTTGGCTCGCAACAGACTCCATGGGCCGGAGCCGAGCCCAATGCTTGAAGCTGAATTATAGATTGACGGAGATCCGCTACCTCCAAAGAAAGACCCTGCATGCGGTCAACCAGGTCAGAAAGCGGATCCATGTCAAAAGGACGGTTTCGGCGGATTATAATGTCACGGCTGTATGTGAGCAACAAGAGCATACACAGTGAATTAGCTACTGACCGGACCCAAACTAGGGAACATAAAGGGTGACCCCTGTCAGACCCTAAAAGCTCTCCCTATGCTGCTAAGCCCATGTCCAGATCCAGATGGTGGATCGAGACATGCCAGCGTACCTAAGGCTGATGACCACTGTAACCCCTACAGTAGTGGAAGGGGCACGGCCACCGGTGCCCTGCTCAGTATATGGACGGAACCGGGGTCGCCTCGGATCCAGTCAGCAAAACAAACAGAAACACACAATGTCTGCACACTTAACTGAAGGAGCTGCAGCAGCAGTGAAAACAGATCCAAACTCAGCAGACAATGTCCGAAGTACTTGCTTCAGCAGAACACAGGTCCAGAAAAGATATCACACCAGTGAAGATACTCAAGCGAGAGATACAGCTCAAATGAAGAAGTATAATCCGCACCGTACAAAGGAAAAGGGGTGATTTAAAGGCAGAGCAATCAAACATAGGAGGGACAGCTGGGAGGGAGGAAACAGAAAGTAAAGACCTCATCACAGGGGCGGAGAAACAGAGCTGTGAGAACGTCTCAAAGCTCTGGTAGTGACACCAAGATGTGGAGGAGACACTCGTCGCCTCCTCCGCTAGGTGGGCAAGTAGGGATGAGGAGAGTGGCACGGGAGCTTGTGTTGCGAGTGCTCCTGACCCAGTGATGTGCAGACACTACTTGATGATGATGAAGCCGATCGCACTTGGGAGCCAGGTGAAGAAGGGGCTTCGTCATCATCAGGAGAAGAGGGTGGCAGCTTGCCCATCAGGCAGCGTCTGAGCCAGCAAGTCGCTAGCGTGGCCTGGAGTCAGCAGGGTGGCAGCAGTGGGAGGTCGGGAGCCAAACGGGCACGGGGTAGGCCACCCGCTTTGCAGCAGCCTACCTGCCCGGAAAGGAGTGGTGCACTGGTTCTCGGAAGCAGCGGTGGTAACAGTCAGCCAGTGAGTAGTGTTGGGGGGAAAATTAGTTACGGCGGTGTGTCAGTTTTTGTGAAGCCGCCGGAGGAGGTCAACATGGCCATATGTAGAATATGTGGGCAGAAGGGGAAGCGTGGCCAGGGTGCCAATGTTGGCACCACGGCCCTGTGTCAATATATGCAGCGTCACCATAAAGTGGCCTGGGAGAACTGTGGCTCCAATGTGGTGGCCCAGCCTGCCGCAGCTACCGCTACATCACCCAGTGGCACGCACCCAGTCAAGACTCCACCAGCCAAAGGGAGCTGTCTGTCAATCCCATTTTCTGCTGGTCCAGATGCTCCTGATCCTACTCCTCGTCAGTCATTCCATCAGCAATCGATCACCGAAGCGATTGCCAAGAGACAATAGTATGCGTGCACGCATCCAACGGCGCAGAAGCTGAACGTGCTCCTGTCCAAGTTGCTGGTGCTGCAGTCCCTCCCTTTCCAAGTGGTGGACTGCACCTTTCAGAGAACTGATGGCTTGTGCCGGGCCGAGGTAAAGAGTCCCAAGCCGTCATTTATTTTCTAAAAAGGCAGTACCAGCCCAGAAATCACAGGTAGAACAGAAGGTGGGCCAATCCTTGAGCCTGTCGGTGTCTGCCAAAGTGCACGTCAGCGCTGACGTGTGGAGCTGTAACTACGGTCAGGGACAATACATGTCCTTCACAGCCCACTGGGTGAATGTGGTTCCTGCACAGCCACACTAGCAACTTGAAAAGGTGACGACGCTTCCACCTGCACATTCTCATGCCATTGGTCCTGCAACAATGTCCGCCTCTGCCTCCTCATCCTCCACCGTGTCCTCAGCCTCCACTGCAGGGACAATTCACAGTGCCTCTACAGCATACCACATGTGCAGGGCATGGCGGTGTCACGGGGAGGGAGAACAGAGTCATACAGGGGAGGAACTGCTCTGTGTCCTTCATCAAGAAATCAAATCCTGGCTTTATCCACGACAACTGAAAATCGGAACCATGCTGACCACCAACGGGAAGAACATGGTGTCGGTGCTGCATCAAGGAAGGCTGAACCATGCGCCCTGCATGGCATGCGTGTTCAATCTGGTTGTCAAGCGATTCCTGAAGTCTTCCACCCATCTGGAAGGCATCCTAAAAATGGCCAGGAAACGTTGCATGCACTTTAGACACTCGTACACCACAAAGCACACCCTCCTTGAGCTGCAGCAGCAGAACACCATCCCCCAACATAGGCTGATATGCAACGTTTCTACCTGTTGGAATTCCACCCTCCATATGTTGGACCGACTATACGAACAGAGAAAGGCCATTAACGATTTCTTGATGATGCAAGCGGACAGAGGTACTCCCCTGTGTAACTTCGATGTCAGCCAGTGGAAGCTCATGTGTGACACTTGCCATTTGTTCAGGCCCTTTGAGGATGACACGTTATTTGTCAGTTGCCAGGACTACGGTATGAACGACGTCATTCCACTGCTTCATGTCCTGGAACAGATGGTGGTAACAATGGCTGGTCAGGGGACAGGAGACGTGGTGCCTCGATCTCATGGCCACATGAGCCCTGTGGGGCTGAACTGGAAGGAGGAGGACATTGGAGCACAGGAAATGTGTAGCCAAATGTGTGGTTTTTCTACTCAGCTGACAGGACAGGAAGAGCAGGAGCAGCCAGAGGAGCTACAGGACAACGAGGAAGACGAGACAGAGGACCTGGACACACCGTGGCAGTATGCAGTGGAGATGAAGGCAGGGAGTCCACTCGAGTCACTTGCACAAATGGCCCAATGCATGCTCACTTGCTTGTGTAGTGACAGCCGAATTGTCACCCTTCGTCAGAGGGATGACTTCTGACTCTTCACCTTGTTGGACCCTCGCTACCGGTCCAGAATGGGGGCCTTTTTTACATCCACAGAGAGGGAAGACAAACTGAACTACTACAGAGACATCCTATGTAGTCAGTTGGCCGCTGCCTATCTGTGCCATCGTCCATCCTCTCGCAGGTCTGACTGGGGGGGCCCTCTGCGCTCACGTTCCACTGTCATGGCTGCTGGGGAGGGATGACTTCTGACTCTCCACCTTGTTGGACCCTCGCTACCGGTCCAGAATGGGGGCCTTTTTTACATCCACAGAGAGGGAAGACAAACTGAACTACTACAGAGACATCCTATGTAGTCAGTTGGCAGCTGCCTATCTGTGCCATCGTCCATCCTCTCGCAGGTCTGACTGGGGGGGCCCTCTGCGCTCACGTTCCACTGCCATGGCTGCTGGGGAGGGGTGGGGTGGTAGGAGCAGTACCAGCTTTATCAGCAACCTGAGTCTACAGTGGCTGATGAGTAGCTTTCTTCACCCGCATAGTGAAGAAACAACTCACCAGCAGCAGCAGCAGATAGACCCGAAGCAGGACCTGAACCAGCAGGTGGTGGCATAGTTGGACAGCCCCCTGCCACCCCACATTGAAGATCCGCTGAACTACTGAGTAGCCAAACTGGATTTGTGGCCGCAACTGGCAGAGTTTGCCCTGGAAAAGCTGTCCTGCCCGGCCAGTAGTGTGGCTTCAGAACGGGTGTTTAGTGCGGCTGGGGCTATAGTTACCCCAAAGAGAACTCGCCTGTCCACCCAAAATGTGGAGAGACTGACCTTTGTCAAGATGAATCAAGTGTGGATCAGCCAGGATTTCCAACCACCAATTCCTGATGCATCAGATTAGATCATCCATGGTGCCACACCAACACTTTGATACAAGAGACCGGTTTCTTCTGATTACCTTCCTCATCTACTAATTTGATGCTGCAACCCACCTGATACCACACATCTGATGTCAATTGCTCCTTATTTCACCCACCTTCGTCAGCAGGTACTGGTATTGCCACCCACCGCCCTACTCTGTTACCGGGTCACTTTGTGGTCTCCTGATGCTGCCATCTCCAAACTATGTCACCTTACCACTCTGTGGTATCCTGCTACTGCTGCTGCCGCCATCTCCACACTATGTCACCTTGCCACTCTGTGGCATCCTCCTGATGCTGCTGCTACTGCCATCTCCCCACTATGTCACCTTGCCACTCTGTAGTATCCTCATGCCGCCTTCACCTCCAGAATCTGTCATTGTTCTGCTCTGTGGTTTCCTAATGCTGCCGCCACCTACAGACAAGTTCATTGTGCCACTCTGTGGCCTCCTCATGCTGCCTCCACCTCCAGATTCTGTCATTGTGCTGCTCTGTGGTCTCCTAATGCTGCTGCCACCTGCAGACTCTGTCATTGGGCCACTCTGTGGCCTCCTCATGCTGCCTCCATCTCACCACTATGTCATAGGTCCACTCTGTGGACTTTTCATCCTGTTCCCACCCTCCCTACTTCATGACTGGGCCACTATTTTGCCTTTCGGCCTGGCTGACATCATCATTTATTTGACACTTCAGCTGATCTGTCAGAAGGAAGGAAAATTAGATGCACAACGGATCCTGTCTGTGTAGCAGCTGTAAGGCCTGTATGGTCCCATCAGAATTGGCTTATGATTTGGTAGCCAAAAGCAGGAGTGGGTACAAAACACAGAAGACATGCAAATATTCCATTCACGTGTCATCTCTGTTTTAGATCCACTCCTGTTTTTTTGGCATTAGCAATACTGATGGATTATTGAGCAAATGCTGACCGAGTGAAGGCGTATGCTCCACAGACAGGATCCATTTTTTGTGGTTTATTGTTCTGACGGTTTAGAGGAAGGGCAAAATATCAGTGACGTCAACACAAACTACCTGCTGACACCCTCTTCACTCTGTCAGAGGGGCTCTACTTGTATAAGCTTTTAATAGAACAGGTTCTGTAGATATCTATGTGGAATCAGCTGACGAGGGGGTAAAAGGATTGCGCTTCTCATTGACGCTAACATCTACCTGTAAGGCTGAGTTGATACTTGCGTTATGGCCCCGTGACTGCCCAAATAAGTGAAGTGTGCCGTGATTCTAAGAGCAACGCCTGTCATTTGCATGTCATACGGACTCACAGTATTATTCCACTACCAAAGCAGACTCCCTATGAGTGTTACTGCAAGGAACAGTGTTCTACACTATTATAAAGGCTCTCAGCAGCCAGGAAATAGCCATGTTTTAACGTGATTCACCGCAAATATATTTGGATCGAACAGAATTTTTCCAGAAAAATTCGGCAAACTGGGGAATCGAATTTTTGAAAAATTCGCTCATCTTTAGTTTCCATATTTATACAGAATAAGAGCAGATACTGAGAATATATTCAGCATAGACGACAGGAGAAGTGGTACTGTGAAGTCTCCATATATATACAGAATAAGAGCAAATACTGAGAATTATACCCAGTATACAGGACAAGAGAAGTATTACTGTGCAGTGTCCATATATACAGAATATGAGCAGATACTGAGAATTACACCCAGTACACAGGATAGGAGAAGTGGTACTGTGTGGTGTCTATATATACAGAATAAGAGCCCCCAGTATACAGGACAAGAGAAGTGGTACTGTGTCCATATATAAAGAATAAGAACAGATACTGAGAATTACACCCAGCTAATAGGACAGGAGAAATGGTACTGTGTAGTGTCCATATATACAGAATAAGAGCAGATATTGTGAATTACACCCAGTATACAGGGCAGGAGAAGTGGTACTGTGCAATGTACATACTTACATAATAAGAGCAGATACTGAGAAATACACCCAGTATACAGGAGAGGAGAAATGGTACTGTGTAGTGTCCATATATACAGAATAAGAGCAGATATTGAGAATTACACTCAGTATTCAGCACAGGAGAAGTGGTACTGTGCAGTGTTCATATATATAGAATAAGAGCAGATACTGAGAATTACACTCAGTATTCAGCACAGGAGAAGTGGTACTGTGCAGTGTTCATATATATAGAATAAGAGCAGTTACTGAGAATTACACTCGGTATTCAGGACAGGAGAAGTGGTACTGTGCAGTGTTCATAGATATAGAATAAGAGCAGATACTTAGAATTACACTCAGTATTCAGGACAGGAGAAGTGGTACTGTGCAGTGTCCATATATACAGAATAAGAGCAGATACTGAGAATCACACTCAGTATACAGGACAGGAGATGTCATACTTTGCAGTGTCCATATATATACAGAATAAGAGCAGATACTGAGAATTACATCCAGTATAGAGGACAGGAGAAGTGGTACTGTGCAGTGTCCATATATACAGAATAAGAGCAGATACTGAGAATTACACCCAGTAAACAGGAGAGAAGAAGTAGTACTGTGCAGTGTCCATATATATAGAATAGGAGCAGACAGTGAGAATTACATCTAGTGTACAGGACAGGAGAAGTGGTACTGTGCAGTGTCCATACTGTGGGGAGTCGCTCTGGTAGATAGCAGTGCGGGTGCAGTATAGAGGCAAAACGGAGTCCAAAAAGTGTAGCAAACAGTGTTTAATTCACACTTGTAGCAAATACACAGCAAACAGTCACTTGGTGTTAATTCACACCCATCAGAAAACGTGCAGCAAAACAAAATAGTCCAAAACAGGTTCCAGTCACCTGGGAGGCTTTAGGTGCAGGTTCGCACCTGGCTGTCAGTCCAGCCGCAAGGCGATCGACCTCCGGCTTCCAGGCCGTCTGCACTCCTCCTTGCTTGGGGTCTTGCTTCCAGCCCAGAGAACTCCACACAGCACAGCATGGATCAGCACTCCCAAACTGAAGTGATTCCACAGCCTAACAGCAGCTCCAGGACAATCACCCTCAGCTGCTGAGGAGGCTGCCTTTAAAGGCCCGGATAAAGTCCGGCCTGGACCGTGGGGAATAGGCACCCACCCAACTCTTTGCCTACTCCCAGTAAGAGCCGGCCCGGATTGGCTTTGCAGCCAAACTAAAAACAAGGTGTCAAACAGCACTAGCTGCTGCTGACACACGAAAATCCGGCTCTTACCTCACCGAGGCCAGGAACCTCGGTGACACGTACCTGCCATCGACCACGGTACCTTGCACCCTCTTACACCCCCTTTGTTCAACCCTGAGGGGGTGAACACATGTGAGGCAGTGGACGCGGGACAGGGCATCTGCGTTACCCTGCAAGCGGCCTGCCCTGTGTTCTACAGAGAACTTAAAGTTCTGCAGGGATAGGAACCACCTGGTGACCCGAGCATTCCTCTCCTTTGCCTGGCTCATCCACTTGAGAGGGAATGGTCGGTCACCAGACGGAACCTCCTCCCTAACAGGTAGTAGCGGAGAGATTCGAGTGCCCACTTGATAGCCAGGCACTCCCTCTCCACTATACTATACCTGGACTCGGCGGGACTGAGCTTACGGCTCAGGAAGACAACGGGATGTTCTTCCCCGTTGACCTCCTGAGACAGTACCGCACCGAGGCCTACCTCAGAGGCGTCGGTCTGTACGACGAACTCCCTGTTGAAGTCGGGTGTCACCAAAACCGGGGACCCACACAGGGCCGACTTCAACGCTGAGAAAGCCTCCTCCGCCTTCTCACTCCAGCTAACCTTCCCCGACTTTCGCCCCTTCAACAGGTCTGTCAATGGCGCTGCTATTGTGGCAAAGTGGGGCACAAACCGCATGTAGTACCCTACCATTCCCAGGAAGGACTTTACCTGCCTGGTGGTGACCGGTCGGGGCCAGTTACGTATGGCTTCTACCTTAGTTACCTGCGGCTTGATGACTCCCCGCCCAATAACATATCCCAGATATTTAGTCTCTTCCAACCCAATCGCACACTTCTTTGGATTGGCGGTTAGACCAGCTTTCCTCAGGGCATCCACTACCGCCTGCACTTTGGGCAAATGGCTTTCCCAGTCGGTGCTGTGGATGATTACATCATCTAAGTAGGCCGAGGCGTACCGACGATGAGGTCGCAGCACTATGTCCATTAACCTTTGGAAGGTGGCGGGGCGCCATGCAGGCCAAAGGGTAACACCTTGTAGTGATACAGGCCCTGCGGGGTAACAAAGCGTTTTTTTCCTTGGCTGACTCCGTTAAGGGTACCTGCCAGTACCCTTTAGTGAGGTCTAGCACAGAAAAATACCGGGCTTGTCCTAAATTCTCAACAAGCTCGTCTACCCGGGGCATGGGATACGCATCAAACTTGGACACTTCATTTAACTTGCGAAAATCGTTGCAGAACCGCAACGTCCCATCCGGCTTGGGTATTAGAACTATGGGACTGGCCCACTCACTTTTCGACTCCTCAATGACATCAAGCTTCAACATTAATTGCACTTCCTCCGCGATGGCCCGTCGCCAAGCCTCGGGTACCCGGTATGGTTTTAACCGGATCTTGGCCTGAGGCTCAGTGACGATGTCATGTTGGATGAGAGACGTGCGGCCAGGGAGGTCCGAGAACACATCCGTGTTCCGACTGATGAACTCCCTGACTTCCTGAACTTGTTTGGAAGACAGGCTGTCTGCAATTTTTACCGTGGCTACCGCTTCGCAGGCCTCGAGCTGTGGGGCTGGACCCTTCTCACCCAGAAGCCCTGGCCTGGGGCTGTTGTCGTCGGTCGCGTTCCTATCCTTCCACGGCTTTAGTAAATTCACGTGGTACACCTGCTCCGGCTTGCGCCGCCCTGGCTGGTGTACCTTGTAATTTACTTCCCTACCTTCTCAATCACCTCATAGGGGCCCTGCCACCTAGCTAGGAACTTGCTGTCAAGGGTGGGTACCAGAACCAAAACCCGATCTCCCGGATTGAAGCTCCGTACCCGAGCCTGACGATTATACACCCTACTCTGGGCTTGTTGCGCTGCCTCCATATGCTCCCGGACCAGCGGCAACACCCTTTCCATCCGGTCTTGCATCTGGGTGACATACTCAATGACACTTTTGTGGGGGACAGGCTGCTGTTCCCACGCTTCCTTGGCGATATCCAACAGGCCCCGAGGGTATCTGCCATAAAGCAGTTCGAAGGGCGAGAACCCAGTAGAGGACTGGGGCACCTCTCGCACTGCGAACATGAGATAGGGCAGAAGCAGGTCCCAGTACTTCCCATCTCTAGACACCACCCTTTTTAACATATTTTTTTGAGTTTGGTTAAACCTTTCGACAAGACCGTCCGTTTGCGGATGGTAAACGGACGTCCGCAATTGCTTTATACGCAATAATTTACACAGTTCCCTCATAACTTTGGACATAAAAGGGGTCCCTTGGTCTGTCAGAATCTCTTTTGGCAGGCCCACACGGGAAAACATTTCCATTAACTCTTTGGCAATGAGCTTAGCCGAGGTATGTCGCAGAGGCACCGCCTCCGGATACCGAGTGGCGTAGTCGAGAACTACCAGAATGTGTTGGTGGCCTCTGGCAGACTTCGGTACAGGCCCGACTAGATCCATAGCGATACGCTCAAACGGGACCTCAATGATTGGAAGAGGCACAAGGGGACTACGGAAATGTGGCTGGGGGCTATTTACCTGACAGGTTGGACAAGATTTACAATATTCTTCTACCTCCTTAAACACACCAGGCCAATAAAACCGCTGCAGTATGCGGTCCTGCGTTTTCTGCCACCCCAAGTGTCCCCAAGAACATGTTGGTGGGCAAGCTCCATGACCAGCTTGCGATACGCTGTGGGCACCACCAACTGTTCAACAGATTCACCCCGGATTTGGTTCACCCGATATAACATTTCTTGGTGAGCGACAAAGCGGGAAATATTAACTCAGCCCCTGGCTTCTGGGGTTTACCATCAATTTCCACCACATTCTCCCAGGCCCTAGTTAGGGTTTGGTCCCGCTGTTGGGCGGTTCCAAAATTGTCTCCGGAGACGTGGAGGTCTGCCAACTCAGGTCCTGGTGGCAAGTCCTCCATGTCTCCCACCATTACACTCAGTGGGGGTGTCTCCCCTCTATCACAGCAGTGGTGGTCACCCCTACCGCAGGCCCTTCGGACTCGGGCTCCCAGGGCTCTGGCCCCCACTGGAACCAGGCCACTCTGCTAGGGTTGCCCCTGTCTCAGGGCTATTAGTCACTTTCATCTCAGGCCATAGTGACGGAAAACCAGGGAAGTCTCTCCCAATTATTAGTTCATACTGTAGCTTTGTGGAGATCGCCACTTCACAAGTCCATGTGCCGGCCGCCGTGGATAGAGACATTACAGCAGTGGGATAGTCCTTTAAGTCTCCATGTATGCACACCACACCAACTTTCCGGCCCGTATACTGGGTGGGCTGTACCAGGGCAGCACTTACCAGGGTTACTAGGCTCCCTGAGTCCAACAGCGCCACTGCCAGGTTATCACCCACTTGCACCTGGCACAGGTGACGATTGTCTACTGTCTCGGGGTGCCGGTTGCACACAGTCTCCGGGCATACATGGAAGCCCGGTACCCATAATTAATCTCCATGGGTTCTCCCCACTGTGGACAGTCGGCCCTTACGTGGCCAGGCTCGTGACACCGCCAGCAGACTATCGGGGCCGGGTCTACAGGGGGTACACCCCGAGCAGGTTTTTCGGGTACCAGTCGTCGGGACTGGATGGGAGTCCTCCGGGGTTTGACCAGCCCCCTCCCAACAACACCCCCTTTCAAGTTTTGGGTGGCCTCATAGGGCTCCACCAGGTCGACCATTTCTAGGGCATTGGTGGGTGATACCTGGCCGATTGAGTGCTGAAGGGGGTAAGGCAAGGCCCTCCAGAACATGTCAGCCAGCAGTCGGTCCAGCATAGCAGTCGGACTTAGAATATCAGGCTGCAGCCATTTTTGCAACCTGTGCAGCAACTCATAGTACTGCGGCCGGGCGGGTTCAGCCGCTTTAAAGTCCCACTGGTGGACCCGTTGAGCCCGGACTAACACGTTTACCCCCAGCCTGGCCAGGATCTCCCCTTCACCGTGGGGTAATCAGCAGTCTGGTCATCTGCTAAGTCAAAAAAAACTTGTTGGGATCCGGATGCCAGGAACGGAGCGACCACCTCAGCCCACTGGTCACGGGGTAACTTCTCCCTCACGGCCACCTTTTCAAAGACCGCCAGATACGTCTCCACGTCGTCCGAGGGGTCATCTTTGGGATCGCCGCACGGACCGCTTTCCAGGCATCATGGTCGTGGTGGGACGCTCCTGCAGCTTGTAACGCCATCACGTGCTGTAAAAGTAGTTGGTTGGTCTCCCGCTGCTGCACGTTAGCCTCCATGAGGGCTTTCACAGCCGCCTCCATGTTGCCAGAAATTCCTGTTTGCAACTTTGCCGGTTTTATATAAGCCATGCACTTGTGCTCAGCAAAACACAAACAATTCGGCGTTCACGCCAGCCTCACTGCGCATGCCCGCATCCGACACCAAATGTGGGGAGTCGCTCTGGTAGATAGCAGTGCGGGTGCAGTATAGAGGCAAAACGGAGTCCAAAAAGTATAGCAAACAGTGTTTAATTACACTTGTAGCAAATACACAGCAAACAGTCACTTGGTGTTAATTCACACCCATCAGAAAACGTGCAGCAAAACAAAATAGTCCAAAACAGGTTCCAGTCACCTGGGAGGCTTTAGGTGCAGGTTCGCATCTGGCTGTCAGTCCAGCCGCAAGGCGATCGACCTCCGGCTTCCAGGCCGTCTGCACTCCTCCTTGCTTGGGGTCTTGCTTCCAGCCCAGAGAACTCCACACAGCACAGCATGGATCAGCACTCCCAAACTGAAGTGATTCCACAGCCTAACAGCAGCTCCAGGACAATCACCCTCAGCTGCTGAGGAGGCTGCCTTTTAAAGGCCCGGATAAAGTCCGGCCTGGACCGTGGGGAATAGGCACCCACCCAACTCTTTGCCTACTCCCAGTAAGAGCCGGCCCGGATTGGCTTTGCAGCCAAACTAAAAACAAGGTGTCAAACAGCACTAGCTGCTGCTGACACACGAAAATCCGGCTCTTACCTCACCGAGGCCAGGAACCTCGGTGACACGTACCTGCCATCGACCACGGTACCTTGCACCCTCTTACAATACATACAGAATTTTTATGTTTTTTTTTTACTTTTTTTTTAAACTTTTGTCCCATACACTATAATAGAGATCTATTATGATGAATGGTATTCTGACACACTGACTACTGAACTGTGCACAGCTTAGCAGGCAGCTTACCATAGCTGGCCTGGGAACTTTATCCTGGTGCCCCAACATTGTTATCCTGCTGCTACCCTCGATATTGTGCTGCTGCGCTATACTGCAGAAACAGCGGTACCATACAGATAGTCCCCCACATAGTAATCATGCTCCCAAAAATCCCAACAATAGTAATAATTTTCTCCAAGAGTGTCCTCATTAGTAATAAGGTCCCCTACAGTCATAAGGCTCCCCAAGAGTACCACCATTAGTAGCAATGCTCACCATATTGTGCCCAAGAATAATAAAAATGTCTTTATTTTACCCCAGTAGTATTAATGCCCCCTGCAGTGCCTCCTGTAGTTCTAATGCCCTAGCAGTTAAAACTCCCCTGTAGTGCCCCCTGTATTATAATTCCCCCTGCAGTGACAGTATGTTTAGTGGCCCCCTGTATAATGCCAGTATGTATTATGTCGGTATGTATAATGTTCCCCCCTGTAGTTCCAGTATATATAATGCTCCCCCCTGTAGTGCCAGTATATAAAATCCACCCAAACCTCCCTGTATTGACAGTATGTGATGCTTGTCCATTAGCCCCCCTCCATAGTGCCAATATATGTAATGCACCTCTGTCACCATGTGTAGATATATATATATATATATATATATATATATATATGTTTATCATACTCCCCATAGTGTCAGTATATAATGCTCCTCCATCCCCCTTTGTTTTCCTAGTATTATATATATAGTGCCCTACTTATAGTGCCAATAAATAATGCTCCTCCATTCCCCCGAACCCTCCCCCCCCCCTCGGTAGTGTCACGCCTGTGTTTGGGAGGGAGACACCACACCAGACGAAGAAGGAGAGGGAACAAAGAACAAGGCCTGAAAGCAAGGGAAGAAAGAAGGACACCCCCTAGTCAAATCCCTAGTCACAGTCGTGGCTGGCTATCAGTATGAACAGACCCCAAAGGTAGGTGAGTTCATTTGCAGGAGTACCTAGAGGCCTAACTCACCCTATAAGACCCTGGTGACAGTGACAGGACTGAGACTACCTGTGCCTCCAGAAAGGAAGGACAACCAGGAGTCTCCCTTAGGCCTACAGCAAAGGGCAGGGGAAAAACAACACACAGATGAACCAAAACAAAATGCAAAAGGGAAAGGAAACACTTAACTTTCCAGTAGCTATGGCAGCAACAGGAACTCACCTGAGAACCAAACACCAGCAGACCACAGATACCACAGAAGCTATAAACCTCACAGCATTGTGGGAGAAGCAACTATAAATAAGGAGAGTTAAATGACCACAATAGCACCACCTGGAGTTTAGAGGTGTGGCCAGTAACAGAAACAACACAAACATCATTTGATCCACAAGGAAACCTGTTAGATCAAAGCACGTGTTGCCAGTTCCACAGATCTTCTGTCACCCACTGTCGCGGGGACGTCCATATGTCTCGGTATGTCCGTGACAGGTAGTGCCAGTATATTATGCTCCCATGTAGTGCTTAGATGATTTCCTAGAACAAAACAACATTAATGCTTATATAAATGTGTAGATGTCTGGTTCTCACTACCTTTAATTCCCGTCCCCACCCATTCCATTGTTGAACTTGATGGACCTTTTTCCACCATAGTAACTATTGCAACTATGTAAGTATTTGAGTTTTTCTTAAAATATTGATTTAAGAACTTGTATGTTACAAAAATGCAATAAAAGACATCAAATGTATTTAAATTTTGCATTTTCTTTTACCTTTTTCAACATATTTAACCATTTAACACTTTTTTCAAAATATGATTTTTTCATTAAAATTTACTCTTTATTTGTGTACATACAAAGCTAATTAAGGTTTGAAATTTAGCTTGATTTCTCCATGCACTGGCGATTGTTTTCCATGGAAACTGTGTAATGCCTCATTTTGCCTGTGGTGGTGCTTAGTAACAGGATGCAATGCCCTGTTTCTCCCCGCAACAGGCGTGCTGGGAGATTAGCAGTGGGTTGATTAGCTCAGCTGCTCTATTACTGTGTACTATTGATTACTATTAATTACTATTAATGGAGCGCCGAGTCAATGGACCTATCAGGTTCTGATCCAGGGACTCCACGCCCTATTTAAATCCCTTCCTGGCTATACACCATTGCCAGTGATAGTCTTTGTTGGCTAGCTGGTTCGCTTGCTCCGGTATTACTATTTGTTCCCAGTGTTCCTGACCCCGACTTGTATTTTGACCACTCTCTGTTTCACATTTTGGTACTGCAAAGCCTGTCTGGTTCTGAACCATTTTGTACTTCTCTGATTTTCTGTTATCCATGTTGTGTGTCTTGTTTGTCCTGCACCTATACTAGTGTAGGGGCTGTCGTCCAGTTGTGGTTCTGCCATTTAGGGCTTACACCGCAAGTAGGTAGGGAAAGCAGGGTAGGTTCTAGTTCAGGGACTCACTGTCCTCGTCTGTCCCTACCTACAGTCGTTACAACTTGATACCGGGTTTTCCCACAGATTACAACTGATTGCTGATGGTCTCTGTTGTGGAAAACCATCAGCTTATTGTCGGCAGTTTCTTCTTGACAATCATTTCAATAATAAAAATTATATTCACATTCTTAGATTTATGATTTTTCGTTATCATAAATAGAATGTACTCTGTGGATTTTATTTCCTACATTTTCTTTAAACTGTTTTTTAAACAGTCTTTTGTTGTTTGCACACAATATACTTTTCTAAGAGGAATTTTCTTTTTTTTTTACATGATCACGTGTTCGTAGGAACCAATGAGGTAAATAATATAAAATTGAGTTATTAAAAGGGATTCGAAGCTTTACACATTCACTCATCACAACTAAGAGCAAACTGCAAAACAGGGTTTGAGTGTGCCCTCCACAACATAAATCAAGGCTATCTTTTCTTTTTTTTTTGATGGTATGGAACAATTAGAGTAAAATATTGTTTAAGCTCTGCTGTTTCTGCCAGTTTCACTTTGTAAGCGATAACGAACAGCTTCAGATCTGGACATACTTATACTGTATCTCCTTCCAAAGAAGAACCGAAGAACCCTAGAAAGTAAGCTCACTTTATTTCATTCTTTTTTTATTATTATTACGCTTCAAACCTACATTTATGTATATTTTGAATAGAACCTGTTACTCTCTGCAATTTCTAAACTTAGATAAAAGTGGTTGATGGTCAGTTGCCTTCAAAACAGTCTAGTTTCCTGTTTTTTGTATTAAGTGTTTCAATAATCGTCTAATGTGGTCTCCAGTTTGGCGGCGAAAGGCATAATTTGTAAAGGGTTTTTGGGAGGAGAGGAGTATCCTAAGTTTCGGACGTTTACAGACTCTTCATTTGATTTTATTCAGCTGCATAATACATAACACGAAAGGCCTAGGTTAAATAGAATTTTAAAGGTTTATAAAATAATATATAAAAATAATAATTAAAAACAGACAATAATATGAAGGCATCTTTAAAACTGTGGATGTGTTATAGGTGTACGTACATCTTTTTTAAGCTTGTATGTAGCTAACAAGCTTTGGGTGACCAGGATAAAAACAGATAATGGAGTGATACATAGATTTCTGCCATATAAGGACAAATCAGAAGGAGGACAATACGACTATTAGAGTTGTTTCCATAGTATTTTTTTAAAACAAGGACATGCAAGGACTAGAATATTTAACCAGAAAGTGAAGTATTGTAATTATATATGCAGACACTTATTCTTTTAACGCATCAATTTTAAATTCAATAGATAAGATGAAATACCCATATACAATCTAGAAATGCAAAATGAAATCACTAGTTCAATTAAATAAACCTACAGGTCAATATATATGGAAATGCAAAGTGTTCAGTGCTATTGAATGTGATTAGAGCAATGACTATATGTCTGGTAGAGCCCTATTGTAGTGTAGGTAGAACTATCGACACCGATGGGTTAATCCTATAAACTAGAAAATTAAAAAAAAAATTAGGGTACCTCCGTAAGGGGCGTAATTTGAGTTACATCTGTATTTGCCACAGAATTCACCCTGTGCATTGCAAAGGTTGATATCCACAGTGGAAATATGCAGAATAAATTGACATACTGCAAATTTATAATCCACAGAGCAGGTCAATTTGTCCTGCAGATTTTAAAAAATATCATCCACTTTGCCGGTATTGTAAAATCATGCAGATTCGCTAGATACAAATCTGAAGTGTTTCAGTCCCGGGTGTATGTCCAGTGGCCAAAATCCTCTTCTTTTGTTTGTGAAATCCAAGAGATCACATTGAGGACACGACTTTTTGTGAGAACTGGAAAACGCACTATTGAGATATCTTCTGCTCTGCCGTGCTGGTGTCATGAATTCATTAACAATATAATGTCTGCAACGTCAGAAAAGTTTGGCCGTGGATTTTAGCATCGAAATCGGTTCTTCCTTTAGTGAGAGAAAATCCATTGGGATAAACCCTCCTATGTTTTTGTGTTGTTTATTTAACACCCAAAACCATGCCTATGCTATCAAATGTTTTTGTAATTTGTGGATTGAAATTCACGCCAGTAAATACCAGATTCCATGTATTCCAGAAGAACGATTCAGGATGTTGTTTCAGACATGAGCAGCCGCCATTGCTAAACTCACATGAGGATATCAAGCTCTCAACTATATTTCTTCTCCAATACGCAAAAAAAAAAAAAAAGACTAATTTGGTTTGTCAATTGTTATTTCAGTAAAAAAAAAAAAAAAAACATTTGCTTTGGTAAAGGTCATGGTATTTTGGGTTGTGTGAAAAATCAACATGGTTAATAATCCCTATGTGAAATGCCTTGGGCCCCTTTCACACGAGCGAGTTTTCCACGTGGGTGCGATGCGTGAAGTGAACGCATAGCGCCCTCACTGAATCCGGACACATTCATTTCAGTGGGTCTGTGTACATGAGCGTTTTATTTTTAGGCATCAGTTCTGCTTTGCGTTAAAAAACGCAGCATGTTCTATATTCTGCGTTTTTCACGCAGCCTTGGCCCCATAGAAGTGAATGGGGCTTCAGTGAAAAAAAGCATTGCATCCGCAAGCAAGTGCAGATGGAATGCGTTTTTAACTGATGGTTGCTAGAAGATGTTGTTTGTAAACCTTTAGCTTTTTTATCACGTGCGTGAAAAATGCATCAAAGCGCATTGCACCCACGCGGAAAAAACAGAACAACTGAACACAATCGCAGACAAAACTGACTGAACTTGCTTGCAAAATGGTGCAAGTTTCCTGAACGCACACAGAACGCATCTGGACCAAATCCGTCACGCTCGTGTGAAAGAGGCCTTAGAGAAAGTTAACATATTTGGTCAAATAAATTTACAATGAAAAATTCATAATCCGTATTGTGTGTAGGCACCCTAAAAGGATTTATGTGCAGGGCCGGTGCTATAATAAGGCAGACCAAGCGGCTGCCTTAGGGCGCAGAGAAGGGGGGCGGACAAATGAAAAATGATTTTTTATAAATCACTTGCGGTGAGTTGCGCCGCAGCTCCGCCGGCCGCCCACCCCAGCCTGCGTGTGCCGTGCAGCCCCAGCCCTCACTCACAGAGCGGCAGCACGCCAACACTGTCACGGGGTCACTCAGAGTGTATGTGACTGGCAAGTGGCTCACACAGCCAGCCCAGGCCAGCCTAGGCGGACTGCCGACTGGCGTAGGGTAGGTGGTAGGTGATGAGTGCAGAGCACATAATGTTTATAATTATTGCACAACATTAATGGGGGGTGACGGGTGACAGGATGGGAGGGGGGACAAATCAAATGTCTGTAGTCTGTGCCATGGAGGGGGAGAAATGTGACATGGGGGGATGATGTACCATGGGGGAGGGGAGGGGGGGGGAGTGTGACACAATAGGGGGTCATAATGTGATCATGGGATGGGGGGCGCCAAAATGTAGCTTCGCTTGTGTTGGCAAAAATCCTTGCACCGGCCCTGATTATGTGTGTTTTTTTTAAGTGCGGATTTTCATGCGGAAAAAAACACAGCATAATACAGCACACCTTGGATGTGGATTTATGTTTGTTTTTTGTGTGGTTTTGGTGTGGCTTTCATGTGGATTTTCTGCACATAAATCTGCACCGTGTGCAGGCACCTTTACGGAAACACCCAAGTATCCGGCACAACTCTGTTTCCATAAACCCCACAGCAGCACAGCAAGCTACGCTGTTTCTATAAATTGGACTTGGAACTTACTACAGTTATTCTCATCTTGGGCTTTCATGGCCTTTCCCAATTCCTTAAACCCTTTCCCGACATGTGCCATAATAGGGCATCACAAGTGGGCTCTTTAAAGATGGTATCTACTCTGGAGCAGAGCGGGTTCATAGCAACCAAATGACTGCTGTTTCACACAGCAGACACCCCTGGTTAATGTCTGCGATCGACGGTAATGCCGATCGCGTATATTTAACTCCTCAGATGCCGTGGTGAAATGTGAACATCTGAGATTGCAAAAACCTAGACTTGCGCAATCCTAGTGAGGTCCTCCTAATGATCCAAGGCTGCCACACATAGTTTCCTATGGAGATCCTGCCTATCACAGGGCTCCATAGGAATATACGGCAAGTCTCATAGACTCCAATGCTAATGCATTGAGGTCTTTAAAGGGAACCTGTCATCAACTTTATGCTGACCTCACTGAGGGCAGCATAAAATAGTGACAGAAATGCTGATTTCAGCGCTGTGTCACTCATGACCTAAATCATAATCATTGCAGCCCAGGCCTTGAAAAGAGTCAAATCTACCTGAGAAGAGTCCTGGTTATTCCTAATCTCCTGCTCTCCCGCCCATCTGCTGATGATTGGCAGTTCTCTCCTAGACAGAAAGGGAGAAAACTAGGTAGAAGCCTGTCAGTCATCAGCAGGTGGGCGGGAGAGCAGGAATTCATGAGTAACCAGGACTCTTCTCAGGTGGCCGGGACTCTTTTCTAGGCCCAGTCTGCAATGATTGTGATGTTGGTTCTCGGCAACTACTTACTTTTAACTTTTCAATGACAGACCGCTGAAACCAACTCACCTGTCTGTACTTTATACTTCCGTTAGTATGGGCAGCATAAGGTTGATGACAGGTTCCCTTTAAGAGAAGTAATCTGATAATTAACTATTAAAAAATGAAAATTTTTTTAAAATAAAAAAGAAGATATAAAAATTCAAATCACCTTATTTTCCAAAATAAAAATAGATAAACAATAAAAAAATAGACATGATGGGCATTGCCAAGTATGAAAACAACAGTACTATTAAAATATACACTTCACCCCCCACAGCAAAAATGTAATAAAATGTGATCAAAAAGTCATAAACACCCCAAAATGGTATTAATGAAAAAAGTTTTTTTTCAAGGTTTCTATTTGTTTTTTCAGTAGTAAAACGCGAGAAAAACTATACAAATGTAGTTTTGCCGTAATTATGCTGACCCGGAGAAGGAAGAGCACAAGTCAGTCTTACCGGATAGCAAAAGCTGTAAAAACAAAACCCATGAAACTATGTGAATTTTTTTCAGCTTCCCACTACATCCTATGCAATATTAAGTGGAGCCATTAGAAAGTACAACTTGTCCCACAAAAAAACAAGTCCCCATGTGGCTATGTGAATGGAAAAAAAAAAAAAGCTATGGCTCCAAGAAGGCGAGGAGTAAAAAAACAAAACTCAAAACCTCAAAATTGTTCTGTCGGCAAAGGGTTAAGGATGTTTTTATCGCTAGTTCCATTGTCCTTCAACAGTATTTATGAATGTGGCCCATTATATGATGGAGAAGTTAAGAATGTAGTGGTGGAAGGAAGAAATCTTTCCATACTTGTCTGTATTTGATAAACAGAAGGGTGGTGGGCAGATGGAAGATGAAAAAAATTCCACAATTTCAGGATAATTGTGGTCCATACATGCCAATGTAATTTACAACTATTACAGATCTGTTATTTGAATTGTGTAACAGCTGTGGATTTTCTTTTCTATGCTATCAGGATTCGAGGACAAATTTCTTAGGTTTGCTACTTCAATATTTTATGTAGGCTTAGTATAAATACATGTCAAGGCATCCTACTTATAAGGTGGTATCCACATATGTAATTTGTATAGAAAATGCAAAAGGCCACCAACATTTCCCCCTTCGTAAACTCTCCCACAAAGCTTCAAAGGGCATGAATAACCTTAATTTCTTATTATTAATTTGACATATATACTGCAACATATACTTTTTTTTAATGTTTTTATATTATCTTATATATTCTGTATATTCATTGTTTTATTCCATATACATTGTTACGGGGCAGCCATCTTGCCCAAGCGATGAGCAGCAGGTCCTGAGGTTTGTTTTACAACAGATGCTTGAACATAGGGAAACAGGAGACCGTTTTTTTTTTTTTTTGAGCATTCCTTGTGTCTTATGCAAAGGAGAAGGTGAAGTGTCTTCACCATCTATTGCCAACTGAATGATACGGTGTTATATGCATCCAGCTTCATATTAGAGACATTACCATTTATTAAAAAGCTGCATTTCTAAGCACATGGTGACCAATGAAAAAAAAAGTAGATGGATGCTCCCTCTGCCAGGAATTGCTCTAACCCATGAGTGCCTAAATTAAAAAAAAAAAAACACTACAAACCTTCTGTCTCATATTACATTGCTTACTGTCTGAACAGGAAAAAAAAAGGAATTCCACCAGTAGCACACCCCTAAAATACTTTAAAGTATTTTCTGTTCTCCAAAGCTGCACATCCAACTTTTCTCCACAGTAGCACATCCTCCTCCACCAATTGCACATCTTTAACGCAACTATAACAACCTTCTTTTCTCCCCAGCTGCACACCCACCTTTTCTCCTTTCTCTCCTCCAACTGTGCGTTCCCCCCACCTCCCCTGCTCAGCTGCATATCCTCTTCTCCCCTGAAGCACACCTATATTTTTCACACCGCAAACATTCTCATTTTCCCCCAGAAGTACATTCTGCCAGAACACCTTCCTCTTCTTCCTTAAATGCACATCATCCTCTCCCTCCAACTGCACGTCCTCCTTTTAGCAACACAACCTCCTCTTCTCCCCAATTGCTCACGCTCCTCTTCACCTCAGCTGCATATCCTCCTCTTCTACCCAGCTGCACATCCCACTCTTCCCTCTAGCTGCACATCCACCATCCTCCCCACCTTCCCTGCCAGCTTATCCTCCTTTTCTCTTAAGCAGAACACCCTCCTCTTCCGCTCAACTGCAGATCTACCTCTACCCTCTAGCTGCATATACACCTCTACCCTCTAGCTGCACATCCACCCCCCAGCCTGCATTTTCCATCCAGCAGCACAACCTCATCTTCTCCCCTGTTACACACCCTCCTCTTCCCCTCAACTACACATCCTCCTCTTCTACCTAGCTGCACATCCACCCACCTCTCCAGCCTGCATGGCCTCCTTTTTTCTCAAGCAGCACACCTTCCTTTTCTCCCTTAGATGCACATCCTCCTCTCCCTCTCAACTACACATCCTCCTCTTCTACCCTGTTGCATGTCCTCCTGCAGCAAGGTGCTGAAGATCTGGTGCAGAGGATGGGAGTGGCAGTGGCCCTGATGAAGTGTTGTGTCACAATGTACTCCTTCAGTCCGTTGATCTATGGGGTTCAGTATAGTGAAAAGGTAGTTTAAAGTATAAGACCAAAAGTAATCGTATAACAGTCTCTCTTTACTTAGTGCAAAATCTAACTTGTTGCACATCCATCAGCAATAAATACAAAGTGAAGTTTCTCTGGCACAAGATGAGGAGGTATGTTGGTTGGTTGGATGGCAATAGGTTGTCATTAGCATGCACTTTTGGATTTAGATGTCCACAGCATGCACTTTTGGATTTAGATGTCCACTATACTACAGGGTTATTGTGTGTCTCTCCTAGGTAGGTGGTGGTGTCTTAGCTATTGTACCTCACCTTGCAGCACCTTGTCTAGATAGATGATTTCTCTGCTGTCTTGTCGCACTGATGCTTTCTTGCAGCTTTGTTCATCAATAATGCTGATCTCTCTGGAGTGTTGGTCTCACCCGAGAATAATATCTGGTTCCTGAGTCTCACAGAGGAATAAGGTACGGTTCCTGGTAGGAGCTCTGACATGTGCTTCTTCACTCCCCCACTACTAAGCAGGACCAGCCCACTCGTACTAAGAGGGGAAGAACAGGGTGGTTAGCCCTGTTCCTGCTAACCATGACCTTCTCTGCTGGTATAATTGGTATAAATATGAAAATAGATAACATACATAACACGATAATACATTACAAACATTTACAGATACACTCAGGTCCGGGGTATTGCACACCTTTGCCCTCTAGCTGCACATACTTCCCCCCAGCTGCATTTCCTCCTCTTCTCTCCAGCAGCATATCTTCATGTTCCCTACAGCAATACATTTTCTTCTTCTTCACAGCTACATGTCTTCCTTTCCAGCTACACACGCTACTCTTCTAACCAACTGTACATCCCACTATTCTCTCATGCTCCACATGGACCTCACCACACCACCCGCACAGACTCTCCTGCCACCCCCCAAAGTGTTCCTCCTCCTTTTATTTCCTGCTGGTAATTATTCTGTTCATCCAGCTATATTCCCTTTTTTTCTCCATAGTTGCAAAGTTGTACATCCTCTTCTTCTCACCAGCTGCACATCTCCCTCTTCTTCCCATTACACCCTTCTCTTCTCCTGACTTGCACATCCCACTCATTTCTCCAGCTGTCCCTTTTTCTCATTAAATACTCCCTTTTAATCTCAATTTCCTGTGAGAATCATATTCTACTTTTCCTGCTTCTTACCCCTATCCTAACTCTTTCCCAAAAAAGTATAACAGCCCAAAAAATCCCCATATATTCTTATAATATGATGAGCAGTGATGATGTAGTGATAAGTTATAGTCCTGCAATTCTAAATTTCTTGAAGACAAGATTATGACGAGAGCTTAACAATAGTACAGCAGCAGTATATTCAAGTGTGTTCCGATGAAGGCAGCAGCAATCTTGCATCCCCACACTTCCTCATTTATAATGTGAGCACTTTGCATTGTAACGGGTGCTAGTGGCTTTGGGTTTGTATTTGGGTGTTTTTTGTTTTTTTTTATATACAGGGTTATATCAGACTACTGAGATAGCTTTCCATCTTTTGTTCCACAGAAATAATACAATGAACATTAACAGTTAAAAATTGTAACACAGAGCCAATCAGCATACAAGTAACACTATTCTACATTGCCCAACCTTGTTACATACTAATCAAATATAACCGCCAAACTAAACCAAGATGATGCAACATTAGAACAAAACCACAGCGTAGTGCCAAACAAAGTCATAATACAGTACATAACACAACCACAACATGGTAACTACCACAAACAATGCTGCCATATACAGTAGTTCCAAAATAATGTCATCATGTGACATGGAAATTCGATACATGGTCCAAATACAGTTATCCATAGAGTCCAATTAATACTGTCACTTCATACACAAGCTAATGACTAGTGTTGCGTGAATGGAAGCATCCATAGTGGAATTCGATCTGAAGTTTAGGAAAAATTTCATTTGCCACCAATCCGAATTTTCTCACGCTTTGTGGTAACTAAATATTTTTTCTAAAATGGCTGCTGCACATGTTAAAAAGAAAACTACGAAGCACGGGAATGCGAAATGACCCATAAGGCCGTGCAGCCAGCCAATCCGTAGTTAACCATCCACTTTGATGTCACAGCCATATAAAACCCTCATCCTGCGCGGTGTCCGTAATTTCACTTTGAGCTGAGCATAGTTAGAGACGTGACAAGTGGTCATGCACTAGGGACAGTGTTGCAGAAAGCTATTAATGGAAGAATATTGGATAGGGAGAGTGCAGAGACAGTGTAGGGAGATTGTAAGTAGAGTTTTTAGAGACTGTATGGAGAGCATAGGGAGACTGCAGGGACAATGCATGGTGTGTGTAATCGCCATGTGCATCTTGAACTGCTGCCACAATCCCAGTTAATCTGTTAGTTTATATATAGAGTTATTGTTTCTCAGTATTATAGGTCAGTCTAATATATCACCGTGTGCATCTTGTTGAACTGCTGCCACATTCTCAGTTAATTTGGTAGTTTATACATAGAATTTCTGCACCTCAGTGCCATATTCTCAGAACATTTTTAGTATATAAATAGAATTACTGTGCCTCAGTATTAAAGAGTGGTGTAATATCACCGCGTTTATCTTATTCAACTGCTGCAACATTCATAGTTATTCTGTTACTTTACTGATATAGTTACTATACACTATAGCCAACAGACAGTTGCCTGGGCCCTCCAAAAGAACTGGCATTGCCAAAAATGTTGCTGTAGCCGGCAGAAGTAGCAGCAGAAGAAGGGGTGGTGGTAGCAGCTGCAGGAGTAACAGGCCAGAGCTGCCAGTGTCATCCAGGTACACACAACAGGTACACACAACCAGGAATTGGTGCGTTCCTCTGACACCATCCTTAGTTGGTACGGCCAAGGAACTGCCTCTGTACCCTCACCTGTCCTGAGCCTGCCTCTTGATTTTGCTGCTCCTTCTGCTAGCCAAGTAATGTATACCGCCAGCTCTGCTCCACTTTTCAGCGAGGATTAGCTTTGTGAGGAAAGTCAGCAGTTACAGGTCAACCCAGATTTGGAGAAGCAGTCCGCTGCAGACTCTTCTAGGTGTGCAACTACCAATGATGACAGTAGGGTGGGAGCACATGTTGGGAGAGGTCAGGGAGGTGCACAAAAGACATGTGAGGGTGACACAAGTGATGACCAAACAAATGTAGATGATGTAGCCGATCGCACGTGGGAGCTGGCTGAAGAGGGGGCATTATCATCATCAGGGGGCGAGGTGGCAGGGTGCCCATGAAACAGCAGGGTGGAAGCATGCCTGTGAGACAGCAAGGTGGAAGTAACTGGGGATTTGCAGCCAAATGTGGGAGGGGTACACTGTTTGCTACTCAGGAGACTTCCTGTGAGGAACACACTATCGACGCATGGGTTCATAAAAGTAGTGGCAGGCAGGCATCCAGTGGTGGAGGGATAATACCATACCCGATAGTGTGGGAATTTTTCACAAAGTCACTGGAGGACATTAGTATGGCAGTATGCAGGATGTGTGGGCAAAAGATGAGGCGTGGTTAGGTTGCAAATGTTGGTATGATGGCCCTGCATCAACACATGGAGCATCAACATAAAGTGGTGTGGGATAACTGTTCCACTCATTTAGTGTTACAGCCAGATGCAGCAACCGCTACATCTCCCACCGTCCTGCACTCCCTCCCCAACAGTCGGGGCTCGTGTTGTCAGCAGTAGTAAGCTGATCCTGATGCTCCTCCTCCTTCTCCTTGTCACTTGTTACGACAGCAATCAATCACCGTGATGATTACAAAAAAGACAACAGTATGCGTGCACTCATCCAGCAGCGCAGAAGCTGAACGTGCACCTGGCCAAGTTGCTGATACTACAGTCCCTCCCTTTCCATGTAGTTGACTATCGAAGTTGTATTTAGTAGAGTATGGAAATCATTCTTTTTTATGCACCCTTTAGGGGGGCCAGGTGTCAATGATGACCATCCTCATCTTTTGTTGGCTTTACTTTTTCCACATCATCCTTTCCGGTCTCCATGTCTGAGAAAAGTCTGCAAGATGCAGAAAGAGGAGGAGCTGGATGGCTGGATCATCGGTATTAGATGATGTAGAAAAAAGTGGAAATGCGGATGACAGAATAAGGTTCTTTGACCTGTAGGGCAGGAGAAAGGTTGAGTTTGGATAAGTGAGTTTGCAACTAGGGGGTGGGGGTGTGCTTTATTCTTGTGGCACTCCGGGAGAATCCCATGTCCGTTATTGGAAAATGGGAAAAAATTTATTTGCGGGGTTAAATTGAAAAAAAAAAAAAGTACTATTCCGCCAAAGTTTTTTTTTCCCATTATGGCGATCAGCTCACAGGAATTTTTTTTTAATATTTTAATATTTTCGGACAAGGCAATGACTAATGTTTTTTTTTTTGTTTATATATTTTTATATGTAAAATATGGAAAGGGGATTTAAACTTTTTTTTGTTACTTTTGTTACTTTTACAGTGACAACTTTTAACCCCCTTGTCCTATTCACCCTAATAGAGATCTATTAGGGTGAATAGCATTTTGATGCGCTTCTTGTGGAGCTGTGCCTCATGCACAGCGCTGAAGGGAAGTTACCATGGCAGGCATGTGAAGCTTCATAAACCTCCAGGCTGCCATGGTAACAGCATTCCTCTACCTTACCTAATAGATGCTGTGATCGGTGTTGATTGCGGCATCTGAGGGGTTAAATGACGGGGTTCAAGGATATCGCTATTTCCCGCCATAGCAGCCAGGTGTCGGCTGTATGAAACAGCCAGCACCCACAGCATATGGAGCGGGCTTACTGCAACAGCCCGCTCCACACATTCCCTCTGACACCGTGACGTACGGGTATACCTGATTTTTTGTAATTCATCACAAATCTAATTTCTTGTGGAAGTTTGGCGAATTGGCAGAATAAAATTTTTAAAAACTTCTCTAAACTCCACTAATGACCCGCCAAGAGAATTCATACACTGGTGTCTACAGGAGGCAGGTCACCCTTGTATCCAATGAATGAGGTCTGGCATATTTGGTTTGACATCTGTGGAAGGACTGCCTTGTCGTGGGTGAACCAAATGATTTTGCAGAAGTGAGATTTCAGAGTGTGAAAGTACCGAAGGGACTCCATAGCAAATTATGGAACGTGGCCGCTATGGGGGCACATAACAGTTCTGTTTGGTTCCATTATACATGAAAAAATAGTTCTGTCGATGTTGCACATGATCCCTTCCATGCAGAAAGTTAACAGATGGGGATCGAAAGTTCAGGAAAGACAGGCTGGGAGCAAGAACTGAGCAGCAGGGATCTGGTAAGTATAAATTTCTTCATAAGTAACACTTGGTGTGGCATGCTAAAAATTAAAAATAAATTATTGACAACTCCTTTAAAGAGGTTAAATGATTGATGCTCGAAATGAAAAGCAGAGAATCATATATTAGATGACAATATATTTCTAACACAGCTAGAAATTGCTTTGTACCTCACATAGATCCAGAGGTTAGTGAGGTTAGCAGGTTAGTGATTATCACAGCTTTAAGACGAAGCACATCATCCCAACATAGGAGAATAACAATATTAAATGGATTCGGGGGATACTATATTTTCCTATGGAGAGTGCCCAAATGGCATGAGGAGTCCTATAGGCCAGGCAATACTCCTCTGGAATTCTGGGAAGAGGGGTATGCAAATGAGCTCTTAACAAGCGCTGCCTCAAATGCCGCCAGATGTAAGGCAGCTATCCTATAATTTAATGTTTTGAACAGGTCTTGAGACATGACGTGGATAATAAATGAGCCAGCACTTCATTGATTGCCCCTCATCAGTGTAGAACAGAGAGTACACTTTGGGCTCTCTCCATAAGAAGATATTCTATCCCCTGACTCCTAACCTAGGCCCCTCAACGAGCTAAGCCCGTATTGTCTGCTCTGCACCGATGAGGTGCAATCACCCTGAAACAGTGGTCTGCAGATGAGATGCTGTCTTATTTATTATCCAAGTCATGTCTCAAGGGCTGCTACACATAACTTAGTGAGTGCTGTGTATAGAATGGAGGCAATGGTGCTGCCATTGCCTATATTGGTCCAAGTGATCATGTAACTGGTAACTTGATCAATGGGATGCTGGTTTAAGTAGGCTGCTGCTGGGTCTAATTCATGAAAAATAATAAAAAGTTTTGGCCATTTAAAGATGAGTGAACCAGTTCGTACCCAACCGGGTTCGGTCCAACCTTCGCAATTTTTCGGATGGCAGACAAACCCAAATCTTTTCAGGTTCGTTTCGGACTAGTTCAGCAAAATGGCCCAATTTTACTGCAAATGTCAACAGAAAAAAAGCACTATGGAGAAAGAAGGATGCTCACGTGACCCTGAAAGAAAGTGGGGGGAGGGCTTGCCCTGATTTGCTTACAGGCTGACAGTCTACATGAACCAATCAGTGCTGCCGCAGACAGGGAGGTGGCCTAGCAGAATGAACAGAATGTCTGTGTTGGCTGTGAATGAGGGTGATTGGGTATACCAGTTTTTGCCAGAAAAACAATCTTAAGGAGTCAGGGACAGTGAGAAATCAATCAAGCTTGTATTCTGTGGCCAGGGACAGTGAAGGGAAAGGCTAGAATTACAAAGAAGAATTGTGTGTTTAGAATAGGGACAAGCGGGGAAAGATGTCAGCCAGGGAGTGAGGAGCTGAGGCTGGCTTCGCCTTCTAGCAGAACTGCAAACCTTAAAAGCAGCTACCTGCAAGGACATTACTTTAATTTTGTTCCCATATTAACAGAAATCCTTTCTTGGGGGAATGGTATGGGAGTATGGGGTGAAATAAGGGCAAAACTGTACCACACATGTTCTACCATCAGTCTAGTTTAGCATATAGAATATTAGTGCAAACTCTATGTCAGGGCATCGCATATAATTAAAGGAAGGTTGTTAAATATATTCAAACCAGCATGCACGTGATTACTACACCAAAACACAGGGTACAGAACTACATTATCTGTGAGTGATAACGAATTTAGGCCTGACTCAATATAGGTTTATTTCTGTCTCCACACAAGTTTTTTTTTTTTTGTATGGGGAAAGGGGGTTGTTGAAATTATTAAAACCAGCAACGTGATTACTACACCAATATACAGGGCAGCACACAATATTATTTTAGAGGCCCAATATCATTTTAGAGGACCAATTTTCAGGGCAATTACATTCGGTTCTGTACTAAACTTTTTCAAAAATTCGGTGAACCTGAACCGAACCAAATCTCCAGTGGTTCGCTCATCTCTATGGCCGTTAAACTGATGTCTATGTAAAATAACTAAATTGTGTCTGGTTCAGAAGACCAAAATTGCCCTGGTCCTGAAGTAGTTAAATAAGACTGTCACACAGCCTTGGAGGTTGTTTCTGCAGTAAAAGAAATGTTCTTGATGATGATTTGATTTTTTTTTCTAGCTATTCTTTAATAGCTTAAAACGACATTCCAGTGAAAATACTTTCTTCATATTAGCCATCTCTTTCATGTGTGCATGACCAGTGTTGTCTTTCTAGCTTTATTACATTTTTATAGAAAGATGAAGGAACTGTGGCTGCAAATGTGAATGGTGACCCCCTGCTCTGTTTTTAAGTCCCAGTGTAATGTGGGGGAGGGTCGTTATGCAGAGGAACTGTACATCTGTCTGCCTATAAAAAGATTTAGGTGCTAATAAAAATTCCTTACTGTGTAAGGAGTCACATTGAAGCCTTCTAGTCATGCAGTGGCCAGGTTTCGGAGGGCCCCAACGCTATGCTGGGTCACCCAGACACCTTTGAGGTGTTATCACCAGGGGCTGATTACCATGGGCCCGGGGCTGTTCACATAACTTGGGACCCCCACACATACACACACTATATATATATATATATATACATACACACTATATATATATACATATACACACACACTATATATACAAGATATGTACACACAATATATATACTGTACATATACACGCTATATATACAGTATATACACACACAATATATACACACACTATACATACACTATATATACAGTATATACACACACTATATATACATATACACACTATATATATATATACACACACACACACACTATATATAAACACACACTATATATATACATAAACACACTATATATATATATATATATATATATATATATATATATATATATACACACATACACATACACTATATACACACTATATAAGCACACATTATACACACAATTACTCTTGTTATCTTCTGTCATGAAGCCTGGTTAGGTGAGGTGGGCCATTACCTTGCTGTCCCATCCCAGGAAGACAGAGCTTCTTATTTTTCTTTCATGTTTTTTTATACAGTTGTTTTCAAAATTATTCAACCCCCACTGAAATTGAGTGTTTTGGCCAGTTTGACATTGATTTTGATCATTTCCGTCATCTTGTTTACAATTAAATCACAGAGGCACTTGTAAGTCAGACAAATATAACATAACATTTATAATGAAATAACCACAAATGTTTTTTCTGTGCTCACATCATCATCAGTTTTAGTCAACCCCCAAGTGACATTCAATCTTAGTACTTAGTACAACATCCTTTTCCAGTTATAGCAGCTTTTAAACAAGTGTCTTGCAGCGATCTACGGGTATCTTCGCCCATTCTTCATGGGCAAAAGCCTCCAGTTCAGTCACATTCTTAGGCTTGCGCGCTGCAACTGCTTTCTTTAAGTCCCACCAGAGGTTCTCAATCGGATTTAAGTCTGGTGACTGCGATGGCCACTTCAAAATGTTCCAGCCTTTAATCTGCAACCATGCTCTAGTGGACTTGGAGGTATGCTTGGGATCATTGTCCTGTTGAAAGGTCCAACGTCTCCCAAGCCTCAGGTTTGTGACGGACTGCATCACATTTTCATCCAATATCTCCTGGTACTGAAGAGAATTCATGGTACCTTGCACACGCTGAAGCTTCCCTGTACCTGTAGAAGCAAACAGCCCCAAAGCATGATTGACCCCGCCATGCTTCACAGTAGGCAAGGTGTTCTTTTCTTCATAGGCCTTGTTCTTCCTCCTCCAAACATAGCGTTGATCCATGGGCCCAAACAGTTCTAATTTTGTTTCATCAGTCCACAGAAGACTATCCCAAAACTTTTGTGGTTTGTCCACATGACTTTTGGCATACTGCAGTTGACTCTTCTTATTCTTTGGAGACAGCAAGGGGGTGCGCCTGGGAGTTCTGGCATGGAGGCCTTCATTACGCAGTGTGCGCCTTATTGTCTGAGCTGAAACTTCAGTACCCGCATCTGACAATTTTTTTTTTCAGTTCCTCAGCAGTCACACAGGGACTTTTCTCCAGTTTGCGCTTCAGGTAGCGCACAGCAGTCGAAGTCAGCATCTTCTTTCTGCCACGACCAGGTAGCGTTTCAACAGTGCCCTTTGCCTTGAATTTGTTAATGATGCTTCCTATGGTGTCTCTTGGTATGTTTAACATCTTTGCAATCTTCTTATAGCCATTGCCCTTCCTGTGAAGAGAAATCACCTCTTCTCTTGTCTTCCTGGACCATTCTCTTGACTTCACCATGTCTGTAAACACACCAGTAAATGTCTAGAAGGAGCTGAGTATCACAGTCATTTTACATCTGCCTAGTTGGTGCTTATTATGCTTGATTGCTGCTCCTTGACATCCACAGGTGTTTTCAATACCTGATCGAAAACACTTGAATAAACCTCTGTTCTTAAGAGCGGTCGTCTTTAAGGGGTTGGGGAATAATTGTGGCAATGAAGAAATCACTAAAAAAAACATTTAATACTGTGTTACAAAAACAATTGATGTCATTTTAGTTGCATTTGGTTCTTTAAAAAGTCCTTGTAAGATTTCATTCTGAACACAATTACAAATGTACACTAAATTCCCTAAAACCCTTTACAGCATTGGGGGTTGAATAATTTTGAACACAACTGTACAGGGAGAACTTCTGGGGGGAGCAGAAAACAGGTCTCCTGGATTCTTCCTAATTTGCTCTCCAACACTAGTGGCTGAATTTAGCTACAAGGTAAATAAAGGATAAGCAGCACTACAAATTCCAGCATGGGAATAAGAGAGGGACCTTTAGTAAGGGTGGTGGTGCTCGCAGATAGAGATCCTGGCCAAGAGTCCCGTCATTAGGTAAAAATGTGCAGAAGTCCGCAGCACTCCTGCAGTAATGAAAAAATCCGGTCTTTTATTCAACCAGCAGCATAATTACAGCGACGTTTCGACCACCTCTGGTCTTTATCAAGCAGGGCCAGAACACTGCTAGGGCTATAAATAAAACAGCCCTTGCCCTACGCTTTACAGCGCAGGCCAAGGGACAGCATTAGAGTTTGAAATGTCAGGGGGCTGAGTGGGAGGAGAAGGGGATATGTCCAGGCTCTGAACCCAGACAACTGCTTTAAAGGGCATCTGTCAGCAGTTTTGTACCTATTACGCTGGCTGATCTGTTACATGTGCGCTTGTCAGCTGAAGACATCTGTGTTGGTCGCATATTCATATGTGCCCGCAATGCTGAGAAAAATGATGTTTTAATTTCTGCAAATGTCTCTAAGAGCAACGGGGGCATCTACAACTAGAGGCTCCCTGTCTACTTTGACAGGGCCTGGCAGTGAAAATGTCATCACAACTGGCCGACTGGCTTTTTGGGAGAAATAATGCCGGCTAGGAATCTTCCAACGAGGCTGAGGGCACACCATTGGCTCCCTATAGGCAGCAGATTCTACTAAATAGTACGACAGCAACTGCACCGCCAGCAACTGGGAATTAAGCTTGCGCACCATTTAATTGCTTGGCACATGAAGTTGTTTCCTGGCCGTGCATTCCGTTATCGATGGCTGACGATGAAGCGGAGCAGAAGGAGGCTGAGAGGGAGAAGCAGAAAGGGATGATGACGATGTGAAAGACACTGTACTGCTTGTGGATGTGGCCTGGCTGCAGCAAGGGGCACCGGGAGAAAGAGTGAACTGCTGCGGTGGCTGGCTGACACCTCTGTTTGCTCACAGAATGGGGTGATGCCACTTTATGTGGTTTAACAGATCTGTGGTGCCTACTTTTGTGTTTACCTGCACATGTTTTATTTTGCTTTTGCACAGCTTGAACAAGACAATACCTTTGTCTTCGGGCAGCACAGAGAAAAACTGCTACCCTGCTACAGGGCTACCCTGTCTATTGGTGTAGTAATCACGTATATATTTGCAGCTAGTTTGAATATAATCAGTCCCCCCACCCCCCACAAAAAAAAAAAAAAAAACATGTTTGTGAACACATCAAAAAAGGGAAACTGATTTTGGCCTTAATTCCCTAATAGATACTTTTGTGTGCTGGCCTGTGCATTGGTGTTAATCACCTATATGCTTGTTTAATTAAATTGAACAAGTCACAAAAACATTTAAATTCCAATAGTGTAGAAATAGAATTCAGGGAAATGGACAATTGAGGCCTGATGCTCAATTTCTCGTTAACACACACAGGTAGATTGCTCTATACCTTGTGTCTTGTAGTTATCACATATATGCTGGTTTAATTACATTTAACAATGCCAAAAAAAGTTCCAACTGCATGGAAACACGTAAAAAATACATAAATGAGCTTCTTGAGGTGTGACGCTGAATTTCAATTTAACACAGAGGTAGATTGCTGCCACATCGTGGGTATTGCTGCAGTAATAATGTATATATGCTATTCAGGGGCATACATAGAAATCACTGGGCCCCATGAATCTGACCCATAGCACCCCTTAGGATACGTGCACATCTGCTGCAGAGGTTCCAGCAGAAGCCTCCCTTGCAGATTCTGGCAAAAACAAAGGGCAAAATACTGCTGCATGCTGGATCTCAACTGACTCCATTATTGTGAATGGGATCTGGCAGGAGCCAGCAGTGTTTGGCATATGCTGGATCTGGTGACTCTGGTATTTTGCTAGTAGGCTGGAACAGAATACCCAAATCACAAGTGACTACCTAGCCTTACCCGATGAACTGTGCCCGCTGCTGCTACTTTTTATATAGTGTGTCAGCATTCCCCCATGGACTGTGCCTGCTCCACCTCCTCCTTAATGCTGACTTACTGTTTGTGCTGCTGGCAGAGCACAAGTCAGGGCCTGGGGCAGATCTTCACAGAGCTGGACTGGAGTCTGGGACATTTTACAAAGTACAGACTAGGAAAACTAGAGGAATGGTCAAACATCTGGCAACTAAAATTTAATGTCGATAAGTGCAAGATCATGCACCTGGGGCGTAAAAACCCAAGAGCAGAATATAAAATCAGTGATACAGTACTAACCTCAGTATCTGAGGAAAGGAATTTAGGGGTCATTATATCAGACGACCTAAAGGTGGGCAGACAATGTCATAGAGCAGCAGGTAATGCCAGCAGAATGCTTGGGTGTATAGGGAGAGGCATTAACAGTAGAAAGAGGTAGGTGCTCGTGCCGCTCTACAGAGCACTAGGGAGACCTCATTGGGAGTATTGTGTGCAGTACTGGAGACCATATCTGCAGAAGGATATTAAAACTTTGGAGAGAGTTCAGAGAAGAGCTACTAAACTAGTACATGGATTGCAGGAAAAAACTTACCAGGAAAGGTTAAAGAACCTTAACATGTATAGCTTGGAAGTAAGAAGAGACAGAGGGGATATGATAGAAACTTTTAAATACATAAAGGGAATCATCACGGTAAAAGAGGAGAGAATATTTAAAAGAAGAAAAACTGCTACAAGAGGACATAGTTTTAAATTAGAGGGGCAAAGGTTTAAAACTAATATCAGGAAGTATTACTTTACTGAGAGAGTAGTGGACGCATGGAATAGCCTTCCTGCAGAAGTGGTAGCTGCAAATACAGTGAAGGAGTTTAAGCATGCATGGGATAGGCATAAGGCCATCCTTCATATAAGATAGGGCCTGGGGCTATCCATAGTATTCAGCATATTGGGCAGACTAGATGGGCAAAATGGTTCTTATCTGCCGACACATTCTATGTTTCTATGTTTCAGACACAGAAAACTAAAGGATTTAATCCAGTTACAACTGATGTTTGATGTTTGCTGCAGAACCTCCTAATATACACCTCAGCTTCTGCAGAACCTCATAACACACACCTCAGCTGCTGCAGAATCTCCTAATATACACCTTAGCTGCTGCAGAACCACCTAATAGACACCTCAGCTTCTGCAGAACCTCCTAATACACACCTCAGCTGCTACAGAACCTCATAATACACACCTCAGCTGTGGCAGAACATCATGACACACACCTCAGCTGCTGCAGAACATCATAACACACCTCAGCTGCTGCAGAACCTCCTAATACACACCTCAGCTGCTGCAGAACCTCATAATACACACCTCAGCTGTGGCAGAACATCATGACACACACCTCAGCTGCTGCAGAACATCATAACACACCTCAGCTGCTGCAGAACCTCCTAATACACACCTCAGCTGCTGCAGAACCTACTAACACACAACTCAGCTGCTGCAGAACCTCATAATACATACCTGAGCTGCTGTAGAGCATACTAACACACACCTCAGTTGCTATAGAACCTATTATATTAGTACTAACACACGCTTCAGCTGCTGCAGAACATCATAACACACACCTCAGCTGCTGCAGAATCTCCTAATAGAAACCTCAGCTGCTGCAGAACCTCCTAATGCACACCTCAGCTGCTGCAAATCCTCATAATACACACCTCAGCTGTGACACAACATCATGACACACACCTCAGCTGCTGCAGAATATCATAACACACCTCAGCTGCTGCAGAACCTCCTAATACACACCTCAGCTGCTGCAGAACCTCATAATACACCCTTCAGCTGCTGCAGAACCTCCTAATAGACACCTCAGCTGCTGCAGCAAAAACTCCTAATACACACTTTAGCTGATGCAGAATGTATTAACACACACCTCAGCTGCTACAGAAAGTCCTAATTCACACCTCAACTGCAGCAGAACCTCCTAATACACAGCTCAGCTGATGCCGAACCTCCTAATACACACCTCAACTGCAGCAGAGCCTCCTAATACACATCTCAGCTGCTGCAAAACCTACTAACACACAACTCAGCTGCTGCAGAACCTCCTAATACATACCTCAGCTGCTGCAGAATGTACTAACACACGCCTCAGCTGCTATAGAACCTCCTAATACACCTCAGCTGCTGCAGAACCTACTAACACACAACTTGGCTGCTGCAGAACCTCCTAATACATACCTCAGCTGCTGCAGAACATACTAACACACACCTCAGCTTCTATATAGAACCTCTTAATAGACACCACAGCTGCTGCAGAACCTCATAATACATACTTCAGCTGCTGCAAAACCTCATAATATACAACTCAGCTGCTGCAGAACCTCCTAATACACACCTTAGCTGCTGCAGAACCTCCTAATACACACTTCAGCTGCTGTAGAACCTAATACTTTACAACTCAGCTGCTGCAAAAACTCCTAATACACACCTTAGCTGCTGTAGAACCTCCTAATACACACCTTAGCTGCTACAGAACTTCATAATACACACTTCAGCTGCTGCAGAACCTCCTAATAGACACCTTAGCAGCTGCAGAACCTCCTAATACACACCTCAGTTACTGCAGAACCTCATAATACACACCTCAGTTACTACAGAACCTCATAATACACACCTCAGCTGATGCCAAACCTCCTACTACACACCTCAACTGCGGCAGAACCTCCTAATACACACCTCAGCTGCTACAGAACCTCCTAATACACACCTCAGCTGCTGAAAAACCTACTAACACACAACTCAACTGCTGCAGAACCTCCTAATATACACCTCAGCTGCTGCAGATCTGTTATTTTAGACGGAAAAAGTCCTGCACGCAAAACGGAAAACTAAGCTGTGATGTGAACCCAGCCAAGAAAAGAGAACTACAACTCACAGCATGTCCAGATTATTATAGGGTATCATCCAGTTTTACTAGATGAGAGCATTAAAAGGAAATGACTATAACCCCCAGTATGGCTAGACTTATTATGGGGCATCAGTATACATTACAGAGAGGGGGTATAAGAGGAGAGAACTACAACTCCCAGCATTACCAGACTGTACTAGGGCATAGGTTGAAATTACATAGAAAGGGATATATTAGGACAGAACTACAATTCCCAGCATTACCAGACTGTACTAGGGCATACTTTGAAATTACACGGAGAGGGATATAATAGGATAGAACTACAACTCCCAGCTTTTATAGGATGTTATATGGGTTATTCCAAAACACTACTAACATCTCCTCCAGGCACAACACAGAAGCGCCACCCCCTGACAGCGACATCCCACAGGTTTTTCACCAGTTTTCTATACTGGTCACATGATAATGACATCAGCAAAGGTCCTTCAGACTTGGCTGCTCTGCTATGTCTTGGCTTCCTGCACTGGTCCCATGCTGATGACATCGCCAATGGTCATTCTCCGCGTTCTATATTCTCCTCTCATAGGTAGCTGTATAGGTGTAATAAGTGGGCGTAGCCAATCCTCTACTGCGGATCCCCTTCCCCCAGGGGCCCCATAGCAGCTGCATGGTCTGCCTTTATTGAAGGTATGCCACTTATACTGCTTAAATAAATTGATAGACCCCCCCGTGTGGAAACTAAAAAGACATAAATGAACACTGGTAGATTGCTGCCACACTATAGATATTGCTGCAGTTCACTCATCCTTGTACAGTATATGCACTCAATACTTGGTTGTTGCTCACTTAGCATGAATTTCTGCATGCGACGTTGGATGGAGGAGATCAGCTTGTGGCATCGGTGAGATGTTATGGAAGCCCAGGTTGCTTTGATAGTGGCCTTTAGCTTGCCTGCGTTGTTGGGTCTGGTGTCTCTCATCTTCCTCTTGACAATACCTCATAGATTCTCTATGGGGTTTAGGTCAGGAAAGTTTGCTGGCCATTCAAGCACAGTGATACCGTAGTTATTATATCAGGTATTGGTACTTTTGGCAGTGTGGGCAGGGGCCATGTCCTGCTGGAAAATGAAATCAGCATCTCCAAAAAGCTTGTTAGCAGAGGGAAGCATGAAATGCTCTGAAATCTCCTGGCAGAAGGCTGCGCTTTATTAATGACCTTTTGCTGCTTACCCTCCTTGTGGAGGGTGTCAATGACTGTCTTCTGGACAACTGTCAAGTCAGCAGTCTTCCCCATGATTGTGTAGCCTACTAAACCAGACATAAAGGCTTAGAAAACCTTTGCAGGTGTTTTGTGTTGATTATCTAATTAGCGTGTGACACCATGAGTCTACAATATTGAACTTTTTCACAATATTCTAATTTAATGAGATACTGACTTTTGGGTTTTGATTAGCTGTAAGCTATCATCATCAACATTAAATGGAGCCTGTCGTCAAAGTTATGCTGACCTCACTGAGGGCAGTATAAAATAGTGAGAGAAATGCTGATTTCAGCGGTGTGTCACTCATCAGCTAAAAATAAGTGTTTGCTGAGAACCAGCATCATAATCATTGCAGCCCAGGCCTGGAAAAGAGTCAAATCTACCTGAGAAGAGTCATGGTTATTCCTAATCTCCTGCTCTCCCGCCCATCTGCTGATGATTGGCAGTTCTCTCCTAGAGAGAAAGGGAGAAAACTAGGTAGAAGCCGGTCAGTCATCGGCAGGTGGGCGGGAGAGCAGGAATTCATGAATAACCAGGACTCGTCTCAGGTGACTCTTCTCTAGGCCCAGTCTGCAATGGTTGTGATGTTGGTTCTCGGAAGCCACTTACCTTTAACTTATAAATGACAGACCGCTGAAATCAACCTCACCTGTCTCTACTTTATGCTGGTGTTAGTATGGGCAGCATAAAAGTGATGCAGGTTCCCTTTAAAAGAATTAAACACTTGAAATAGATCACTCTGTGTGTAATTAATCTATATAACACTTATAATTAACTTTTAGATGATATTCTAAGTTTCTATATTTTCATGGTTTTGTACAAATGTATTCAGAGCCAGAAGTTTATTTTTTGTGTGCAAGGGTTTTGTTTTGTTATAGTGACCAACTTTTGTTCCTGTTTTTGAGAGAGAGAATAAAAAAAGAAAATTATGGTTGTGGCATTACCAAATATGGGAGCCCCTCTCTCTAACCACTTAGAAGCCATGAATATTTGAGGGGTTAAACCAGCAGGATGAGAGTTGTCTCCAATCCCAGTCGTTGAAGCAGAGTTTCAGCTTTTATATACCGATGGCATCCACTGCAAATGGTGCAGGCAAAGGAGCACCAGCGTGGTAACTGTTTGGCAGATATATCACCAAGTGGTTAAAGAACCAGAAAATGTCTCATGAAAGAAAATGGTAATAATAATAACAATAATAAATAATAATAAATGAATATATTTACAAAGCAAAATATGCTAAAATAATGGAGGATTTTTCATGCTTTTACCAATTTTACTGAAGACATGCATCCTATCACACTATTGATGGACTTGCTACTAAGACCCATACCCATGTGAAATAGTACCTGCCTTATAAATACACAAATAACCCCAAAATTAACTGCATGAATTTAAAACTGTATATTCAACCATTTCAATTCCCACCACATCCTGTGCTATCTGACTGATCCTTCCTGAAACTGAGGCAGTGAAGTCAACTTCTGAATGATTTGCTTGCATGCATCAGACACCACTGTAGTGGTCTCAGCAGTATATGGAACCCAACGATTAGTTGCAGTGGTCACATGATTTCTGTAGCCAAACAAAGTCTATAGGGGAGGATCTGAGTGGCCACTCTGGAAGAGGCCATGGATAAAATGGGTCAAGTAAACATTATTTTATGACAATTTCTGACATCTGAATCATTTTGAATATTTTGGACACGTTTGGGAGGGTCATGTTGGTGAGGGTTACAAGTCATGATTTCCTTTCTATAGCACAGGAATGGTCAGTGCATCGGGCATCATCATTAGTGTTATCTCTATGGGATATCCTCAAATCAGGACCTGCTGTGAGTCAACATGGCAAATACTAAGTTAAAGTGCCTCCTCCTACAACACCTTATACTTCACTGTTGAAATCATGTTTTTGTTTTTCAGTGGAATAGTTTTAATTGCTTTATACTTGGGGATCGGTGTTATATCAAAGAGGATTTTTTTAAATGTTTGTGTCCTTAGAGCATAAAAGAAAATCGAGAGATCCGTCAAATGGTTTTCTTTATCTAGTAAAAGTATACCACAAAGTACAAATACCTAGACAGTAGAACATTATCAACAGAAAGATAAAAGCTCATTGAAAATGCAAGGTTGAATAAATATTATGGCAGAAATAGAATTTATAAAACTGTCAAGCACAGAGTTGGTTAGCAAGAGGTACCCTATTCACTTGAAGAGCTGAAAGTAACAACTGGGGACATAGTGAAATAAAACTATTGCAGTGGAAGATCTTTCATGAGGAAAAAGGGGGATGGAGGGAACCCACTCACGTTGGTCTTGTGTAATGAATCAAAGTGGCTAGATCTTCCCAAAAGAATTATGCTCAACTCTTAAAAGGGTTTTGCCATGATCGATGTAAAAAATTAAAATCAGACATCATATAGCACAGTCAATACCTTTCTAACAAAGCTAGAACCAGCTCACACGGATCCAGAGATCTCCACATTCACTGCTCCAATTGCTCTGCTACATTATCTTTGGCCTGGCAGCTCAGGGGGCATGTCCTTTCCTCTGCAGCTCTCTCTCTGGAATTGCCATAGCTTCTAACAGAACATATGGCTGCTGGAAGTTGAGGATTTAAACTGAGCACGTTCAACCAGCTCAGTGAGATGGACAAAAAATAAGGAGAAGAACAAACAGCAGGTGGCGCTACACAGATATATATATTTTTTTAATAGCTCACTGGCTATAGTACATTTTTCATTACATACAAACACAAAAATATTCATATTTGAAAAATGTAGAATATTTTTCATGACACAACCCCTTTAAAGGAGCATTCCAGGATTTTGATATTAACGGTCTATCCTTAGGAACCTCAGGGGTCAACACCCCCACCGATCAGCTGTTTCAGAGGAGCTCTGGCACCAGAACTACACAGCTCCATTTATTATGCAGTGGACAGAGCTAAAAACTACAGCGCTGCTCCCATTCACTTCAGTGAGAGTACCCCTGACATTACCGGCTTGCTAATTGCAGCTTTAATTCCCCTCGTTAATTATAACTAATTATTTGGAGCTATAAAGCAATATTTAATTGCTGCTGTTTTGTATCACCCACTTTATAAGGAGCAGCTATCAAGTTCTGAACTTACTCCCCTAGCTCCAGAGCTCCTCTTCAGGTCTAGGCCGCACTGCACTGGGTCCTGACACCATCCAGAAGTCTGGTCTGGAGTTAGGAAAAATGGTGGAGACTATAAACATGGCGTGGCACGGGGGTTGGAGGGGAAGGGTTTGGGGTATGTTTCCAGAACAGTGGAGAATCTATGGTCTACCTAATCTGCCACTGACTGTGCTTTAGGGGTTAAATGGCCGGAATTTGAGTTTTCTCTATAGGAATGAGTTAAGTAAATGAAATAATAATTCTGTCATTCAGGTAACGCTATTGTTACTTAGCTTTCCTTTGTCTACTCTTACATTTTATGCTTCTGAAGCCACTTGCTCACCTTTTGTTCTGGCAGACTGCAAAAATTCATATAATGCTAAGTAGTCGCAACATTTCTTATTCTATTTTCCCCAGATTTTTTTTTTCATTAAGCACTTAAGTTATAGTCGAGAGGTATTTTGCTTATGTGGCCTGACCAGAAAAAAGCTCTTCTGCAGTTTTTCAGAGCTGTACTCCCTTTTTCTTTCCATCCTCCAGAACTCTTTACATAAAGCAAGACAAGATAGTGAGTATTTAAAAGCTAGTCTAGCCACGTACAGGTGGCAACATCGCATTTTTGGGGTCATGGCCAATTAGATAAAATGAGTATAACTGCGTAAGTTTCAGATGTAGAATAGTCAGCCCTGTCTTTACATCTCCCCTAATCCAGATTCTTTTGCCCTCCATTGACAACTGCATGTTTTAAATAATCTCTGTATGTCAAGGATACTGTTAACGGTTTGCAGATTGTATGTGTAATAGGGGTGAGCCTCAAGTAATTCTTCTCTTGTCCCCTTGCAAAGTAATGCTGTGTGGATGTGTCCTTAAGAATCGTGTATTAATACATAATGTGTGCCTTCTAAGCAGTGTCGGACTGGGGTGCCTAGGGCCCACCTGTGGAAATCATTCTAGGGGCCCACCCTACAGCTGCCATAAACGGAAATATTACTTGTTCATTTTTTGGCCTTACATACATGAATCTTTGCAGTTTTGTACATAATATAGTGTTCAAAACAGAACGGTATTGTGCACTGCACTATATCAAAGAGTTTATCATTAAGCAACTCATTGTAGTTGATAAATTAACCGTTATTTACAGTCAGTAGTAGTTTGGACAGCACTCACACATGGAAATTCTTTATCCTTGATGAACCACCCTTTCCCTCAGCCATTCTAAACAATATTTAAAGTAAAGCAAATGTTTGGCAGCATCTTCAAATGGAAAAGTGTACTGGAGTAAATAGGCCGCCATGTAACCATCCGTATAGGGTCTTTCTCAAGTGCCTTGACTACTTGAGTAAGACCCTATAGGAGTCAAAACCTGGTGATTCACTCCAGTAAACTTTTTCATTTGAAGATGCCGGAAAACATTTGCTTTACTTTAGGCTGACAGTTATTTTTTTCTGTCTTTGCTATCATGGTGGTATCTAAGGATGAGCGAATTTCATATTTTTAAATTCGTTTGCGGTTTGTTTTGTGGTATTTAGTGAATTGCGTTATGGATTCCGTTACTACGGACTATAATGCAATTCCATGATGGAATGCATAAGGAATGCCTTTAGTGGAATTCCGTTATTCATTCCACCATAATAGAGGACCCCATGAGATAAAATTGACCTGTTCTCTTCATTCTGTGGGTCAGTATGATAACAGTGATACCACATTTATATAGTTTTCTGGATGTCGTTTTTACGGTGTTCCCTATGAGATCGAACTGACCTGTTCCCTTCATTCCCTGGATCCGCACTTTTCAGTGTTGATTGACAGGGTCAGGCCTGCGTTCGGCTCCTTTTGCCGGTCCTGTGTGCTGGGGAAATCTTGCGACTGCGCTAATCCGTTCAGTTTTTGTCGCAGGCATAGTGAAGGGCGCAAGATTTCCCCAGCACACAGGGCCGGCAGGAGGAGACGAACACTGGAGAGAGCTTGATCTGATATTCATGGGCTATCCTAAGGACAATCCATCAATGTTCTGATCCCAGAAAACCCCTTTAATTTTTCCACCATAAAATCACCCGCTGAAATCTGGGGCTGACCCTCAAGTTTCTAACGCAATTTTGCATTTTGGATGTACATGCGGCTTTAGCCCTATCAATGGGGAACATGCCCCCTCTTGACACAGTCATTGAAATCAGTGCAGTTTTCAGCACGTGAACTCTGCTGGGTGAGAGAGCCCTTAGGCTAGTTTCACACTAGCAGCAGAATTCCGGCAGACTGTTCCTGCAGGGAATGCGGCCGGTTCTCCACCAGTCCCCATTATATTATTGTGGCTGGACAGAGATTTACAAACTTCTGGCAGAGCCATAATATATTCAGATCTGCCATGCTGTTCTCTGCCGCAACAGAGTGCCGGAACTCTACCTCTAGTGTGAAACTAGTCCAGCTCATCAAAATGAGGTTCTGTCGCAACTAAGATGAGTGTGGTAAGGAAACATCTACCTGTTATTATGTACACACACAAACATTTACCTTGCCAATCTGATCGGCAAACTGAAATGAGCATGTTAACATTCATATTCCATAGTAGGTAATTTTTTCATTGCTATTTTTTTTTTGTGGGTGGTATATAGCAGTACAATGTAAAATAAGGCCTTGACAACTATGCTTGTGCAAAAAAGAAAAAGAAAAAAGAATATAATATTATAATGGAAATCAAGAATGTTTTTTGAATAGATCATTGTATAGAGGAATAAAAAAATAGGCTAATGTTATGTTATCTAGTTTAAAGGGAACCTGTCATCAACTTTGTACTGCTCATACGAACGGCCGCATAACATAGAGACAGGTAAGTTTATTTCAGCAGTCTGTCATTTAAAAGTAAGTGGTTGCTGAGAACCAACATCACAATCATTGCAGACTGGGCCTGGAAAAGAGTCACGGCCACCTGAGAAGAGTCCTGGTTATTCATGAATTCCTGCTCTCCCGCCTACCTGCTGATGACTGACAGGCTTCTACCTAGTTTTCTCCCTTTCTGTCTAGGAGAGAACTTCCAATCATCAGCAGATGGGCGGGAGAGCAGGAGATTATAATAACCAGGACTCTTCTCAGGGAGATTAGACTCTTTTCCAGGCCTGGGCTGCAATGATTATGATGCTGGTTCTCGGCAACTACTTACTTTTAGCTCATGAGTATGACACACCGCTGAAATCAGCATTTCTGTCAATATTTTATGCTGACCTCAGTGAGGTCAGCATAAGGTTGATGACAGGTTCCCTTTAAAATCATTCTATATAATATGCAGTTAACTCTTTCAGTCTAGCAGAAGTGATTGCCTGATAATTGTATCTATAACAGGGGTCAGCGACCTTTTTTATATGACATGCCAATTTAAAAATACAAATAAAAAATTAAAGCTGAAGTTCTCAGTGTGCCGTGAGGTACAAGAAAGACATATAACACAAACTGTATGTGACATAAACCAAGGTATGGGGACCAGAATATAGGGGACCCCACCACCACCACCACCACCACCAACCATATACTTACTTAGTCAATTTAACTGATTGAATGAAGGCTTCCCTCCCCCTCCACTGTCAGTAAATGTATTGTTGGGGTTAACCCTCACATAATGGTCCCCCATATATTGGTATGTGAATTGTCTTGCATGGTAATGCCAATCGTGGACATTTAAACCCCTCAGATGTCATTGTCAAATGTGACCACGGCATCTGAAAGGCCAATAATCTGGAGGCTATGCTTGCTAGGCAGGAACACCTCCCCCGGAGATCAGGGAAGGCATCTAGGCTTATTACGAGTATATTCCAATTCAGGTCTGCAGGTGTCAGCCCTGTATTGGAATATACCGATCTCTGTATATTGTAATGGGTAACATTCCAATACTTTAAACAAATTGCAATCTAATGACTGCATATTGGGGTCTAAAAAATCTAAATCTAAAAAAAAAAAATTGATAAATCACCTCCTTTCGTCAAAATTGACATAAAATTAAACAATAAAAAATAAACATCATAGGCATTGCTGTGTCTGCAAATGTCCACCCTATTAAAATATATAAAAAAAAACATTATCCCATGCGGTCAATGGTGTAATGGAAAAAAATTTGGCCAATTCAATGTTTTTTCATCACTTCACCTCCCCCAAAAAATTGAATAAAAAGTGATTAAAAATTCTTACTCACCCCAAAATAGTATCAATAAAGAATACAGATCGTCCTGCAAAAAAAAATTGCCCTCACACTGCTCCAAGGAGATGGTCAGGATATAGCGATGAAAAGAAAAAAACATTTATTTCCAAAGTTTTTATTTCTTTTTCAGTATTAAAACACAAGAAAATCTATAGAAATATCATTACCATAATCATCCTGACCCATAGAATGAAGGTAACTTAACAGTTTTACCGCACAGTGAACACGGTAAAAACAAAACCCACAAAACTGTGGCAGAATCGTTAATTTCTAACGATAATTTGTTTTCCCTTAGTCCTAACAGCAGCACAGATGGGGTTAACCACCCCCCGTGGACTGGCAGGCCCAGCGGAATGTTTAATGAGCCCAAGACTAATAACTCAATTTAACAATTAAGTATCTCCTTAAAAGGAGGAAGTCAACCCCCAGCCCACTGTGTTTATAGTAAGAAAAAAAACTAGACTTATTAGGGTGGGAAATTTGTGTGCTGCTGTTAGGACTAAGGGAAAACAAATTATCGTTAGAAATTAACGATTCCCTTACGTCCTACCAGCAGCACAGATGGGGAGATAGCAAGAAGAAACCCCTAGTGAGGGCCTTCCTGCCTGGCAGAACTAAGAATAGTCTGCCCAAAGGCCAAAAACTCAGCTAGACTGGCATCTAGTCTATAATGGGAGATGAATCTCGATTCAGAGCTCCAGGAGGTAGCTTTGCAAATCATGTTGAGAGGCAGAAGACTCCTCTCGGCAAAAGAAGAAGCCACAGCTCTAGTAGAGTGGGCCTTCACGAATCCCGGAGGGTCCAGAGATTGGAAACAAAGGATTCCTTAATAGCCTACTCAATCCACCGACTGATGGAAGGTTTGGATGCCTTACAGCCTTTAAACTTACCGGCAACAGGATTAGCAGATTCTCATCTTTCCTGAACTCCTTGATCTATTCACATAGATCCGGAGACATCTCGAGACGTCCAGAGGATGTTCCTAGGAGGAGGTGGTAGATGTCGACAGAACCGGGAGGGATATCACCTGGTTGATGTTCTGGAAGGAAGGAACTTTAGGCCTAAGATACGGGAGGAATCTAAGAAGGTCCCGGTCATGTAAGAAAATGGTATAGGGCTCATGTGCTGAGAGAGCTTGAAGCTCAGAGACCCTCTTAGCCAAAGTCACTGCAAGGAGAAACACAAACTTCCAAGTGACGAACTTGATGTCCACCTCCTCTAACGGTTCAAAGGGGGGAGATGCTAACCCCCTGAGAACTACTGATAAATCTAATTGAAAAATGGGTCTCAGTACTGTAGACTTTAATCTTTCAGCTCCTTTAAGGAACCGTTTGATCAGCGGGTCCTGAGAAAAAAGCCTGTTAAGGCAAGCTGAGATGGCTGAAACTTGAACCTTCAGAGTAGAAGGGCAAGGCCTCTATCAAGGCCGTCTTGCAGGAACTGAAGGATAGCGGAGAGGGGCGGATCTGCAGACGCCACCTCAGTTGAGGTACAACAGGATGGGAATATCCTCATAATACGAGAGTAGGCTCTCTTGGTGGAGTCCGCTCTAGAATGAGACAGCGTTCTCAGGACCGACTCTGAAAGCCCTTCTATTCTGGGAGGGGACTGATCAACCTCCAGGCTGTCAGGTTGAATCTGTGCAGATCTGAGCAGAGGTGAGTGTCCCATGACACCAGGGTCTGCTGTGGGGGGAGCCTCCAATATTGTCCTCGACTCAACTGGGTGAGCTAGGTAAACCAGGATCTCTTCGGCCAAAACAGTATGATGGCTATCACCGAGGCCTGATCCTGACGGATTTTCATCAATACCCTCGGCATCATGGAAAACTGAGGGAAGATGTATGCCAGCTTGAACCTCCAGGATATTGACAGAGCATCTAACACCAGGGGGTTGTCCTCCCTGTAAAGATCCACCTCTGGCATACCCCACTTGAGGACTATCTGCTTGAATATCTCCGGATGTAAAGACTACTCCACCGATGGCAGACCACGGCTCAGCCGCTATCATATTGAGGGAGCCTTGGATGTGGATCGCAGATAAGTGGGAAAGGTACAACTCTGCCTAATCCAGAATCACCCCAATCTCTGACAGGAGGGGAAGTGATCTTGTGCCTGCTTGTTGATGTAAAGTACCTTTTGCCGCTTTGCTCCGGATCTGAGGGGCTAAGTGAAGGAGGGCTAGCCGGATAGCTTGAATCTCGCGGAAATTGGATGAAAGAAGCCACTCCTGAGGAAACCAGGTCCTGAGAACTGGAGTGTCATCTAGGTGAGCGTCCCAGCCTACTTGGGACACATCCGTAGTCAATATGACCCAGATTGGCTGGGTCATAGACTTCCCGTCTAAAAGATGGCACCATCTGAGGGAATACCGAGTTTGCCAAGACAGGGAGCACAGGGAGTTTAGCCCAGCAGGGCTGCCATTCCATTTGGAGAGGACCTCCGACTGTAGAGGGCGGATGTGCCATAGAGCCCAAGGGACTGCTTCCGCAGACGCTGACATGAGCCCCAACATCTTCATGAGAGTCCGGATTGGAACTCGCCGGGGAACGGAAAGGAACTTGCCGTGTTCTGAACCCGGGATCTTCTTTCTGGAGTCAACTGGAACGACATCCCAGTGGAGTTGATTATGAAGCCTAGATATCTTACTGAAGTCGACTGGCTCATGTTCGACTTCTGCCAGCTGATGATCCAACCTAGGCGGAACAGAAAGCAGATTCTTACCTGAAGAAGTTGGGTTAGGACCGCTAGAGCAGAGGCACCACCTTGGTAAAAGTGTGAGGGGCAGAAGAAATGCCAAAGGGAAGGGCAACAAACAGAAGATGCCTGACGACACCGGACACATGGACCGTGATCCTGAGAAGCAGGATGGATCGGGATGTGCAGATATGCATCCTTAACGTCCAGGGTTGCCATCACGTCTCCAGGATTAAGGACGTGAACTACTGACCTGATGGTTTCTATACGAAACTTCACCTTCCTTATAAACCGATTGAAATATCTCAGATCGATAATCATCCAGAGATCTCCTGAAGCCTTGGGAACCAGAAAAAACTGGTGAATAGATCCCTAGGCCCCGTTCTCCTGTTGGAACCTCCTCCAGAGCCCCCTTGCAAATGTAGTCCTGAATGTAGGCCTCCAGGATTGCCTGTTTGGCGGCTTGTAGAAGGTTGATCTTGACAAACCTGTCCAGAGGAATATAGGTGAGGTTGACTAAATAACCCTCGGAAATGTCTCAGATTCCACTCTTCTCAGAAGTGAGAGAGACAACCCCCGACGGGTACATGAAGCATAGGAGTGAGGAAGCTTATTGGCAGGACGGCAGGAGTAACAGGAATTAACCAAGAGCCTCGAAGAGGCCTGTAGTCAGGAGGTGGATTTTCCATCTTTGGCTCCTCCATGAGAGCACCTCAAACCCTTTCGCTGCGCTCTCCAGTCACTTCGAGAGCTTATTTGCTGGCCAGACCTACCACCGTGGTCTTGTCTGCCCTGCCCTCGAAAAGAACGCTGGGGAAGGCCCCCCAAGGTTCCCATCCAGCTCCGAACCGAACAAACGGCCGGGCCCGAATAGAAGGCCACACAAGCTGCACTTTGAGGAATTGTCAGCGACCCAAGGCTTAAGCCAAAAAGGCATATGGGCCGTCGACCCCAGGGCCATGCTAAATTTATTTTGCATATTACTGTTTCCCAGGGAGCTTTGCACTTTGGATTGCTGTGTTGAGACTCTGCGTTTTTTTTTGTGGCTGGTCTCCCTGAGATCAGCTATTGTTTTGCATGCTAAATATAGGCCCCTAACATCATTTGATAGTATTGTCACAGGGTGCCAAAGGTGCACTTGGTCTCCCATCAGCCACAGACCTGCTGCTTAGCTTCGGGAGCAAGAATCTGTGTTTGGCCTCGTTCCCAGGGCTTGCTTTGCTAGCGGGAATGCTCCCCCGCTAGCTTCAACTGGAGCTGTGCGGTATCGCACAAGAAGTCCCAAGCCAGGTTGATGGTCTTGAAGGCAGCCAGTATGTCGTCCTGGAAAAACCCTCTGGTTCACGTCAACTTGAATTTGATTCAGGCGAGACTGGCGGAACGTAGAGACTTCAGAAGCCGCTATGGCTGTGGAAGCGGAAGCCGCAGCTGCCTTATGACCCCGCACTTAGTGTGCACTCTGCAAGGGGGTCCTGCAGGCTAGACCCATCGTCTGCAGGAACCATAGTGCGCTTGGACAACTTGGCAATAGCCATGTCCACCTTGGGAATGAATCCACCAAGGGTTTAGCCATCGGGAACATGGATTTAAACTTCTTTGTTAAAACCGGACCCTCCAGGTTCTTTCCCCTCTGTAAACATGACAGAGAGGAGGGTCTCATCCGCTTTGAAGACACGAGGTGCCCGACTAGCAGGATCCGAAGGCTCCCCACGGTCAACATAAGACGCGACCTGATGGACTTGAGCAATTTCTGTGTCTTTTCAGGGGGGAAAAAACACGACGTCAGCTCCTCCTCATTCGAGGAGGAAGAAACTAAAGGGAGACCAAGAAGGTCTCTCTACTGGGACAGAGGTCTCCCAAGCTGGTATTAGCCCAGCCTTAAGCTGTTTACCTTCTGCCATCTCACGAGTGCAGGTATGATCAGCTTACAATAACTGTTGACTGCTGCAATGGTTGCAGGATAGATGCTTCCTCCTGGAATCCACTTTCCTGCCTTCCGAATCCCGCGGAGAAGACGTCACTGCGGGAAAAAAGGGGCAAGTAAAACATTTGTAAACCACCTATCTACGCAGGAAAGGTAGAAAAACAGACCGGAGGCAGCTGAGGACCGGAGGAAAAAAACACCACAAGTGGAACAACACCAATTTTAGGACTCGGATCTAGCTAAAAAAGCATATGCAGCCAGAGACCGAACTGGAGCACACAGCTTCCTAAAATAGGGGAAGGGGAGGGAAAGCCAATCCACCCTTCCCTCAGTAAATCCTCCACAGGAAGAAGCAAAGGAGAAAAAAACGCGAAAAAAATCGCATCCGCGATAAAAAAAAAATCTCATCTATAAAAGAATCGTGCCCGTGAAAAAATCGCGGCCGGATTACCCGAAAGGGACGCAAAAGGAGAATCCCCGTGTTACCTCCGGAAGATGGCGGCGCCCAGGGACCGAGAATCCTGGACCAAGGACGCCGCCAAAAAAATACCCCAGCCAGGCGCAATTGCTCGGGGCTGGCAGCAGATAAGCTGCTGGCCAAACTGACAAGGTACCTAGGAAAGGGCAACGCCATTACCCAAATGAAAAGAAGGCTCCCCGCACTTTCCATAAGAAAGGGGGGAACAAACCGCCTAGTCCACCGGGAGGACAGAAAAAAACACAGTGGGCTGGGGGTTGACTTCCTCCTTTTAAGGAGATACTTAAATGTTAAATTGAGTTATTAGTCTTGGGCTCATTAAACATTCCGCCGGTCCTGCCAGTCCACAGGGGGTGGTTAACCCCATCTGTGCTGCTGGTAGGACGTAAGGGAATTGTGCTTTTCCAATTTTCCATCACATTTGGAATTTTCCAGCTCTCCACCACATCATATGCAATATTAAATGGTGGCCTTAAAAAGTACAGCTTGTCCCACAAAAAACAAGCAAGCCCTTATATGGCTATGTGAACAGAAAAATAAAAAAGTTAGGGCATCAAACAATACAATAGAGGTGCATTTAAATCTTCTTTCATCAAATGATGATTAGATTACTCTTCAGACCCTGTCCCAGTCTAAAAGCAAAACTAAAAAGTGAGCTTCAGAAGACTTGCATGTGCTCCAGTATCTAATGTGATATAGAACTCAACAAGAAGTGGAATACAACCAATGCGATGAACGGCTCATTGAACCACGTCATTGAACCATTGAACTGTCAGTTGGTGCAAGTTTGGAAATGAATAGCTACATCCAGTATTAGTGACTAAGTACTTTATTACTGATATAATATACACTCTCAGAATTTTTTTGGGTGGGGGTTGGGGGTGGTAGATTTATCTACAATGAGATAGTATGGTTTAAAGAAACGAGGATTCTGCTGACGTTCTTAGTACAATAGGCTTATAGCCCTGGCCTCAGCATCATTGAATATGTGAAGAACTTTTACAATAACAATATCCCATAGACGTCTTTGGAAAAAATGAAAATGAATATACTGAGAAGAACAGAGACTGTAACAAAGGATAACTAAATACACATTAAAAGACTGAAAAATATGATGATATTTAGCTTCTGTGTGCATTTGTATTAAATGTTTTCTGCTGCTGTTTGAACGGATATTGAAGAAATTTAGAAATAAATTAAAGGGATTGTCTATGATTAGAAAAAAAAAATATTTTCTTCCCCAAAACAACTCTGATCTTGCCCATTGCTTGTGTTCGGTATACTAGTGCATCTACATTTACTTGAGTTCTTAAAGGGGTTGTCTCATCATGGACAATGGGGCATATTGCTAGGATATGCCCCCATTGTCTTATAGGTGCGGGTCCCGCCGCTGGGACCCGCACCTATATAGAGAACGGAGCCCCGCAAGGTGGTGGCTGAAGGACTCCGGTCCGGCAACCACCAAGCCGGGTCCCCATAGAAGCAAATGGGAGCATACCGCGCATGCACGGCCCCCTCTCCCATTTATTTCTATGGGGCTGACGGAAATAGCCTTGGCTATTTTCGCCGGCCCCATAGAAAATGAATTGAGGGCGGCTGCGCATGCGCAGTGCGCCCTCCTTCCCTTGCGGGGCTCTGCAGCATGCTGCGGTTTGCTCTCTGGTATGAGAACGGAATGTAATTTATTTTGGAGCACTCTGTTCTGTTCAGTTACATTTTGTCCCCATTGACAATGAATGGGGACAAAACTGAAGCGTTTTTTTACGGTTCCCTATGACGGATCTCAATACCGGAAAATAGAAACAATAGTGTGAAATTAGCCTTATTGGTGAGGGGTTTGTCTTGAAACGCAACATCATGTGCCCAACAAAAAAAAATAAAATACATTAAAAAATTTGGTGCATTTTTTTAAGTAAAATAAGCAAATAAATAGTGTAAAGTTAGACTAGACAGTGTAAAGATGCCCCAGATTTATTATCAATTACTGTATTTCTTTTAGGCTACATACACATGACTGTGGTGTTTTGCGGATCCACAAAACACGGATACTGGCCCACATGCGTTCCGCAATTGGCAGAAAATACCTATTCTTTTATGCAATTGCGGACAAGAATAGGACATGTTCTATTTTTACTTTGCAGGGCGATGGAACAGAACTACGGATGCAGACAGCACGCGGTGTGCAGTCAGCATTTTTTGTGGCTCATTTAAATGAATGGGTCCACTCTGCACCCGTTCCGCAAAACTGATTCATATATGCCCGTTTGGCCGTCATCCCAGTATACTGTATATACTTTACTTTTTCTAAGGCCTCATGCACACGAACGTATTTTCTTTCTGTGTTTGTTCAGTTTTTTTTGTGGACTGTATACGAAACCATTCATTTCAATGGGTCTGCAAAAAAAACAGAAGTTACTCCGTGTGTGTTCCGTTTCGCTAAAAAATAGAACTTGCCCTATTATTGTCCGCATTAACGACAAGGATAGTACTGTTCAATTAGGGGCCAGCTGTTCCGCTCAGCAAAATACGGAATGCACACGGATGTCATCCGTGTTTGTTGCGGATCCGTCGTGCATGAGCCTTAACTGTGTAGAAAAGTAGAGTGTAGAATTTTCTATGCACAAGCATCCTGCAAAAAATGTACTTTTTGAGAGATGGTTTATATCCATACCTGTTCATCTGAGCCTTCCATAGGAAATAAACCTCTGACAGAAGATTCAAGCGAGATGTGACTAGAGCCTAAATAAGCAAAAGGTTCCACTGTGGCTGTTGCAACTGTACTGTATAGCGAGAGTGCACATTAAAGGGGTTGTGCACCTTTGGGGGGGATTTGGCAACTCCCCAGACCTGAGAAGACCTGCGAAGGGAAGCATACTTACCTGCCTTCCTGCGCTGGGTCCCCGTTCCTTATCTTCCTGGCCTTGGCAGCTCTGATGCACTCTCAGGACAGAAACTGCACCCCTGGTGTCACCTGATCATTTGACATTAGGAGGTCACCTCTGCGGGCAGCAGTTGGCTGCAGCCGTGTCAAAGTTTACATCCTGGGAGCAGCTGAGGCCTGGGATAAAAGAATTGGGGAGCCAATGGTCTGCTCAAGCAGGGGTGGGGGGGTGCACAAACCCTTTAAAGTCATTAAAAAAAAATGCTTATTAGAGGGAAATGGCATGAACAGGGATTCTTGGGTAAAGCAGCCATATTTTTCTAATCCTGGACAACCTTGTAAACTTTTTGAGCATATGGAGACATAAATGTGCATACATAATGAGTAAACAGCCCATTCTGTATAGTTCTGTAGGAGAAGACCTGAATGGTCCTTACGGAATGCATTCATGAGTCTATAAGATGAGCAATTCTAATTACTTTAAATACAACAATATGAATATACATACATTCATTCATTCAGGCTCAATGGCATTGTTATAGAGCCGTAAAATAGAATAGGCCAGGTGATACTTATGGCTAGTGAATAGCAATCTGGTAGATAAATAGGTAAAATAAAGAATACTTCTACACTGAATCCATCTACTGAGTATAAGCAAGTGATTAGTACGTTGCTACAATACTATATTCAATTTAGTATTCAATGAGATCTATTCATAATCATTCTAATAAGGGGGAATTCAATGGTCATTTCACCTTACAGTTTCAGTAATTTCATGAATCTTTGTATATTGCATCCATTAATATACAAATGGATCCATCTAAAAGCAATACTTTAGTTCAGTGCTTTGATGGCAAGTATATTTTACCATAAATACAGAAGATATGCGTTGTACTAATTTAATAAGAATGCTAATTTCGGTTATGACCTTACATGGACATTCTCCAAAGGATGTCATTAGTGGTGAGGATAGGTCTGGTTACCTAATGGTATTTTCGGATTCACTTTTTGCAATTTCTAGGTCAGTGGTTGTACTTAAATACATCATAGTGTGTAAAACAGTGATCTTTTGAAAAAAAAAAAACATGAACTAGTTATTCATTTTGTCACAATTAGTCCTGGAGGGATATGACAGTTTTTAAAAAAAGATATTGAAAGATAATTTTGTACTAAAGGGATATAAAGCACTTTGAAATTAAGGACAATTTGTAAATTGAAAAGAAATCATAGTATATAATAGATAATATTATTATTTTTCTTATTTAATAGATAAGAAAAATAATAAAATAATAATATCATAAAATATAATTTCCTTCTCTGTTTTAATATTATTTACAGCAAAAAATATTAATAAATCCATTTTATAATATCGGCATCAAGATAAATGTCATTTCCATCCTTATTGGGAAATTGTGCAAAAACATCTCAATTTTAGGCCTCCTGCACATGGCCGTATGGTTTTGCGATCCGCTTTTTTGTTTCAGTACTGTTTCCGTTAAATTTTCCCATTCCATTTTTCCATTTGCTTTCTGTTTGTGATCCGTTTTTAGTGGCTCTCAAACAGAAATGGAAGCATACAATAATGTTTAAACAGTAGGCACATTGGGCTGGGCATAAAATTTTCAATAGATCGCTTAGCAAAAACGGAACGGATACGGAAAACATACGGATGCATTCTGTATGCATTCTGTTTTGTTTTTTTCCGGAACCATTGAAGTGAATGGTTCAGCATACGGACCGCAAACGGAACACAAAAATACGAAACGGAAAAAAAATATGGCCGTGTGCAGGAGTCCTTATTCAAATTTTGTGTGTTTCTGAAATTTGAGTTATCACTGCTAGCGGTATGTTGTGCCAATATAAAGCTACCTAGCACATTCAAGCTAATCTGAACCATCAAATGCTGCACATTTTTACTTTTTATATATGTATTGTTTAATAATGTTTTATCTGCTTCTATTTGTAAGACCCATCCAATAAAACAGATCTTTATTGCAACAGTATATCTATTACATCTGTTAGCATCTTAAAGACATGAATGAGATCCTGAAAGGGGTTTTATCCCTGCAAATATTTGATAGATACAGAGATAGGAGACAGATGGATAGAGAGATTGATAAAATATTTATATATATAATTTTCATACAATATGTTACAGTATGCAACAAATAGCAACAAAAATATCTGAAAAATAAAATATAATAAATAAATTATTATAAATCACTAATGCAAGTTTCTCCATCAGCATATGGTTGTTTCACTGTCATCATCATAGATATGATTGAAAAATTAAAACCCAGAATATTTACTGCACCTCAATACATTTTCAGAAATCCTGGTACCAAAGCTACAGAAATGTGTGACCAGTTTCCTCAAGGTTTTCAATTCAATTATGAAAAAGAGAATGTATGAAATATAAATATAAATATATATATATATGAAACGTAATCAAAACGTGAATGAATGGATGAATTATATGAAATATTTTTCATCATTTTCATCACTTTTCTTATATATATATATATATATATATATATATATATATATATATATATACATACATATAATGAAAACGTGAATATATATGAATATATATATATATATATATATATAATTCATTCACGTTTTCATAATTTGTATATATATATATATATATTTATATATATATATAAAATATATATACTATGCTTATACTACTTGTTTTAGAGAATTTGATAAAAATGTGTTTTGGGGATCAGGTCTGTTTTATTCTGCGGAGCCTGCATGAAAATACAGTGATATATTTTTTTTGTATAGGGCAGAGGCAGGTGTAGCTAAGCTTTTCCAGAAAATATAAACTTTTTTAATTTCCAAACCCTAGCCAAGAAAGACTACCCCTGGCACATGTAACCCTCCCCTCCCCCCAAGTCTTCAGTTTAATTCTATGCTGCCAGCTTTATTTCACCTTATTGACAACCAGGCAATCTGTACTGAAATCACTGCCATCATATAAGTATTAAAGAGCAAAATAAGCTCAAGAAATAAATGATAATATACTCCACTAACATAGGTAGCTTCAGTCCCTCAAGTAACCTTCAAAACCTCAAAATACTGTGAAAAATAATAAATAAATAAATAAATAAATAAAAGCTGAGTCTGGAGGGGTGACACTCTCTGTTACCCTAGAATCAGATAGATGGGGTTCATGGTTAGACCTCCATGGTGGTGAACACTTTTCGCTAATCTTAGGCTTGCCAATGCGGAATGAAGGTGAAACATCTCAAAAAGAAGTAAACCCAACAAAATGTTCACACGCAAAGGAGGGGAACACAGAAACTAAGGAGAGGTATAAAAGCTCTGTAACACCTTACAGAAAACCAATGGCATTGCCTGCACAGATTTACACGGAGCCATTTACCACCATTGCCTCTAATAACAGAGAAATTCTAAATAATAAGATAAGGAAAATACTGCAATAAAGGGCTTATTTCATGGGGGAAATGGGAAGATGATCCCTGTCTCTATGCTGAGGTCTCTGTCTATCTTTTATTTTAATCTTCCCTAGAGATTTATCTATTCTTTATTCTTTTGCTTCCCTCGATGTTTGTTTTTTTTTTTTTATGTTGTCATCGATCTGTTTTATAAGTGGCTTTTTAATCCATAGTTAGAATAGCTGAATTCTATGTTACATACAGAATAATGGCTTATTAATTTAATGTACAGACAGGAGAAAGGAGATAACTTCTCTCTGGTGTTATCTCTCTGCCCATTAATCTTAGTATCCATTCTTCCTTTTCTATCATTCTGTCTGTGTGTTTGTGATGGATCTACTACTATTGTTTTATAAAACATCTATTTTATTGTAATTCCATATCTATAGTATATCATCTGCTCTTCTGTCTCCCTATTATTTATTATACAGATCTACCAATAATGTACCAGCCCTTTGCTGTCTCTCACTAAATCTATCTATCTATCTATCTATCTATCTATCTATCTATCTATCTCTCTCCTATCTATCTATCTCTATCTATCTCTATCTATCTGATCTATCTATCTGATATCTATCTATCTATCTATCTATCTCATATCTATCTATCTCCTATCTATCTATATATCTATCTATTTTATCTATCTATCTATCTATCTATTTTATTTATCTCATATCTATCTATCTATCTATCTATCTATCTCATATCTATCTATTTATCTATCTCATATCTATCTATCTGATCTATCTCATATCTATCTATCTATCTATCTATCCATCTATCTATCTATCCGTGAATGTATCTATGTGTTATGTGTCTATTAATCTATTACATGCATTTGTCTATTAATCTATGATTCTATATATTCTGCCTCTTATATCTATTTCATATTTCGATACTTTTAGGTATTTGCAGTCCTAATACATTTTATTACATCGATTAAATGTAGAAATGCGATAGAAAATGTGTGAACAGATCCATACAAGACAAATGTCCTACAGAATTACATAGAAAGGTCTCCACTTACTGGTTGTCATAAAATGCCATTAGCATCTGAAATTAATTTAAAAAAATGTTTAAATTAAATTGTTATTCGCCTTTGAAGTATATATATAATAATGTAATGAGGCAGGTCAGAAGATTCAATATTAATATTACTCCTGCAGAGGATTTGCAATCGCCTTCTGACGGCAAATACAACTCCATGTTCTACTAATTATGTTCTGCCATCATATGGGAAGTGGTAGATTGTTTAATGGATAGAGAATATATAACGAAATAGACAAAACAGATAGAGAGAGAGAAAAAGGTAATAAATAAATAGATAGATTGAAATATAGACAGATAACAGAGATAGATAGATCGATAGACAATTGATATATATATATATATATATATATATATATTTACCAGATATAGATTTTTTTTAATGGATAGAGAATATATAAATAGCCAAGACGGGATAGATAGATAATAGATAAATATATATATATATATATATATATATATATATATATATATATATATTTGAGAGATACAATACAGATTTTTTTAATGAATGGATATATAATATATGAATAGACAATCGATATTTACACAGACAATTGATAATCTTTAGATGTTTAGTGAATAGCTACATAGATAATAAATAGAGAAAAATAGAAAAATATATTTATGATAGATTTATAATAGATGGATTGTAAGATACAGTAGATCGATAGATAGAGAGATAGAGAGATAGATAGATAATTTGTAAAATAATAGATTTATAATGGATAGATAACTGATAATATATAGATTTAACGGATAAATAATATTTAAATAGAATTAAAGGATAATCTATTTATGATAGAGACATAGATTGGACAGACAAACATATAGATAAACAGACATATATATACTAGATAGAGAAAGATAGATAGATAATAGATAGATAGATAGATAGATAGATAGATGCTAGATAGATAGATAGATATATACAAGATAGATAGATACAAGATAAATAGATAGATACAATATAGATAGATATGAGATAGATAGATGATAGATAGATAGATAGATAGATGATAGATAGATAGATAGATAGATAGATAGATAGATATGAGAGAGATAGATACATGATGGATAATATAGATAGATAGATATAATATAGATAGATAGAAAGATAGACAGATAGATACAATATAAATAGATAGATAGATAGATAGAAGATAGATAGATAGATAGATAGATAGATAGATAGATATATAGATAGATAGATACTATTAGATGTGTCTGTTGGCTGTGTGCAGGCTGGGGGTGCTGTGGTCTCTATCCTGTTGGGGTACTGATACCCCTGTTACTGCCCCTCACCTACATGCTGTACTGCCGTCCTGTGCAGGTGCTGCTCTCTGTCCCACTCACCGTCATTGTCCTTGTCATCTGTACTGGAATCCAGTTTACTAAAACAAGAAGAGAAACATCCCTGAATAACAGACCATCCCCTGCGGTGTGGCCGGGGGTCCTGCCTGGATGTAGCCCGAGCTCTGACTGAGGACAACTTCCCCAGATCCGCTTATATTTATGCGTTTTTTGTCTCTTTTCACTTTCTTTTTTCTCAGCGTTTTTGGCCTTCAGCTGCTGAAGTGTGGAGGGTTTCGCGTCCTTCTCCCAGGCCCTGGAGCTCTCACAGCTCAATCTCTGCCTATCTGTCATTTCTATGCGGTTTTGTCAGGTAATAGACGTCCCCTATACCTTATGTAGCCTCCTGTGCAGATTGCTGATGAATAAAACTTTTCTGACGATATTGTGCTGGGGGTGAAAGCGGCAATGGGGAGAATGGGAGAACAGACGGGCCAGGACTTCACCGAAGAATGGACGGACGCGGCTCTTTCAGCATTAAATGAACCCCTTTCTTCTGGCCTCACATGACATTTTAATGGCAATTTAAAGGCTATTAAACAAATTGCAGGCGGTAATTACAATAGTGAGAGTCACATATGTCTGCTGCTGGAAATACCTACCTGTCAGCAGCTCCTTATGTGACAGGGAATTCTGCTCATGGGAAAAGCAGAGAGAAGAGCCCTGCATCCAAATGTCCAAGGCGAGAGGATAATGGGGAGAAGGCTCCTTCAGCGGCCAGTTTATTCCTTTATATATTGGGGTCTGGTTTATTCAGGCTATTGATTTCCTACTAATTTTAGAAATGTATTTTACATTTTCAGATTATATATACGGTATATATATTATCCGTGAAATCTGATAAATATATAGGACAGCACTCCCGATGAAAAATAAACTACTATTTATTCACCCATGTGGTATAGGCAACGTTTCGGCCTATATATATATATATATATATATATATAGGTATAACGTATGTATGTGTATACTGATATGTGTGTGTATATATATAAACCTTAAAGTAGTATATAAACATGAATATAATCATACAAGAATAATATACTATATATATATATATATATATATATATATATATATATATATATATATATAACAGTATACACATAATTTATACCTACACATATACACACACAACTACATTATTTATACATTTATGTGCACATTAATTGTGATAGATAGATCGATAGTAGATAATAGATAGCTAGATAGATATGAAATGATAGATAGATAGTTAGATAGATAAAATAGATAGATATGAAATGATAGATAGATAGATAGATAGATATTTATTTTGCTTTGGCAATGCTAAATGTTTTACTTGGAGGTGCCAATAAAGTTTTATTAAATTGAATTGATATTAGATAGATAGATATTTGATACATAGATAATAGATACATAGATAATAGATAGATATTTGATACATAGATAATAGATACATAGATAGATAGATACAATTTTTATTTTATTTTTAATAAAAACAAACCAGGCAAATCCAATTCCATGTCATCTAATTGCATCGACTCCGCATTTGTTAATGAATAGAATGCAATGCTGCAGAATCCACTGTTGTAGACTGTTCAGTTCTGCCATGTTTCATACATAGAGGCAGTACAAGCCGCCTATAGAGTCTTCCTCACTAAATGCAGGCTGACATTACAGAGACTTTGGTCCATATTATTTATAAGACATCCTATTCCTTGTTCTGCTTCATTTTCATGATGTGACCAGTTATTATTGTAAAGTATGAAGATAGACCGATGTGCAGCCTGTGTGGGGGGCAGAGTGGGCCTCATCCCAGCTCCCGACTGCTGGCGGCTCATCCCCAGAGTCCTGTGCTCCTAGATACCTCCACAGTTCTCCAGTAATGAGACAGAGACAGATAGATATGAAATAAAAAGATAGATAGATAGAAAGATATGAGCTATCTATCTATCTAATATCTATCTATCTATCTAATATCTATCTATCTATCTAATATCTAATATCTATTATCTATCTATCTATCTATCCATCCATATACTGCTGCCACATCTCTGGGAGTTTTCTTTATGTTTCAGCTGCTGTGCTGCTAGTGTGTGTGTGTGTACACCTAGGTATATTTCTATATATGTGTATCTATCTATCTATCTATCTATCTATCTATCTATCCATCCATCCATATAGTGCTGCCACATCTCTGGGAGTTTTCTTTATGTTTCAGCTGCTGTGCTGCTAGTGTGTGTGTGTGTACACCTAGGTATATTTCTATATATGTGTATCTATCTAGTATCTATCTATCTATCTATCTATCTATCTATCTATCTATCTATCTATCTATCTATCTATCCAATATATCCACAGCAGGAAAAAGACAGAACTCCTGGTGCCACGGTGCCGGCCTATAGGATCCTGATCCCAAATCTGTGTAGTATAGAAAAATACTCTACAAGAATAATGTGCAAAAAGGCTTTATTCACCCAAATCAGCCGGAGCTGTCAGTCCTGTCACAGGAGCTTTCTCCAGCTAAATGTCCTATGTCCGGACTATTGCTTTCTTTCTCTTTATCTATTCTCTCTCTCTCTCTCTCATATATATATATATATATATATATATATATATATATATATATAATATATAATATATATATCCCCTATCTACTTTTCTCTGTCTATGTATTTTTATCTCTATATATCTATCATCTTGCTGTCTTTCTCTATCTCTCTATTTATATCTATTATCTCTCTATTTATCTATCTACCTATCCCATTTTTTCTGTCTGTATCTATCTATCTATCTATCTATCTATCTCCATCTCTTTATCTATCTATATATCTTTCTATCTATCTGTCTATCTATCTATCTATCTATCTATCTATCTATCTATCTATCTATCGCCTGTCTGTCCATATATCTCTTCATCTGTCTATAACTATCTCTATCTCTTTATCTCTCTCTCTCTCTCTGTCATTCTATCTCTCTCTCTCATATTCTATCTCTCTCTCATTCTATGTATCTCCCTCTCTCTCTCTTTCTCTCTCTCTCTGTCATTCTATCTCTCTCTCTCTCATTCTATCTCTCTCTCATTCTATGTATCTCCCTCTCTCTCTCATTCTATCTCTCATATTCTATCTCTCTCTCTCTATGTATCTCCCTCTCTCTCATTCTAATTCTATCTCTCATATTCTATCTCTCTCTCATTCTATGTATCTCCCTCTCTCTCTCATTCTATCTATCTCTCTCTCTCTCATATTCTATCTCTCTCTCATTCTATCTATCTCTCTCTCTCTCATATTCTATCTCTCTCTCATTCTATGTATCTCCCTCTCCCTATATACAGGTGAGGTGTACTGCTCAGATCTTAGCTCCCTTGCTGTGCACTCTCAGGCCACATTCAGCACACTGCATGAACTGATGCGTTAAGAGACGCATTAAACGCTGCTGTAATAAATCCCAATAGTCTATAATCAACCTGTTCATCATTGGCTGCCCTCCTGACCAATGACCAAGCGGCAAGGAGTCCAGCCTCCCCTGTCATAGGAGTCCAGTGCACCGGGCCATGTAAATGTCCTGGGGAGTGGGCGTGTCCGGATCTCAGACTGGCTGCTGCCCTGATCATTAATCCTCATTCCTACCAATGTGGAGAGCAGCAAGGTGTGAATAGGAAGCTGCGGCTCATCCTACGCATGGTGCACCCTCCACTGTCCTCCTCACTACACTGTGACAGCAGGGAGAGCAGCTGCTGCACAGTACCTAGCACCCTGTCTAGATCTCTTCACACTCCTACAAGAAGCATCTGCAGGCAGAGGTACACTTACATGATTTCTAAAGAGGAGCTGGACTGCAGCACTGACCCAGAGCACAACCTGCACAGCACCTACAGTGGTAAGAAGCTGGCCGCCATTACATCCGACTGCATGATCCAGAGCACACTGCACACAGGCAGGGGACAGCAACAGGTAGCAACACACAGATAAGGCATACTACATGTACAAGTAATGCATGCTACACAGATAAGGCATACTACATGTACAAGTAATGCATGCTACACAGATAAGGCATACTACATGTACAAATAATGCATGCTACACAGATAAGGCATACTACATGTACATATATAATGCATGCTACACAGATACGGCATACCACATGTACAAATAATGCATGCTACACAGATAAGGCATACTACATGTACAAGTAATGCATGCTACACAGATAAGGCATACTACATGTACAAATAATGCATGCTACACAGATAAGGCATACTACATGTACAAATAATGCATGCTACACAGATAAGGCATACTACATGTACAAGTAATGCATGCTACACAGATAAGGCATACCACATGTACAAATAATGCATGCTACACAGATAAGGCATACCACATGTACAAATAATGCATGCTACACAGATAATGTATACTACATATATATCATGTATGCTACACAGATAATGTATACTACATATACAAGTAATGCATGCTACACAGATAAGGCATACTACATGTACAAATAATGCATGCTACACAGATAAGGCATACTACATGTACAAATAATGCATGCTACACAGATAATGCATAATATATATATATATATATATATATATATATATATATATATATAATGTATGCTAGACAGATAATGTATACTGGATATATAATTTATGCTACACAGATAATGTATACTATATATATATATCTCATGATAATGTATACTGCACATATATAATGAATGCTAGACAGATAATGTATTCTACACAGATAATGTATACTACATATATATATAATGTATTGTATAGATAATTTATACTATATATGGCGTAGTATATAGATGATGTATACTATATAAAGTGATAAGGTATACTATATAGCTAATATATAGTATTTATACTATATCATGTAAATTATACAGAAATATTGTGTATTATATAGTTAATATACACAATGTATACTAGATCATGCATGCTATACAGATATTATGTATACTGTATAGATATTATATTATTTATATATTATGTATAATAGATACATATTGCATACTATAGAGATAATGTATTCTATGTAGATAACGTATACCATGTATACTAGATAGATAATGTATTTTCTGTGGATTAGATAATGTATGCAATATAGATAATATATACTAGATAGATAATGTATATTATAAGTACTAGATAATGTTTACTACATGGATCATACATGCTAGATTGTGTATATTATGTGCACTAGAAAATATATACTATAAAGAGATTATGTGCACAAGATAATGTAAACTTCATAGATAATATATACTAGATAATGTATACTACAGAGATTATGTACACTCACTAGATAGAATATATATATATATATATATATATATATTACAATTTAAACTACATATTATACTATATCTATGATATATATGATGTGGACTAGACAGATAACAAACTATATAGAAATAATATACACTATGTATACTAGACAGGGAATGTACATAATATAATGTAAACTATTTTGATAAAATACACTATGTATACTATAAAGATAATGTATACTATACAGAGATTATGTACACTAGATACATAATATATGTATAATACAGTAGATAGATGCATATTGCATACTAAATAGAGAAGATATACTGTATAGATGATATATACTTGGCTAGGTAGAGAATGTATACTTTATAGATAAAATTCACTATGTATACTAGATAGATAAGATATGTATAATACAGTAGATAGATAATTCATACTATATAATGTGTATTATATAGTTAATATATATTATACTTCATTAGATAATGTATACTATATAATGTGTAATAAATAGATAATAAATAGTATGTATACCAGATGGAGAATGTATACTATATAGATGATATATACTTTGTCTACTAGATAGCGAATGTATGTTTTATAGATAAAATTCCCTATGTGTACTAGATAGATAATATATGCATAATACATTAGATAGATAATTTATACTATATAATGTGTATTATATAGATATTATATACTATGTATACTACATAGAGAATGTATACTATACAAAGAGATTATGTACAGTAGATAGATAATATATGTATACTTTAGTAGATAATTTATAGTATATAATGTGCATTATATAGATAATATATTCTATGTTTATACCAGATAGAGAATGTATACTATATAGATATAATTCACTATGTGTACTAGATAGATAATGTATGCTTTACACAGGGCTTTTGTACACTAGATGGATAATATATGGAAAATACAGCAGATATATAACATACTATATAATGTGTATTGTATAGATAATGTATACTGCATATACGAGATAGAAAATGTATACTACATAGATAAAATACACTATGTATGCTAGAGAATGTACCTTATCTATCTATGTACACTAGATAGATAACATATGTATACGTCAGTAGATAATGTATACTATATAATGAGTACTATATAGATAATTAGAGATGAGCGAACTTCCGCTTATGAAATTCGTTCACACTTCGTTTGGTGGTAAAAGGTGAATTGCGTTATGGATTCCGTTACCACGGACCATAACGCAATTCTATGACGGAATCGATAACGCACTTCACTTTTTACCACCAAACGAAGTGTGAACGAATTTCAAAATATGAAATTTGCTCATCTCAATAGATATTATATACTATGTATACCAGAGGGAGAATTCATACTATACCGAGAGATTATGTACACTAGATAAATAATATATGTATGCTGGATAGATGCATACGTCATATTAGATAGATAATGTACACTCTATATTGTGTAGTATATAGATAATATATGCTATGTATACTAGGTAGAGAATTTATACCATATAGATACTGTGTGCCCTAGATAGACATACATCATGTAGGATAATTGTAGAAATATGGTACCTAGGCTATTAGGCTTCTACATGCTAGCAATGCTGTAAGACTCAGCCCTTGCTTCTAGAATAAATGATGGATACATCTGTAGTTCTGTTCAAAATTTGCCATGTTAAAAAACAAAAAATAAATAATAATAAAAGAAAACACAAGAAAGGAGTGAATGAAGCTATGATAAAGAGTGAGATCCACCCATAGATGGAGGGGCGGCTTGTGTCTGCTGTAGGTGAGATCTGCCTCCTCCTGACAGCTATCATGTATAGAGAATATCTTAGGATTCCTTTAAATTAATCTCCAGCCTCGATGGTGTGCACTGGGTCCTGAGCTTCTGCGATGAATGTGTTCTTCAGTCTGACGTGATTGATATTGGTTGTAAATCGGTCGCACGATTGATGTCCTTTGTGTCACATGCAGGAAGTCGCCACAGAAGAATGGATTACAGCTACGACGAGGATCTGGACGAAATGTGCCCGGTGTGTGGGGACAAGGTGTCCGGGTACCACTATGGGCTCCTCACCTGTGAGAGCTGTAAGGTCAGTGTGATGATATAGAATACCGCAAGCACAGGCGCATGGTGTGCACACCGACGCTGCTCCATCCACAGATGTCCAGCTTATAGCCATAGGCTTCACGGGGGGGGTCGTAATACAGCATCTAATACTATGCAGCGCTCAGTATAATTATTGATTGTATGGGGTAGTGTGTAATTTATTACTATTAGGGCTCATGCACACAAACGTACTTTTTTTCTTTGTCGTTCCGTTTTTTTTGCAGATCGTGTACGGAATCAATAATTTTAATGGGTCTCCAAAAAAACGGAACATACTCCGTGTGCATTCCGTTTCCGTATGTCTGTATTTCCGTTCTGCAAAAAAATAGAACATGTCCTATTATTGTCCGCATTAAGGACAAGGATAGTACTGTTCTATTAGGGGACAGCTGTTCTGTTTTTTGCGGATCCGCAAAATACATACGGTCGTGTACATGAGGCCTCATACTGAGTGATGTGACAGCGGGTAGTAATGCCGCAGACCGTCAACTGCATAATACAGAATATAATACATAGTAATATTCAGCGCTCAGTATATTCAGTGATTGCACAGGATGGACAGTAATAAAGTAGTATATATACAGTGCTCAGTATATAGTACGGAGCTCCGTACATATTTTGTGATTTATGGGGGAGGGTAATGCAGCAATGTTATAAATGACGCTCAGTATATTCAGTGATCTCAGGGGAGGATAGTAATACAATGTTATATACAGCTCAGTACAGTTATTATTTCACTGGGAATTGTAATATAGAATTTATATACAGTTCTGATCTTACCCATTATCTATCTATCATCTATCTATCTATCTATGGAAGTGAATGTGTCTGAGCGCAATACTAAGCACAGCCACTATACAATCTCCGGCGCTGTGCTTGGTAAGCTGCAATAATGCCTTCTCAAACAGCTGATTTGCTGGGGTCACGGTTGTCGGACCCCCACTGATCAGATACTGATGACTTACCCTTAGGATAGGTCATCAGTATCAAAATCTCGGAAAACCCCTTTAAGGAAAGAAAAACCCACAATGGTCACTGAAGGAGCTTGATACTGACAAATGTAATACTAAATAACATTTATTGAAAATCAGACATTGCTTTTAACTTAACATATTGTTGCCCAACCTTTTTAGAAATTCAGGTGATTTCAGTAGCTCTCAATGACACAGGTATTTAGGCTACTCCTCATGAGCACACTGCTCCGGCTGTCTCAGGTTAAGGGTGCCTTCTCCAGACTGCAGGTTTCAGCTCCTTCCACAGATGTTCAATAGGATTTAGACCAGGGCTCAAAGAAGTCCAAGTCAGCATAGTCCAATGCTTTGCTCTTCTGGGATGTTTTTAGCTATGTGTTTTGGGTCACTGTCCTGTTGGAGGTCCTGAACTGCGACTGAGAACAAGCTTTCTGACACTGGGCAGCACATTTCGCTCCAGAATGCCTTGACAGTCTTGAGATTTCATTGTACCCTGCACAGATTCAAGACACCCTGTGCCAGATACAGCAAAGCAGCCCCAAAACATAACAGAGCCTCCTCCATGTTTCACACTAGTTACAATGTTCCTTTCTTTGTATGCTTCATTTTTGCTTCTGTGAACATAGAGCTGATGTGACTTGCCAAAAAGCTCTAGTCTTGTCTCACTTGTCCAAAGGATGTTCTCCCAGAAGCTTTGTGGTGTGTCAGCATGCATTATAACAAATTCCAGTCTTGCTTTGGCTAAGACAGCGACGGATAGTGCGATTTGACACTTATGTACCTTGACCTTGGTGTTCACCTCTAATCTCTTTGGAAGTTGTCCTGGGCTTTTTGGTTACCATTAGAGATGACTGAATCAAAGTTAATGAAATGGAATTCGATCCGAATTTCAGGAAAAATTCGATTTGCACTGAAGCTGAATTTCCTCACGCTTCGTGGTAACCAGAGATGAGCAAATTTTTCAAAAATTCAATTTGGCTGGTTTGCCAAATTTTTTGAAAAAATTTGGTTTGATCCGAATTTATTCGCGCCGAATTGAGTTATAAAACGGCTACTTCCTGGCTTCAGAGAGCCTTTATAGTGGTGTAGAACACTGTGCCTTGCAGTAACACGTATAGGGAGTCTGCTGTGGTAGTGAAATAATACTGTGAGTCAGTATGACATGCAGATGACAGGCGTCGCTCTTAAAATCACTGCACACTTCACCTATTTGTGCAGTTACGGGGCCTAAACTGACCAAATAACTCAAGTTTGAATTCAGCCTTACAGGTCGATGTTAGCGCCAAGAAGAAGCGCACTCCTTTTACACCTTCATCAGTTGATTCCACATTGAGGTCTACAAAACCTGTTTTAATAAACACCTATACAAGGAGAACTCCCCGACAGAGTGGAGAGGGTGTCAGCAGTAAGTTTGTATTGATGTCACTGATTATTTTGCCCTTCCTCTGATCCGTCAGACCAATAACCCCCCCCCCCCAAAAAAGGATCCTGTCTGTTGAACATTTGCCTTCACTCAGTCAGTATTTGGTCAGTATTCCAACAATATTGCTAATGCCCAAAAAAACAGGAGTGTTTTGTACCCACTACTTCTTTTGGCTACCAAATCACAAGCCAATTCTGATGGGACCATACAGGCCTCACAGCTGCTACACAGACAGGATCCGTTGTGCGTCTCATTTTTCCTTCCTTCTGACAGATCAGAAGAAGGGTCAAATAAATGATGATGTCAGCCAGGCAAAATACAAAATAGTGGCCCAGTCATGAAGTGGGGAGGGTGGTAATAGCATGAGAAGTCCACAGAGTGGCCCTATGACATAGTGGTGAGGTGGAAGCAGCATGAGGAGACCACAGACTGGCCCAATGACAGAGTTTGGAGGTGGCGGCAGCATCAGGAGGCACCACAGACCGGCACAATGACAAAGTGAGGAGTTTATGGCAGTATCAGGAGGCTACAGAGTGGCGGCACAATGACAGAGTGTGGAGGTGGCAGCAGCATCAGGAGGAGACCACAGGGTGGCACAATGACAGTGTGGAGGAGGTGGCAGAAGCAGCATCAGGAGGCCACAGAGTGGCAAGGTGACATAGTGTTGAGGTAGCAGCAGCATCAGGAGACCACAGAGTGGCAAGGTGACAGTGTGGAGGTGGCAGCAGCATCAGGAGACCACAAAGTGGTAAGGTGACAGTGTGGAGGTGACAGCAGCATCAGGAGACCACAGAGTGGTAACGTGACATAGTGTGGAGGTGGCAGCAGTATCAGGAGACCACAGAGTGGCAAGGTAACAGTGTGGAGGTGGCAGCAGCATCAGGAGACCACAGAGTGGCAAGGTGACATAGTGTGGAGGTGACAGCAGCATCAGGAGACCACAGAGTGGCAAGATGATATAGTGTGGAGGAGGCAGCAGCATCAGGAAGCCACAGAGTGGCAAGTTGACATAGTGAGGATGTGGCAGCAGCATCAGGAGACCACAGAGTTACCTGGTGACAGAGTGGGGAGGTGGGTGGCAATACGAGTACCAGCTGAAGATGGTGGGTGAAAGAAGTAGCACTTGGTATCAGATGTGGGGCATCAGGTGGGTGGCAGCATCAGAATAGTAGCTGAGGCAGGTAGCCAGAAGAAACCGGTCTCTTTTGTCAAAGTGTTGGTGTCGCACCATGGTTGATCTAGTCTGATGCATCAGGCATTGGTGGATGGAAATCCTGGCTGATCCATGCCTGATTCATCTTGACAAAGGTCAGTCTCTCCACATTTTGGGTGGACAGGCAAGTTCTTCTTGGGGCAACTATGTCCCCCGCTGCACTAAACACCCACTCTGATGCCACAAAGCTGGCCGGGCAGGACAGTTTTTCCAAGGCAAACTCTGCTAGTTGCGTCCACAAATCGAGTTTGACTGCCCAGTAGTCCAGCGGATCTTCAATATGGGGTGGCAGGGTACTGTCCAAGTATGCCACCACCTGCTGGTTCAGGTCCTGCTCCTGGTCTAGCTGCTGCTGCTGGTGAGCAGTTTCTTCACTAGGCGGGTGAAGAAAGCTGCTCAACAGCGACTCTAGACTCCAATTGCTGCTGATAGAGCTGGAACTGCTCCTATCCCCCCACCCTGCCATAGCAGTGATGGCAGAGGAACATGACCGCAGAGGGCCCCCCCTGTCAGACCTGGGAGAGGATGGACGATGACGCAGATAGGCAGCGGCCAACTGACTCCATAGGATGTCTCTATAGTAGTTCAGTTTGTCTTCCCTCTCAGCCGGTGTGAAAAAGGCCCCCATTTTGGACTGGTAGCGAGGGGGGTCAACAAGATGGAGAGCCAGAAGTCATCCCTCTGCTGAATGGTGACAATTTGGCTGTCACTACGCAAGCGAGCATGCATAGGGCCATTTGTGCAAGTGACTCGGAGGGACTCCCTACCTTCATCTTCACTGCATACTGCCACGATGTGTCTGGGTCCTCTGTCTCATTTTCCTCATCGCCCTGTAGCTCTTTTGGCTGCTCCTTCTCTCATGTCACCTGTGTAAAAAAAAACACCCATTTCGCTACAGATTGCTTGTGCTCCAAGGTCCTACTCCTCCACCTGTTCAGCCCCCACAGGGCTCATGTGGCCGTGAGATTTGGGCGCAACGTCTCCAGTCCCCTGACCAGCCAGATTTACCAGAATTTGCTCTAGAACATGAAGCAGTGGAATGATGTTGTTCATCCTATAGTGCTGGCGACTGAAAATAAAGAGGCCTCCTTAAAGGGCCTGAGCAAATGGCAGGTGTTACGCATGAGCTGCCACTGGCTAACATCGAAGTAACACAGGGGAGTACCCCTGTCTGCCAGTATCATTAAGAAATCGTTTATGGCCTTTCTCTGTTCGTATAATCGGTCCAACATATGGAGGGCAGAATTCCAATGGGTGGAAACGTCGCATATCAGCCTATGTTGGGAGGATGCCGTTTTGCCACTGCAGCTTAAGGAGGGTGTGCTTTGTGGTGTAAAAGTGGCTGAAGTGCATGCAAAGTTTCCTGGCCATTTTTAGGATATCTTGCAGATGGGTGGAAGACTTCAGGAACAGCTTGACAACCAGATTAAACATATGTGCCATGCAGGGCGCATGGCTCAGCCCTCCTTGATGCAGCGTCGACACCATGTTCTTTCCATTTTTGGTCACCACTGTTCCGATTTTGAGTTGTCATGGAGAAAGCCAGGATTCGATTTCTTGATGAAGGACGCGGAGCAGTTCCTTCCCTGTGTGCCTCAATTCTCCCAGGCAAACTAGGTGCAGAACTGCGTGACACCGCCATGCCCTGCACATGTGGTATGCTGGAGGAGCACTGTTAATTGTCCCTGCAGTGGAGTCTGAGGACACGGTGAAGGATGAGGAGGCAGAGGCGGACATTGTCGCAGGACCAACGGCGTGACAACGTGGAGGCGGAAGCGGCGTCACCCGGCCAAGATGCTGGTGTGGCATTGCAGGAACCACATTCACCCAGTGAGCCGTAAAGGACATGTATTGTCCCTTACCGTAGTTACAGCTCCACACGTCGGCGCTGCTGTGCACCGTCAGACACCGACAGGCTCAAGGACTGGCACATCTTCTGTTCTATATGTGTGTGCAGGGCTGGTACTGCCTTTTTGGCAAAGAAATGACGGCTTGGGACTCTCCACCTCGGCTCGGCACAAGCCATTAGTTCTCTGAAAGATGCAGAGTCCACCACTTGGAAAGGGAGGGACTGCATCACCAGCAACTTGGACAACAGTACGTTTAGTTTCTGCACCTTTGGATGAGTGCACGCATACTGTTGTCTCTTGGCAATCGCTTCGGTGATCGATTGCTGAATGAATGACTGATGAGGAGTAGGAGGGCGAGAGGCAGGAGCATAAGGACCAGCAGATGATGGGAAGGACAAACAGCTCCCTTCGGCTGAGGTGGTGGAGCCTTGACTGCTTGAAATCGGCTGCGTGCTACTGGGTGATGCAGCGGTTGCTGTGGCAGGCTGGACCACCACTTCGGAGCCATGGCTCTCCCAGGCCACTTTATGGTGACGCCGCATATGTTGACGCAGGGCCGTGGTGCCAACATTGGCACCCTGGCCACACTTCACCTTCTGCCCACACATTCTACATATGTCCATGTTCACCTCCTCCGGCGGTTTAACAAAAAACTGCCACACTGCCGAGTAGGTGATTTTACCCGCAACACTATACACTGACTGACTGCTACCACCGCTGCCTTCGTGAACCCGTGCACCGCTACTTCCCGGGAAGGTAGGCTCCTGCGAAGCAGGTGATCTACCCTGGCATGTTTGGCTTCCGACCTTCCACTGCTGCCACCCTGCTGACTTCCAGCCATGCTAGTGACTTGCTGACTCAGCCGCTGCCACACGGGCATGCTGCCACCCTCTTTTTCCGAAGATGATGAAGCCCCTTGATCACCCAGCTCCCAAGTGCGATCAGCTACATCATCATCATCGAGTACAGTCTGCACCTCCCACGCCACTCTCCTCATCACTACTTGCCCGCCTAGTGAAGGAAGCGGCGGATGTCTCCTCCACATCTTGGCTTGCCAATAGCTGCTGACTGTCTTCTAGTAGCTAGTCCTCACTGTATAGTGGAGCTGAGCCTACAGCATACAATACTCTGGCTGAGGGAACAGAAAAGGACAGAGGCAGGTTGAGGACAGGTGAGGGCACAGGGCCTGCTCCTGGGCCATGTCAACTAAAGATTGTGTTTGACGAACCCACTGACTCTTGGCTAGGGGTGTCTGATGTCACTTGCGACAAAGTCGAAGATTGAGTTAACTATTCAAGAACCATTGGGTTGCTGGTCAAGATTTGATCTCTAGCTGACACTGGAAGCTCAGGCCTCTCGAAGTGAACCTTGCTGCCACGGCCCCTAACTCTGCTACGACCTGTGCCTGCGCCAGAAAAATTTAGGCCTCTGCCACTCCCCTGTGCAGGGCCTGGCACTTCTCTGTCTGACATACTGTTAGATCAAATAAATAAATAAAGAGGAAATTAACACCGCAAAAAAGTCTGTAATTTTCTCACTTCACCACACAATGGCTAATAAGCCCTTCCCCCCCCCCACTAATACACACAAAAGGGGCTTTAGAACATATAACTGCACCGCTGAACGGCAAATATATTTTTATTTGGCCACTATTACATGACAAAAAGGGCTTTAGAACATATAACTGCACTGCCGAACGGCAAATATATTTTTCTTTTTCCACTTATACACGCCACAAAAGGCTTTAGAACACATAACTGCACCGCTGAACGGCAAATATATTTTTATTTGCCACTATTACATGTCAAAAAGGGCTTTAAAACATATAACTGCACCGCTGAACTGCAAATATATTTTTCTTTTGCCACAAAAGGCTTTAGAACATATAACTGCACTGCTGAACAGCAAATATATGTCTTTTTTGCCTCTAATACATGACAAGAAGGGCTTTAGAACATATAACTGCACCGCTGAACTGCAAATATATTTTTCTTTTGCCACTAATACACAACAAAAAGGGCTGTAACTTTAGCACTTCACCACACAACGGCTAATAAGCCATACTTTTCCCACTAATGCAGGCCAAAAAAAAAATGTGTTGGAACATATATCTGCACCGCACAAGGGCAAATAAGACGTAGAAATATTTCCTTGTAATAAACCCTGTTGATGGCTGTATCAGACAGCACTTGCACCCCAAAAACAAGAACGGTTTGCTGAAATTACAGAGCTGTATAATGGCAATTTGGATCCGCAGTGAGTGCAGCAAGGTGTAATCGGATTGTTCCTATTACCCAGGCTGTAACCTCCCCTACTGAACCCTGTTCAACATAAATGCTGTGGAATGATTCCTCCCTATCCTTTCCCTACACCTTGAATAATCTTTCCCTGAACTTGTTTTTTTTAGCAAAATTAAGTTTTTTCTAGCACTGTTTCTAGCACTGTTTCTACACTAGCTGTAGCGCCGCAGCCTTCTCATTGTTTCCTGTAGACCCAGTGACGCCACGACTAGTATTACTGGACTGGGCGCAGCTAAGCCCCATTGAAGTGAACGGGGCTTAGCCACGCCCAGGCCAGTGCTGAACCCCCCGCCGATCAGATACTGATCTATCCAGTAAGAAAAAGCTGCAGAACTCCTTTAACCTATCCCTATGGTCAAATTATTTTCAATCTTTTCTAGGGGTACCATATTTGCCCAAGTCTGTTTCATTAGTTTGTTTTTTAAATATGAACCACAATTCAAAAACAATGTCTGATTTTCATTTGTTAATTTTCAGTAAATTTATATTTAGTATTACATTTGTCAGTTTAAAGTTATTTTAGTGACCATTTTGGGTTTTTCTTTCTTTAACGGAAGGGTACCAACAATTTTGTCTATCTATCTATCTATCTATCTATCAAAGCAAATAGATGGCAGCACTAGAGTGAATTAATGAAATTAACAAAAGAGGTGTATGCCAAAAAGGAACTAGACTATTGCCCAGCATACAAAACAGCAAAAAGGCAGCACTCAAAAATCAATAAAAACACAAAAATGATTTGTTCACCGATGTGGAAACGTAGCATTTCGGCTCAACCTTAGAGCCTTTCTCAAGCCTGAGAAAGTCTCCAAGGTTGAGCCAAAATGTTGCGTTTCTACATGGGTGAATAAATTTTTTGTTGCGTTTTTATTGATTTTTGAGTGCTTCCTTTTTACTGTTATCTATCCATCCGGCTAGCATCCATCCATCCAGCTAGCATCCATCCGTCCGGCTAGCATCCATCCGGCTAGTACCTATCTGTCTACCTACCTGTCTAGCATCTATCTATCTGTCTAGTACCTATCTGTCTAGTACCTATCTGTCTACCTATCTAGTATCGCTCCACCATCTATATTGTGTGTAAATCTATCTAATATATGTCTAACGAGTATCTATTTATTTGTCTAGTATCTATGTAGTATCTCTCCACTATTTATATTCTGTGTATATCTATCTATCTACTACCAATCTAGTATATACCTATCTATTGCATCATGCATCAGTAAGTCTATTATTCTAGCCATTTATTGTATACTCCACCCTCTCTGATATCAATCACTCTTTTCAGCTGTCACTATCTGAAACATGGAGACATTTAATTGAATTTAAGGCAGCACAGTATTAGGTTTGCTCTTGCATCTTCCATAGAAAATATTATAATAGGCGAATGCCACCCACTTTGTCCATTGCTTTTTTCTTTTATCATCATCATGAATTCAAAAACACACATTTTCTAGAATAAAAGACAAAAGGGATCCATTGTTTGCACTGAGCGTGTTTTAAAAATTTGAAACAATGTTGACTGCAAAAAAAAAAAAAAAAAAAAATCCACAGGAGTTTGTAACAATCACCAGCATAATTGCATTATGTGAATGTGGAGTCCTGGATGGCTAGTATGTACACAGTTATTGGGAGGCCTAGACTAGATACAAAGATATTGTGTGGCCTCATGTCAAGAATGCAACACAATGAAGAAAAAGACAAAATAGAGTTGCTGTAAATCTGTATGAATTCGTTTTTACCCGGCATCCTCATCTCAGTACATTAATTGCTAGTTGTGCTGAATGTTTCCAATAGATATTGCTCCACCATCCATATTTCTCCCAAAACTGAAAGAAAAGAGCTCCTGAATCACACAAGACAGTACATATTAAATAAGGACCTTTATATGATTCTGTTTAAGCAGTTCTTTCCAGGGTTACTAAAGATGGCTATATACATAGGATAAGAGTCCCCTGAAATGGCCAAAATTGATGTAAAACCTATGGTCTCTGATGGTCAATGGCATACTTCAATCTGCCGAAATTACCATTGTCAGCCACGGTCGGCCACAATAACATATGTCATGATCAGTCAAATTTGGTCAATCATTTGCCCCTTTGCCCAAGCAGCAAAAAGTCTATTCTTTGTAAAGTGGACTCCCTGATCATTCAGCTTAGTCCCTCCTGTTGCTGGTGGGATAATTCATATGGATGACCGATTGGCTACATTGTTGCAGACTGTTACCCCCGATTCAGATAAATTACATAGAAGTTACCCCAAAGGTAATTTCATACTTTGTGCAGCACAAAACCACAGCTAAGGACAGGTAGGACACCTTTTTATACCATAGATGTGGTGTAAAAAGTAGAGACCTATGAAGTTTGGTCCAGCAACACCTACAGAACTTTGTTAGTCCTAGGCCTTAGTGTAGTGAGAATGAGATGCTATTGATTTAAAGGGATTGTCTCAACATGACGATCATCTGCAGTCAGATGATCACTACGAGACCAGCTTCAAAAACCACAGATAGTCATTGCCAGGGAAGCTTCAGGTCACATGAATAGCTGTCCATTTAATAGATAAATAATTAAAGAACATCAGGGCGATAATGCCCATTTGTCCTGATCTGGTGAGGTTGGAAGCAGCTGGAAACATTATCATACCCAATTTTTCAGTGGTCCATCAAAACTATAACCAATGTTCAAGGCTGCTACAGCAGTTACCTGGAGTAACAGGCCTTCATGGATAATTCATTGTAAGTATGCTCTTTCAATGTCTGCATGGGTTTATTTTCTTCTCACACATACAGGTAGCTACATTGACTTCCCTTGACACTGGCCCTATAGTGTATATCCCAGATAGGGAAATTAGAGGGATTCCAATCAGAAGAGAAATAAAATCTAAAGTCCCCCTTTTATACAATGCTTTCTTTCCCAATTGTTTTACTAGAATATGCCATTCATATCTGTCTGGTTTCTCTCTTTCAGGGTTTCTTCAAAAGGACAGTACAAAATAACAAGCGGTATACCTGCACAGAAAACCAAAGCTGTAAAATAGACAAAACTCAAAGAAAGAGGTGTCCATACTGCCGTTTCCAAAAATGTTTAAATGTAGGAATGCGACTAGAAGGTAGGACCATTATACATCATCTCTATATACAAAATTGCCACATAGTCAGAATTATGTGACAAATTTCTCAGTGTAAGGCTATTTACTGTATACATTGGTCTTTCAAGTTACAATATTAATTGGTTCCAGGACGACTATTGTATGGTGAAGCCATTGTAACTTGAGTAATCGGTTCCAAAGCCCCAAAATGTTATCCAAAATAAGAGAAAATGAAGATTTAAGGATAGATAAAACAATTCCTTACATTTAACAGTCAGGAATAGCTGCTAACTAGCAACTAATACAGTTAAAAAGGTAGCAATAATTATTATTAGGTTTTAAAGCAGTATTATAAAGGAGTTCTCTGGGATCAGAGTTTTGAATACATGCATTAAAAATTCTGCTCCCATGCCATTCTTCCATAGGTGCAATTGACCCCTGTCTGCCCAGTAGGAAGGTAGTTAGCTCATAGTTCAGTCCTGTGTAGGGTTCACATAACTAACACCTTGATACCAAGTAGGCAGACTGAGCAAGTATCTGCATGGCTGCAGGAGTCCTTTCCTGCATAACAGAAACTGGATGGATCCATAGACTTCTATTATGACGGAATGAATAACGGAATGCCTCTAAAGGCATTCCGTCATAGAATTGTGTTATGGTCCATGGTAACGGAATCCATAACGCAGTTCTGCTTTTACCACCAAACGAAGCGCAAACGAATTTCGTAACATGAAATTTGCTCATCCCTAGTTGCCAAAAGAACTGGCCAAGTTTACAGGGGTTAAGAGGGTGCATGGGTGTGTTATTTGATCATATGTTGAGTTTTGAGCCTTTCAAAAAATAAAAATCTATTATTTCCCTTGTTGGAGACACATTTAACCACTATTTTTAAATTGTCTCTGCTGGGTTTTGAACCCACCATCCTCTGCATTGAAGATAAGAACCCTAAAGGGGTTGTCCCATGAAAAATATTCTACAGTTTTCAAGCACCTGGATCTGAATACTTTTCTAATTGCATGTAATTAAAAATTTTGCATAGCTACTGAGTTATTCAATAAAATGTATCTGTATGGCACCACCTGGTGTTTGTTTTTTCTTATTTTTTTTACCTGCTCACTGAGAAGGCCGCACATGCTCAGTTTCATCCTGCAGCTGCCTTCTGAGCTGTGATAGGGAGAGCTGAGACACGCCCCCTGAGCTGTGATAGGGAGATCATGGACACGCCCCCTTAGCTCCAGCAGAAAAGACACTCCCCTGAGCTTCTAGCTTGACATAAATCTAGCAGAGCAATGAATGGGGAGATCTCTGGATCCATGTGAGGTACAGGGCTGGTTCTAGCTTTGTTAGAAAGTGAGGAGCATTTTCTTTTTTTACATTATTCATGGGATAACCCCTGAGCTATATAGCTTAATACTAACAAATGTAGGATATTCTGTTGTTAAAGTTAGTTAGTATTTTCACATGTATTATGCATTCATATATAGCGGACGTATCATTTTATATTTTTTTTTAGCAATTGGAAAAAATATTATGATATGAAATAAAATACAACAAACAAAACCGTCCATTATAGAAGGAGAACAATAAAAATAATAGAAGCGCCATCTCCATGAAATGACAGAAATGATCGTGTGCATGAGACAGTGCGGTCCGTCAGGTGATGGTCCGTTACATAATTTGATGGAGGCGGCAATTATCTTAATTGTTCTCTTGTGTTTATTGTGCTTAATAAATTTAGTACTACCAACACCACTTCCAGATGTAACGGCTGGGTCCGGACAGGTAGGGCGGGAGCCAGACACAACTGATATATGTGCACAGCACTTCTGACACAGATCTGACCTGGGCCTGCTCCACTAAGCTAAAAGTCCTGCATGTGCAGCAGGGACAGGCAGGAGCCCGATCCGCTTAGCTAACCCTGGCATAGCACGTGGGTACAGGATATCCATGTGCTATGCCAGCATTTAGCCAACCTCAGGGGCACAGGCAGGAGCAGCAATGTGTGTTCCTGCCCGTACTCTGTGGCCCCATTGATAGAGTGCACAGTCCGTACACTGCTAAAGTCAGCGATATGGAGAAGAGTCAATTTAAAGCGCGCAGGAATTCAGGGCTTTAGGGGGAAATATATTTAGTAAAAAGTCAAAATTAATAAATAAAGCATATAAGAACAAGTATTTTTAGGACATTTAGGGCATTTAAAAAGCTTGATTAAAAGTTTAGTTACTCTTTAATAGTGATGAGCGGCAGGGGCAATATTCGAATTCGTGATATTTCGCGAATATTCGGGTGAATATTCGCCATATATTCGAAAATTCACAAATTCGTAATCTCCAGACAATATTTTCTTGTTTGCGAAAATCCGCATAAAAAATCTGCATACATTAGCATAAAAATTTGCATAAATTACCTTTTAAATTCCAGCTTATGGGAATTTTTATGCTAATTTATGCGATTTTTTATGCTAATTTATGCTATTTTTTATGCGAATTTTCGCAAACAAGAAAATAATGACATTATTTTCTTGCATGCGAAAATTTTCATATAAAAAATTCGCATAAAGCGAATATTCGATATTCTAAATATTCGCGAATTCTCGAAGTGCTGATATTCGCGATTAAAATTCGCAATTCGAAAATTCGTGATCAACACTACTCTTTAAAGGTCTTGTTCAAGATTTTAAAAAAAATGTTTTCTATAAGAAACAGCACTACCGCTGTCCATGGGTTGTGTCTGTAATTGCATCTTGGATCTATTGAAGTAAATGGAGTATAGCTGCAATGTCACATACACATGGTGGACAGATTGAGCGCAGTTTTTGAAAGTAAGAAGAACGTTTTTGGAAGAAAGAAGCAATGTTTCTCTAATCGTGGTCAAACACGCTAATTACCATATTTTTCGCTTTATAAGATGCACCTAGTTTTTTAGGAGGAGAAATCTGAATTTTTTTTTTTTCTCAGACTTCTCAGATCATACCCCCAATCTTTATCAGATGGCAGTTAAGACTCCCTAATCTTCATCATTTTCATCTCCCTGAGATCAACTAATATTTGGTTTGAGTAGTCTCCGAGGCATTGCTCCCGGTTAGCCAGAATCCTACTCCGCACTGATGAGGGGCAACACCCCGAAACAGCTGTCTGTGGATGGATAACTGGCTTAGGTTTTCCCCGTCACATCCTTAAAGCTTGTAAAAAAGCGGGATCTTGACATAGGGGCCACTTAATATGGTGGATTTGGTGATCTCTGTAATGGAGACACCCCTTTTCTCGGTTTTCCTTCCTTTGAGGGATATCTGGTTTTCATTGCGTTGTAGACCCATAACTGGGGCTCCACATTTATTTTGCATATTAATCTTCATCAGACCCACAAACTTTACCAGACCTCAGTTCAGACACCCCAATCAGACCCCGAATCCTCTTCACACCTAAGATCAGACATAAAATAAATTAACACTCACCACTCCGTAGTCTTCTGCTGCTATACGCAGTCAGGACACCTCGCCATGCGGCACCTGGAAGAAGACTTATAATTAATTTTTTTTTCTAAAAGTTGGAGCTATTTTGTTATTTTTAACACCTTCCCTGAGAGTAGTCATAATATAATACTTGTACCCTACCTTTTCTATTTCTAATTCCCAGCATACCCTCTTACTTGGCCCATAGAAATGAAAGGAGGATTCTGGGAGTTGTAGTTTCAGAACAGCTGAAGCGCCGGAGGTTGCTGATCCCTGTCCTAAGGTGTTTAATCTTAGTAAATCGCCCACTAGCAAAATATATGACCAGTTTGTTAAGAGGGGTGAATTTGCCAGGTTCGTGGGCCAGACACTAGGATTCAGTTGTAATTTGCTCCAGTTTTATAATGTAAATTATATTAAATGTGTCGAGTTTTGGTGGCCCCACCCCTTCAGCTAAGCTCCACCCAACAAAGTCAAATTTGCACCCAATTTTCTGACTTTACACATAAAAAAGGCATAAAGGCTTTGTAAATGACACCCAATGTATTCAATGTAAACACTTGTTGCCCATCCTTAGGATAGGTAATAAGGGGGTCATTTACAAACCGATATACGACACTTTTTGGTGTATATCTGGCGCAGATTGCGGTGTAAAGGTAATTTACCAGACCTCAGTCTATTTGATCTAAAAAAGGTGGCGTGGGAGAACAAGGGGCTGGCCGGTAGGCCCGTCTCATTTATCATTTTCTACGCCTATTTAAGGTGTAAAAACTGGTCTAAATCTACGTCAGCAAGGTGGGTGACTTACATTTAGACCGGCGATGGATAGAGGGTGGCGCCTTTACATAAATTTATCGCATCCACTGCCAGCTGAAGGGGTATTAAGACCAGCATCTAAAATTACTGTCTTGATAAATGACCCCCTAAGTGTCAGATCTGTGGGGTCCGACTACTGATTACAAGAATGGGGGCCAGGGAACAGGCGTATGTGCTCAGCAATCTCTGGAAGTCCCATAGAATGTAGCAGCAGTGTGTGTGAATGACCAGCGCTCCATTAAAACAACGCAATACAGTGGAGGGCTCTAGTGGTTGGACCCCTATCGGTCAAGCACTTATGGTGCATTTAAAGAGGACCAGTCAGCTATCTTGTCATATCTGTTTGAGTACATGCTTATATTCTCCATGAAATAAACACTTGGGAGGATCTTTTAGAACTTTGCATTATCGCATTCCTCTATTATTCCCTGTTAGATATTTATTAATAAATTGACAACAGGGTTTTACCAGTTGGGGGTGTGTCCCTTCAAAGTCTAACCACTCAGTGCTGACAGTATTAGAGGATGTATGGACACACACAGAACCAGAGATAGGTGCACACTGCCGTCACACTAAACCCTCACACTGATGTTAAAAATTGAGAGGTTAGTTCGACAAATCCTACTAGGAGGACATGTCTTAAGCCTCGGGCACCAGCGTCAAGGTCTCTCAAGTAGCCCAAGGGCCCTAACACTCACCTACCTGCGCCATATGGGCGATATCAGGGGCCAGTGGGCAATTACAGGAGCATTAGGACGACTCACAAACATCTCCTCTGTTACCTACAAGTGCAGGATGTGCTCCCCTATAGAAATGCACAACTGCATATGGGTATGAGCGCATCTTGCTTTCTTATCACCACATTTTTTGATGGTTTATATATATATATATATATATATATATATATATATATATATACACACACACACACACACATGTACGGAGGTGTATAAACTCCAATTTAAATGTGCCTGTTTTTCATCTCCAGGTCACATTTGGGTGCACCTGCTAGGCTTTGGGCTATATCAGTCAGTCTTGGGTAGGGCTCATAGACACCTCCCACCTCCCATTGCAAGCATGGCTACATGCTGGAGGTAACAGAGGAGATGTTTGTCCTAATGCTCCTGTTCGTCCTAATGCTCCTGTAATTGCCCACTGGCCCCTGATATCGCCCATATGGCGCAGGTAGGTGAGTGTTAGGGCCCTTGGGCTACTTGAGAGACCTTGACGCTGGTGCCCGAGGCTTAAGACATGTCCTCCTAGTAGGATTTGTCGAACTAACCTCTCAATTTTTAACATCAGTGTGAGGGTTTAGTGTGACGGCAGTGTGCACCTATCTCTGGTTCTGTGTTTGTTCTGAATTCTTGCCACATCCACATAAATTTCATCTTATGTAGGATGTCCATTGTGGTACTTGTAGTCCGTTGCTGGCATCATCCATTGTATGCATTTTTTGCTGGTGATTGCCATTAGCAACGGACTACAAGTGCAGGATGTGCTCCCCTATAGAAATGCACAACTGCATATGGGTATGAGCGCATCCTGCTTTCTTATCACCACATTTTTTGATGGTTTATAGATGTATGGACACACCCTAATGGCATGACCCAGTTGTCAGTGTATTTATATAGATGGATGTCCAGGAGGAATAACAGTGGTACAGGCAGTTATAAGAAACGATGCTCCAGAATACTTATTTTATGAGATATACATGTATTTAGTAAAACCGACATGTCAGAAGTCATACCCTTTCCTCTTTTGTACAGTACACGCATCTTCTAAAGCCATAACTTTTTTTTTCTGTTCAGTTATTTTAAAAACGTTTGTGTCTTTTTTTGTAATAATTGGGACTTTATTTTTATACCATTATTATTTAAATATTTCTTGTTCTTATTTTTTATACTTAGGAAATTGTTAAAAAAGGGGGGGGAAAATTGTATATTTCCATTTTTTTTTTTTAAATAGCACAAAGTTCAACGACAATTTTGTGGGGGGTCATTTATTATTCTGATGTACACCTGTATTAGGTGTATTTCAGGTGAAGATTGCGGCGCAATTGTGACTTTTCCCCACCCATGCCAGGTCTAAATAAGTGGGCTTGGCGTGGAAGGACACAGGCCAGCAGGCTCGTCTCATTTACCATTTTCAAACGCCTCTTTTAGGGCTCATGCACAGGGCTCCGTGTCCGTTCCATTTTTTTTGCGACCCGTATGCAGAACCATTCACTTTAATGGGGCCGTAAAAAAACGGAAATGACTCAGTGTGCATTCCATTTCCGTTCCGCAAAAAAAATAGAACATGTCCTATTATTGTCAGCATTAGGCCTCTTTCACACGAGCGTGTCCGGATTAGGTCCGGATGCGTTGCGGATGCGTTCAGTGAAAACTGTGCGATTTCACAGGCAAAGCCATTCAGTTTTGTCTGCGATTGCGTTCAGTTGTTCAGTTTTTTCCGCGCGGGTGCAATGCGTTTTGATGCGTTTTTCACGCGCGTGATAAAAAACTGAAGGTTACAAACAACATCTCCTAGCAACCATCAGTGAAAAACGCAACGCACCCGCACTTGCTTGCGGATGCAATGCGTTTTTCACGCAGCCCCATTCACTTCTATGGGGCTAGGGCTGCGTGAAAAACGCAGAATATAGAACATGCTGCGATTTTCACGCAACGCACAAATGATGCGTGAAAAAAAACGCTAATGTACACAGACCCATTGAAATTAATGGGTCAGGATTCAGTGCGGGTTCTATGCGTTCACATCACGCATTGCACCCGCGCGGAAAACTCGCTCGTGTGAAAGGGGCCTTACAGACAAAGATAGTACTGTTCTTTTAGGGGCCAGCTGTTCCGGTCCGTAAAATATGAAATGCAAACGGACGTCATCCATATTTTTTGCAGATAAAACGCTGGTCTTCATAAATGTGCCGCTGTGTCCCTTTCTGTTACTGTTACTTTGATACATGGGATATAAAGGCTATGGTTGCTGGTGGCGAGAAGCTGTGGTGTGGGCTAGCAATGGGGTTTATTTTTACTTTTGGGTCTTTATTTTTTATATATTTTTTTATTTTATACTACGTACCCCCCATACAAAAACTTTGGGGGGAGAGAGGAGAATTTTTTCATTACATTTTTTTCTCTTATTCTTTATTTTTGGTTGACATATTAGCCCCAGTTAAAGGGGAGATGCAGCTTCCTGACATGCACTGCAGAGCTGATCTGGTTCTCTCCAGCGATCACACTATTGCTAGCACTGGATGGCCGCTGCCTGGTCTGTATACGCAGCCCTTGTTGGGCGCCGTGTGTACCGCGATAGTGAAAGAAGGGACAGTAAAAAATTGTTCTTTCTCAAATTTCTCTGTCCACCAAGCTGAGGTGGTCGCACATACTCATTTCCATCTTCAGCAGAATGTACACCCCCACTGAGAAAGGACACACCCCTGAAATAAATCTAACAGAGCAATGTGAACAGTAAATGGGGAGATCTCTGGATCCATTTGAGGTACAGGGCTTGTTCTAACTTTGTTAGAAAGCGTTCATCATGTACTCTAACCACACAGACGTATATAGTCAACTTAAAAGAATTGTCTTCAGGCGTAAGATGATAGAGACAAAGCACAGGCTAATTTCCTGCTCTGGATCCTGATTGTGAGCCAGAAAACCGCCATGTAAGAGCAACTCCCATTCTGGCGGACTCAAGTTGTCCACATGTGACACTGACGACCGTTGATTTGGATGGCGGCCATGTAAGACTACATTTCCTCTAAAGTGCCTGGTGCATGGGAAATGCCGGGCTGGCTGTGGCTTCCCCTTGCAAAAATCCGGGGTGCTGGGATCCTCTCTGTTCTCTAAAGGGAATGCCTCTGATAAGACAACCCCTTTAATAATAAAATTAGTTCTTTGTGCTGAAAGCAACTAGGAATTCAGGTTATGGCTTCAGTTTAATTAAAGTCTATACAAGCAGTCTGCCGAGTGACCTTGAACGCTGAAAAAAACGATTTCCTAGTTGTAGTCTCGGGCTGAATAGTGGAACAGGTTCACCATAGAATAAAAAAAACTTACTCTACTACATACTAATGACTTCTGCAGTAACTAAAAAGTTCAATTAGTGATGCTATATGAAATATACACTTAAAAGCCAAGAACACTTTGCTTCCCTCTTGAGATGCCTTTCTCGCCTCTCTCATTCTTTTCTTGTGTATAAAAGCAAAATTGTGCTATTTACTATCTAATTTAATCAATTTACTGTATGGATTGAAAACGACTTTCCGCCTTTACATGTCTTTGTACAACAATTGAGCCTGGAGACAATGCTGTAGGTGCCGGGGTCCAATAAGCGTCTTCTTATGTGGTGAAGGAACAGTGCCTCCTGTAAAGGGAATTAGCTTCTTCATGATTCCAAGACGCTCGGTGTATGTGAGAAGTCGAAGCAGGGAGTGAAGGCTCAGGAGCCAGTGATGGCTAACCTCCGGCACACCAGCTGTGGTGAAACTACATGCTCCATTCATTTCTATGGAGTTCTGAGGACAGCCAAGCAAGTGTACTCCTTGGGAGTCGTAGTTTTACCACAGCTGGAGTGCCGGAGGTTAGCCATCACAGGTCTAGACCCACTACGTACTTGCCAGCATTTAAATTCTAAAATCCATAGGATTTTTAGCCCCGTATCTCACCAAAAATCATTGTTTCTGTGCAGCAGATTGTCCTGTCTGCTGCCCAGGAACAATGATGTTCTATGGGGACGAAGGATCGCTGTATTGATCGCTCGTCATCGTAGTGGAGGTGATAGCTCATTAAAATGAAGCCCTCGTCACCGCTGATAAGGCGATTATCAGGAAATTTTAGTTTCCGGATAATTGCCTGATATATCAGCCAATGTAAAAGGACCTTTGGACCGCCAGAGAACTTGCCCCATCTATGTACAAAGACGTGATAACCAAGAACGGTATCCAGTATTTTGCCTATAGGTGTGGTAACGAAATTCTGAATTACAAATGAATAAGCATTGGGGCTCATGCACACGACTATGTATTTTGTGGTCCACAAAAAACGGACCCTCAAAAAAAAACGGATGACGTCCCTGTGCATCCTGTATTTTGCAGAACGGAACAGGTGGCCCCTAATAGAACAGTCCTATACTTGTCCGTAATGTGGAAAATGATAGGACATGTTCTATTTTTTTTGCAGACTGGACATACGGAAACGGAATGCACACGAAGTAGCTTCTGTTTTTTTTCGCGGACCCATTAAAATGAATGGTTCCTCATACGGTCCGCAAAAAAAAATGGAATGGACATGAAAAGAAAATGCGTTCGTGTGCATGAGCCCTTGCTTTGTAGAATTACATCCCACCATCCTGGAGCCTGCATACACCAGATACTTTCTACCTTACATGGGCTTAGAATCTGCCAGATAATCTCCAGTGAGCAATTATAGGAATGCTCGTTAGCGATTTTCTGGTGGTGTAAAGGGGTCTCTGATTACCCAATGAATGAGCAAAATGCTCGTTCTTCGGGTAATCGGTTCATTTGTGTAAGCACCTAAATTGTGCAGTCTGAACTTGCTCTGCAGCTGGCAAACGACGAGTCTGTATGGGGAGGAGATCACTGCATGTAAATGCCGCTGTCTCTTCCACTGACGCAAAGCAATAGCTGATCTCAGGGAGACCAGCCACAAAAACACCGCGGAGCCTCACCTAAGAGTCTCAAACACAGCAATCCAAAGTGCAAAGCTCCCTGGGAAACATAAAATGCAAAAAGATTGTGGAGCCCCAGTTATGGGTCTACAACACAGTGAAAGCCAGATATCCCTCAAAGGAAGGAAAAACAAGCAAAGGGGTGTCTCCATTACAGAGATCACCAAAACCACCATATTAAGTGGCCCCTATGTCAAGATCCCGCTCTTTTACAAGCTTTAAGGATGTGACGGGGAAGACCTAAGCAAGTTATCCATCCACAGACAGCTGTTTCGGGGTGTTGCCCCTCATCAGTTTGTGGAGTAGGATTCTGGCTAACCGGGAGCGATGCCCTGGTGACCACTCAAACAAAGCAATAGCTGATCTCAGGGAGACCAGCCACAAAAACACCGCGGAGCCTCACCTAAGAGTCTCAAACACAGCAATCCAAAGTGCAAAGCTCCCTGGGAAACATAAAATGCAAAAAGATTGTGGAGCCCCCAGCTCCACTGACGAGCAGGCGCAGGCTCCCTCCCGACAATCGCCTTCTGAATTGTCCCATCTAAAGGGATCTTTAAAGGGGTTGTCCGGGTTCAGAGTTGAACCCAGACATACAAATATTTTCACCCAGACAGCCTCACTAAGATGCTATCCCTTGCTCTGCGCTGGATTGCGCAGGGCATGGGCTTGTTTGTTTACCTAGGCACACTGCTAGGCGGAGGCTTCCGCCCAGCAGTGTGTTCGGTGACGTCACTTGCTCTGATGGGCCGGCTTTAGCGCTGCCCTAGCCTGTTTTACAGGCTAGGGCAGCGCTAAAGCCCGCCCATCAGTGCCAGTGACATCACTGGGCTCACTGCTGGGTGGAATCTCTAAGAAGAGCCCCATATGTCACCAGATCTCTGGAAAATGCCTTTGCCCTGCGTGATTTTGCACAGGGAAAAGGAGAGTATCAGAGCATGGTACCGGTCATCAAAATGGATCCGACACTCAAAACAATGTTAGTCAATGATGACCGATGTTTTTGTTAGGAGCCTAAAAACACAGATCCGTCACCCATTGACTTTCAGTGTATGTAGTGACGGATCCGTTTTTTTCCATTTTGATTTCACACAATCGCATCCTAACAGAATGGATGCATCCTGATGTGCAAAATCAAAACTGATCTATTTCCGGTATAGAGATCCTCTCCCGGATCTCAATACTAAAATTAACGACAGAGAAGCGGTGTGGCCATACACAGTAGGATAGAAGAGGAGGAGCCGGAAATTGGCAGATCCGGCCTAATAAGATGAAAACGAGGGCACCAGGTAAATGTTCTGGTCATCCCCACTCTGTTGCAGAACGGATCTGGATCCATTAATTAGGCCTCTATTAGGCCTCATGCACACGAACGTTTATTTTATCAGTTTATGTTCTGTTTTTTGCGTTCAGTATACGGTACCATTCATTTCAATGGGTCCGCAAACTCTGTATGCCTTCAGTTTCCGTATTTCCGCATAACGGACAAGGATAGTACTATTCTATCAGGGGCAGTTGTTCCGTTCAGCAAAAAACAGAATGCACACGAACGTCATCCGTTTTTTTTTGCAGACCGAAAACTGAAAAAGCCATACAGTCATGTGCAATAGGCCTTAAAGTGACGGCCATGTGCGGTCCGCAAAATGCAAAATGCACATGGCCGGTGTCCGTGTTTTGCAGATCCGCAATTTGGGGACGTGTGAAAAGACCCTTAATGTGAATTTTTTTTTCTTGAGCCAGAGGGTCGCTTTAACTGACTGGACAAGATTTTAGCCAAGGTAGCTTACAAGCAGAGACTCAGTGCCATATGAAACATATTTAGCTTGTTGCTGAATGGCTTGCTTCATTTTTATGGCAGATTTAATGTTCTTCTGCTGCCCTGAGCTCTCTTCCCTTCCTGTGCGGCTGTGCTAGAATAGATCCTTCAGTCCCGGTGTCGTCCATCCAGACTTCCCCTTCTCTGGGATGTAGAAGATAGAGGGAAGTTCAATCTGCCGAGTTTGGCAGAGCAACGCAAGACTCCCACACAAGATGACACATTCTTGAATCTACACTAAGGAGTGCAAAGCAGCTGCTTCACACAAATAGTTAATACGCGTTTCCAAATTCTTCCGCTAACCTTTTGTTTATTTCTTAATGTAATGTCGGAGTATCGCCAAGTTTGCTGAATAGGACTGTACTCTATTTTTAGCATTACGAGTGATCTGGGTCTGGACGTAGCTGAATACTCTCCTAATAAAAGAGTCCTTCAGAACATTCATTTTAATGGTCTATACTCAGGTTAGTTAGATCATCAATTTTTAGGGCTGCACTACGGCTTAGGCAGGAGCTGAATCTCCTTAACCCTTAGGCCCCTTTCACACAAGCGAGTTTTCCGCACGGGTGCAATGCGTGACGTGAACGGATAGCCCCCCCATTGAATCCTGACCCATTCATTTCAATGGGGCTGTGTACATGAGCGGTTTTTTTTTCACGCATCATTTCTGTGTTGCATGAAAAAACGCAACGTGTTCTATTTTCTGCGTTTTTCACGCAGCCCTGGTCCTCTAGAAATGAATAGGGCTTCAGTGAAAAACGCATTGCATCCGCAAGCAAGCTCTGTACAGTATTAGGCTACTTTCCCACTCACGTTTTGTGCAGATCCGTCATGGATGGATCCGTTCAGATAATACAACTGCATACATCCGTTTAGAACGGATCAGTTTGTATTATCTTTAACATAGCCAAGACGGATCCGTCTTCAACACCATTAGAAGTCAATGGAGGACGGATCCGTTTTCTATTGTGCCAGATTGTGTCAGTTTCATCAGACGGACAAGCAAGCAGCGTTTTGGTGTCCATCTCCAAAGAGGAATGGAGACTGAACTGATGCATTCTGAGCGGATCCTTTTCCATTCAGAATGCATTAGAATGAAAACTGATCCGCTTTGGACTGCTTCTGAGAGCCCTGAACGGATCTCACAAACGGTAAGCCAAACCGCGAGTGTTAAAGTAGACTTAGAATGTATTGGCTCCGATGAGCCAACTTCATAAATTAATTTGTACTGTAAAAAAACATTTTCCGAACTCGGGTACCTTGGAACCGAACCCGACATCGGGAAATGTTTTTTTACAGTACAAATTAATTTATGAAGTTATTACACGGCTGAGGTCCTCAAGGGGTTAAAGAAACCAGTCCTGTATGGAGACTTACAGAAAGTACTCCATGGTATTTACTACTAATTGGCAATGCTACATGGGAAACAAATATGCAGATGTATTTCCCAAGGAATAGAACTATCTCGCCAGCACCCCCTCTTGGAAGTGGATCCCTACGAGTCAAAATCTGACTTTCCAACAAGCCAGGAGCACTAGCAATAGGTCTCGACACAATGGGGTACTTCCAGTAAGGCCTCATGCACATGGCCGTTGTTCGGGTCCGCGTCCGAGCCGCATATTTTGCGGCTCGGCCGTGGAGTGGACCCATTCACTTCAATGGGGCCGCAAAAGATGCGGACAGCACTCCGTGTGCTGTCCGCATCCGTTGCTCCGTTCTGTGGCCCCGCAAAAAAAATAGAGCATGTCCTATTCGTGTCCGTTATGCGGACAAGAATAGGCATCTCTATAATGGGCCGTGTTCCGTTCCGCAAATTGCGGAACGGAACGCGGAGCAGCTTCCGTGTTTTGCGGATCCGCGGTTTGCGGACCGCAAAACACCAACGGCCGTGTGCATGAGGCCTAAGTCTCCATAAAGGACTGGTCTCTAGTTAAACTGCATTCAAGGCATAGCACCCAGAATTCTACTCTGTACTGACAAGTGGCAAGCACCCCGAAACAGCTGTCTACAGATGATATCTCACTCAGCCATATTCCCTTCTCCAGTCCTTGACTTGTTCGAAAGTCAGATTTTGACTCATAAGGAGCCTCTTCCAAGAGGGGGCGCAGGTGAGGTGGTTCTATTCCTTGGCAGATACCTCTTTTTATGCTTGTTTCCCAAGGAGCATTGCCAATAAGCCTCAATACAGGACTGGTCTCTTAATAAAAGAGTCCTTAAGGACATCAATTTTAAAGGTCTATACTCAGGTTAGTTAGATCATAAATTTTTAGGGCTACACTAAAGCCTAGGTAGGGTCCTGAATCTCCTCAAAGAGACAAGTCCTGTATGGAGACTTACAGAAAGTACTCCATGGTATGTACACTCATTGGCAATGCTACATGGGAAACAAATATGCAGATGTATCCCCCAAGAAAGAGAACCATCTCGCAAGTGCCCCCCCTTGGAAGTGGATCCCTACGAGTCAAAATCTGACTTTCCAATAAGCCAGGAGCACTGGCAATAAGTCTCCATACAATGGACTACTTCCAGTAAGTCTCCATACAGGACTGGTCTCTAGTTAAGCCACATTCTATATGCCCTGGTAGAGCATACATCAGCTCTGGTAGACCTGACCCATCCAAATACAATATGGGCAGATGGATGGTGGTATGTTCTGCTATATTGCTCATTGCTTATATTGCATACTGCAGAGCTTTACAGAAATAGCCACTCAGTCCCTGAGGCTCACAATCTAGAAGGAGAATTTTGTAGGAAGCCAGTTAACCTACTGGTATGCTTTTAGAATATGAAAGGAAATTCTAGAACTAAGAGAAACCATACAAACATGGGGAGAACATACAAACTCCAGGGAGATGGCCATAATTAGATATGAACCAAGGATGGACGTTCAGTCCCAGCAATGAGAAGCGCATTATCACATATCTTAAATGAGCTGTACGCGGCACCCTGTTTCAGGTTTGCCCGCTGCTACGCCTTATAGTTGGTATATAGCATATGAACATCATACACTCATCAACCATAAACAGGCTCGGACTGGCCCCCATGGGTACGGGGGAATCCCCCGGGGGGCCCCTGAGCTAAGTGGGCCCCTAGTCTCCCACCCCCTGCACAAGTGGCACAGAACACAGTAGACTTACTGCACTACATACAAATATTCAATGTACAGCACCTCATCCAGCCTATGTTCATGTAAAAAAAACTTGTTAGATTATTTATTATATTTGAATGTATCTGTACGGTGAGCTTGACAAAGACCGAGAGGTTGAAACGTTGCTGTTACACTTTGGTGTTCATTAAAGAAAGAATTTTTGTTACGAATTTGAGTGCTGCGGTGGAATATATCGTTCGTCCCTAGGTATCCCAGTCTGACACTGACCATAAAGATCTAGAACACAGAACATAACTGGACAACGTATGCTTGCTCACGGCAGTGTCGGACTGGGGTGCCTAGGAGCCACCAGTGGAAATTATTCTAGGGGCCCACCCTACAGCTACCAAAAAAAATATTACTTGTTCATATTTCAGGCTCACGCACATGAATATTTGCAGTTTAGCACACAATACAGTATTGTGCACTGCTCTATATCAGATTGTTTCTCATTCAGCAGCTCATTGTAGTTGATAACCTAATCTGTTAAAGTCCCTTTACACAGGGCGACAGAGCGGGAGATTGTTGGAGGAAGCGTTCCTTCCTGACAATTGCCGGCTCTGTAACAAAGGAGAACGCTGTATTTCCATGCAGTGATCTCCATTGTATGGGGAGCAGTGATCACTACTGCCAATGTTCTTCCCCATACTGACTAGTTGTTTCTCCGGCAGCAGATCAGGATTACAAAGCACAATCTACTTCCAGTAAATGATCATTTTTATGTGCGCACAAACATGAAAATAAAAAATCATTTTTCCATTTCTAAAAGCCATATATTTTTTATTTTTCTGCCAATGATCTTGTGTCGGGGCTCCTTTTTTGCAGGAAGAGTTGACATATTTATTGTTGCAGTTTTTGGGGCAAGGGGACCAAAAAATTGCATTTTTTTTCTTATTTTTTTATGGCATTCATCTGAGGGGATAGGTCATGTCATTTTTATAGAGCAGGTCGCTACAGACGCAGTGATGCCTAATATGTCTATTTTTTTTAATTTCTATTAAAGGGATCTCATCTCAGACAATGAGGGCATATTTCTAGGATATGCCCCATTGTCTTATAGGTGCGGGTCACACCGCTGGGACCCGCACCTATATTGAGAAAGGAGCCCTGTTCTACAGGGATTTATTGAAAGTGGTTCCGATGAAAAGTGGAGCAGTTGGCCAAAGCAACTAAACGGCCTTTTAAAAAAAATTGGAGTAGTTCTCCATGTCAGCTACTTCCCTTTCAACCAGTTTTTTCCAACCAGGAGCAATATACATAAAAAAAAGTGACTAAAGGTTTAATATGATTTTATACCTGTATATATAAATACTGGTAACACTGGTATTTTCTGTTCTTTCCTTTCTATAGCTGTTCGTGCTGACCGAATGCGAGGAGGGCGCAACAAATTTGGGCCTATGTATAAGCGGGATCGTGCCTTAAAGCAGCAGAAAAAAGCCCTGATACGTGCTAACGGAATCAAATTGGAAACTGGCCCTCAGATTGTGTCCGCAGCACAAAGTGACTTCACCATTCCAAGCAACATCCATACCATTCATCCTATATCTAAAAATGTGCCATCAAACCCAACTCCAGTGACACCTGTTGAATATGATAGAGGCCCCTATGGAGCTCCCCCACTGGGAATGACTATGCCCAACCACCCTTCGCTGTCTGGCTACCACTATTCCACTTTCCAGAGCCGTGCCATCAAATCTGAATACCCAGACCACTACACAAATATGCACGAGCCACCTCCTGCAGGACCTTATGTATATGCCGAGCCCTACACCAGCACTTCTCCACCAGACATACCTGAAGTGATCCTTAAGCTACTACAACTGGAGCCAGATGAGCCTCAGGTAAAGGCAAGGATATTGTCTTGCCTACAGCAGGAACAGAACAAGAGCCGACATGAGAAACTCAGCATGTTTGGCTTAATGTGCAAGATGGCCGATCAGACTCTCTTCTCCATAGTGGAGTGGGCTCGGAGTTGCATCTACTTTAAGGAACTGGAGGTAAAGGAGTTTACTTTCTTTGGAACAGCAGCTTCATGTAGCTTACAGGTGGATTTTGCTGCATTCAGCAAATCCGCACCAAAATCTGCATGCGTCCAGATATTCTCACAGATTTTGAAGTGGATTTGCCTCAGATTTAACCCTTTGCATTGCAAAGGGTGAAATCTGCACTGAAAATGAGCTCACACAATTGGCATTCTAAGGGTGCCTGCACATGGTGCAGATTTGTGTGCAGAAAATCTGCACCAAATTTGCACCAAAAAATGCACCATTTATCATAGCTTTTATGCGGTTTTTAGAGCAGATTTTCTTGCATTTTTTCTTTTTCTGTTAAAAACCCTATTGACGTATATGGAAAAACCCTGTAAAGCCCTCCTGAAATGGACGGAGTGACTGGTTCAAAATGCGTGCCTCTGCTCCATTCTTTTCTATGGGAGTGCTCACATAGAAATGAATGGAGCGACGGCGCTTTTTTCTGACCAGCCTCTCCCTCCATGTTAGCGGGGCTCCACAGGGTACATGGCCCCCGTTCTTGTGACTGGTGGGGGTCCCAGTGATAGTTATCCCCTAACTTGTTGTAACTGGAGAGGGGAGCAATGATTAGGAAAAATAAAAATGGCCGCCATCCAATTATTACACACAAAACCTGTCCTAATCACACAGCAGGACTAGTTACTTCCCAACACTGAGCTAAAAAGCTGCCTCATCCTCCTCTCCTACTTGTCAGGGATTATTGTCCTGAATACAGATGATAAAATCTTCAGCTGAAACTCTGTAGAAATGGAGTTCATGAGGAGACAGGACATACAGAGAGGACGGACAGGACAGACTATGGTGATGCGGGGCTGTGGTAATGGAGACTGCATACAGGAGCTACCGTTCATTAGCCACATCCTCACCCTCCTCTCTCTACTTCATATTCAGCTGAACATCATATTAGGCCTTATTCAAACGTCCGTAGTGTTTTGCGGATCCGCAAAACACCTTGCCACCAGCCCTATAGAGATGCCTATAATTGTCCGCAATTACAGGCAAGAATAGGACATGCTCTATATTTTTGCGGAGCTGCCGTCCGGAAGATCAGCGGCACGCTCCGCAAACGCGGAGAGCACAGTGTGTGCTCTCCGCATGCATCACGTCCCCATTCAAAATGAATGGGTCCGCACCCGTTCCGCAAATTTGCGGAACGGGTGCGGACGTAGATTGCAGATGTGTGAATTAGGCCTTAAACTGTTTTCAGGATCATAATCCCTGACAAGCAGAGCAGAGAGGAGGCTATGGCAGCTCTATACCTATACCAGTGTTGTGAAGTACGGTAACTTGTCCTGCTGTGTGATTAGGACCAGTGATGAGCGGCATAGGCAATATTTGAATTAGCGATATTTTGCAATTTTTTGGCCGAATATTCACCATAAATTCGCAAATTCGAGAATTCGTGATCTCCAGTCATTATTTACATGGTTTGCGAAATCGGCAATGTAATATATTCGCGATCAACACTAAAGCCCCTTTCATACGAGCGAGTTTTCCGCGCGGGTGCAATGTGTGACATGAATGCATAGCACCCGCAGTAAATCTTGACCCATTCATTTCAATGGGTCTGTGTACATGAGCGTTTTTTTTCACGCATCACTTCTGCGTTGCGCGAAAATCGCAGCATGTTCTATATTCTGCATTTTTTACGCAGCTTTGGCCCCATAGAAGTGTATGGAGATGTTGTTTGTAAACCTTCAGTTTTTTATCATGCACGTGAGAAACGCATCAAAACATATTGTACCCACGCAGAAAAAACGGAAAGCAATCGCAGGCAAAACTTAACGCATCTGCAACGTTTCCGGACCTAATCTGGACACGCTGGTGTGAAAGAGGCCTAAGGTGTAGGCAACTTTCCTATTGGTTGCGAGGGATATTGCTAAGTGCTGATATTCGCGATAAATTCTCGATTAAAATATTCGCGATCAACACTATTTGCGAATACGAATATATAGCACTATATTCTAAATATTTGCGAATTCTCGAAGTGGCGATATTCGCCATTAAAATTCGCGATTAGAATATTCAAGCTCAACACTAATTTAGGACAGGTTTTGTGTGTACTAATAGGACGGCGGCCTTTTTGTTTCTCCTGATGATTGCTTCCCAGACAAAACGAACCATTATATGGGAATATATTTATAATAAAGTAATATTTAAGTTTTTATATTTTCTTAATTCCTGGAGAACCCTTTTAATTCACTAATGTTGTGGTCAGATGTTACTTTGAAGACTGCTTCAAATATTGAAAAGCTTACATACACAGCCTTTTGGTTTGAGGTTGTTTTTGTTGTGGCTTGGGGGTCAGTGGCAGTTTTCTCTAAAAGCCGTGTGCTCTAAGTATGTAAAACATACAGATTTTGAGATGGATTCGCTGCAGCCAAATCCTCGGCAGAAAAATTTGTCCCATGAGAATCCACCCTTAGTCCTTATTCCCACAGTCAGTGTGTGATCAGTGATTTACATCAGTGATCATAAACCAAAACCATGGGGCACATTTAGGCCTAATTCACACGTCCGCACCCGTTTCGCAAATTTGCGGAACGGGTGCGGACCCATTCATTTTGAATAGGGACATGATGGATGCGGAGAGCACACACTGTGCTCTCCGCTTTCGCGTTTGCGGAGCGCGCCGCCGATCTTCCGGATGGCGGCTCCGCAAAAATATAGAGCATGTCCTATTCTTGCCCGCAAGTATAGGCATCTCTATAGGGCTGGTGGCAAGGTGTTTTGCGGATCCGCAAAACACTACGGACGTGTGAATAAGGCCTTATTAAGACCAGTGTTTTAAGCTACTTCGACACTTGCGTTATTCTTTTCCGGCATAGAGTTCCGTTAAAAGGGCTCTATGCCGGAAAAGAACTGATCAGGCATATCCCATGCAATCTGAATGGATAGAAATCCGTTCAGTTTGCATCAGTATGCCTTCCGTTCAGTCACTGTTAGGCGTTTTGGCCGGACATATTACCGCAGCATGCTGCGGTATTATGTCCGTCCAAAATACCTGATCAGTCACCGGCATTAATTTACATTGACTTGTATTAGTGCCGGATCCGGCATTGCGAAACAACTGAAGGACGAACGGATGCATGCGCAGACCGGGAAAACTGTGAAAAGAGTGCATGACAAGTGGAGGGACGGATCCGTTCTTGCAATGCATTTGTAGACGGATCCGCATCCGGAACCGTCTACAAGTGCTGTCAGTTGTGACACTAAACGGCGGATCCGGCAGGCAGCTCCGACAACGGAACTGCTTGCCGGATACAAGTGCCGCAAGTGTGAAAGTAGCCTTAGATGCCGGTCTTAATAAAGCCCTGCACTGGCGGTGGATCTGCCAAAGTAATGTAGAAGCGCCAGCCTCTTCCTAACTTCAGCATATCCACCACTGCTTGTAAATGCCAGCCCTTCCCCTTCCCTGCCACGCCCACTTTTTTTTAGACCTGCCGTGGGTGGGGAGAAGTTGCAGATGGAGGGGCAAAGGACCTTTGCGCCTCAATCTGCACCAGAATTACGCCTGATATAGGGGTATTTCCGTTTAATAAATGACCCCCCCATGTGTGAAGCCTACACTGAAATCAGGTATCTTGGAAAGGTTTGCATTGGTTCTGTGTTTTTGGGCTGCTTCTGGTTTTGGATCACAATCACTGATGGAAATCACTGACTCTGTGAATGCGGCCTTAGGCCAGATTCACACGTGACTGGATAACTGCAGATTTGTCATCGTTGATTTTTATGCAGCGTTGTACAAGACCAGCAAAGTGGATGAGATTTGAAATCTGCAACCTGTCAATTTATGAAGTTATGTAAGCGGCTTACAACGTATGGACTGTGGACCAATGTGATCTGCCATGTGCCTTGATCGGGCCCCTAGTACCCACAGGGCGAATTATAGCATTAGAGTGCAGTCACGCTACCGTATGTATTTTGCTGTCCTCAAAATGCAGATCCGCAAAAAATACAGATGACATCCGTGTTGCATCCGTTTTTTTGTGGACCCATTGTAACAATGTCTAACGTCATGTCAACAAAACGGATAAGAATAGATGAAAAATGTAGATTGGATGGGGAATAAAATTGCGATCGTGTGATAGAAATAGAAAATGGTCAGCGTTCAAGGCATTCATGCAAGGATTTGGGACAACAAAATTGAATGTATACCCAAATATGACATATATCTAAATAAAACTAATACATATTAAATACATTAAAAATAGAAGCATTCACTGTAAGCAGTATGGATCACTCATCAAAAATAGTTCACATTAAAGGGGTTATCCCGTGATTGATAAAAATAATGAAAATCAGACATCATATAGGACATGAAAATCACTTTCTGAGGGCTCATGCACACGACCGTATGGCTTTTTTAGCATTTTGCGTTCCGCAAAAAACGGATATGCCGAAAATACGGATGACATCCGTGTGCATTCCACTTTTTGCGGAATGGAAAAGCTAGCCCCTGATAGAACAGTCCTATCCTTGTCCGTTATGCGGACAATAATAGGACATGTTCTATCTTTGAACTGAACGGAAAAAGGGAAACGGAAGCCATACGGACTACCTTCGTTTTTTTGCGGCTCCATTGAAATGAATGGGTCCGTATACGGAATGCAAAAAATGGAAAGTAAACAAAAAAAAACATTCGTGTGTGTGAGCCCTAAGGTTGAATTAACATGTCCGTGAAACAGGGTCCGTGAGATACAGCCCAGTGCTGTATCTCACGGACCCTGTTTCACGGACATGTTAATTCAACCTTAGGGCTCACGCACACTAATGTTTTTTTTTGTTTACTGCTAAGTGCATTAGCGCACTCCTGCTAAGTGCATTAGCGCACGGCATCATTGGTTAATATGATGCCATAAGCTGCATGCCGCCGCCGCTGTACAGTAATACAATCGTATCTTATGAGTGTATTACTGTACAGCAGCGGCGGCACGAAGCGCACGGCGTCATAGCAACCAATGACGCTGTGCGTTCTTGCACTCAGCAGGATGCCAGTGCTGTATCTCACGGACCGTGTTCCACAAACGTGTTAATTCAGCCTAAGCTAGAACCAGCCCTGTACCTGACGTGGATCCAGAGATCTCCCCATTCAGAGCTGCAATTATTCTGCTAGATTTAATTCAGGCTGGCAGTACAGGGGTGTGTGTCCTTTCTCAGGAGGCGTGTCCTGTCAGCTGCAGCTCTTTCCCTGTAACTGCCACAGCTTTTACCAGAAGACATGGCTAATGACAGAGAAAAAGAAAAAGTACAAACAGTAGGCACCACTATGCAGAGATTTTATTGAATAACTAAGTGGCTAATTTAATTACATGCAATTATAAAAGTATTCAGATTCATGGGGTTGGTTTGCATAATGTAGAATAATTTGTTTGGGGCAACCCTTAACCTTCAGGACACAGCGATTTTCTGTTTTTTGCTTTGCCTTCCCAGAGCCATAACATTTTTATTTCTCCGTTCACATAGCCATATGTTTTTTGCGCTTATTAAAAAAAAAAACTTTTTAATATTGTATACAATCTATTCGGAAGCTGGAAAAAATTCCTAATGGGGTGAAATTGAAAATAAAACGCAATCCTGCCACAGTTTTACATAGTTTTGATTTTACAGTGTTTACTATGCAGTTAAACGGACCTGTTACCTTTATTTTCTGGGTCAGTACGATTGCAACGATACCCCATTTGTATGGTTTTTATACTGAACAAAAAAACAACCTTTTTTATATTTGTCTATAGAGCTGTGTGAGGGCTCATTTTTTTGCGTGGCAATGTGTATTTTTATATTTTGGGATGTTTGTGACTTTTTGATCACTTTTTATTCCATTTTTTTTTGTGGAGGTTAAATTATGAAAAAATGGTGAATTGGCCAATTTGATTTTTTTTTTCTTATTACACCGTTTGTCATTTGGAATAATTTTTTTTTATATTTCAGACGTGGCGATGCCTAGGATGTTTTTTTGTAAAATTATTTTTATTTTGGGGAAAGGCGTGATTTGAACTTTATATATATAAATATATATACATTACTTTTGCTTATTTTAAGTCACCCTTGGCAATCATTAGACTGCCAATTCTATGCTGTAGTGGATATTTATCAATTACAGAACACAGCATTCAGTATATTCCAGTACAGTGCTGCCACCTACAGGCCTGTATTGTAATATACTGTCAATGTAGTGTAAGGCTAGGTCTACGCGATGACATTTTGTTGCATTAATGTCACGCGACAATTTTTATAATGGTAGTCGATGGTGTCGAATTGCGACATGCTGCGACTGCAACACAACAGTTGCAAAAAATCCATTCAAAATGGATTTTTCTGCAACTGTTGCGTCGCAGTGCGACACCATGGACCACCATTATAAAAATTGTTGCGCGACATTAATGCAACAAAATGAAGCGCGACAAATGTTGCAGTGTAGTTGTACACTATTTGTCACGCGACTATTGTTGTCGGGTAGGCTGTTACTGGGGTGGGACCAGACGGCTACCTCATTTTCATCGCTCAGTTGCTGTGGTCACTTTTGACCACCCCGTTATCGGCAATCGCAGACATTAGCCCAGTGCCTCTGCTGTGTAAAGCAGCAGAAACCCGGCCTCCATGGCGCTCGCTGGGCGCCACCTTCAAAGACCAGATATCCGCCGTACATGTATGTCGAATGTCCTGAAGGGGTTAATATAACTTGCTGATCTAATGATTTATGTATGACCGTTATAGCAATATATTAATGAAGTACTGGAGGATTTGGCTATGTCATCAGTGATCCATACTGTTTACAGCTCACTGTATTTTATTGTATTTAATGTGTATTCGTTTTATTTAGATATATGTTATATTTGGGGATACGTTACATTTTGTTGTCTCGCATCCTTTCGTTTATGCCTTGAGCGCCGACCATTTTCTATGTCGATTTATTCTGCGGATCTGCACTGGAGAGGCTGAAACCTGCTGGCTTATTCACAGCAAAACCACGTGCAATACCAGTTTTTGTTGCGTTTAAGCAGATTTTTCTGCTGTATTTTCAGTGACATGTGGACTTAGGCTACGGACTCATGCACACGACCGTGGTTTTAGTCCGCATTTTTTGCGGATCAGATGCAGACTCATTTATCTCAATGGGGCCCCAAAAGATGCGGACAGCAAAGTGTGTGCTATCCACATCCTTAAAGGGGTTGTCTCCCTTCAGCAAATAGCATTTATCATATAGAGAAAATTATTACAAGACTCTTACTAATGTATTGTGATTGTCCGTATTGCCTCCTTTGCTGTCTGGATTCATTTTTCCATCATATTATACAGTGCTCGTTTCCATAGTGACAACCACATTGCAATCCATCAGTGGTGGTCGTGCTTGCATACTATAGGAAAAAAACGCCAGCCGCTCTGGTGTCTGGGACCATGGGAGCGAGCGTGCATACACCGGTGCTTTTTCTTATACTGTGCAAGCACGGCCACCGCTGCCGGATTTCAAGGTGGTCATAACCCCTAAATACGAGCAGCGTAAAAAATTAATGGAAAAATGAATCCAGCCAGCAGCAAAGCAGGCAATATAGAGAATCACAATACATTAGTAAGTGCCTTGTATTAACTTTCTCTGCATGATAAATGCCATTGGCTGAAGTGAGACAACCCCTTTAAGTCTGTTCCGCAGCCACACAAAAATGACAACATGTCCTATTTTTGTCCATTTTGCGGACAAGGATAGGACATTTCTGAAGGAGTAAAAAAAAAAAATGGCAGCAGGATCTCAGCCGGTGTCCGTGTTTTGCAGATTCGCAATTTGCGGACCACAAAAGCGGCCATGAGCCCTAAGCCTAAGGTAAGTCTGTGTCCGATACACATTTTCAAAATTTCTATAGAGCAAAAAATGCGGACAGCACACGGATGTCATCTTTAGTTACGCAAATTATAGAACATGTTTTGTCTGTTTTGTGGACAAGAATTTCCATTTCCAAAGCAGGGACCGAGGACAGTGTGTGATGCATATGGTATCCGTATTTTGCGCAAGACGGCAATGGCTGTGTACATGAGGCCTAAGGGTGCTTTTAATGTGTATTCACACTGTGTGGGAGATGTATTAAAACTGGTATATGGGAAAACTGGCTTAGTTGCCCATAGCAACCAATCAGATTCCACCTTTCATTTTCCAAAGGAGCTGTGAAAGATGAAAGGTGGAATCGGATTGGTTGCTAGGGGTAACTAACTAAGCCACTTTTCCTTTACATCAGTTTTGATAAACTTCCTTCAGTGCAGTAGCGCCAAGTGGTTTTACCACAAAATGCCACAGTTTCTGTGTTAGCTTTGATGCCATGCTGTAAAAACACACATGACTTTTTCGGTTCGTTTCTTGACTGTATGGCAAAACCTGTGATAATACACCCACATATGTAAGTTTTTATGGAGGTTTTATGAAGCCCATTCTATCTGTGCAAATACACATTACAAACCTATAAAAACCATTCAGGAGAAAACTTTTTACTCACCTACATGAGACCAGGAAAAAGGTGGATTTGGTTTGTAAGGAAATGTCCTCTATCCAATGTCCTCTATCCATAGCACATTGAAAACAATGGAGGAGATTTATCAAAACTGGTCTAAAGGAAAACTGGCTTGGTTGCCCATAGCAATCATTCAGATTCCACCTTTCCTTTTTCAAAGGAGCTCTGAAAAATGAAAGGTGGGATCTGATTGGATGCTATGGGCAACTAAGCCAGGTTTTGTTTACATCAGGTTTGATAAATCTCCCCCATTCGGTCTATTTACAGCCAATGAATAGCGGCCATGAAAAAAAAGCACATGTCCTATTTTTGGCTGTTTTCGTGGACTGATGGCCCCCATTTTTAACCCCTTTTTGACCTGTGCCGTACATGTACGGTAGAAGTCGTGTCTTTAAACATGGCGCCCGCTAGCATGTGCAGCAGGCACCAAAGCTGCCGGGTTTTTGCTGTTTCAAACAGCAGAGATCCGCGGTACATGTATGTGATCAGCCATAAGGCTAGAGGTGTGGAGAACCAGTAGGGGGGAGGAATGATGCCGGCTCTCTGCTTCATCATAATACACAGGCAACTGTCTCTGCTTCCTATGGAAGCAGAGACAGCTGCCAGAAAGTGGGACATAGCTCCCCCATACCGGGACAGCAGGACAGCCACTGAAATCCGGGACTGTCCTGCCGCATACGGGACCGTTGGGAGGTATGCCTAGTGACACTCTGTCTGTAGATCTCTAAGAAGTCAAGGTGCTCTATAAGCTGCTTCCCTTTGGAGACTTTTGCTGCAGGAGGTGGACACGTCTGGCTCTCATGCTGCTCTAGATTACTCTGATTAGACTTCCATCACCCCCGCCCTTTGGTAGGAAGCAGGACTAGCCCACTTCTGCCCAAAAGGGGGATGAATGCCATGGTAAGTTCCATTCTGTCTAAAGATAGCTCTGCCATACACGCTGCCACCTGGTGGTAAACCAGGCACTCTACATGAACATAACTGTTACATAGCAACATTAGGAATGCAGAATGTGAAGGACCTGGAAAAAATACACAGGATGACATTAATGTTAGACCAGTAGAGACAGTAGCAGGGTGAAGGAATGGTAATACCACTCTGGGGTATTACATATGGACAAAAGTAGTCCATGATCCTGTGCTCTTCCTGTGAATCAAGGTTCCGTGGAAAAACATTTGATGCCTGAGTACACATGTAGAATTCAATGGATCCACGTGCTGTCTATGTTCACGGGTATGAATCACTGTTGTGTGAAAAAGACCTTAAAGAGGTTATCCCATTTTCTGATCATGGAGCCTGACAGCAAGGGTCTCCCACCGATCACTATTCCCTCATTTGAATGGAGAGGCAGACATGCATGAGCTCCATTCAACTCTTTGGGGGCTTCTGGAGATAGCAGAGTACAACTGCAGGGCTGTCTCCAGGAGTTCCTTGTTGCTGCAGCATGCACTTGGATAGGGGAATACGTTTTTGTAATGAGACCCTTTTTTTGCTCTTATACTATATACCCATCCTATTATTGAGTTCAGTTGTTTGAGACGCATCCATTTCAAAGCAGTGCATGAAATCAAGCACACAGCCACGTAATCTTCACAGAGAAACATTGTTAGTAGTATAGGTTGTACTTAAAGGGGTATTCCCATTTCAGACATTCATTGCATATCCCTAGAATATGCCGTCAGTATCACATAGGTTGGAGCGACTCCTATCTTCAGAACTGGCCCTCCGAAGTAAAGGAGAGCCCACCACACAAGCATGGTCACCCTCCAGTCACTGCTATGGCAATTCAGTAAATAGCCAAGCACTGAGTTGACTACTTCTGGCAGTCCCATAGTGGTGAATGGAGAGGTAGTTGTGCATGCACAGTGCACTTTCCATCGAACAATATGGGACTTTCCAAAATAGTCGTTCTCCTATAGCAGTGAATGGAGAGCCAGCCGCTAAAGCAATCTTTCACGTTGGGGGCCCTGCTCTGGAGATAGGAGTGAGTCTCAGAGGCGGACCAGCACCTAGATGACAATGATGGTATATCCTAGTGATATGTCATCAATGTCTAAAATCGGTATAATCCTTTAAAGGGGTTGTCCGGACATATCCCCATCTTCCCCCACTCAGCCCCTCTGACATGAGCATCGGGGCATTTCAGGGAAAGGGATTTTTCTGGAGATCCGGCGACGTACCGGGCTCTCCATGGGTAAGCTAGATGGAGGCTTCTGCCCAAAAGTGAGCCTGATGACGTCACTGGCACTAATGGGCAGGCTAGGGCAGCGCTAAAGTCCACCCAACAGTGAAAAATGTAAACAAAAAGGCCATTGCTCTACAGAGCAGCTCTGATGCTCATCTAAGAGGGGCTGCCTGGGTGAAGAAGGGATATGTCCGGGTTTAGCTCTGAACCCGGACAAACCCGTTAAGAGCTGGGATGCCACCTTGGCATAAGTCAGTTTGTGAAATTTCTGAAGGATCTGCCCTGATGAACTGTAAGTGCTTTTATTGTATTTTTACTTCTCTGGAAGCGACAAGAACTGTGTGTCAGGAGCTTTGTGAAATTGGTTTCCATGACGAGCAGCTGTACACTACGTCTAAGGTCACTATGTACAATGCGAAGCGTTGGCTGGAGTAGTGTAAAGCAAGTTATGTAAAGTAGTGTAAAGCAAGCCCGTAATGTGCTGTGCGCCAGCGTGTTCATCACATGACCCAGAACAAATGGAGGTTATTATTCAGTGACTGGAAGCTTATATCTTTTTTTTATAGCTTTCGAGCATCCATAGGAATGCTGCTAGTGATGATCTGACGGTGTAAATGTACCGCTGATTACCCGAAGAATGAGCAAAACGATCAGGTAATTGGGTCGATAGTGCAGCACAAAAATCCTCGTTTACCGAAAGGAGATCGTGCTGTGTAAACATGATCTGCTGCCGGCAAACAACGAGTCAGTATGGGAAAGAGCAAGGGCATTAGCGATCACTCCTTCCTATACTCTGGAGGAGCTGGAGAAAATCGGTGTGAATGCACTGTTTTCTTCTGTTAGTGATCAGCAGATTGTCGAGAAGGAATGATTTCCGACAATCTACCGGTACATCGTCCAGTGTAAAGGAACCTTTAGGAAAGCCAGTGACAGATCAGTGGCATAGAACCTCTGTTCCCTAACTCACACTGCAGAGTCTCAGTGTATCCTATGAGATATAGCTTCAGCCTGTCTCCCCTGCCTCCTGCTTGTGATAGATTTTTCCCTGTCAGCACTTTCAAGCAGGAGGCAAGGGAAAGCAGTGTGGAGCTGCCTCTCATAGAATACACTGTAGATTCTGCACACAATACACACATGACAGGGGCAGTGTAAGTGAGGAGGGTTTTATAAATCTGCAGCTCATTATTGTATGGACTTAGCTACTATATAACTGACCCGCTGCTCACCTAAAGCTCTATTAGACTGGCTTATGGACATATAATGACATGGACATATAATGCTGGCAGCTCAGACCTCTGCCCAGCAATCTCTGCCTGTCTTCCTCCTCTTGTGTCCTCTCATGGAGATATGATTTCTGCCTTATCTAAAGGCTGTATTACATTAAAAGATTTTGTAGGCGAAATTTCAGGATGGAAGGGTTCCTTCACAGCAATCGCCTGCTCGTTAGTGGAGGAGAGAGCTGCTAATACATGCAGTGATCTCCTCCACAGTATGGGGAGGAGCGATCGCTAAGTCCAACGCTCGTCCACATACTGAATCATTGTCTGCCGGCATCAGATCGTGATTAGACAGTATGACCTGCTGCTGGCAAACGATAATTTTTAAGCCTGCTTAAAAATCTGGATTCTTCAAAGAACGAGCAGTATAAGGCTACTTTTTTTTGCTAGAATACTGCTTTAAAACTAATGCGGATTTAAAGGATAACTGTCAATTTTTTTTTTTTTTTTACTATTGGATTTTGGTGATTAATATCACCTTGTTGGCCCTGTTTTAATTTCTGATTGTTTAATAAATAACCCCTAAAAGCCACCTAAAAGTCCCCAGTATTGGCTATTGTTACCTGAGATAAAATCAGGTTGCTATGCTCCTTCCGTCTACCAGATAGAGGACAGAGCACGCTGTGCACTGGGAACTGATAGTGAGTCAACATTGTAAGGGAATGTATAAAAAGCCAGGTTCTTCCTGACAGGAGATAACAGTGCTGGGCTGTGTGTGTGAACTTCTCCACATGCCTGTGCTTGGCAGACACTCCCTTAGCAGTTCTGGAGAATGTACATATGCAGGCTGCTCAGTGTATAAATTAAAGCCTTATCTGATAAGAGGAGAGCTTGTAGAAGGACTACAGGCTTCAGCCAGACCTGGGAACTTCACTGCAAGACCCCCCTATACAGAGCTGGTCTTCACTAACTTCACTGCAGGTGTCCTATGGATTAGCCTCAGGGCTGAGGGCGGCCATCTTAACAGAATAGTGAAATTGCAGTTTTATGCAGACTGGTTGCTAAGGGCTGAATCTTATTAAATAAGGGGTAAGTAAGTCTAATAGTTATTGATTCAGGAATATTATCATATTAGTAACTACATATATGAAAACTGAAATTAGGGTCTAAATGTGACAGTTATCCTTTAATAAAAAGTACAGGCTCATTTTTCTAATATTTGCCACACTTCTCCTTTGTTCAGTTGACCCTTTATTCCACCTAGACACAAGTGTTCTGTGCGATAGCTTAAGAGACCAGAGAACTAACAGCGCAAATTTTTCCATGAAGACAGAAAGGCATGAATCTCTGAATCCGTGGCGTAAATCGCTTGTCACATGGCATTAACGGCAAGGGGTAAGCCATGTATTTTCGCTTTTACCACTGATTCATATTGAGACACGGAGCCTCGTCAGTACAGACCGGGGCCCGATGCAATGACAAGACACAAGTAACGTGACAAAACAATTTAGCTTGTCTGGGTTGAGGTAATGATTTAGTATTTATTATCACCCACAGGGTCCAGGTGTCAGAGCAATAACTAGTCCTGGGAGCTCTGAGTGTCACCCAGGAGATATAATTGAAAGATGGGACATTGAGAAATTGTGGATGAGGCTATTCCATCCACAGACGATCGATAGCGGTCATGTACGGGCACATTTGGGAACGACATTAGGGAATTGGCCGGTTGATCTTTTCGTTTTATGGTTGATTTTTCTTTCTGTAAAGTAGACTCAGATTTACAACGGTGGGCTTTAATGACCGGACCATCAAATTTTCATTTAGGTAATCTACCTCATCTTTTACCAGAACAAAGATTTCAGATAACTTTAGACAGTGCAAGAATGATACATTTGTCATGAATGGCAAGCATACAGAGACTGTGGCCCGGATTACCTAATGTGTCTCTGCGCCAACAATCTGTCTACAAAAAGTGGCACAATTTGGCACATCTAGGGTTTCTACACCTTTTTTTTTACATGCTCAACAGGAAGGGCTTAAAATATAATGAGTGACAATTCATGAGAAAGAGAACGGACCTAAAATGCGCCATTTAGTGCCAGAATTTCTCAGAGTAAGCCAATGATGTAGAGTCAAAGAAAAGTGTCTATCCTTTCACCAGATTTATTATCCAGCCTGAGCCCCTGTGATATATCTGGTACAGGTCTACACAGCCTGTCCAAGCTTCCGCCATCTTCAAGATTAGTAATTTTGGCCTGTATGTCTATTTTTGCCAAATTTGCTTAAAGGGGTATACTCGTTTTAGACATTTATGGCACATGCCATAAATATGCTAAAAATATTTAAAGGGCTTGTACCAATACAACAACTTATCCTCAGGGGTACAACTGCTGGGACCCCCATGATCACCAGAATGGGGACCCACTTTCTCCATTTAAATGTAACAGAGACACACAAGCATGCAGCTGCCTCATTCATCTCTTTGGGACTGCCAGAAATTAGAGATGAGCGAACTTTAAAAAAAAGTCCGGTGTTCGGCGTTCGGGTTGTGGTAAGTCGCGCATCCCGTTATGGATTCCACTATAGCGGCATATGGAATCCATAAGGGGCGGCTGCCACCAACCCGAACTGTTGAACAGCCGAAGGACCTGGGGTGACGTCACTGTCATGTGATCAGTGCAGGGCGTGGCTCAGCACAGGATCAAATCCAGTGCTGAGCCACGCCCCCTGCACTGATCACATGACAGTGACGTCACCCCAGGTCCTTCGGCTGTTCAACAGTTCGGGTTGGTGGCAGCCGCCCCTTATGGATTCCATATGCCGCTATAGTGGAATCCATAACGGGATGCGCGACTTACCACAAGCCGAACACCGGACTTTTTTTTAAAGTTCGCTCATCTCTACCAGAGATAGCTAAGTACAAGCACTGGCTATCTCCTGCAATCCCATAGAGTTGGATGTAGTGGTGGATACGGCCCTGGCTGAAACACCTGAATTCAATAATTAGGAGGGGTATATAATGTAAATTGCTGACAGCAGTAGGTAGAGACAGAGGAGAGTAGTAAAACAATATACCTTTTTGGAGCTTTAATTATCAGGAGTAGTGAGAATGTTAATTGTTATTTTGCTAGATTCTGTTCCTTAAGTGCCAAGGAGGTGGAGCATCACTGTGAAGTGCCCTCTTCATTGAGCTGCTTTGTAGTATATCCCAGTGTCGGACTGGGGTACCTAGGGCCCACCAGTAAAATTTAGTTTGGGGGCCCACCGTACGCATACATTCAAATATAATAAATAATCTAACAAGTGTTTTATATGAATATAGGCTCGTGGAGGTACTGTACATTGAATATTTGTATGTAGTGCAGTAAATCTAATGTGTTATGTGCCACTTGTGCAGTAGGTAGTAGACTAGGGGCCCACCTTGCTCAGGGGCCCACCGGGGAATTCCCCTGTACCCCTGTGGGCCAGTCCGAGCCTGGTATATCCCCTCTGCTGAGTGACAGCTGTAGCATCCAACAGAAGCTAGCAGAATAAAAGTTCATATTCTCACTACTCCTGATGAGAAAATATTCTGAAAAAGTCTGTATGTTTGTACTGCTCTTCCCAGCCCCTATCTAGAACTGTCAGCAGTATGGCATGGTCAAGACTGCTGACAGATTCCCTTTAAAACAGATTACCAACATGGTACCCAAGTCATGGCGCTTCTTACGTGTTTTGGACTAAACAATACTTACTAGCTGGGGAGAGGCCAGAGACGCACTCTGTTAGTTTGGTTTCACTGACTGTCCCTCAGACTATTATTTTGGTTTGGGAGGATGACTGCTGGTGTCAACGTAGTGTACTAGGACAGCTCAGGGACAGTTTCCTGTGTTGTCAGACTCGCCTGGCTTACATGTAGAAACAGTACGCCGTCCGTGGCTTGTTGCTCTAGGGCAGTGATGGGCAACGTGCGGCTCTCCAGCTGTTGCAGAACTACAACTCCCAGCATGCAAAGCCTGTCTATAGCTATCAGCCTACTGCAGGGCATGGTGGAAGTTGTAGTTTAGCAACAGCTGGAGAGCCGCACGTTGCCCATCACTGCTCTAGGGGTATGATTCTCGCTTAGGGTGCGAGAGGTCCCGGGTTCAAATCCCGGACGAGCTCTGAGAAGCCTTACTTGTAGAAACAGTCTAAGGTCAGTACAGTACACCCCCCCCCCCCCATTGTTTTCATTAGAATCCCAGCATTTGAAAACTTTAGTAGTCTTTTGCAAATTTGCACCACCCCCTTTAAAACACCCACTCCTTTACTAACATGACACACCGGCCACACCCTTTTTCTGTGTGCCCAACCCTTTTACTGACACTTCGTGGTCCCTCAATGTGTATTTGGGTGCCAGTGCTGCATCTGACAATGCAAATCCCAGTGCCACACACAATTGAGGAAGTTCTCCAGGAATACTGGAAAGCTTTCCCAGTATCCGGGAGATTTGCCAGAGAGGTCTTCCCTGTTTTCTGGGAGCCTTCTGGTTGTCCCAGGAGAGTTTGTAAATATATACTAGGGACAGCAGTAGGGAAATACTTTTCAGGGTGAATACTCTGCTTACTATAATGGTAAATTTATATTTAACCCCTTCCAGACCTAGCAATTTTCAATTAAAAAAAAAAATTTTTTTACTATCTGCTTTCCTGGAGCCATAACTTTTTTATTTTTCTGTTCACTGTTTGAAGACTTGTATTTTTAGTGGGGCAAGTTGTACTTCTAATGGCATCATTTTATATTGTATACGATGTAGTTAGAATCTGGAAAAGAAAATTCCAAATGGGATGGAATTAGGAAAAAAAATGCAATTCCGCCTTACTTTTATGGGTTTTGTTTGTATGGCTTTAAGCGGCCATAGGTCCCGGAGCGGCATACATCGTGCGCATGGGAGCGCACAGCATCATGGGTTACTATGATGCTGTGCGCATCGGGCCACACGCGGGACTATTGTCCTGCACTTATATGATTATATGAGTGCGGGACAATGGTCCCGCGGGCGGCTGGACATGCACAGCATCATTGTAATCTATGATGTATGCTGCTCCGGGACCTATGTCCTGCTCACGGACCGCATGTCTCGGAGGGCATACAATCATGTGCAAGGGGCCTAATTCTGTGGGTCAGTATGATGACACATTTATATAGTATTTCTTGTGTTTTATTACTTAGAAAAATAATAACTTTGAGGCTGGCAAAGATTTTGGTTGAGGCGCACGGACTGCTGGATGCTGCCCCTAATTTAACAAATGCCTCTTGATAAATTAAGCACAGCATCCGCAAGCGTGCCTGGTTATCGCAGCCTGGAGTACGCCACTGGGCTATGATAAATCTTCCCCCCTGTCTGGTTTGGCTTTACAACATATACCGTACATAATCATACATCGTAACCCCTCTTGAAAAAGCTTTTATTTACTGGCCATAAATAATGTGATCTAATCTTATAGCTTGCAGTTTACATGCACATATAGCAAGAAGCATGATGGAAAAGTCTCCTTATGAATATGCTGGGCTGCTCTGTGAACCGTCCTGTCATTATCTTACCTGACATATTGTGACAGAAGTTTGTTTTATGTGCTTCATACACTTAAAGGGCTTCTGTCTGTATGCAGGGGTGATGAGTGACAGCTGCAAGTGCAAACACTCCACACAAGAGCGCATCCTGGGGCTAGGCAGGTTCCCAATGGCTGGAGGATTAAGTGCAAGTCAAGCATAGAGAATATTGTCCTATCCTAACCACACGAATAAAACATAGTAACAGCAGAAATCATTACCCTAGACCGGGCAAACAGTATCACTTACCCATGATATCTCTCAGCATATAATGCATATATATATATATATATATATATATATATATATATTAAACCATATACACACACTTCATTGGACATTTTGTACCCTGCCCCCCAGTAGTCAGAGTAGAGCTGAACTTAAAGGGGTATTTTATATGAATTTATCCCTGTATAGGGGTTAAAGGGTGAATATCAGAGTACTGCCAGGATAAAGTCCTTAGGCCTCATGCACACGACCATATGCAGGCCTGCTCGTGCTGCCAACCGTAAATTGGGGTCTGCAGTGGACAAACACTAACCGTGTGCCTGCCGTCTGCTGAGGCAGACCTATTCACGAATAGGGTCTGCATCCGCATAGTGTATGCGCTACCTTATTGCGATGCAGAGGCATGGGTAGAAATCCTACGGAAGCACTCTGTGGGCTTCCGTTCCGCACTGTATCTTCCGGATTGCGGACCCATTCAAGGGGATGGGTCAGAAACCGTGATACGGTGCGCACTCGACCAGTGCCAGTATATTGCGGACCTGCTCTTTGCGGGCCGCAATACGGGCACGGACCTGCTACGGTCGTGAACATGATGCTTAAAGTTTAGCCCAAAGTCAAACTGGTTGGTTGACACAGTGGTTCTAAACTCACTGATGGTTACAGTAACTCATACAGATTTGCAGAAGATTTCACCCTCTGCATTGCAACAGATGAAAACCATGGCAGAAATCCGCACCATAAATTATTATTAATTTATTATTCACCCTGCCGCTCAAGAAAACTCCCAAAGCATACTAATGAGATTTTTTAAAAAAAAGTTGCATCTACTTTGCCACAACTGTAAATGCTGCACATTTTTCGCAAATCCGTTGTGAAAATCCGCAGTTTATATGCCACATATCCTCAAGTCCACATTCAGGGCTTCCATTGGCTACGCAGTTTTTTTTCCTTGGGGGGGGGGGGAGTGTATAGAAACAAATATAGCAAATTCTGTAGCAATTTTTTGTATCAAAGTACTAAAACCTAGCTCATTAACTTGCAATAGTCATCTATGTTCCATTAGAATTGGAGACACTAGTATGAACTATGATTTATTTGTAAGTAAAACACACTATAAGCTAATAAATGCTACGAGCTGGACTGCAATGCTAAAAAATAGATAAATAATCATTTGACTAGATTTGACCATGCTGAATGCTGTTCTAGTTGTACGGATACATCATGCATTTAAAGTGTGTCTCATCGCGTGGTCTTGAACTGTGCTGTAAAACGCTGGAAAAAGATGCTGAACACGTACAAACAGCAGTAATGTGAGCAATAAAAATGCCACTCTAACACTTTGTAGCAGCTAAAGATGTGCTGCAAGCACACTACATTAGCAATGGCAACATACAAACTGAAGGGTTCATTCTACGCGGACCACTTGACACCTCACCTCCTCTCTACCTTTCTGTGAGTGAAGCAGATGGCAGAAACTTATGTTAAATGACCATATGGTCGGGGTTTGAGAACAGAATGCTTCGATTCTTTATGCCGGCCCTGCTGCTTCGGCATGGGTTAATGCCTGGTTCCAAGTGCTATTCATTGGTTTAATGTTGGGGCATTCAGAGTGTCTTTTTGGCTAATCTGTGCTTTAATTAGGAAAGAGTTAATTTGCGACAAGGTGTTAGGATGAGTTGAATGGCACATAGCTGCCCCGCATTTACAATGCATTTGGAAAGTCTTCAGACCCTCTGACTTTTTTTTCACATTTCGTTATGTTGCAACCTTGTGCTATCAATCTTCACTCACTACCCCATGATGAGAAAGTGAAAACAGAATTTGAGAAGTTTGTGCCATTTTATTAAAAAGGAAAAAGTAAAATTTTGCTTGGGCATAGGTATTCAGAGTCAAACCCTTTGCTATGACACTTTTAGCTCTGGGGGCCTCCCATATATTTTGATCATCTTTGAGATGTTTCTACACCTTGATTGGAGTCCACCTGTGGTACAGTACATTCAGTTGATTGGACATGAATTGGAAAGACACACCCTATCTATATAAGGTCTTACAAATGACATATCAGAGCAAAAACCAAGCTATGAGGACGAAAAAAAAAAAATGCCTGCAGAGCTCAGAGACAGAATTGTGTGGAGGCTAAGGTCTGGAGAAGGGTACAACAAAAATTTCTGCTGCACTAAAAGTTCCCAGGAGCACAGTGGCCTCCATAATTCTTATATGGAAGACATTTCGAAAAACCGGGACTTTTTCTAGAGCAGGCCGCCTCATCAAACTAAGTAATCGCGGGAGAAGGGCCTTGGTTAGAGAGGTGACCAAGAACCCAAAGGTCACTCTGGCTGAGCTCCAAACATCCTTTGTGCATATGGGAAAAAAATTACAGAAGGTCAACCCTCACTGCAGTACTCCACCAATCTAGCCTTTATGGCAAAGTACCCAGAAAGAAGCCTTTCCTCAGTAAAAGACACATGAAAACATGAAAACCTGCCTGAAGTTAGCAAAAAAAACAAAACACTTTAAGTACTCTGAGACTGAGAAAGGAGATTCTCTGGTCTGATGAAACCAAGATTAAACTTTTTAGCCTGAATTCTAAGTGTAATGTCTGGAGGCAATCATCATTTGCCCAATATCATCCCTACAGTGAAGCATGGTGGTGGCAGCATCATGCTGCACCAGTGTTTTTCTTCTGCTGGGACAGGGAGACTTGTCAGAGTTGAGGGAAACCTGAATGGAGCAAAATACAGAGATATGTGTAATGAACACCTGATGTGCTGCTCTGGTCCTGAGATTGAGCAGAAGGTTCACCTTCCAACAAGACACTGATCCTAAGCACACAACCAAGACAACACAGAAGTGGCTTATGGACAACTCTGTGAACGTCCTTGAGTGGCCCAGCCAGAGCCTTGACTTGAACCCAATCGAATATTTCTGGAGAGACCTGAAAATGGCTGCCCACAGATGGTCCCCATCCAACCTGACAGAGCTTGATAGGATCGGCAGAGAAGAATGGCAGAACACCTTGTGAAGAAGACTGGAGGCTTTTATAGCTGCCAACAAAGCCCTGGTTGTGAATACTTACTGTATGTGTCACGGTGCGGTTCACTGTGACAGTTTTGGCCATGCAGGCTGGCTGCAGGCCTTCTCGTACTGGCTGTACGCTTACTCCTGTGTATGCTGGTTGCTTGGGGCTGCATGCTGGCTGAGGTGTCTTGTGTGTACTATGCCCGTGAATGTGTGTACTCCTCTTGTCTGCATCTCTGTGCAGTTTTTATCACTGTTGCCTTGCGGGCTGGCTGTAGGCTCCCTTGGAGACTGGCTGCAGGCTGACACCTGTGTATGCTGGTTGCTTGGGTTCTTATCACTGTTGCCGTGCAGGTTAGCTGCAGGATCCCTCGCATACTGGCTGCAGGCTGACTCTTGTGTATGTTGGTTGCTTGGGACTGTGTGCTGGCTGTCGTGTAGTGTGTGAACTGTGGTCTATGTTTGTGGATTCCCGTGTTTGCATCTCTGTGGCTCTTTGGTGCCATGCAGGCTGGCTGCATGCGCTTTGGGTACGGGCTGTGGGTGTCCCCATGCATGTTGGTTCTGCGATGTGTGCTGGCTGCGGCCTTGTGTATGAACATGTCCTTAGTATGTATGCATTTCTGTTGTGTCACGGGTTGTTTGTGCTCTGGCGTACTGGCTGCGGTGGACTTCGTGTATGCTGGTTTCCAGAGGCAGCGTCCAGTACTGCACTTCACTTCCCTGTTCATGCAGGCTCCCCTCCCTGTTTGGTTCTGATGGGGTTAACTTCCTCTGGTCCATTCCTGGGTGTGGCTTATCAGGTGCCCTCATTATTGCAGATTTATCTATCTGTGAGCTGTGGGGCTTGGAGTCAGTCAGTCTTGCCTTACTGGGTGTAGCCTCTTGCTGCTGACTCAGGGGGTTTTCCTATCTGCCCTTGTTTGTGGTGTCACCTGGTAATGCATTGTCTGATGTTGTTGTCACCTGTCCTATGATGTTGTCATTGCCTTGTCTGTTCTTCTGTACCTGTTCTCTATGATATTTGTTATCCTTGTCTGTTCCTTGTGCTCCACTGCATTTGATAGCCTGGCAGTGCTAAACTGCTTCTGACTGTATCCTGTCCTATGTCCTGCCTGGCCGTGCCTACTGCTTCTGATCCTTGTCTGTTCTTGACTGCCTGTAGTTCCTTTCTGCTTCTGTTCCTATCCCGTGTTTGTCCTGCCTTCATGAGAGGGCTCCTGGGTTCTCTGGAGGGAGTATCTTTAGTCTGTGTGGATCTCTGCCTGAGACCGCCATTCTTCCACTCCGCTTGGGGACCAGGCATCTTCTTCAGTGCTGGTTCCCGTTCGTCTTGTTGTCTGTTCCATGTCCTGGGTTTGCTTGGGTTCCAGTTTTGTTGTCTTTCCGCTGGTGGTTTCACCAGCCTGGTTCTCTGGAGGTAGGGGCCAAATGTTCCTGGAGGTGCGACCAGTGAGCCCTTGGCCCAGTTCATCCCCACCACCAGGGGCTCTGTGAAGAACGGGGCTCACTGGCTCACCTCTCTCTGGGTTTTGCCTCTGGTCCTGCCGGTGCACTTGGTTCTGTGGTAGTGCTACCACTATTGCCTAACCTGCTTACTGTCATGTGCTTTTATTACACGTGTAATAAAGTTCTCTGTGGGTGCTTGGTCTGCTTTGCCTCTGTCCTGTTTGCATGACGTCCTGTAGGTCTGCCTTGGGCCTCCGGCACGTGACATTATGTCAATACAAGATTTTAGTTTTTCTTTTTCATTAAATTTGCAAAGATTTCTAACATTCTGTTTTGACTTTGTCATTATGGGGTACTGAGTGCAGAATGATGGGGAAAAATGTATATATTTTTTGCACAAAGCCACAATATAACAAAATGTCAAAAAAGTGAAAGGGTCTGAAGATTTTATGAATGCGGAGTATTTACATTCATTTTTGTCCAAATTGTACCAATTTAAAATTTGAGGATTGCATTATCTGAATTTCTAAAATAATGTACTAAAATTGTCAGATTGCAGGCACTAAGTTAGTTTGTCCGGTGAATAAGACCCAGAATACAATTTTTAGATGAATCTGAACTCACTTTACTGATCTGTACCCTTCCATACGGTGACTAGGTATGAGACAGAATGCATTTGTCTATTACGGGTTAACTGAGCAGTTAACCGACTATACAGCTCTCAGAAACAGACAGAAGTATACTTTGCTGGGCATCCAGCTGGAAATGATATTTCGGAGGATCATTACTTGGAATCAGGTGAAAAATGTCTCCTCCCAAATGTCCTGTTCAGCAGAATACTTGCCACTGTATAGCTTCCCTAAGTTTGGTTCTGAGAGCACTTCAGCCCTATGAATGCCCTTGCCTAATGTGCTAGTGTCTCATGACAGTGGTGCTTTAAAATTAAACCTATGATGGCAAATAATAGATGTATCTGTTGCAGACAGGTTCTGATTTCCACATAGTGATGGATATAGGAACTTCACGCCTCTCTGTGGTCATCCCATCCCTCTCTACTTTGATCGACAGGACAAGGCAGTGGCATATCAGCAAGGGAGATGATGGCCACAGAATGGAGTAGAGCTTGGGTGCAATGAGAACAACGGCAATGCCCTTTGCAGCAAATGTCTAATTTGTATATTAGGAAAAAGTATCATAAATCAGGATTGTAGCCTCAGATCAACAAAAGAAGAGCATAGCTTTAATCAGGTGAACCACAGCTATGTGTCCATGCGCATAGTTGAACAGGAAGGTCTCAGATGCCAGATTCACATTAAAGAAGCCATACATACCTAGTTCTGTTCTCAGCAGAGAAATTGACACAATATAATCCAGTCTAGGCAATGCTCTATAAGCTAAACGGCCTGGATTCTGACTGATACATTGTAGCAAAGTACCAGAGAGATCTATGTAGGTGGTTCTGGTGTAGGTTCTATTCACATCATGCTGCATCAAAAAGCACACTGCTTGCTTAGAACCTTCCAGAACTCTGTCGGATGGACATCTTAAAGGGGTTGGCCATTTTCTGGCTTCTGTTGACCTACAAATGTAGCCCAGCTAAACTTGATGGTAAAGAATGGCAAAAAAAAGTAAACTAAATTTTCAATGAATTTCAATGGCTTTAGTCATGAGATAACCGAGATAACACAGTCAATTTTAGATTAGCTACATCTGTATGTGTTTGTAAGATGATTATATGACATTTACTAATATAGCCTTAGTTGAACTTCTGCACCATTTTCTATATTTTATATGGTACGCCCAAGTGTTTTGTGCTGTCCACTTGGAAGTCCTGTCCATAAAATCGCTGCTGATGGAGGGTCACGTGACCAGACAAATCACCTCCATGTGATGTCTCCTCCATTCAAATACATTGTACCTGCCATCTGTACTTGCACTGTTGGGAGGCGGAGCAGGCGCAGTGTCCTGGAATGCAGGAGACATCACATGGAGGTTATCTGTCTGGTCACATGACCCTCCAGCAGCGGCCATCTTATGGACAAGACCTTGGTGTGGACAGCACAAAAGACTTGGTAAACAAGAGGACATACCTAATGAAATATAAGAAATGGAATTTCAACAAAGGCTGTATTGGTAAGTGCCATCCAACCATCTAACAAACACATTGGTCACAAGTAGCCGGAAGGTGGCCAATCCCTTTAAGTTGGATCATGCAGAGTATATGTACAAAGTTTTGTTTAGATCCACCAAGGCTTCTGGAGCCTATGAAAAACAAACAAAAAAAAAACATTCACTTTTACATCAGTAAAGATCAGTAGTACTATTAATATAATATTATTTTTATTACTAATAATAGTAGTAGTGCTAATAGTATTTTATTATATTAGAATTATTTTTTAATTATTAATAATAATAATAATAATAATAATAATACTATTAGTATTTTATTATAATACCATTATTACAATTAGTATTTTAATATTATTAATAGGGTTGAGCGAATCTGGTTCGGATTGCTGTATCCAAACCAGATTCTTTTTAAAACTTCGTTAAGAATATGTCCTCTGTGAAGGTCTTTCCGAAGTTTCAGCAAATATCGGCAGACTTACTTCGTCTCGCCTCTGTCACGTGTCACTTAGTTTATTCGCATAAATGACTGTATCGAAATACAAAGCTGAAATTTGCTTCATGCCTCATTGCCGAGTTTGATACAGTAATTTATGCGAACAAACAAAGTGACACATGATAGAGGCCAGATGAAGTGAGTCTTGCGATATTTGCAGAAACTTCGGAAAGGCCACACATTTTACAGTAGGACGGAGCCCATATTCTTAACGTACTTCTTAAAAGAATCAGGTTCGGATACAGCAATCTGAATCCGATTCGCTCAGCCCTATTTATTAATATTAGTAGTAAGAGTGGTAGCAATACTATTATTATTTTATTATAATATTACTCTTAATAGTACTATTAGTATTTTATTATAACATCATTATTACTATTAATGTTTTCATATTATATTAGTAGTAGTAGTAAGTAGTGATAGTAGTTCTATTAGCATTTTATTATATTATCAGTAAGAGTCGTAGTGGCGCTGTTAGTATTTTGTTATATCATTATTAATAGTAATAGGAATCTTAATTTATTTTATTATCAGTACTGTTATGTTAGATCACTGCATTATAAATATGAGTCAAGTAACATGGCTTTGGAATTTGCAAATTGTGGAGGCCTTTAAGACTTAGATACCACCGTTTTACTGACCCCGTATTTCTGGTGTTCAGAGCACTGCTACATTCACGTGCAATATGTTTTATGTTCCATATGTATATATTTAATAAATGTGTCCCAGCAGGGTCTGAGACAATGCAGCATGGTTCAGTGACCTTACTGCCAGTATCAATGCCTTGAGATATAGCATGCGGGCTGAAAACAGATTGAACTGGCCAGATATATTGTTTCATTTAAGCTCTGGTACGCCTGTCATTGTGTGCTTGACAAATAAGAGCGCCGGGCAATGAGCACTCAGCACTGATTTTTAGCTTGTGTCACCTAATGGAGTATGACAGACCTTGTCGTCAGGAATAATAGCGCTGGAACTTGCTTTTTGATAAGGCAAAGCAGAAGGTTGGAAGTGACAATGTGACCAGGGAAAGAGCCACTTATGTCTTTTGTACGTTACTGCAAGCTGCGGATAAGAACCTGACTGTATAGCTAGACGTGTGCAATGTAAAAAACTGCTGATGTCAGAAGAGAACATTTCTGTGGCTCCATTTGCAACCTTCTCCTGCATTTGTTTTAGCCAATAGGCTATTCCTCTGTTATTCCTGCTAGAAGTGTGATAATTTTCCTCTTGTTAAGGACTTGTGCCATATACGGGCACTGGACGCGCACTCACTGCATGCACGGATGCGGACCCATTCACTTGAAAAGTAGTAACTTGCACTACTTTTTTGCGGTGCGCACCGCAAATTGTGTTCCCCAATGCATGGAACAGCCGAGCAACAGCCTTGTGCATGAGGCCTTAGGGTCATGCACATGGCTGTAGCCGTTTTTGCTGTCCGCAAATCACGGATCTACAAAACACGGATACCGGTTGAGAATCTGCCGCCAGATTTTTTCACTCCCACACAAGTGTCCCTTCCTTGTCTGCAAAATGGACAAGAATAGCACATTTTGCGGTGCTGCGGAACGAACGCGGGTGTGCCGTCCGCATCTTTTGCGGACCAAAACCACAGTCGTGTGCATGAGCCCTCATGTTGAAAGTCGTATTTGTGGGGTAAAATTGAAAAAAAACAACAACACAATTTCGACAAGGTTTTTGGGGTTTTGACATCCCGGCAACTAACTAAACAGTCTCTTCAGGTTTGTATTGGTGGTATAATCCACACTTTGGGGGAGATTTATCAAACTGGTGTAAAGTAGAACTGGCTTAGTTGTCCATAGCAACCAATCAGATCCCACCTTTCATTTTCCAAAGGAGCTGTAAAAAATGAAAGGAGGAATCTGATTGGTTGCTATGGCCAACTAAGACAGTTCTACTTTACACCAGTTTGATAAATCTCCCCCTTTATCTCTTATTTCCTATCCAAGCAACACCCGCCTCTCACCTTATAATATAATTCTCATATGTTTTGTGTTTTCATTGTGTTGCTATAGTACATACTCTGAGTTGTCATGACCTAAGTCCAGAACCTCTGTAGGAAAAAAGGATCTTCCCCCCTCACCCCTCCTGCAGAAAAAGTATGTGCAACTGGCACCTCCCCCTAGGGATCTCTATAATGCGACCCAGGTGTAGGAATGGCCGAGTGGTATAGTGCAGCCTAAAATGTCTCTTATTGTATGTCACGGTGCTCCTACCTGGATATGGCTGGACCCCAGGATTTGGCTCCGAAGCAATAAATAGAGAATAATTGAGGGATTAAGGAAAAACTTGAGTCCAGACCTTGAGATTCAGATCAATGGCAGCTTTACTTCAGTAAACGTTTTCTCAAAACAGATGTCAGGCTTTATCTTGGTTCCAGCAGGTGTTAGCATTAAAATGGCAGGCAAACTTCAATCTGCTATAACTGTTTCTCTCTGACTCTGCTGTACTGACAGGCTGGCTGTATAGTTTAGCTTCTTCTGTATGCTGCACTTCACACTTGTAGTCTGACTCTAGGTTATGCCAGGGAACTTTCCTCCTTGCTCCTGATTTTTCAAGCTTTGGCCTCCATGGCCAGCGCCCCTGCATACCCTTCCCCTAGCTGGGGGTAAGTTACACTGGAGATAACTAGTCCCCACCCTTCCTTCAGGAAGTAGTACAAGCCCACTTCTCTCCAGAGGGGAGGTTAGAATGGAATGGTTAGCTCATTCATATTACATGTCATAAACAGATACAAACATTATTATACGTGCACATTATGGAGAGGACCTGGAACATAATGCATAGATGATTTTATGTTAGACCATTAAGGACAGTAGCAGGGTGTAGGAGTGGCAACACCACTTGGGGGTGTTACATATGTATCACTATTATGCATGGACTGTGTCTTGTATTGAATCTCATCCCTATTCAAGTTAAAGGGGTTCTCCAAGGATTAAAAAAATTAAAATACTTAAATATTATTTTATAATAAACGTATTCACAAATACCTTTCTTTACTTAGAATGGCTTGTTTTGTCTAGGGAGCAATCATTAGGAGAAATAAAATGGCCGCCATCCTATCAGTACACACAAAACCTGTCCTAATCACACAGTAAGACAAGTTACTTCACCACAATGAGCCATAGTGCTGCCTCATCCTCCTCTCTCCTCTGCTTGTCAGGAATCATGATCCTGAATACAGGTGAATCTCTGTGGGAATGGAGATGATGAGGAGACATGAGAGGAGGGTATGGTGTGGCTAATGAGCAGCAGCTCTTGTATGCAGTCTCCATTACAACAGCCCCACATTACCACAGTCTGTCCTGTCCGTCCTCTCTGTACTTCGCGTCTCCTCATGATTCCCCAGAGATTAGGCTGAAGATCTTATCACCTGTATTTGGGATCATAATCCCTAACACATACAGGAGAGAAGAGGATGAGGCAGCTCTTTAACTCAGTGTTGTAAAGTAACTTGTCCGCATGTGTAATCAGGACAGATTTTGTGTGAACTAATGGGACAGCTACCTAGACAAAATGAGCCATTATAAATAATGCAAAGTATTTGAGAATATATTTATAATAAATTAATATTTAAGTATTTTAATTTTCTTAATTCCCGGAGAACCCCTTTAAGGCATCTGAGCTGCAATACCAAACACAGCCTATGGAAAAGAGCGGCGCTGTTTCTGAAAAAAAAAATTCAGACTTTTTTAATATCTAATTTCTATGATATTCTAGTCATTTATTAAAAAGCACTCAGATTTTTTTTTCTTCTTTCTCATCTATAAATGGACTTAAAGGGATATTCTGGTTTGATATCCTGCTACACTGGTATACCTTTCTTATACCAGTGTAGCAGACCCTTGTAATAGTCTTGTGTAAAGCATCCCTGGGCGAACTTATCACGGTTAAACATGGCAATTTACATGTGACCCCTCACATATAGTTAGCTAAGGCTAGGGCTACAACATGTGTCACACGACAAGTCGCCCGGTACATAGGGCACAACTACATTGCAACATGTGTCGCGCAAAATTGATATTGTACCAATGTCGCGCAACAATTTTTATAATGATAGTCTGTGGTGTTGAACTGCGACATGCGACATACTGCGAAGCAACAGTTGCAGAAAAATCCATCTTGGATGGATTTTTGGGGAATTGGCTAAAAAAATGATACTTACCTTGCCGATCCCACGCAACTGGTCTACACTTCATCACCCCGTTTCGACACATAGGCTACATTCCTATGTGTTGAAACGGGGAGATGAGGTGGAGACCAGTGAGGACCTGGTAAGCATTAAAAGAGGAGTGTTGGGGATTAGTAATTTGAGTATCACCTGTTAATTTTCATATTTTTTTTTTACCCACCCTGAGCCCACCCTCAGCCGGTTGCCAACAGTTTTCCCCGCGGGAAAACGACATCAATAGATAGCTGAATAATTAAGGCTCTGCTACATCTGTATGGCTGTCGCTACACAGGGAGATAAAAGGTACAACTTCCACTTGGCTCAATAATAACGGCAACATTATTTTTATTAAATCCTGTTATTTTAACATACAGAGGCCTTGTCGATATCCCTGAGAGGTTTTACCCATCAGTCATAGTAGCATTTGTCCATCCATTGATCACTGCTACACTCGCGGTACTTTTCTCAAGGGCTCCATTTCCATATCATTCCCTATGGCTGTGTTGATCTGAATGGAAATTAATCAATCCGAATGTTAGCCCCTCAAGTTTCAATGAATGGCATGTCACTTCCCCAAACACGTCTGATACAAAACGTTTCCCTCGATCCATTAATCTGTTGCTCTGCCAAGACCTCTATCCAACCCTTGGTTCTCATAGGTGACAGAGTGTCCTGCAATTTATTGTTTTGTACAGAATGAAGAAGTGTAGCCCACCGTGCCTCGTGTCAAGGATCATCTATCACGAGAGCGAGAATCTTATATGGTGGTAGCTTCAATGACAATAGTAGTCTATGTTTAATCATGAAGGGCTCTTTAATGGTCATTTCTCATTATAGAGATGCCTGGGCACCTTGGCCATTTATAATGTAATGTTTTATATATTATATCATTTTTGTCTTTAATATTGATTATAGAAAACATTGCTCTCTTATATTCTTATTCATCCGTCAGCTGCCGTCTTTAGGCGTTCATGGTTACCATACCATTTTGCCCTATAAAAAGAAAAAAGTCATTTTACATTGATTGTTATTTTATTTTTTTACAATTATCCACTACAAATTTGTGGTATTATGACTAGCACAATCATTATCATTACAACAATGACCATAGATTCAGTCTGGTGTAAGGGAAAATATGTCTTTTTATATAGATTATCACAATTAAAAAAATGCCAGAAATCAGATGTGTGTAGGGATATGGTTAGAGATGAGCAAAGTTTAGAAAAATTCGATTCGGCCAATTCGCCGAAGTTTACTAAGGAATTTGATTCGTTCCGAATTCATTCATCGTCGTGAATCGCTATAAATAGAGTATACCCAGGCTACCCTGCCTAATCATATTCTTCCCACCTGGTGGTCATCCGGGTCTGGATTGGGGGAACTGGAGTTTGTATGTGGCAGCCCCTGTCCTCCTGTGTGATAGCAGTGCTTACGTGGAGTTCCGCTTCCATACCGCATCTCCTGATTCGCGGACCCATTCAAGTGAATGGGTCAGTGATGCGGGATGTACATGGCCGGTGCCCGTGTACTGCGGACCCGCTGTATGCGGTCCGCAATATGACCACGGCCGCCACACCGTGTGCATAAGCCCTTAAAGGAGCCACGAAGAATTCTGCTGCCGTTGAAGAAGCCTATAAAAATGCCAAGACTTTCTTTAAGCTGCCTGCTGAAGACAGCACATCTGGTATGACACTACCAGATCCTCCAACCACTGAAAGTGACCTATCCACCAGTGAGGAGTCCACTGATACTGCCCCATGCACTCCGGAAACACCACTGATTGCGGAAATTCTTTCTATGAAAACGCCGGCAAATAGAAGGATGGCTTCTTTCTGTAATCCCTTACTAGCACCAAGGCCTTATAATGCTTTATGCTTTGTCACCTTGATGACTGAACAGGTAGCTAAACATACATATCCATAAGGCAGCACACTAAGCCTTATGACACAACAAACTAGGAGGAGGAGCCGGTTCACTCCCATATCTCCATGAGGGCTACTCCCTGTAAACACAAATTTGCAGCGGGGTTACCCTTGACGTTATTAGACCTGCTTGTGACTCTACATGGACGTCCTCAGAGGCAGTCCATATGAGCTAGAAAGTAAGGTGCTAGCTATCTGGCTAACTATATTAAGTCCAGAGTCTATTTGTAGTGCATAGGATCACATTGCGGTACCCATAATAGAGTCCAGACAATGGGCTAAATACTTGAACATTGCTGAAACGGTAAAACATTGGTGCAAAAATAGTGCAACTATATAATGCAATCAAATTCACATTAGAGTCCATAATGATCTCAAATATACATTTGAGTCTATTCCTTAAAGCGGTTATCCCACCTTCTCACTGCGTAGTGCAGTATCCTTTTTTGTTCACTGGTTATTACCGAGAAGGGCAAACTGTAAATAGACACCTTACTCATAGGGGCAGGAACCCAGTGGTAGCCGTTGCTATATCAGTCTATGTATGCAATAATAATAATAATATAGTCTTATGCAGCACTTTAACCTTCCTTAGGTACCTTAGAGCACATCCTAAGCACAAGCCGAGGACTGCTTTGTTTTAAGGGGGAATGTAACACTGTAACACCCCAGAGTGGTGTTACCACTTCTGCACCCTGCTACTGTCTTTATTGGTCTAATAAAATGTCATTGTGTGTATTTATTCCAGGTCCTCCACAATGTGCATTCCTATTTTGTTATGCAACTGTTATGTTAACATGTAATATCCCTGGTTCACCATCAGGTGGCAGTAAACCCGGCGAAGCTTTATTTATGTAGAATGGAACTAACCATTCCATTCTAACCCCCCTCTGTTGGGAAGTGGGCTAGTTCTATTTCCTGCAGGAAGGGTGGGGACCAGTTAGAACTAGTTCTAGTTCTAGGGTTCATGGTAGTGTGTGTGCTGGTAGCGACTGCATGTTGGAGCTCACTGGATTCTACCACATCCCTTGGCTGAACATAAGCCCGACCAAAGAGTGAAGCTCAGCATCACGAAGAAAGCAAAGACACTAATTCAGCTTGTCAGGATAGCAGAGTCAGCTATTTTAATGCTAAAGCCTGCTGAAACCAAGATAAAGCCTGAAATCTGTTTTGGAAAAAACGTTTACCCAAATAAAGCTGCCATTGAACTTCATCTCAAGGTCTGGACTCAAGTTCTTCCTTAATCCCTCAATTATTCCCTTTATTTATTGCTTCGGAGCCAGCTAGGAGCACTGTGACACACATAAAGAGACATTTTAGGCCGCAACATACCACTCGGCAATTCCTACACCTGGGACGTGCGACATAGAGGGCCCTAGGGGGAGGCGCCCGTTACAAATGGACTAAAGGTAACCATGCCCAAAAGAAAATGCTGAAAAAATCAGCTGATATTATTTGGACTGATCAAGCAGGGTCTGACTGGCCCACCAAAGTACCAGAGGATCGTCCTGTGGGCCTAAGCTGTGACTCAACGGTAGGCTCATAGGCCAGAAGAAATTACCCATTTGGAGCTCCCTTTGGAGATGATCACTCGCCACGAGGGCCTATTTTTTTTATTTAAAACCTGTTCAACATAATTGATGATATAAGAGTTAAGCCCCGAGAATAATTTCTTCTTGAAGGCCCAAGGAACCACAGTCCGACACTGTGGCCAACCATCTAATGTGGAATGGGGGTGCTCTGTTCAACATTATTGATGATATATAGGAGTTGGCCCAAGAATAATTTCTTCTGGAGGGCCCAAGGAACCACAGTCTGACACTGTGGACAACCATCTAATGTGGATGGGGGTGCTCTGACTTCCCAACCATCAGATGATGTTGAGAGGGAAAAAAGGATCAGGTAGTTGTTTTGAAGCAACATATTTCTTGTTCCCCAATGAGTGGACAAGCACTCTCAGGTGAGTTGAGCATGCATGTACAACTGTCGGTTGAACAATAATTTGGCTGGCAGCTATCTTTGATGTATGGCCAGAGATATTTAAGTCATTTCACAAGCAGACCATACTGGGTCAAAAAAAAAAAGCTTCTTGATTTATCCCAATATTACTTTACTTTATTTACCGGGAAAGGCTGCTGTGCTTTGCATCTTTCTACATTTGAATTCCAAAAACTGTTACAAGCTTGGGTATTGTTTTGCACGATTTTGTAAAATCCATTTCTACATCTAAAGGATGAGCTTTAACCTGCTTTTCTTGCGATCGCGCACAACTCATTTAATCAACCGCCGAATGATTCTGCTAATTATGGTTTTAATTATCTGACCCAGTTCAGCTTTTACTCTTTCGACAAAACAAGAACATTTTATTCAGTCTCAATAATCGCACAGCAGCATCTGACTGTTGTGTGTGGGATTGCGATATGAACTTCTATGCACAACACAATACAAAGCCACTTGTGTGGAAAAAAGATGTGAGTGCTGCACAATTTGTTTCCACTGTGCAGCCCTTCTTGAGATTGTGCCCTATAACACCGCATTGAAGTTTTTAGTTTTTTTTCATGGATCAGCTTTCTTGCATGGCATAAATAGTAAAAAAAAAATGCAGTGTTTAATAAAAAGACATAAGTGGTTGAAGGGAGCCTTTCACATGGAAATTCAATGTAAGAGCAGGCACAGTGTCTTGTAGGCCTAGCTTAGTTGAATGGAATGATACAATTTTTTTGTAATTAGTTTCGGGTCTCATTTTAACTAGGATCTGAATTTCAGGATAAATTTGTTTCACCACAAAGCCGAATTTCCTTGTGCTTTGCAATAACGAATCAATTTAACCTGAAATAGTGTAAAAAACAAAACAAAATACTTTTCTGCTCGCAACAGACCGGCCGCCGTCATCTTGCTTGAAGATCTCGTCCGAAATCCCATGCGCGGCAATATATGATGTCACCACGCCGGAAGACCTTCAAGCAAGATGGCAGTGGCCGGCCTGTCGCGAGCAAATGGATCAGGTAAGGTAAGTATTATTTATTTTATTTTTTAAAATTTTACACAAATTTTTATACCGTGATCATGTATGAACATGGTATCTGAGGGGTACAATGACCCTAACCCAATCGCAGCTCCCTTCTCATTGCACTCACTATTTACAAAGAAATGTGCTTCGTGATAAAGTAATTAGTCACAAAGTGGATTTTTTTGTAAAATTCAGTGAGGCAGGCAAATCTAATTTTTAAATACTTCGCTCATTACTAATTCTAACCAACTGTTTGGAAGATTCAAGATAAATTCAACCCAAACTGAAAGTGGTCCAATTGGCCTAAAAATTTGTGTATGACACGCTGCGATCTGCTAGGACTAGCATATTGTTCTCTCTTGTCTTTCTTTCATTTTAATTTTTTTATGCGTTTCTCTTTCTCTTTGACACTTTCAAGTTCTTTAAGGCCTCATGCACGCGGCCGTTGTGCAGCGGTTCGTGCATTGGGGAACCCAATTTGTGGTCTCCAATGCACGGGCAATATCCGTGTGGCGGCCGGAACGAAGCAATACCCATTCAACTTGGATGGGTCCGTGATCCGTCAGCACCATAAAAAAATAGAATATGTTCTATTTTTTGCAGTGCGGAGGCACGGACAGAAACACCACGGAAGAAGTCCGTAGTGCTTCCGTGAGTTTCCGATTTATGCTTCCGTTCCGCGGGGTGCACACGGCCAGTGCCCGTATATTGCAGACACGCTGTGTGCGGGCCGCAATAAGGCCATGGCCCGGCAATGGCTGTGTGCATGAGGCCTAACGCAAAGACAGCATTAATAATATCTGAGTCGGTGACTTGTACAGTGTATGGGTAAACACATGGTTGACAGAAAATTTTCAAAAGGTTTTTGGAAAAAGAAGGCACAATTGCACAACATCTGCAGCCAAAATATACTCTACTGGTGATGCAGTAAAATATACTTATCAGGCTGCTTTCACATCACCGCTATTATTTCCCTTCTTCTCCGCCGTTATAAAAGCAGAAGAACAAAAATAACGGAAGTGCCACAATTCGTCAAATAACCGACATGAACGAGGCCTAACAAATCCCTTTGATTATAATGGGATCCATTAAGTTTCTGTTTTGGAGAACTTTTTTGAGAGGAGAAAAAAGTCCTGCATGATGGACGAATTCTGTGATGGAAGCCCCGAACAGAGCTTCCTACAGCCTTACCTGAAGAAAATTTACAACAGGTTTTTTGGGAAAAAAACACAATTGTACAACAACTACAGCAAAGACATACCCTGCTGGTGACACAGTAAAATACATTTATTTGTACACTTGTTAGCTGTAGAAAATTTGCAACAGGTTTTTGGTAAAAAAAAGGTGCACTTACATAACATCTGGGGCCAAAATATATCATGCTGGTGACATAGTAAACTACACTTATCTGCACACTTATTAACTGTAAAAGAATTCTAACAGATTTTTGGAAAAAAAAGAGGCAACTGCACAACGTCTGTGGCCAAAATATATAACCTGTTGCTATTTTTCTGCAGTGCTCAGTGGTTGTACCCTCATGAATTTGATATGTAGAATGGAAAGTACTGTTTTGCGCGATTTATATGAATCGAATTGCCAAAACTTTGTCTTAGTTTGGAGGTCACATTGTTATTCGCTTATCTCTAAACAGTATCCTTCACTTAGGGCTCATGCACACGACCATTGGATTTGGGGTCCGCAAATTGTGGATCCACAAAATATCGTTACCGGCCATGTGCTTTCCGCATTTTGTGGAACACAATGGCTGGCCCCTAATAGAACAGTCCTATGCTTGTCCGTAATGCAGACAATAAAAGGACATGTTCTATTTTTTTACGGAACGGCCATGCAGACATACGGACACGGGATGTACACTGAGTCATTTCCATTTTTGTTGCAGCCCCATTGAAGTGAATAGTTGCACATACGGGCCTAAAAAAAAACAGATCGGACACTGAAAAAAAAAATACGTTCATGTGCATGAGCCCTAAGTGATCTGTTTTTTCATTCTGGAGAGAAAATACTTTGAACTCATATACAAAAGCAGTTAAAGGGGTTGTGCTTAGAGGGGATAATTGATTGGTGGGGGTCAGAGCAGTGGCTCACTTTAATGGAGCCTAACTGCAGTACCAAACGCAAGCCATGGACAGTTTAAGCGATAAAAGCCAACGATAAAACCAAACACTCCGAACATTCAGTCAACCAGCAGCTATTACTTCTAAATCTCCCCATATACATGCACTCTTGGTTTGGCTGATCATGCATGTGTTTGCAATAAGGAACGATAAGTAAGTCGCTACAAGTGCAAGACATTTCTGGTGGCAGCCTATCTCCTTGAGAACAAAGGTAAAATTTAAAGGGGTTGGCCAGTATCTATTACTAGCTGCACATGCATGCAGCTAGTAAGGCCAAGTTCACATCATCCTGTATTTTAAGCATCTGTTATGCTCATTTGTGGACATTTGGCATCTTTTTTAGCCATTTCCTGCATGCAGGACTTTTTTTCCATCTAAAATAACGGATCTCAGACGGAAATTGCTAACGTGGATGCCAAATGGGCATAAATGAGCCTAATGGATGCTTAAAATACAGGATCCATTTTATACTTTATTTTTCTGTTCTTCTGAAAGATCTGAAAAAGGGAAAAATAAATGGTGATTTGAACCTGGCCTGATAAGCATTATTAAACCATCAGCCCCGCTGTCTGATAGTTTAGTATGAATAGGTCATGTTTACACCTTCACAGTAGTTTTGTACAGATGTGTGCCCCCTCACAGTAGTTTTGTACAGATGTGTGCCCCCTTCACAGTAGTTATGCCCACATTGTGCCCTCTCATAGAAGTTATGCCCTCGTCTCTGCGGAGTTTAACAAACAGACATCTTACTTTCCTACTTTTTCCATCATCCTCCCACCTTCTCAACACCCCATCCTGCCACCCCTAATACTGTGTCCACTGTGCTCCCCAATACTTTCCTGCAGAAACAGTCACCCTGAAAATTCTAGTACCAGACAGATAGTGCGTCAGTATAAAAACACCCCTTTATATTGTGCACTAGTAATAAAAAAAACACCTTCCTTTCAGATCAGACCCCCATATAAAACCCTAAATGAGATCCCCCAATCTCAGACCCAACCGCCTTTAGACCTCTATATCAGACCCCATATAAGACCCCAGTTTAAACCTCAGATCAGACCCCCATTAGACCTCCATGTAAGACCCCGACCCAATATCAGACCTCAGATTAGACCAATATCAGAGCTCAGATTAGACCTCCATGTGAGACCTCCAGACCCCATTAGACCTCCAGACTCCCACTAGACCTCCAGAACCCCATTAGACCTCCAGACCCCCATATGTGACCACATTTGACTTCTAGACCCCCAGTCAGACCTCCAGACCCCCAATCAGACCCCCATTAGACCTCCAGACCAGCCAGTCAGACCTCCAGACCCCCATTAGACCTCTAGTCACCCTAGTCAGACCCCCAATCAGACCCCCATTAGACCTACAGACCCCCATTCAGACCTCCAGACCCGTCAGACCTCCAGACCCCCCCAGTCAGACCTCCTGACCCCCCAGTCAGACCTCCAGACCCTCCCCATCAGACCTCCAGACCCTCCCCGTCAGCCCGTGAGACCTCCAGACCCCCATTATACCTCTCTAGACCCCCCATTAGACCTCCATATCAGACCTCAGATAAGACTAAAATAATAAAGTAACTTACCTCTCCTGTCGCCACTCTCCCTCCCCTTGCTGTCTTCTCTTCTCAGGGCCCACGCTGCAGTCATCTGACCTCGTGCAGCGTCAGGTCAGAGTGCGCTCTGTACGTCCTGATGCTGCAGGCAGCCAGGACACAGCAGTGTGGGCCCTGAGAAGAGCGAGCAGGAGGAGAGGTAAGTACTGTACAGCGTTAGTGGATGCTTTATGGATGCGCTCACTTATATTCCCTTTATAAGGTGCACTGCATCTTATAAAGGGAAAAGCAATAAGCGCTTCCATCTGTATTGATGGAAGCACTCATTGCTTCTGGTTTGGACCTCCCCTGAGAGCTGACACCCCCCGGGCACGCCACTGGTATACACGCAGGTCCCATCCATCTGCAACCTCCATTCATTTACACTCGGGATGGAAAGGGGTAGAGATGAGCGAAGTTCGTAAAAATGTATTTGGCTGACGAATTACTTTGTCACGAAGTGTATTTCTTTGTAAGTTGTGAGCGCAATTATGGGAAATAGCGATTTCACCGTCCCCATCATTGAACCCCTCAGATGATCGCGGAATCTGAGATCAATATTAAGGCATTTCAGGGGTTAATCATTAAAATAAAAATTAAATTGTACTTACCTTATCTATTTGAGCGCAAAGAGGCAGCCGCAGCCATTTGGCTTGAAGATCCAGCGCAAAATGTCAGGCGGTGCGTGGTGACGTCATATGTCACCACACACGAGATTTGTCCGCTTCCCGCTCAACTGAGGTGAGTATGTTTTTAAAAAAATTTTACCACCATTTTAGGGAAAAATTGATTCATTGAAGCACGAGGAAATTCGGCTTTGCGTCGAATCAAATTTTCCCTAAAATTCGGATCGAAGTCCACTTGGATACTTCGATTTGCTCAACACTAGACAGGGGAATTAGAGCTCATGCAAACGGCCTTTGCAGTTTTTGAGGTCCGCAAGTTGCTTGCCATGTGTGTTCCGCCTTTTGTGTAACGGAACGTCCTGCCCTCTATAGAACAGTCCTATCCTCGTCCGTAAAACAGACAAGAATAGGACATGTTCTGTTTCTTTACAGGGTTGCAGAATGGACATACGGATATGGACAGCACATTGAAGTGATTGGGTCCGCACCTGACCTGCAAAAAATGCGGATCGGATGTGGACCAACAATAGGTTCGTGTGCATGAGCCCTTAAACTATAAGATATCACTGGCGGTTTAATAATGTATTGTAACCAGCACACGTGCAGCTAGTAATAGATATCAGCCAACTTCAAGGCAAGTTCTTCTGAAACTGAAATAATGGGGAAAGTCTGGGTTCTTTTGGCGTTTCGATCATTTTGCCGCCCTATCCTTGCCGTGATTGGATTGTAAAGGTGAGACAGTTTTTTTTTTTTTTTATTCAAATTGCTTTCCTCTCCCCTTGTTATATTTTCATGATATTCAGTTCCACGTATTTTTCTTCTATAGAATAGACATTCCCTGTCGTGTACAATGGTTGACATTATGGAATCCAAACTGTTTAACAAAACAATATTGCATTTTTAAAATTAGAAACCTATTGGAAAAGTTGTTGCAAAGGACAGAAGTCTATTCATTGGGAGACAATGTTTATTGTATTAGCGGCAAGTACACGCAGTCAAAACTGTCAGATTGTTCAATGTGTCTATTCTTGTTTCACAAGGTTAGAAACTTAGCGAATGCGAGGAAAATGTCAGACAGAGCAGCATTGTAACTTAGCTAAATAACAATGAATTAGAAATCAAACGTGCTGTGGAAATGGAAGTTTAGGAAAAGAGATAAAAACATTTCTGCAAGGCCTTGAATCTTCTACGAAATCTGGATGCTCTTCACCTCGCTGCCAAACTTGTTAAAGGGAACTTGTCATAGGGTTCGTGCTGTCGGAAAAACAGGCAGCTTGAAATCCTGACAGCGAGCAATGTTTTTATTTGAAATTTGGTGCTGTTTGTGTTTAGAGAGCGAGCTGTATTGTGATCCTTGGGTCCTGTGTTATCTATTTAGAGGTGTTATCTTCCATTGCAATCCCGCCCGTGATGACAATGAGATGACTGTTGAGAAGTGATCGCTGCAGAACAGGAAGTTTCAGTCTATTATTAGGCGCAGTGCCAGTGCAATGATTGAAGAAGAGTCTCATTCAGCCTATAATCAGGGGGTTAATCTGGGGTCACCTCATCCATTTCTGTTTTCTGATCACCCTGTATCTCTCTTTCTAGGTCAGTGACCAGATGATTTTACTGCAGAATTGCTGGAGTGAGCTCCTAGTCTTTGACCACATCTACAGGCAAATGCAACACAGCAAAGAGAATAGCATTCTGCTGGTTACTGGACAGGAGGTAAGCAATTTGATATTTGTATGAATGCTGGTGAACATATTAGCTAACTTTTCCTAAATCTATGGAGGCTGCTTGTCCAAAATTGTAATCATATGATAGAAATTGCTAATCCGAAAGGCAAAATAGTGGCCCAGTCATTAAGTGGGGAGGGTGGGAACAGCATGAGAAGTCCACAGAGTGGCCCTATGACATAGTGGTGAGGTGGAAGCAGCATGAGGAGGCCACAGAATGGCAAGGTGACATAGTGTGGAGGTGGGTGGCAATACCAGTACCCGCTGAAGATGGTGGGTGAAAGAAGGAGCACTTGGCATCAGATGTGTGGCATCAGGCGGGTAGCAGCATCAGAATAGTAGCTGAAGCAGGTAGACAGAAGAAACCGGTCTCTTTTGTCAAAGTGTTGGTGTGGCACCATGGATGATCTAGTCCAGTGATGGGCAAACTACAGTCCGGTGGGCCTTTTTATCCGACCTGCAGAGTTTCTCATGCGACTGCGGCAAGGAATGGAATTGCTATCCACATATCGTACTCTTTATTGAACGCCTGTACTTGCAGCCAGGCTGTCCAGTCGCTCACGTCCTTGCGGCGCATGCTCAGCCTGCTTGAAGCGATTTCACGTACACAGGGACACTGTTATGGGGGATATCTGTGGATGACACACAGATTCCCCCAGTGCGATCCACAGATCCCCCATAACAGTGGCATCCACAGATGCCCCCATAACAGTGCCATCCACAAATCCTCCATAACAGTGCCATCCACAGATCCCCCCCATAACAGTGCCATACACAGATCCCATAACAGTGTCATCCACAGATCCCTGAAGCGCCCTTAATAGTCTCATCGACAGATCTCCAGATCTCCCCATAATAGAGTCATCCTCAGATCCCCCATAACAGCATCATCCACAGATCCGCCATAACAATATCATCCACAGAACACCATTAGTTCAAAACCCACCAAAAGCACACTTTTTGATTAAAAACATTTTTTTTCTTATTTTCCTCCTCAAAAACCTAGGTGCAGATTATGGGCAGGTGCGTCTTATAGGGTGAAAAATACGGTAATCCCCTGAGGCCTTCTGACTAGTGCCCGTGATGGCGTCTGCTTATTCTTTGATAAAAGTTTTGTACAATAACTCTTTTTATACTTTTCTACCTTGAATTAAACTAAACCTTTAATGTTACGAAATTTTAATTTAATTTATATTAATTCACACAAACGCCCCATCCGTCTACTCTTGGTCTGGCCTCCGGGTCCAATATGTGAACCCATTGTTGCCCATGAGTCAAAAAGTTTGCCCACATCTGATCTATTCTGATGATCCATGGTGGGTGGAAATCCTGGCTGATCCATGTCTGATTCATCTTGACAAAGGTCAGTATCTCCATATTTTGGGTGGACAGGCGAGTAGTTCTTGGGGTAACTATGGCCCCCGCCACACTAAACACCCGCTCTGATGCCACACTACTGGACAGGCAGGACAGCTTTTCCAGGGCAAACTCTGCTAGTTGCGGCCACAAATCCAGTTTGGCTGCCCAGTGGTCCAGCGGATCTTTAACTTTGGGTGGCAGGGTGCTGTCCAAGTATGCCACGACCTGCTGGTTCAGGTTCTGCTCTATGTCTAGCTGCTTGTGAGTAGTTTCTTCACTATGTGGGTGAAGAAAGCTGCTGATCAGCGACTCTAGACTTAGGCTGCTACCGGTAGAGCTGGTACTGCTCCTTTCACTCCACCCCTCCTCAGCAGCCATGGCAGTGGAACGTGAGTGCAGAGGGCCCCCCTGGTCAGACCTGCAAGATGATGGATGATTGCGCAGATAGGCAGCGGCCAACTGACTACATAGGATGTCTCTATAGTAGTTCAGTTTGTCCTCCCTCTCAGAGGGTGTAATCGCCACTAATACACGGCAAACTGGGCTTTAGTATATATCACTGCACCGCTGAACATCAATTAGGCCCTAATTTTTTTCTACTTTTACACAACACAAAAGGCTTTTCAACAGATAAGTGCAATGCTGAACGGCAATTAAGCACACATTTTTTTCTACTTTTCAACAGATAAGCGCAATGCTGAACGGCGAATATATTTTTATTTCGCCACTAATACATGGCAAACAGGGCTTTAAAATTTATCACTGCACCTCTGAATGGCAATTAGGCCCAATTTTTTTTCTACTTTTACACAACACAAAAGTCTTTTCAACAGATAAGTGCAACGCTGAACGTCAAATATATTTTTGTTTCACCACTAATACATGGCAAACAGGGCTTTGGAATATAACACTGCATCGCACAAGGGCAAATATATTTTTCTTTTGCCACTAATACACGGCGAAAAGGGCTTTACAACATATTACTGCACCGCACAAGGGCAAATAAGACATACTGTAGAAATATTTCCTTGTAATAAACCCTGTTAATGGCTTTATCAAATAGCTCTTGCACCCCAATAACAAGAACAGTTTGCTGGCATAACAAAGCTGTATAATGGTAATTTGGATCCACAGTCAGTGCACCAAGGTGTAATAGGATTGTCCCTATTACGCAGTCTGTAACCTCCCCTACTGAACCCTGTTCTACATAAATGCTGTGAAACGATTCCTCCCTATCCTTTCCCTGAACTTATAAATGTTTTTTTTACCACAATCAAGTCTTTCCTACCACTGTCCCTAGCGCCTGCAGACGTCTCTCCCTGCACCAAGTACACTTAAATGGCAGAATCTAAGATGGCTGATGCTATTTATAGGGCTGTGACATCATAGGGCTGGCTGGCTGCTGATTGGCTGCATGCATGGCATTATGGGTGATCCCGCCTTCCCAGAGTTCCTTTCTCCATGTCCTCACACTTGTAGCAGCCATTTTAGGAAAAAATGTGATTCGTTACCACGAAGTGTGAGGAAATTTGGCTTAGGTGCAAATTAAATTTTTCCTGAAATTTGGATCGAATTCCACTTCGTCAGCTTCGATTCGCTCATCAATAGTAGTGATGTGGCCGGCCGGCGTGATGACGTAATTTTGCACCGTGCGAGATTTCGCTCAGGATCTTCAAGCAAAATGGTGGCGGCCGGCCCGTCGCACGCAAATGGAGACGGTATGTTTGATTTAATTTTTTTATATTGTTAATTTTGCACAGTTTTTACACTCAGATGCTGCGATCATGTATGAACGCGGCATCTGAGGGCAGGGCTGGGACAAGGTCCAGCACCAACAGAGGCTGAGCTGCCCAAGTGCGCCCCCCCCCCGCCATTTAGATATGTATGTTTATTAATAACCTGTCGACGGGAAACCAGATGGATCTGTTATGATTCCTATAGACTTCTAGTATGATGTAAGCAAAACGGAATGCCTCTTAAAGGCTTCCGTTTTGACCTCTATCTTATAGATTCCGTTATTTTTTGTTATAACTATGTTATAATGGAAAGCTGTGTAACGGAATCCATAGCGCCAGTGTGAGCCCACCCTTAGGCTGGATTCGAACGTCCATGGAACACGGTCTGTGTGATACCGGCCTGGATTTCTTCTGAGTGCAGGAGTGCACTGCGCAAGTGGTTGCTATGACGCCGTGCGTTTCCTGCTGCCGCCGCAGTACAGTATTGCACTGGTTTGATCTGTACGAGAGTATCACTGTACTGCGGTGGCAGCAGGAAGCGCACAGCATCCACTAATGTAAGGCCGGTATAACACAGACCGTGTTCCACAGACGTATGAATCCAGTGTGTAGTATATGCACAGGTGGTTATTATAGCCAAGAGATAATGTCCAGGGAAGATCCTCCATATTGGACTGGACTTTATCTCTTGGCTATAATAGCCTGCTGTGCATTTACTACACTCTGCACCATATACATCACACACATCTTACACTGATATATGTAGTACACTGTGTGTGATGTATATGGTGCAGAGTAGTAAATGCACAGGTGGTTATTATAGCCAAGAGATAAAGTCCAGTCCAATATGCAGGATCTTCCTGGACATTATCTCTTGGCTATAATAGCCACCTGTGCATATACTACACACTGCACCATATACATCACACACAGTGTACTACATATATCTGTGTTTGATGTATGTAAAGCAGGGTGTGTGATGTATGTGGTGCAGTGTGTAGTAAATGCACAGTCCAATATGGCGGATCTTCCCTCCACATTATCTCTTGGCTATAATAGCCACCTGTGCATTTACCACAGAGTGCACATACATCAGTGTGAGATGTGTGATATATGTACTGCAGTGTGTGATGTATGTACTGCAGTGTGTAGATCACACACTGCACTACATACATTACACATATGGATACATGATTGGTGCACTTACACCTTGTCACACGCACTGGATGTCTGGGCTCCCCTGCACTGGACACCAGGACTCCATTCCTCTTCTCCTCTTCAGCTCCACGCCGGCTGCCCATCCTGCTCGCTTCATACATGGTGGAGCCAGCCCCTTCTCCTTCTCCTTTCAGCTCCCGCCACCGCCAGCTTCCATGTCTGTGTCTCGGGCTGGAGCAGGGAAGAGGTGTGTCCCTTTCCTGATAGGCCGGCAGCCTCCAGCGGAAGCAGCGTGATGATGTCATCGCGCCGCCTACGCCGGCCTATCAGGTATCAGGAAAGTGACACACCTCCTCTCCCCTGCTCCTCGGATCCTGTGTCGCCGCCGCCGGCCGCTCCATATTCCGCCGCAGACCGCAGTTGGGGATTTTAACATAGGCTGTCCCCGCTTCCTACGCCCATGGATGTGGTCAGTGGCCTGGCTGCCGGCTGCCGCCCAGAGGCTCCTGCGCCCTGAGGCTGGAGCCTCCCCAGCCTCTGTGTCGGCCCGGCCCTGTCTGAGGGGTACAATGAAGGGGGCGGCGCTATGGCAGCTCCCTGTCATTGCACCCGATACTTTAAAAAAAAACACTTTGTGACAAAGTACTTCGTCACAAAGCGAATTTTTTTGTAAAATTCGGTGAATCAGCCAGATCGAACTTTTCGATTATTCGCTAATCTCTAATTATAGGTAATACATGTCTATAGCTCAATATACCTATAGGAACTCATTACTAGCGTTTAGTGTAAGCTGTAAAATGATGATAATTACTACTAACTTAATCTAGCCATCTAGGGATGCAGCTCCCTCTGCCTTCTGATCGGATCAGTTGAATTGTGGGGTTCTGATTGGTTATTATAGCCTGTGGCCTGCTGATGCTTCCCATGACTGTCATAGTAATCTGCCTTCAAAGCTATGCATGAGGCATAGCTCAGCAGATAGAGCAGCAGAATTGGTTAAGGGACAAGGGATCAAAATATCCCAGGTTCTAGCCTGCTAAGGGGTAAATGTTTTTATGTAAAAAGTTAAAAAATTAATTAAAAAAATATGAAAAGTTTGATTAACCCCCTTTCCCAATTTTACATATAAGAATAAAAAATAAACATTAGGTATCGCCATGTCCAAAAATATCGGAACTATTGAAATATAAAAATAGTCGTGTGAATGCTCCCTAACGCTCATTCTTTTGATGAAAATATTCTTGTATTTCCTATATATATTTTGTCATGGGAGAACTTATACACACACGTTCCAGCGTATGTATAGGATCCATACCTTTGTCTTACACTGCAGGTGTCGGATTGCTCTCACACATTACTACTCCCTTATTTTTTCCCACTTCCATTTGGGATATTAACACATCATATTATTCAGAATATTCCCATTATATTATTCAATTGATTCGAATCACATAGATCCATCTACATAATCTTCTGCCTTCTATGTAATTTTCTGTCTTCTCTCTTTTGGCGCCCCACTTTTTTTCTTTTTCTCTTACTAATTGCCAACATGGCATGAGAGGGTTGATAGATGCTTTATTACCCCCATTTTATTTCAGTGCATACTGTAGAGGTACAGCCCAGACCAAAGCAGATGCGACTTGTTTAGTTTTATTATTTTTTTGAGTTCCAGAATTGTTTCTGCACAAAAGGTACAAACAATGATCTTGCAGAGAGATACAACATGTCTACAAACATGGGCAGGGAGGGCTTTGTCACGGCTTTCACCAGCACTCAATAGGGGGACAGTGTGGCCAGGAGCGGCATATTTCTCAAGAGAAGAGGCACATCCCCCATCTGTATTTACAGAAGGAGCTGTGAGAACAAGCTGCTGAAAATAGTAGGTAACTACCGGCCACTTCCCAGATATAGGTAATTCATTAGGTAGCAAGGCGGGCATGGTCTCATAGAATGAGAGCATACAATTGTTTCCCAATTACAATTGTTTACAGGATTCTCGACAATGACCGTTACACATATGGTCACGAGCTTGTATTTTCACACCCGCTCCTATTTAGCTATTGACTTGTGTGTGAAGTTTAATTTCCTTTAAAGAAAAGTGTGATACGGTATTCAGTACTGAGTTATCTCATCTTCCCACCTAAATTTAATCTCCAGATAATTGAGCATTGACTCGCTGATAAAAATATTGCTTATCATTATTGCTGTAAGCGGTTTTTGATGGCATTTTTCTGCACTTTTGCGGTTTTACTGGTATCTTTGCACCTGTGATTTTTGGTGCGTTTTTTTTGCTCTAAAAACACCAGCTTCAGATGTTAGCTAAAGGTCTATGGAAAATATGACACGTGGGACATACAAGTGCTGATTACTTGGCGATTTTTGTCTTTCTAGCCTCCTCTCAAAAATGCAGCATACTGGAGCTCTAGAGGTTTTTTTAGGCGACATTTTATATATATATATGAGCTTTGTTAGGCGACCTTTCTCTTGGGTCCTAGGTTTGGGACTGAAACGTTGCAACACCTATGGGTAAATAAACGTCCACTATCATACCATATTTTTGGAGTGCTGCTCGATTTTTTTGGACTGTATTATCTGGGTAAGCTTGAACCCTGATTTTTGAGCTTGCACCTGCATGTGCTTGTTGATATCGGTGCTGCTATCATTTTTTTCTTATATATTTTAAACTTTATTAAGCATTTTTTTTGCATTTTTGACTAGTTGTACAACACACTGCAATACAGAAATATTGTAATGCATTGTGGTTTAACCTTCACTAGACCCCCGACTGCTATGGCAGCCACTTGGCAACCCACGTTTATGTGACAGGTGGAATATAAAATGCAGAACACACCAGATTTTTTTTTTTTGTTGTTACTGTTATTTTTGCTCATTAGGTGGTGTATGTTTTTTTTTTTCTTTCTGGCTTCTTTTCAAAAATGCACCTTTCGGCAGCTCTACAGTTTTTTCAGGTGTTTTGACACCTCTTTCAATATTGGGAAAATGCTGGGCCCAATGGGTCGGAGCGAGGGACAGCACGACAGGCGCACTTGCTCATTCAAAACACACGGTTCTTTATTGAAATGGTTAGACAACGCGTTTCGGGGTCTCTAGTACCCCTTTATCAAGTCGAAAAGGATAATAAAAATGGTAATAGTAATAATAATAATAAAATAAAGGTACATCAAAAAAATGGCGATCGAACAAATCAAGATAGGATGACAAATGCACTAAAAATTAGATGAACGATATGTAAATGTATACAAAAGGTTCATATAATTAGATAAAATAAAATGATCTAAAATGTTTACATATGTATATAAAAAAAAATATAATACAGAATATATATATATAGAGTATGCAAAGACAATTTTCTGAGGTTTGGATACCTAACTGATATAAAAAAAAAAAAAAAAAACGGAGATACCAGAGTGGTGTGATCCCATATGTAATAATAATAAAACATGGGCCTATAGCATTATTTATCTTACTATAGTTTAATCATATACCCATTTGATGCATAAATAGCCAGTGTAAACATAAGGGAACTACTATGTAGAAACTATTTGTCTATATGCAACCTGGAAGGCTGATATGTACGATAAATCAACTATATTAGACTCCAATAGGAGAGTGGTAATTAGTGGTGGACATACTAGGTAGCAGCCGCAGTTTCTATTACCTTGGAGAGATAGTCAGCTCAGCGCTGACACGGCCGACTGCTAGCACGTGGAGGACGCCGACTATGCGAGTCGCGCACCCTCCAGCCTGGTAGAAGAAGCAAGGCCGGGAGTCCAGGCTGAACGCGATTGGTGGAACAGGGCTGAGGGGGAGGGGGGGGCGTGGTTAGCTCGGTAGAGCGAGCGCTGGAGGCACGGTGCTTAATAAGGCTGGGGAGATTAAGCATGGCTCATAACAGCACTATATTATTTCTGGTAGTGACTTGCTGTGGTATATAATTATACAATAAGTGTATTCAAAAATGAAAATAATGAATTTCATTACAAGAAATGGGGGAAAATAGTTATTGGTTGTGGAAATCTCAAATAGTTTTCTCTTTGGGAAAAATAAATGTATAAATAAACAAAAGAAGAAAAAAAAATAAAAAAAAAATAAAAATAAATAAATAATAATAATAAATAAATAAATAAATAAATAAATAAAGGGAAAAATAAACAAAGCACAAGATGGTTGCAAAAATCATATTTGTGTGGGGGTGAAATGCCGATAATAGAAAAACAGATGGTGTGGGCTAAAAGCATTTATTTTCAAGACTTTCATTAAGACCATACGGTTCCAAGGTTTGTAGTTTAAAGATCCAATACATTTCTCGCTTTTGGAGGACTCTAAATCTATCTGGAGTGTCTTCACTGATTTGTTCAATGGGGGTGATTTTCAGTCTTGATGGATCTTTATCATGCACCGATAGAAAGTGTTTCAAAAAACGCTAATGAACAAACATTGTTTCCAAATAAACACTCAAAAAAAGACATGAAAAAAGTGGCAAAAATGCAGGCGCTCCAGGAAAAATGGATGCAGTTATTCTGTGCTTTTTTAGTGCTAAATAAATGCCAGTTGAAATCCATGCATACAGTATAGGGACCCTAAGGGTCTTTGATCGGCCCAAAGATCATTTCCGATCACTGACCTTTGTCAACAGGGCCCTCCTTAAAGAGGTTGTCCAGGATTTTTCTACTGATGGCCTATCCCCGGAATAGGTCATCAATATCAGATCAGCAGGGGTCCAATACCCGTTTGAGGAGACAGTGTGCGCAGTGTCTATAGGACAGCAGCTGTGGACAGGAAGAGAGAAGGGAGACGGATAGGTCATCAATAGAAAAAACACAGACAACCTGTTTAAACTAGTGCTATAGCCCTGTATCAGGCAGTGTGAAATGACCCTTACAATAGAACTGGAAGGTCAGCTTGAGGGGTTTGTGGTAAATTACTACTTTTTACTACTAAAGGGGGGCATTGGCCCTGATGGACTGTGTACCTGTATCACTCCCCCCCCCCCCAATCCACACTTGGTGCCTAAAACTTTGGACTGCCGCTGCACAGGATGATGCATGCTCCCTAATTTATTGACTTAGGCGTGTAATTTATTTGAGCACTGTATGTTGTATCTATCATTGTATTATTGGGTACTATATGGTACACCATAAGAGGGGGTAATCAAAAGAAGGTGCTGCTCAGAGCACCATCCAACCTAAGGGTAGTCCTGATCGCTAATTTGTAAAACATAGGAGATTCTGCTGCCTATGCCTGTGAGTGCACTGGATGCGTTCAATTATAATTTAGGGCATGTGTCAGAATTGGAGGAGAGGAAGCCTGGAAACATACAGGTGAACTGGAGACATGAACGCCACCGAGGCTTCAAGGTCTCTCTGTTTACACCACCGATACCGGGGCAGCCTACCTGGTGGTAGTTACGGTGGTCTTGATGTTAAATGTCTGTCTGGCTGCAAGGCAGAAGAGTGAGTGAAGTGGCTGGTGGATGGTGAAGTCGGGAACCAGGCAAGTTAGTTGCAAAACAGTAGTTCATCCAGTAATAACAAGGCACAGTTCCGAAGCATTTTTTCTCCAACCAACATAAAGTGTGGTGGAAGGGTGCACGGCCTTGTAGATTCTGCACCCGCTACATTCCTTCTCTCAGGAGCAATCTGGTGGTGCTTTCTTGGCTGTAGAAGTCTCAGAGATGAGAGTTCTCTGAGCTCGGGCCTAGCTCTGAGATCCTTACACATATAGGTCTTCACTGTTCCTCAGGCAGAACTAGGCTCCAGTCACTAATCAGGGGGCCTTCTTCTGGCAACGAAACGCAATCAGCCAAGAGGCTAACCATTAATTGTCGATACAATGCCATTAGGTATACAAACATAGCAAATCACAACATTTCCCAACAAATATAAAAAAAAAGTAACGCCCCCATTTTCCCATTTAACATATAGAAAAAATTGTGAATGAAAATGTCCCAAAATGCCTGAAATATTAAAATAGCATGTTGTTTATCCCACATGGTGAATGCCAAAATCTGCTAGAATTGCAAAATTTTCTGTTATCTAGGCTCTCCAAAAACCAAATAAAAAATTGAAAGTCATCAGTACCCCCAAATTTGTACCAATAAAAACTACAGAGCACAACACACAAAACAAGCCCTTTCATTGCTCTGTCCCCCAAATTTATTTATTTTTTTTGCTGCTCCAATAATTCTCCAATGAGGCTGCTGGAGATAGCTGAATACAGTGCTCAGGAATCTCTGGCGGTCTCATAGAGAATGAAGTGGCATAGCAGTGCTTATGCTGAAGCTGCTTCTGCATTCAGATGGGGGATGGCACTGTTGTTCTCATGATCGGTGGAGTTCTCAGCGGTCAGGCCCCACCATTAGATTCTTATTCCCTATTCTATGGTTAGGGGATGAGTTGATTATGTTGCACATACTTTTAATAGTTTAATACTCCAACCAGAATTCCATAGTAAATGTTTTTAGTGTTCCAGTGCAATTGTAGGCATAATGTACAATTTGCATCCTGATGTTCACATTCCTATACAATGGTATAAAATGCAAAAACGTAAGGTACCTCCTGTGAGTTTAGAAGGACTGACCTCAACCTTATCCGCGCAATTATAGAAATATGCAAATGTGTGAAGATATTTTAACATCAGAACTTTTTACATAAAAGAAGTCTCAAAATTCTTCCACATAACTGTGCAGATGGCGGTGCTCCTAGAACTTTAGTGATGCCATCACAGTGATGCCACCATGTATGTACTCTCTAATGTTGTATTACGGACAAGGATAGGACAGTTCTATCATGGCTGGATGTTCTGTTATGCAAAATGCAGAACGCACGCGGCCAGTATCCTTGTTTTGCGGATCCACAATTTGCAGACTGCAAAAACGGCTACGGCCTTGTGCATGAACCCTTAGGCTGTGTTCATTTCTTGTTCTGAGGTTCTGTTTAGGTCTTTCTTTGCAGAGTCTGTCAAATATAAGGGGCAAAATAGCACAGCATGACAGAAATCCGAAGGACTCTTTTATAGTCAGTAGAGTCCGTCGGGTGCTGTTTGTGTCCTTCATCTGGTGCCTCAATTACTTTCCGATATGAGAACGCAACCTTACATGCTATTGACCAGTCAGTAGGCATGTGAAATTGGCTCGGATATTTCTGTAGCTCCTATAGAAGTCAGTGAACAAAGCCATGCACATGCACAGCCACCTCTCGCTTTATGTTCTTCCTTGATGCGATGGCCACCTCCCCAGGCAGGTTCATGACATACAGTAGGTGTGGGTCCTGTAGACTTGTAATAAAAGTCTATTGTAGGAGAACTTAATTGAGAAATATTTTTTATTTTAGTGCAAACCTTGAACACTGCTGGTTAGGCCAAGGCATGCTATAGTTGAGAGCCCAGCCCTAGAGGAGCATTTTATTTTTTTGTTTCACCCATTTATCCACTTGGATTAGATTTATGTCACTGTACTTGCTATTTTATATGGATTTTATTTCACGTGCTTGTCTTTGCAGTACAGTACAATTGTCCCTGCGTCATTGATTTCATTTTATGTTGATTTGTTGGACTTGAATGGTTTGAATATAATAAAATCTTTCCATGCAAGGCAAATAATAGACAGTTTGCCCTTTATTCACCGGCAGACACTTTGAAGATATACATATAACTTTCAGCACATGCTTAATGCAGAACTAGAATGGAAGAGAAAAATATCTAGAACATAAACCAATTAATGGGTGTTGGTAGATATATGAGAACACATGAAGTCACTAAGTCAGTACATGATATTTTGCCTATTTGCCCACGTGGGTTTCCTCCAACCATTTTTTTCTGAATGATTCAGAAGATGTTAAAAAAAAAAAAGAATCATTACTCACCTCTACTTAACTCCTGCTGCTGCCATTCTGACACTGCTCCGGTCCCTGCTATTCTTTACTTCCTGGTCTTGGCTTGACAAGCTGGGAATCTCAGGCTGTAGAGGGTCAACTTTAAGGCCAGTGATTGCATTTCTTATATGGGCCAGAAAGTAAAGATCAGGCAACGGAGGAGAAACAATGATTCTTTTTTTTTTTTATGACCCATAATCTTAACAAAAAGGCTTTGGAAAACCTCTTTAATAAGACAAGATTGCTTCTTCCAGTGCTACTCTTGTCCATGACCCATATTCGGCATCTGCTGCATCAAATGAATAGGACTGAATTGCATTACCACACAATGCCTGTGAATAAAGATGGAGTTGTTTTTGGATGCTATAACGCACAGTGGCATATATTGTATAGAGGCTGTGCTTGCTATTGCAGAACGGGCCCAGTCACTTGAATGTGGCCATGTGACTGACTGACGAACATGACATCATTAGCCTAGTAAGAGGACCTGAACTTACTACGGCTTCTTCAAACAGCTTATCGGTGGGGTGTTGGATGTTGGACCCCCACAGATATTAATAACCTATGCTGAAGATAGATATTTTACTCCCAAAAAAAACCTCTAAGGAAAGAGCAGCAGCAGAAGAGCAAAACCCATATATCAAAAGCATACTCTATTATTTTGACCTAATGAAGTGCAGAGGTTAACAATATTAGACCTCATGTGGACAGCGGAGCCTGTGCGATAGCACTTGGAGTGAACTGGCTGCATTTGGCACCATATATCAGCTATATTGCTTCTCCATAATACAGTGCTTCTAGTTCTAGGACAATATACCTCGTACTATGGCACCTCATGGAGCATACAGTATTTCTGTAGAAAATAGAGGTTCAACATTTCCCCGTAGGCTTAATATTAAAGCTCTGTTCAACAAGGTGGAAATACAGAACTGTAATATACCTCTGTCTATGATTCCTGACAACCACCAATCGCATAATCTGTTAATTTGTCTTTTAGATTGAAATGTCAACAATCACTGCCCAAGCAGGATCAACATTGAACAACTTGGTCCTCAGAGCTCAAGAGCTGGTCATTCTTCTACATTCTTTGCAGGTGGACAGGCAAGAGTTTGTTTGCCTGAAATTTCTTATACTCTTCAGCCTCGGTGAGTACTACAGAATACTTTAACACCTTGGTAGTGGATTATAATCTGGTCAGCATTTAGTCCAGAATTTGGCTTGTTCTATCTAATCCTGGAGCCATGTGTCATGTAGCTCTGATATGCTTTGTGCCCTCAACATGTTGAGCATTCCTATGAAGAAGTTTGTGCTAATGATTGATAAAAAATCCTGGTCGTCAGTTTCACTATCTGTAGAAGATAAGCCTGCATGGCACACTACACCAGACGCCACTTTTCACTCTTTCCTTGGCTAGCCCTATGTTCGCTTCCCCGTAGGTCACTAGAGAGGGCTATCCCCTGGTGAGACTCCTACCCATGCTAGGAATATTCTCACTCACTGCGCAGTAGCTGCAGGATGTACCATACTACTTTATGCACAGTAGATTTCAATACTAAATATAACTGGGATCCATAAACAGGACAACAGTGCATACAAGTTACGGTAATACAAGGGAAGATAAAATAAAAAGCGATTACGTAAAAACTAAACTCATACAGTATCCCTAAAAGATGTGGTTCAGTTATTCCTGCCAGTGGAGATTTGCATTTGGTTCCAGTAGTCTGAGGAGCTGTGGTCCGATGTTATAACATAGCTCCACACTCACAGACTCTGGGGAAACACAACCTATATTTCCTTTACCCAATCATATGGTTAAAGGAGTTTTCTGGAATTTTAATATTGATGACCTATCCTAATGTTGCCACTAGATAGCTCTGTCATAGTGCATACTAGAAGTTGATAGCAGGAAGTGCAGTCCATATGCACATGACATGTTAGAGAGACTTGCTCGGAGAGTAAGCGGGGAAAAACTGAGGCCAGCCACTGAGGAGGAAGCCAGTGAGCTAATAGATGCTAGGGAGTGATTTAGAGCCTGTGAGAAGCCGTGTACAATTGAGTTTTAAAAAAGCAGCCGTGAGAAGGTCCAGGGTATGCTAGCAATGGGACTAGTGGATCAAAGGAGATTGTGAAAGTGTGCAGTAAGGCCTCAGAGAAGTGTCACTTTGAGTAGGCAGACAGCTTGTGAGTCTGTAACAAAACTGTAGTTTGTGGGTTGTTGTGGGCCAAGAACTAGCTGCCTCAGAGCAACGGAAGGCCTGTTGAGATTATACCTAAACTGTGATTGTGGAACAGCCTTAAAGTGGGTAAGGGCATGTCAACTGGACTTAGAGTTGTAAAACATGCAATTTTTGGGTCAATTCTGAAGGACCATTATTGTTGCTGTTGGGGTGTGTAAGCGGTGGTGTTAAACCTAAAGGACTTGGATTGATAGCGCAGACTGGTGGGTGACATACGGATTTGTACAAATGCATTTGTGCGTAATTAGGAGGGAATTTTGTGAACCTAGTGTCCTACTGGTCTTAAGGATCCATGAAGGCACTGGGCAGTTGAAAACAACCCTAGGCATGATATCCTTCACCAGGGAGGTTTAACAGTGGCACAGAAGGTTTGGGTAAAAGTCAACAGTCATCTTGGTGTAACTTGGCTCTCTGGATGACTAGTGGTAAGATATACCAGTGGCGTTGCGAGGGGGGTGCGGGGGGTGCGGTCCGCACCGGGTGACACCAGTCTGATGGGGTGTCACCAGGGGCGGACTGACCATTGGCAGACGCGGCGGCGGCAGGGAACATCAGGTTGGACGGAGATGAGCGCTTGCATTGCGCTCATCTCCGTGCGGAGCAGCAGCAGAGGAGGGAGAGGCGTGTCCTCTCTCTCCTGTTCCTCTGATAGGCTGCCAGCACTAAGGCCGGCAGCCTATCAGAGGCCGGCTCAGCGGCGCGATGGCGTCATCGCGCCGCCGGAGCCGTACAGCTTCGAGACACAGGCCGGAAGAGGCCTGCATCGCATCGCTGGAGGTAAGTATAAGTGTTCTTTTTTTTTTTTTTCTTGGGGCTACTGGCACCACTAAAGGGAGCTACTGGCACCACTAAAGGGAGGCTACTGGCACCACTAAAGGGGGGCTACTGGCACCACTAAAGGGGGGCTACTGGCACCACTAAAGGGGCGGCTACTGGCACCACTAAAGGGGCGGCTACTGGCACCACTAAAGGGGCGGCTACTGGCACCACTAAAGGGGCGGCTACTGGCACCACTAAAGGGGACGGCTACTGGCACCACTAAAGGGGACGGCTACTGGCACCACTAAAGGGACGGCTACTGGCACCACTAAAGGGGACGGCTACTGGCACCACTAAAGGGGACGGCTACTGGCACCACTAAAGGGACGGCTACTGGCACCACTAAAGGGACGGCTACTGGCACATGAGGGGACTAATAACATATAAGGGGAACGGCTAATGGCACATGAGGGAGCCTAATGGCACATGAGGGGCCTAATGGCACATGAGGGGGCCTAATGGCACATGAGGGGGCCTAATGGCACATGAGGGGGCCTAATGGCACATGAGGGGGCCTAATGGCACATGAGGGGGCCTAATGGCACATGAGGGGGCCTAATGGCACATAAGGCGAGACTGCTACTAGCACAAAAAGGGGACGGCTACTGGCACATAAAGGGGACGGCTACTGGCACATAAAGGGACGGCTACTGGCACATAAAGGGACGGCTACTGGCACATGAGGGGGACTAATAACACATAAGGGGAACGGCTAATGGCACATGAGGGGGCCTAATGGCACATAAGGGAGACGGCTACTGGCACATAAGGGAGACGGCTACTGGCACATAAAGGGGACGGCTACTGGCACATAAAGGGACGGCTACTGGCACATAAAGGGGACGGCTACTGGCACATGAGGGGGACTAATAACATGATGGCTGACATGGGGGGCATGATGGATGGGGGCTGACGGCTGACAGACGCCTGACATGGGGGCTGATGGCTGACATAAGGGCATGATGACTGACATGGGGGGCATGATGGATGGGGGCTGACGGCTGACATGATGGCTGACATGAGGGCATGATGGCTGACATGGGGGGCATGATGGATTGGGGCTGACGGCTGACATGGGGGCTGACGGCTGGCATGATGACTGACATGGGGGCATGATGGATGGGGGCTGACGGCTGACACGGGGGCTGATCTGAGGTGTGATGACATTGGGGGTCTGATTAGTGGTCTGACCTGAGGTATAGTGGAAAATATTGTTTCTTATTATACTCCTCTAAAAACTATGTGTGTGTTATAGTCTTATAGGGCGAAAAGTACAGTCTTCAAGCGATTGAAGCATAGCGAAGATACCAGGACCACACAGAGGAAAAGCCAGCTGCTGCACACAGGACCAGGACCAGGTGAGCTGCGGGCGGGGGTCGCCAAGATGTAGCTTGGCTTGACCTGCCAAAAATCCTTGCACCGGCCCAGGCCACGTCCACGTGACAGCAGTGACTCACTCACACAGGCACAGCACAGCCTGAACCAGCCCAGACTTGTTGCTGATGTTAATGGATGCTATAACATTGCACCATCCTTCTGAACATACACCTCATGATCCTGGAGCTGTGCTGTACAGTGGCCGCCGAGCTCTACAGCACAGCTCCAGGATCATGAGGTAAGGCGGATGACAGATGTGTATGTTCAGAAGGATGCTGCAATGTTATAGCATCCATTAACATAACAGCAGCAATTCCTCTTTAGTTATATGTGAAGACACTTGGTACACACCGGACTGTAAGTGAATTAATAACTAAGGCCCTTTTCACACTACCGTTGTGAGGATCCGGCGTGCACTTCCGTCGCCGGAAATGCCCACCGGATCCGTCACAACGCAACACACCTGAAAGCATTTGAAGACTGATCAGTCTTCAAAATGCTTTTAGTGTTACCATGGCAGCCGGGACGCTACTAAAGTCCCGGCTGCCATGAAAAAGTAGTGGGGAGCAAGGGGAGAAGCTACTTACCTTCCGTGTGGCTCCTGAGGCGCTCCACAATGACGTAACAGCGCCCCTACGTCGCATGATCACATTATCCATGTGATGTAGGGGCGCTGTGACGTCATTGTGGAGCACCCTGGGAGCCGCACGGACGGTAAGTAGCTCCCCCTGGCTCCCACTACTTTCCATGGCAGCCGGGACTTTAGTAGCGTCCTAGCTACCATGGTTACCATTCAGAAAGGTAAGCGTCAGATCCGGCGATGCGCCGAAACAACATTTAGCTTGAAGTCGGATCCGGATTAATGCTTTTCAATGGTCATTAATTCCAGATCCGTCCTTGCGGCATGCCTTCAATTTTTTGGCCCAAGGAAAATCCGCAGCATGCTGTGGATTTTTAACGGCAAAAAACGTTTGAATACTGAACTGAAGACACCTGATGCATCCTGAACGGATTGCTCTCCATTCAAGATGCATGGGGATGATCCTGATCAGTATCTTTCCGTCTTAGAGCCCCGAGGACGGAACTCTAGCACGGAAAGGAAAAACGCAAGTGTGAAAGAGGCCTAAGCACTAGTGAGTATCAGTTTTTTTTGGTTATATGACTAAAACATTATTGCTTCAGGGGGTCTGGGGTGACACCATTTTCTACCGCACCGGGTGACACCAGCCCTAGCAACGCCACTGAGATATACTATACCCTGCGACCCAGTGAGAGGCCACAAAATGTGTTGCTCTACAACTGTTTTATCTGTTCAAGGGCTTAATTGCAGTGTGAGTGTAACCATACCACTTGTGACTGTAACCAGAAAGTGTGCTATGCCTCAGGATGAGAAAAGTACAATTACAATTTAGTCAAGAAGAAATCTTTAGATGCTGTATTATAGAGGTATTCTCCCCTCGAAGCATTCTGCTCTGCTGATGGGTTCCAAGAGCAACCAAAACAAATGAGTTCACTCCATCCAGCAGCTATTGATCAGAGACATTATTTGCAGGGCCTCAATGCAAAATATGTACCCATGTTCTTCAAATATTATGTGCTATTTTTAGTACCAATGACCATTTTGGTATAGGGGGCCATTGGAGGTCACCAGGTACCAGAAGCTGTCGACATTGCAACCTCTGCACCCCCCATGGTTATGTCTCTGTGTACTGTGAAATTATGTTGATCCTCCACTTCAATTATAACAGCTTTTGGACCAAAAGAAAAATAAAGGAATTAAAGTACTGAATCATTTTGGATTTATCACCATAGTGCTGTGGGAGGACAGGGATCTGATTACACAGTGCAGTCTAAACTGAGTCTACAGACAGTGTGTGATGGCTCACTCACTAAAAGTTAATTATCATGAACTAAGAACTGGGGCACTCACTAATTTTATCAAGAACTTGAAAACAACACAAAGCAAATTATAATAAAAAAAACACTTGGACGAGCAGTTCATGAACTATTCAGTATTGTTTGGTAAATGCCGTGTGCTGATTAAATTTTAATTAAAGGGAACCTGTTAGGACATTCCTGATACCTGAACCACAAGCAATGTAAAACGCTGATGGTTAAGATTTAATTTATCATTCTTGATAAATTTTATGCAGTTCTTGCCTGTTTCACTTTCCGAATTATAAATATGGTAGTTTGCCACAGCTCCTTTGCAGTGGTCAAATTTGGGGTCGCTCTAATGCTACGCTGGGTCACCTGGACACCATTGAGGTGTCACCATGTGTTGCTGTTCTCTGGAAGAGATGATACGGCATGGTGCACCCCAATAGGAAATAAGTTCGGAGATACAGGGTCTGCAATAAACCAGTATTCTTCTTTACTGGAGGAACTCAAGTGTAAAATAATACAGGTGAGGCATAAGGCTGGCTTCTCAAGTCTCCTCCTTGGCAGAAGAAGGGTTCATTAGTGAGGAAAAGCCTGAGCTAGCTATTCCTCTCTCTCAGAAAGCTGGTACCCTGGCCAAAAAGCTGGTGGGCCACAGTTTGTGGCTCAGTAGTCTGGCTGGCTCCTGGGTCACAGGGCTGGTGACCCAGGGTCTTTGGCTCAGCATCCACATCTCATTGTCTTCTTCTGGTCACTCATGCAGACTGGCATGAGTCTCTTCTTCTAAGCACTGATCCTTAACTGCAGAACACTAGGTTCTCTGACTGCTCTCTTTATATACACTTTCTAGTTGAACTAGAACCTTCTAGTGGGAGGGCTGGAGTGGAGAAACACAGCACAAACAAATACAATGTTATACTTTCTGTCTCTCAAAGACTTGCATTAAAGCTTCTATGATACTCAATGACAATGACAGCAGTTTTCCCAGACCAGACCCAATGCAGTACCTGGCATTTAAAAGGTCAGTCTGTCTGGCTTTGATGGTAAACAAGTCTGGCTTTTTCCCTCGAAAACATGCTCTTCTTTAACCCCTTAAGGACACAGGGTTTTTACATTTTTGCGTTTTCGTTTTGCGCTCTATGCCTTCCAAGAGCCATAACTTTTTTATTCTTCCGTTCACATGGCCATATGAGGGCTTATTTTTTGCGGGACAAGTTTTACTTTCCAACGCCATCATTTAATAATGCATACGGTGTAGTGGGAAGCGGGAAAAAAATTCCAAATGGGGTGAAATTGCAAAAAAAAGCAATTTCACCACAGTTTTACGGGTTTCTAAATTACGACGTTTGATTTGCGATAAAACTGACCATTTAGTTTTATTCTACAGGTCAGTACGAATCCGGCGATACCCAATATGTATAGCTTTTCTTGCGTTTTGATAGTGAAAAAAATTCAAAGTGGGAAAAATTTTTTTTTTTGTCGCCATGTTTTGACCGCTATAACGTATTTGTAAATAAGTGTATGGCGTTGTATGGGGGCTTATTTTTTGCGGGGCGATCTTAACTTTTAGTTGATACCATTATGGGGTGTGTAGGACTTTTTGATCGCTTTTTATTTAATTTTTTTTGAGGAAATGAAGCGTCCAAAAACGGCAAATCGGCCATTTGGGCGCTTTTTCCGTTTTTCTGTTTACCGTATGGGAAATATATTTTTATATTTTTATACTATGGGCGTTTTCACACATTGTGACACCCATGATGTGTATTTTTTTATTTTTTATTATTTTATTTTAATTTTGGGGAAAGGGGGTGATTTAAATTTTTAGGTTTTTTATTTATTTATTTATTTATTTTATTTTTTTATTTTTTTACACTTTTATATAGATCCCATAGGGACCTATATAAATCAGTTACCTGATTGCTTCTATCATAAACTCCAATACACTTGTATTGGAGTTTATGAGCTATTTACTACTTTCCTATGAAGCCCTATTGCTAACAAGGGCTCCATAGGAAATAGTAAGTGATAGCCTCATGCTGAATGAAAGGCTTGAGGCTATCCCTTACAGCGCTCCGATTCTCCCGATCACCACTAGGGGAGCCGGAGCGCTGCCAAAGTTTTACTTTCGGTTTTAGCGCGTGCAGATGCCGTGATCAGGATTGATCACGGCATCTGCAGGGTTACATGATCGCGGTCGGCAGCGCTGCCGACCGCGATCATCAGCTGCGGGGGTCAGCTACAGGAATCAGCCGGACCCCCGCAGCGATGGTGCCCGCAGCGGCCAGGAGCGGGCGCCATCTTTAGGGACTGGACACATGACGTACCCATACGTCATGTGTCCTTAAGGAGTTAAACCTTATGGTAGCTGTTGAAAATTAGATGTTTCTCATTATTAGCTAGAAAGTCCCAAAAGTTTCTCAGTATTAACCCTTTCCACAGTATCGTGCAAACATAGTGCAAAGGAACAGGATATATATGACAACATATATAAAATGCAGTTACACAGTATAAGTCAATGCAAGTTAACTCTTTAAAGTAAAATAAACTAAGGAGTTGATGCCTTTGTGTAAGGTAATCAGGCAAATGTCCACAAATGTTCAAAGGGGTACTTCAGAGTACCCCTACTCCAGGGCACTACACCAAGCCAACAGCAGGTTTAATTTCATTTTCTTCTCCATTGACTGCCACATGTAAAAACCACAATGGTTATTACACAGAAGTTCCCATACAGCCAGTACTAGGATTTCCTTGGACTGTCTCTTTAAAAAAAGAGCACAGGCTGACGCAGCAAAATTTTACAGCGGTTTTAGTCATGTTGTTATGCTATGGCTTTGCCCATTGTGGTTTTGTGTTTGGCAGAATTTTGATTGCTGAAACCTGACTGTACACATTTAAAAAAATATAAATAGAGTTGGAATTGTTTTAGGTGAGGACTCGGAGTACACTGAATTGGAATGTTACACTGAGTTATGCCCAGTACAGGGTGGAGCCAGGGTTGCCAACCATCCAGAAATTTCTGGACAGTCTGTAAATGTAGGCAACTTTTTTCCTGTGTCTATGAAAAAAAAATTCAAACATCCTTGATTTTTGGGAGGCTGGTGGTACTTGACTAGATTATTTTGCTGGTAATTCTACAGCTCACAGTAACATGCTGGTAATAAGTTCATATCAGTACATTGAGCTACAGACATGTATTACTTATAATCTTTATCATTCATTATGGTTTTCCAATTTGTTTGTAGAAAATGTTGGCTGTCTGTGATTTTGGCATAAGTTGCCCAGGAAAAAGTAAAATTCTGGTTGGTACCCCTTGGCAGAGCATGACACTGGATTTCTCTCAGTGTCAGTATTTGAATCTCCGTGTCCTGCACCGCCCCCCTGAACGTACCTTACTGAGTTATCGCAGTCTGACATTTCCTTTGTACTAACAATTCATTCATCAAACATCTATTTTTATAACTTTATTCATTTACCATTCCTGCTAGAAGCTTTTGAATGAAGTACCAGCTGCAGGGCCGGCTCCAGGTTCATGTGGGCCCTTGGGCGATAAAATCTCTGTGGGCCCACTTGTGGCATTTTGCACTACTGACATGGCAATGAAACTGCATGTATTATAGATGTTGATCTGTATGGGATGGGGCCACCATATCAGACTTCAGATCAGACCTCCATTAGACCTCCATGTCAGACCGCCCCCCAAATATCAGACTTTAATCCAAATAAATTAACTTACTTCTCCTGCTCCGCTGCCACTCTCCTGGTCCAGCAATCGCCCCTGCAGTCCCACTCCCTCGTCTTCTCTGGGCACTGTGTTTTACAAAGCGAAAATACAGTGCCACTTGCAAGGGGTGCCACCTGGGCCCCCTGGCTTAGGGGCCTGGTCACAACTGCAACCGCTGCAAACCCTATAGCTATGCCAGTGCAAGGGCATTGGGCCCTGGCACTTGCCCAGGTATGCCGGGTACTGACGCCGGCCCTGACCAGCTGTCTACAATAAAGTTCCTTTTGGGTGTTACCAGTTAGGGAAAAGTCCCTGCACAGTCTGACACTGACAGCATTGATTGGGTAGTGTCAGTCTGTGCAAGGATACACCCCCAACTGGTAACACCCAGTTAGACTTTGATTGCAGACTGCTGGCAATTCATTGGAAAATGTGCACTAGAAATATTAGAGTAATGGAACAACATAGTTATATATAAAGAGGGTCCAGAATTGGTATTGCACGGAGAATGCAAGTAGTTACTAAAACAGACATGACAGGAGTGGTGACTGGTACTCTTGCCACAACAATACAGTACAGGAGCAAATATATTGGGTGTCTTCCAATTTCTTGGCATTAGTATCTGCTTGTACTTTGTTGATCACTATGATCTTCTTCACCATCCTGACCATATAGTATTTGCAGTACCAAAACAGGAAACTGTATCTTGAGCACAGCTGTGCCTTTAAGGTAAATATTTGCTTGTGGTATTTGCGGCACATTGTTTATATATGCAAGACACAGAAGCAGAAGCCGAATGTTTGTTCCAAAATAGACCATGTTTGCAACACTGTGTCCAAATCTGATTATGAGGGGAACCACAGATATGGTGTCGGCACAACATCACTGTTGATTCGTCTTGGAATTAGTGCAGCAGATAGCTTGCAGAATGTACGTCACACGGGTTCTATTAAGCCTGTCACTCCACGGGAACGAGAGATTTCTCATCGCCGCAGAGTCTCTGGCCAATCCTGCTTAGACTATTTCACACAATTATTTGTCTCTTAGACAAAATAGTATGAGATGGTTCAGGTCAAGTAGTATAAGGGTAAGGGACGGAAAATTTTCACAGCTCCATTAAAAAAAAACAACAAGATCAATTCATTCTGCTTTTTGAGTTCATTGCTTGATGACCTGATTTAGGTTCAGGTGGAGAGGAACAGAGACGCGTAGTGGCGGCAGCATGCGAGCGAAAACCAAGCTCACATGCAGTGTTAAAGTTTTCAAATGGTTTGGTATTGCCAGTCCTATTTTGCACCACTGGGCCATCGACATGATTGTTTAATCCTAACTTAGGGTGCATTCACACAAACCTATGTACTTTCCAGTCTGCAAAATGTGGATCCGCAAAAATACAGATGACGTCCATGTTACAGCCGTTTTTTTTACTGGACCCGTTGTAACAATGCCTATTCTTGTCCACAAAGCGTACAATAAAAGGACACGGTCTATCTTTTTTGCTGGCCTATGGAACGGACATTAGGATGTGCTGTCTGCATTTTACGGTTGGGAAGTACGAGCGCCAATGCATGAATACATCCATCGGCGCTTGTCTACATCAGCCTGATTACACAGGCCGATGAAAGCTTTGAATGAGAGTGGAACGATTGCTTCTGCAGTGGTTTCTCTGGTATTCTGACCTATTCATTATAGGCAGCACATCCCTGATTACACAGAGAGAACTGTTGCTGATAATCCGGCATCTTTCATCCTGATGAAGGATGACCATCACCCGACAAATGAGCTCTATTATATCAGGTAGGAGCACCGTGACACTCACTTACACTAGAAGGGACATTTTAGGCCACCGTCTACCACTGGGCCATTCCTTGACCTGGGTGCCGCCAATACCTTCTAATAGGGCCCCAGGGGGAGGTCCTCTGCATTGGCATACAACAGAACCTCTAGAAAACACAGACAGACCCCATTATAACTCGGTGAGGTCTGACTGGCGCCATATGGATCTGTTGGACAGTGGTTCTGGCACACCATCAGTGCTTGATGGCATAGCTCAACTAAGTTATTAGAAATGTGCCTGACAACAAATTTGTCAACTATGTCAAATAACTAGCAGAATTATGAATGAAGCTCTGGAGTAAAATACAGACTTCATCGTCAGACAGTTCAAAATATGTAATGCAGTGTATTTACCTTGTTATTCAACTATAGCTTGTATACTTATGCTGTAAAATCACGATGAGAGGTTGACATATCTGTAGAGATGAGCGAACTTTAAAAAAAAGTTCGGCATTCGGCTTGTGGTAAGTCGCGAATCCTGTTATGGATTCCACTATAGCGGCATATGGAATCCATAAGGGGCGGCTGCCACCAACCCGAACTGTTGAACAGCCGAAGGACCTGGGGTGATGTCACTGTCATGTGATCAGTGCAGGGGCGTGGCTCAGCACTGGATTTGATCCTGTGCTGAGCCACGCCCCCTGCACTGATCACATGACAGTGATGTCACCCCAGGTCCTTCGGCTGTTCAACAGTTCGGGTTGGTGGCAGCCGCCCCTTATGGATTCCATATGCCGCTATAGTGGAATCCATAACGGGATGCGCGACTTACCACAACCCGAACGCCGAACACAAGACTTTTTTTTGAAGTTCGCTCATCTCTACATATCCGCTCATGGGAATCTTATATAGACAAGAACTAGATTGGATGTTTGATTTCTATCTCACGCCAAAATTAACATGAAAGGTCACTTGGTGCAAGAAAATGGGTAAATGCATGTGGTTATGCAGCTCATTTTTTGTACATATCTGTGGAATTTGGCCGGTGAGAATATCTCATTAGGTCAGTAACTATGAACTGTAATGCTTTAGGTGTGTTCAAGTCTAGAAGAAATACCTGTGCTCAGCCGAGTTGGATTTCTTTCGACTGCCGCGGCGTTCCCATTCATTTCTATGGGATAACCGCTGCTCAGCAATCCTGGCCTCGACAGGTGTCGCCATGTAGCCCTAGCCTTAAAGGTTGTCTCATTTCAGCAAATGGCATTTATCATGTGGAGAAAGTTAATACCAGGCACTTACTAATGTATTGTGATTGTCCATATTGCCTCCTTTGCTGGCTGGATTCGTTTTTCCATCACGCTAGACACTGCTCATATCCAGGGGTTACGACCACTGCTGCAGTGGTGCAGATATGAGGTGACAGGGATGGGAGCTGCTGCACATGCATGCCTATGCTCACTCCCACAGTCCCAGCCACCAGAAAGGCCGGCGCTTAACCCTATAATGTGCAAGCACGGCCGCCACTGCTGGATTGCAGGGAGGTCGTAAACTCCTGGAAATGAGAAGTGTATAATGTATTACGAGTAGTGTCTCTTGTGTATTAATATAGATTATATCAGTGTGTAGAGAATCTTTCACCAAATATCTTATATCACATTACATGTAGCATACTGTAAGCATATCTGAACTCACTGCTGAAAGTGCTCATGGTTGAGTGGGGCCCCATTCCAAGTATTGGTTAGGGGGCCCATGATTATTTTTTATGCCCTCGGTTTGCCTGCTTACTGGGTGTTCAGTGGCACCTAAACAGAGGGAAAGTATTGAGAATGAGCATTCCTAGGAACGTTCCTTAACGATAATTGCCTCGATTGTCGGCCTGCGTAAACAGGCTACAGCGCTGGCAGAGTTCAGCTGCGTCTTTTGTGTTTCTATGTATAAATAGATATAATGACTTTTCCTCTAACTGCTGAGTTCTGAACATATCTTAGTCCTGATAACATGGTCGTCAGTATATCTGAGGATTTCTTAGTAATTCCTGCAGGAGATTACAGTTTATATAAATGCAATAAACTGGATACTAAGCATTTAACCCTTTAAGGTTATAGCCCTCACTCTAATGATACAATCTGAGACTCTTAGCCAATATATTTTGATCAAAACACATCTGTGCCCACTCTACCCGCACCACGGTGGTCTCAGTCAGGCAGGTCCTACTCTATACCTACCTATGCCGTATGGGCATCTATGTTCAGGAGAGCAGACTCTGCACATATAGTGTTTTGCACCTAGTTACCTCTGTGTGCACCAAGCAACCAATGAGAGGAGGAGCACACACAGCTATATGTACCACCCTAATCAATGTCGCATCTTAGATAGGTGGGGCAAAAGTGCACATGAATGCTACTCCCAGGATAGAAGCGCATTGACACCTGAAGGTGCCACTCCTTCAAGACAAATCAAAAAATCACGGAAAAAAGATACAAAGCATCCTGCACGATATGATAGTAAATATGCGGATGTGCATGGCTACATTTATAAAGTCACGGAAAATAATGCAATGTATTTTTATCCAAACACATCTGTGCCCACCTACCCAGCGCCAGATGTGTTTTGATCAAAATATATTGGCTAACACTCAGTTCACACTTTCGCGTAAAACGCTGCGTTCGAACGCGCAAAAAAACGCACAACAGTACAGGAACCATGCATTCCAATGGGGGTGGTTCACACTTGCGCGTTTTTAAGCGCGTTCGAATGCGCCTAAAAAGTCCGACGCATAAGCAAGTATGTTCGCGTTAATTCGGGCGTTTTTCGAGCGTTTGGTGCCAATATACTTCAATGGGAAACGCGATATGCGTGTTGTTCGGGCGTTTGTGCAGCGTAAAACGCGCCTATGGACGCGCGTTTTTCAAAGTTTGCAACATGCTGGATCAGCCACCATGGAATGTCACTGGTCACATCATTGGTCATTGGCCAACTATGCAGTCAATCACATAAACGCGCGTCAAACGCGCCTACACTATTTACCAAAACGCTAGAAAAAAACGCGCGTTAACGCCAGTCTTGAACGCTCAGAAAACGCTAGGCTTCAAAACGCTCAGGTCTGAACCCAGTGTAAGAGCCTCAGATTTTATCATTAGAGTGAAGGATCAGTCCATATATTATGTTTACATCTATTGATTTAGTGCATTATTTTCCGTGACTTTATAAATGTAGCCATACACATCCGCATATTTTACTATCATATCGTGCAGGATGTTTTGTATCTTTTTTCCATGATTTTTTGATTTGTCTTGAAGGAGTGGCACCTTCAGGTGTAAATGCACTTCTATCCTGGGAGTAGCATTCATGTGCACTTTTGCCCCACCTATCTAAGAGGCGACCTTCATTAGGGTTGTACATATAGCTGTGTGTGCTCCTCCTCTCATTGGTTGCTTGGTGCACACAGAGGTAACTAGGAGCAACACACTATATGTGCAGGGTCTTCTCTCCTGAACATAGATGCCCATACGGCATAGGTAGGTATAGAGTAGGACTAGCCTAACTGAGACCACCGTGGTGCGGGTAGGTGGGCACAGATGTGTTTTGATAAGGATATATTGGCTGAGAGTCTCAGATTTTATCATTAGAGTGAGGGCTTAGTCCATATGTTATGTTTTCATCTATTGTTTTAGTGCATTATTTTCCGTGACTTTATAAATGTAGCCATGCACATTTGCATATCGTGCAGGATGCTTTGTATCTATTTTCTGTGAATTTTTATAGCCAGCTGAGGCATAAAAAACTGAATGCATTTTTGTTACCCCACCACATTCCAATATCTGTATTTTTGCTGTGGATTTACAGCACCTGTGTGAGGCCTTTTTTTTGCTTTACGAGATTTATTTTTCACTAGGATATACATGGGCCAATTTACATGGGCAGATGATTGGACAAACAATTGCACTTTCCAATACTTGCTTATTCAAACAATAAATAGTGTTAATAAATCTAAAAAGCAAAAAAATGCTACCTTTATGTACTATACAGCTTTTGGGTAAGGCTACACCTAGCGGCCAAAGTGCTGCTGTGATGTGGGTGAAAAATCTCGCCTGAATGCGGTTTTATCGCAAATGTTTTCAAATGTTTGTTTAGGACAATGTGACTTTTGCATTCCAAAAATTGTGCCAATTCTGGTAATTGTGTGCCAAATGTAGTAACACTGCATACTGGATTGTTTTTCACCTACATCATGGCAGATAACCAAAATAAAAATATCCTTTTTTTTTCTGTTTTTTTCCCTTTTACATTAAACAAAGGAGTCAAATATATCACTTAGGTCAAGTTCACACATTAGTTATTTGGTCAGTTAGTTATTTAAATCGGTTTTTCTGAGCCAAAATTAGGTCTGGGTCAAAAACACAGAACAGGAGGACATCTTTCCATTATACCTTATCTCTGAGTAGGCTTCACCACTGGTTTTGGCTCACAATAGGTAATGGAAATAACTGACCAAATACTGTATTTTTCGCTTTATAAGACGCACCTGATGATAAGACGCACCTAGGTTTTTGAGGTGGAAAATAAGAAAAAAAATATTTTGAACCAAAGGTGTGCTTTTGGTGTGTTTTCAACAAATGGTGGTCTGTGGGTGACAATATTATGGGGGATCTGTGGATGACACACTGTTATGGGGGATCTGTGAATTACACTGTTATGGGGGTCTGTTGCTGAGACTGTTATGGGGGATCTGTGGATGACACTGCTATGGGGGATCTGTGGATGACACTGCTATGGGGGATCTGTGGATGACACTGTTATGGGAGGATCTGTGGATGGCACTGTTATGGGGGATGTGTGGATATAGCATGTTATGCTGGTCCCCCTTATAGCCATATGTGTCACAGTATTACTTTGTGTGTCCCCATATGTCCCTGTGTGAATAGTGACCATTACACCAGCCTGGTGCACAGCAGTCTTTATATGTAAAGTCTAGTTAGTTAATGCTGAAGCAGTGGCTCTGCTTTGATAAACTGCCAAAATCATCTGTAATTGTACTCACTATGAAAGCAGCGTTCAGGCCAGCACATGACCTCACTCAGTCACTCTTCTGCTCCTGCTTCATTAATGAAGTGGGAGGAGAGTGACTGAGTGACGTCACGCGCGGCCTGAACGCTGCTTTCATAGTGAGTACAATTACAGATGATTTCGCAATTTAAACATAAACAAGTTCGGACCGCGCGTAGGAATAGATGATCTGGTTCTGTAAACACAAGCCGCTCCCACCATGTGAAGCTCCGGTATCTTTATAAAGGTTTTATTTTGTATATACTTACAAACATCTTCTTTTAAAAAACATTAAAACAAAAAAACATTAAAACAATCCCAGCTTTTTTTCTCCTGCCCGACCAAGGTTTCGCTCCTCAAGCTTCGTCAGGGGCATACGTATGCCCCTGACGAAGCTTGAGGCACTGGCAGCAGAAACCTGGGTCGGGCAGGAGAAAAAAACGCTGGGATTGTTTTAATGTTTTTTAAAAGAAGATGTTTGTTTATCTAGCAGCAAGATATCTGCAGACCTCTGGTCTCTTTCAGAAGGGAAAAGGACAACTGCTTTTTGGGGATCATCTGTTTCTACACGCGGTCCGAACTTGTGTATGTATAAATTGTGAAAGTGTGTTTGATCCCGCAACACCCATTGGACTCGCAGCGCAATCATTTGTGGACTGGTGATAAAGTGTTTTATATTTTGTACAGATGATTTCGGCAGTTTATCAAAGCAGAGCCACTGCTTCAGCATTAACTAAATAGACTTTATATACAAAGCTTTATCTTCTTGTGCCTCTTCGCCATCCATTTGTTCCAGTTTAGCAGCATGTACAGCCATTTTGTTTCCCTCTGTCTTAAGACCTCAACGGACAATTCCTGCTCACCGTTCTCTTTGATCTTGATTAGGAAGCCGTACTTGTCAGTTAGTCCTCTGACCGGTGAACCCGTTGATTTCAGAGTCAGATCCTATAGACTCCAGTTCCGGGTCGCTGAGGGTTTGCCTGGTTCCACTTAGACTAGCAGAGGGAGACACACATCCCTCTCCGGGGCTCCACGCCATCCTGGCTCCCCTCCACTTCTTCAACAGCGCGGAGCCATCACCTCGCCCGGCACACCTCTCACTCTGCTCTCTGTAGGCCTCCAGACACTCCTCCCACCCCGCATGAGGTTACCTGTAACTGATACATTGCCAGCTGCGCTGTGCAGCATAGCGGATGGCGATGTATCAGTGTCAGGGAAAGGAAAACCACTCCCCAAGCAAAAGACAAGTCCCCTCCTCATACAAAGAATCGCCGCATGTGAAAACTAACGGGGACCGGAGCGGATGAACCGGGGGATATTTTGAAAATAAAAAATGTTGCCTGGACCGCAGCGGGGGCCATCCAGGAAGGTAGTGTAAGTATTTCACTACCTCAATCCGAAGTGAAAGGTCCTCTTTAAGTTATGGTACAAATAGTACAGCAGACAACAGAAACTTGATGAAACAGAGGCCAACACTAATGTAAACAGCGTTATAGAAATCCATTCTCTTTGTGCAGCTGATCTGAGCCTTTGTCAGCAAAATGCCTCTCTACCAAGAAATGACTAGTTATCCACTTGAAGCTTCGCATGCTAATGCTACATCCATCCGTCAGAGCACAATGATTCAATTAAGAAAATGACTTATTACATTTAGTACAATTCATGTGAGGGTGGGAAAACACTGTATACAAAACCTTAACAGCTATGAAATCATTGACTGAAATGAAGAATAATAGCATCAAATTGACACTTTATTCCTGCAAAGTGACTGGTAGTATGTCTTTATTCTCCAGACTGTAAATATACAGAGGACACACTTTGCAACTTATGTGCAGCATGCCAGAACAGGGTCACTGCATGTAAAATGTTCTTATTTACTGTGTATACTGTAGACTTAAAGGGGTGTCAGGGTTTAGAGCTTGGATCCGGACATATCACCTTCTTGACCCAGGCAGCCCCTCTGCTCTGATGCTCTCCCTTGCCCTGCGCTTTTTCTTAAGATCCCGTGACGTACCTGGCCTCTTCTAGTTGGACGCTCCCGCCTAGCAGTGTTCCCAGTGACATCACTAGCACTAATTGGCGGGCTTTAGCGCTGCCCTAGCCTGTAAAACAGCTAGGTCCGTGCTAAAGCCCTACCATTGGTGCTGGTGATGTCAATGGGAACACTGTTAGGTGGAAGCCTCTGCCTAGCAGTGTAAAATATAATTTTAATTGAAGGGCACTGCCTGGTTGAAGAAGGGGATATGTCCGGTTTCAACTTTTCACCCGGACAACTCCTTTAAAAGCATTGTCTGGATAGCTAATCGTTAAGTCCTTGGTTCGTTCCCTTTAGGGTGCTAGGAGATCGACCTGGGTCTGTTCCTTGTAAGGGTGTGAGCTAGAGATGAGCAAAGTTCTTCAAAATTCGATAAGGCTACTTTACCGAATTTTACACAAAAATTTGCTTTGTTTTCACGAAGCCCATTTTATTGTAAGTAGCGGGTGCAATGACAGATGACAGTGATTGTGCCGCTCCCTATCATTGAACCCCTCAGATTCACTGATCATCACTGATCACGGCATTTGAGATCAATATTAAACCATTTTGGGGGTTGCTTTTAAAAAAAGAAATAAAGTAAAATAAAATAAAAATGAATTGTACTTACCTCATCCATTTGAGCGCGAAGAGGCTCCCTTGGCCATCTTGCTTAAAGTACCAGCGCGAAAACTGTTGTGGCTCGGTGCCCTCTTCAAGCTCAAAAGGATAAGGCAAATATGATTTTTTTTTTTTATCGTCATTTCAAGGAAAATCGATTTTGTTACCATGAAGCAGGAGGAAATTCGGCTTCGCTGCAAATCAAATTTTTCCTGAAAAATCACCGGATTTGAAGTCCACTTTGTTAACTTCGATTTGTTGAACACTAGTGTGAGCAGTAAGAATCTAGCTGAGGAAAAGAGAGGACCTGCATGTGTAAGCTCCTCAGAGCTAGGTCTGAGACAAGGAAGCATCTGCTACATAAAAGTGCTTCAGAGAAATAGAAATCAGAAGGTCCAGAATCTACAAGGCCATGCATTGGAATCCATTAACAAGGTATTGTGCACGTTTATGGCAGAGAGGCTTTGCTGCTGTAAGGAGAAAATTGTTAGTGCACCCTTCCACACTTTGAGACGGTTCGGCCAATCGTATCTTAAATCTGCACTTGCAGAAACATTTGCTAAGAACCTCACTGCCAACCTAATGTTCTACAGAGAGACTTTAGAGAGACAGAGAGAAGGCGTACTATAACTCCCATCATTGCTATTGGTGAAGGATTTGCACTGTGCTCTGCTTTGGAACTGTGCATTGTCACTGTTGGCTGTACTACTACCCCTGTTCAGCACTTTAGTAAAGAGAGACTTGTTTATGTACCCCAAATGGCCTGGTTACTGACTTCCCCATTCTCTGGCCATTGCACCCGCCCTCCTGCCTTGCACCCAAAACTTAACACCAAAGGGCACCCTAACTACCACCAGGTAGGAGCCCCAACATCAGAGTGTGCCTGAAGTGAAGAAATGATGTGCCTTCCAGGCACTGCTTGGCCCCAGGCAGAGCCAGAAGGGAAATTGCCACTCTGATCTACGAGCACAACAACCATCCTACGGGCAACAGCTACCACTCCTATCCTCCGCTTCCCTCTCCCGGACTGTCTCATATGGGGCATTTATCAAGCTGGTGTAAAGTTGGACTGGCCTAGTTGCCCATAGCAACCAATCAGGTTCCGCCTTTCATTTTTGACAGCTCCTTTGGAAAACTAAGCCAGTTCTACTTGACACCAGTTTCATAAATGACCCCAAGAACTGAGGGAGTGGAGACACAAAGAACATACAGAGAGAGTCTGTGTCATGCACTTTGCCTTTACCTTGTAATACTATGTTTCGACTGTGTAACAGATGTTTTTCCCTGGAAATTTCAGTTCTGGGGCCACCCCCTGGTTCTGACTTCATTTTCAGAAGGGGTTGTATGGTGAGACCATGATATGTCTACGCGAGACTGAAATGCAGCAGATTTGCATGTAACAAATCCACAGTGTTTTTACTGTACCAGGAAAGTGGATGAAATGCTGCAGACAATCTACAGCATGTCATGGATTTCAACCTTTGCAATGCATCTAGTCAGTGCTCCGTTTTCAGATACTTCCAAATCCCATGCAGACCGAGGTAAAGAATACAACTCTGAAACTACCACAAGGGGGAGCATGTTTCATACTGTATTATTACTGCCGTTCATTCAATGTGCTAATACAGTATATGCTCCTAAACCTCCCCCTACTGGCTGCAGAAAGCCACAATTTTGTCACTTAATAGGAATATGTCACCAAAATATTGTGCCTGTTAAAACCAGATAGTTTTTTCTATTGTGTTTTTTTTCCTGATTTTTTAAATTCTTTTTCTTGAACATGATTAATGGGGCGACCGTCTTGCCTTAGTTTTTCTTATTAGCATTTAGAGATACACTTTATGGCGGCCACTATGGGCCATGGACACAGTACATTGAAGGGGACTCATTTAATTCTATGGAAGAGTTTTCACATTCTCTGTGACCTGTGCAGATATCAGGAGAAAGTAGATAAACTTTGACAATCACATTGTGAATGGTGGATCCTGTATTATTCATTCTATCTATCTATCTATCTATCTATCTATCTAATACGTCATTCTAATCCTGTCTGTAATGATAAGCAGATAACTGCAGTAAAGTGATCTGTACAGATACAAGGCTTAATGGCCAGTAGGAAAACTGCATGATTTTATGTTTTTTTTCCCTATAGATATTGACATGAAAAATGAATGTTTAACATACAAACATGATTTAAACAACAGGTCATTTATTGATGACACATTCCCTTTAGTTCTGTCTACACAGAGTATTTAGAGATTCTATAAAAGAAACTGAGGTTGGACTGTTTTGAACTTATACAAGTTTTAGAAGGGGTGCTGTACATTCACACACGGAAAATTTCTGCAGCTAAGCAGCAAGAATCTGGAGGCAAACTTGTACCAAATGTCTCTAGTATCCATCGAGGAGAGATTAGAGTCTGAGGGAAGGGGTTGGGTAGTGTTTACCGCAGAGAGTACAGGACACTTCACTGTTGGGAAATAAAACAATAAAAACCAACAATCCTTATTCTAGTCTCAATTAAACCGGGTGCTGCAGGATCACGAAGTAGGTACTCTTCAATAAATTGTAGTCTTGGCTACTATGCATAAGCATGAAAATATATACAAAAACCATCTTTCTTCCCAAATAAATCATTCCACTCCTCCTTCAGATTGCACTTCATTTTATTTCAATACACAATACTACTATTTCATATTTAAATACTTTAAAAAAAAAATGCCAAATTTGCCCAATCGGAGCTGGGATTCTAGTTTTTACATCACAAATACACCAATCGTGTGAAAACAAAGCCTCCTCCTATGTCACTAGGATTTCCCTCTCTTCTTCATTTCGATCGCGCAAAGTTTGCGTTTAAATCAAGCGTAAAATAAAAATGAATATTAAGACCATGCGGTTGGAGGGTGTCCAGACAGTAAATCCATTTGACTTCTTTTTGATTTATCTGTCCAAATGAATCACCCCATTCTTTTTAACCAGCCCAATACCAGCAAACATAAGTCCCATCGGGTACCCTCTGTGACATTCCTTAGAGTGGAGTGGAACATTATGGGGAAGATTTATCAATTTTGTCGCAATTTACCCCATAGCTAACTTTTAGAGATGGAGATGAAAGTGGTGAAAGTTGAGACCAAAAATGGTACGGAGCACAATAAATGAGCCGTAGTGCAGCGTCGCAACACATTCCGATGGAAATTGCTACATTTTCCAGCAAGGGTGACATTTGTATGCCAGTTTGTGAAAGAAGAGAATAAACTACAGAATATGGCCAGCTCTGGGACATGAGGCTGGGACTTATTAACAAAAAGCCACAATTTGTCTGGGGTAAGCTTACAACATTGCCTATATTTGCGCCTTTTCTTTGATAATACATTCATTAATGTGATGGCCCTAACACCACTTTATTAACCACCCCCACTTTCATCAGCAGGTTGCTATTTTGGCTTGAACCTCTGCTCACTTTGGCTATAGGAGTCCAGTGTGTGGACATAATGAATGACAGCTATGTGGCACGCTCCCATAGGGAAGGCTGCTGATAAGACCGCCCATGGGACTCCTAAAGATTTAAATAAATTAAAGGGGTTATCCCATGACTAATGTAAAAAATTAAAATCAGACATTATACAGTACATGAGAATCTCTTTCTAAAAGCTAGAACCAGCCTTGTACCTCACATAGATGCAGAGATCTCCCCATTCATTGCTCTGCTAGATTTATATCAATCTGATAGCTGAAGCGGATGTGTCTTTTCTGCTGCAGCTCGGGGGCGTGTCTCAGCTCTCCCTATCACAGCTCGGGGGCGTGTCTCAGCTCTCCCTATCACAGCTCAGAAGCCAGCTGAAGGATAAAACCGAGCATGTGTGGCCTTCTTAGTGAGCAGGTCAAAAAAAAAAAAACAGCAGATGGCGCTATACAGATACATTTATTGAATAACTCAGTGGCTATGCTAAATTTTTAATTACATGCTATTACAAAAGTATTCAGATCCAGGTACTGGTTTCAAAACGGTAGATCACTGGAAAAATCACTGGTTCTGCCAGTTTTTTTATTTATTTTTTTATCCAACACTATATAGCAATTTGCTCAGCGGGTGAGAAACCAACCCGTAGTAGCGTATAACTATGCCGAAATACGGACATGGGAATTCGTGGACCGAGATACAATAACAGCACAAGATTAAATTATATATTTAATTGCCTTAAGGGCGCACTAGACAATACATAATACACACAGAGAATATATACAGTGGTCGGATGTGCAAATACAGAATTAGACAGAGAAAGGGTCAGTTACCAGAGTGGTCCTTTGGGTTACAATGAGTTCTGGGGGGCTATAATGCTTGGCTGTAGTCACATGGGGGCAGTGATGTGTCCAGTTTGTCCACGGTCCCTCCAAACACATTACTCGATGTGACCCCCTTCAGAAAAAGACCCTCGCCTCTGGGCCTTTTCACCTGTAGTGGGTCACACTCCTCCCTCCCTCTGGGAGGAGTCCACCCTCCCTTCCTTGTCCTGGTAGCCAAAGACCCACAACATCCATTTATGGCTCATAGCTTCAGACTGGAAGGTCACAGGGAGATGGTTCCGGCTACAGGTGGAGACCAAACATGGCGCCGTTCTTAGGTTCCTTCTGGGAGATCTCTGTATCCAATCTTCCCGGCACCTGACCCACAAACTACGACCAGGGGAATGTCCGTTTTGGCACCAGGGTCACAGATATATAACTGGTTTATGCCTGTGATGGACGGGCAATTCATAATTCCGTATGAATCCCCGGCTCCATGATGTCTGATGGATTTGAGTGATCTGGGCAATAGCTGAGACCCCCTGTGCTGACTGAGTGAAGTGTGAATTGTAAGCATGTGGCCTGGTTGAAGTCAGGACCCCTGCGGAGTTCACTCCCTCTGCTATGTCCCAGAAAATGGCTGGAGTTAGATCATGGCTGGCATTAGATCATAATTCCACATTCCTCACAAGGCCCCTTTCAGACGAGCGAGTCCTATGCATCGGACTCGCAGTGTGTGTCAGGGAGTCCTGACCTCCTAGCACTGACAGGGTCTCATAGCATTATATTGATTTATGATGCTATGTAACCCTTCCAGTTCTGGAATGTATTGGACAAAACTGACACAATGCTGTCAGTGCTATCCAATATATTCCAGAGCTGTAAGGGTTCCATAGCATCATAAATCAATATAATGCTATGTGACCACATCAGTGCTGGAAGGTCAGGACAGGTGCTCTCCCTGACACACACTGCGAGTCCGATGCTGATGCATGGCCTAACATGGTGCTGGTAGATTGGACTGCATTTTTGATGGGTTCCCTTTAAGTTGCATTGGACAGGACAAATCGGATTAAGTATGCAGGTATTTAGAATGCAATCTATGCTGTTGCTAATCATGCATTTTTATATAATAAAATAACTCAGTGAACAGTGAACATTTCGGAATAGAAAGTGGCTTGTAGATTCTGTGTCGTCATAGACCCAGTGCTTTCAGCAAAAGGCAATCTACCATGGTGGTATCCACCTTGCACACACAATAATAGGTGCAAATGTCATGTTTTGTAACATTCTTCTATAATGTTGATAAATCCATTTGTACAGCTCCATCTCCCACCTCGGCACGTTCACTGCTGCTGCAGGCTCAGCTGTACAGAGCTGAGTTTCATCTTGCATTCACGATGCAATTGCTTTGATAAAGAGAATTTCCACATTTCCCGCACAATCAAATCAAAAGCATTGACTTGGAGAGGCTTCTATTTGTGCCGCTAAATAGATTTCTCTCCTGAGCAGGTAAAGTGTTTTAATTAATATTTGAGCTTCTCAAAACAGCAATATTTATGAAGATCGCTCCGGTAAGCATCCATTCTGTCGAAGGACTTAATAGAGCTTTAATGGGTTGACCTGTCATTCGATTTCATGTCTTGCATTCATAGAGCAGTGACTGCAGAAGGGGAGAAAGGGCTTTTTATAAGCCAGCATATTCCCTTAACCATTTCCAAGTTATCAACAGCTTCTGCTAAACAAAAGCGTTTCTGAATGAGGAGAACACTTGAGGGCATAGAAATAATCCGAGGCACGTCTGTATGTGTGATGGGTTCCATTGTGACACGACCAACTGCTTGCTGCCTCCGTATGAAGTGAGTCAACGTTATTTAGCCAACATTCTTTGTGGCTTGGCAGAATGAAAAGATTATTCAGATATTCAATTAAACGCTGAATAGGGGCTCTCTGAGAATCAGGTGAGTTAGACAACGACATTGACATTCATCAATGCGATGTCTTTATGGTTTTTATGAAATAACCTCAGGAACATGGAGATGTGTGGCTTTTATTTAGCGAAATCTTTCAGTGTAGCAGAGGAAAAAAAATTCTTGAGTGCGACACGAGTTATATTTTGAAAAAAACACATCCTAGCTTCAGGTTTGGCTCGGGAAGTAGAGACTGTGCATAGTAAAGGTGGTGGATAAGTATAACTTTTAACCCATTAGGTTCATGACAAACAACCCTTGACATTGTCTACCGGTTATTGTTAGGAAGAACGCCCATGAAGACCACTGTCCTTCAAGAGGTACCATCACCAGCTTTGGGATTTTTTGTGATTTGCATTTTTCAATGAAATACTATAAAAACTACAGATAAGCAAATTTAATATCCATTTAGGGACAGATTGTAACCAATTGGTCACATTTTTTTATTTGGGTCAGAATGGCTTTTACCCGAATCAGAAGTGCTTTAATTGGCCTGAAATCTGTATATGACTCTACGAGACCTCCTGGAACTCATACTTTTTTTCTTGTCTCTCTTTTTTGAATTTTTTTTCCAATTTTTTTTCTATCTCCTCTTCCCCTTTAAGCTCTTTAACTCAATGACAGCAATAGTAAATAATGTGACACTTCCCTATTGGATTTGCTTTTTAAAAAACAAAAAATTTCTTATTGGGGATAGATGCCTGTCCATGTCTATACACACACGATAGTATCTAAAGAAGCAGTGGCTTGTTATGAACAAGCGGTCCAAAAATTATGCTTTAAAGTGGTTATCCGAGATATTTAAAAAAATTCAAGCACTGTAAATCTGATGGTAAGCAATATATATATATATATATATATATATGCTAAACAAGTTTTAAGGGGTTGTCCACTTTTTACTATTGATGACCTATCCTCAGGATAGGTCATCAATATCAGATCGGCAGGGGACCGACTCCCGGCACCCCCGCCGATCAGCTGTTTGAAGAGAAGGCAGCACCACCACTGCAGTATGGCACCCCCATTCACTTGGGACAGCTCTGTAATGTTCACAGACAGAGCCGTTCCATAGAAGTGAATGGGGATGTTATACTTGTAATTTCACCTACTCCCCACTGCAATTGCTGCGGCAAGCAGGTAAACAGAGCAGAAAAGGCAGCAGTTGTATGAGCTCTGCCTTCACTTCAAACAGATTATCAGTGGGGATGCCAAAAATCAGAGCCCCACCGATCTGATATTGATTACCTATGCCTGCATGTGTTTATACACATGGTAGTATTGAAAGGAGCAGTAGCTTATTTTGAACAAGCCTCCAAAAATTCGCCCTTTTGTTGGGAGCAGCAGCATTAAAGTGTAAATGTCAGACCTCATGGAAAAAGGAAATGTGTGTCTGTGTAGGGGTAATAGTAGAACCAGTAGTAGCAGTAGCTGTAGCAGTAGAGCATGGAACTGAATAGACAAGGCTGTGTAGAGGTAATTGTAGTGGCAGTAGGGAGAGCAGCAGCCATATAGTACAGAATATGATGGCAGGCAGACAGCATCAGTGGCATGATTGGGCTGGCAACATATAGCCAATGTCAGCAATGGCAGATCTATTCATTGGCCTCAGCTGGAGGTGTGTAAAAATCCTCACAGATCCATGGGTCATGCATTTTAACAAATGCGATGCTTTGTATACTTGCTAATTACAAGTTTGCCCATTTGGGTGTGAAAACTCCACCTGCCGCTCTGAAAAACTTATTTTTGGAGATAACACTGGATGCTTGCCAAGATAGTACAGTGAGACCAAACTGGGCCAATTCCAGTTACTGTTCCAGTCTGCCCACCCAGAAATCCATGGAAGCTGGAAAAGTGCCACAGTCTGGGTAGAATTGAACATGGTTGTTCAGGTGATGCATATCTATTTGCTAATTTGTATCAGTCTAGTACGGCACGTGAAGAAAACTGTTCCATCTTGTTCATGAGACCGAGTTGGCTGCTGGTGGTGCTGCTGTGGTTTCTGCTACTTGTGGTCGCAGAGACCACAGAAGGTCAATGGCTCAGCAGAGGGAGAAGAGGGGCTTCCTGGCCAGATATTCTGGTGGCAGGTGTCTGCTCACCGAAAGCTGCTGCAAGCTGTTTACACTGTGTATCTCCAGCACCAGAAGTCAGCGCTTGAACAACACAGCTCCATCCGTTGTGCACTGCAGTTATCAGGCCTGTCCAATAAACAATATGTAGAATATGCAGAGAATAAAACATCTGAGGATAATGTCAAATAAATTGTGGACATGATTTCAAAAAAACATGGCAAATTCTTACCCAAAACAGTGCCATGTGTGAATAGATTATATGTGATGTTGCAGCACAGCTCTGTTCATTTCAATGGACCTCAGTTGCAATACCAGGTACATATCCCAGAGGTAGATGTGGCACAATATATGGCAAAAAATCCAAACCAAACCGAACCATAGACACCCTGTAACAATACCTATTAGGGCATACTTAAAGGTGATACATGTCTGGGTGTTCTGGTGAGTGCTGTCGGCTCCTGGCATCTCTTCCAAGCACAGCGCCGTACATAGTATAATGGGGCTGAGCTGCAACTAGGCCAGTGAAGTCATATGGCCTAGGAAGAGCGCTGGCCTCTTCTAACAGCTGATTGGCTGGCATCCCGGGTGTCAGACCCCCACCGATCTGATATTGATGACCTATCCTGGGAATAGATTATCAATATTTATTTACAGATAACCTCTTAAAGTCTGTTCTTGGCATAGTAGAAATCAGCTCTAAATGCACTGATTTCTTGGTGGGCTTGTGTTTATACACAGTAGCCAATCAGAGGAGGCAGAACTGCACTATAAATCAGGCAAATAGTAAGATCTGTGAAAAAATAAATAGCAGGTAATCATCACCTGTAGATACTGAGATATATACTGTATCATTTTTTTATGCTCCCGACTGGACAGTCACTTTTGTTCCCATTAAAGTAATGAATTTGGTTTTCACAGGTTCCATGAGAGATACAATGGATTGTTTTGATCTCATATGCAATGGATCTTAATGGATCCTGACAGAGTGGATACATGTTATTTCCGTTTTCTTTACCGGGCAGAGTTTTGACACCTGCAGATAAAATAGCACCAGTGGTACCAAGGATGTCATTACAGTACCAGAACTTAGTATTAAGACAGGGCCAGACTGGAATTAAAAAGCATACCTAGTACACAAACTTCATCAGTCTGTCGGTAACTTTGAACTCTCAAAACTGCTGACAGCTCCCTATAGGTGATGGGAGAGTGTGAGCTAGACATGAAGGTTGCATGACTGAGATACTGATGTTTTCATACCCACGAAGCTGCAATGGGAAGTCTGTATTAGGCAGATCATCCATGTTCCCTGCCTCAGGCTTCCTGGACTGAATGCTTCTCAGCACTACCCCTCTGCTCTAAGCAACAGTTTTACCACCCAATCAGGAGATCAATGGGGGTGCGATGCTTGGACCGACAAGCCTCTTCCGTGATTTTATTGGTCTTGTGCTCTGCAGTACGAACAACAGCCAGGGCAATGCACAAAATGAAAAGCCTACAGTTCTTGCCTGAATACTTCAGTCCCTTCAAGCAGCTAAGCCAAGAGATGGACCCCCACCAATCTTATTGCTGGCCTAAAGATAGTCTATTAATTTAAATAGCTGGATAACCCCTTTTAATATTATTTTACCCTTGAAAAAAGCCTTGGGATCTGCAAAAGGTTGGGGATCTTTGCTGTATCCAGTAGAAAAGCCACTCTATTACCACCTTAATATAAAAACAACTGTTTCAGTTGAGCAATTATTGACTTGTTGGAGATAAAGGAGGACTTCTCCTCATTCCCTGATTCAGTTACTTGTGAAGAAAGATTTTCACAGTAGTGTGTTTGAAGACATAGGCAAACAATAACAATAACATAAGATACTGTGCTATGGATCAGCGTGGCTCTTTTATGATACTCCAAACACAACGAAAAAGTTTTGTTTTATAAAAGTGTATTTTTCACTAAAAAGACCTGTGTTACTCCTCAATGCCAGGAATGTTTATTATTACATTATGACTGCCACTATATTTATCAGTTTGGATTATGACTACTTGTACCTTTCAGCATTTTGCACATAAGCGACCTTAACGTCAGGTCAAGGTTAAGCATCACTTTGGCCTCACTAGGGCCCACTGTGGCCACAGGTTATTTTAAAGTGGGTATGCTGCTTCTCTTGCCCCACCCCACAATTGCCATGGGTCTCTCATAGATTACACTGGTGCATCATCCCAGTCAGAAAACTTCGTTATCAATCCTCTTCCTACCCTAGACCACCTAGGATGTTACCATAAAATTGTTCCCTGCCCTGGATAACAATGGATAGTTACCATTACTGGGGTTGTGGAACCATTCCCTTGTCTAAATGGAGCAGGATGCTGCCATACGATTACTTCTTTGTGGGACTACCCGAGATTGGTGAGTGAAACTTATCAAATCTACGACCAAGAATTAAATCTTCCATAGGTTTGTTGGTAACAATATTCTGAACTTGTTTTAATTTCTAATCAAGAGAATTTGTTAACTTCAAATGTGCTTCAGTTTTTAGTGATGACAAGTGGCAATTGGACATTAAAATGTGCCCAGAATATTGGTGCTCAGTTACAGATGAGTAAATCGATTCCTAAAAATCGATTTGTACATCCGGAGTTTTTCACCTGCTGCTGGTGAAACTCCCCCCTGCCGATTGATTGACAGGGCTGGACATCTCACCGATCCTGACAATCCCATGCATAGGTCATTGCTTTGAGTAGCTTCGCAAGTGCTCAGACTCTGCTTCTGGTGCAGTGACTGTTCATGTGTCATTGCCTACTTGGAGCAGTGGTGCAGGAGTGAGATGGCCAGCCCTTTTCAATCAAGCACCACGGGGAAGCTTCACCAGCAGTGGGGATAGCCCTTTGAAAATAAAGAACTCATTATGATGCACGAATCGCTTCGCTCATCATCATTGCTAAAAAATCTAGGGAAGAATGAATTGTCGGATAGATTCGATCAGAACACTAAGGGTACTTTCACACTAGCGTTATTCTTTTCCGGTATTGCGTTCCGTCCCACAGGCTCAATACCGGGAAAAAACTGATCAGTTTAATCCTAATGCATTCTGAATGGAGAGCATTCTGTTCAGGATGCATCAGTTCAGTCCCTCTTATGTTTTTTAACCGGAGAAAATACCGCAGCATGCTGTGGTATTTTCTTCGTCCAGAATTCTGAACACTTGCCCGAATACCAGATCCGGCATTAATTTCCATTGAAATGTATTACTGCCAGATCCGGCATTAAAATTACCGCATTGACGGATCCGGTCTTCCAGTCTGCGCATGCGCAGACCTTTAAAAATGTGAAAAAGATAAATACCGGATCCCTTTTTCTGGATGACACCCGGAGAGATGGATCCTGTGTTGCAATGCATTTGTGAGACGGATCCGCATCTGGATCTGTCTACAAATGGTATCCGTTTGCAAACAGATTGCCGGATCCGGCAGGCAGTTTCGGCAATGGAACTTCCTGCTGGAATCCAGCAACGCAAGTGTGAAAGTACCCTGAGAAACACAGGGCTAATGATAAGAAAAATACAGACAATATGCTCACTTTAATGTAACAGTAAAGCTCCTAATTTTTCAGACATAAACAGATTGTATCATTTACCGATCTAATGGAGGATGATAAAGTGCATAACATATTGGCTTATGTATGTCAGATAGGTGAGCACCCATTTTCACAAACAATTTACTACCTGGTATTAGGGATGAGGGAACCTGTAGACGTTCTGGCTCGCCGGGTTTCGGCCAAACTTTAGGATAAAGTTCGAGTTCGTCTTGAACCCAAACCCCATTGAAGTCAATGGGGACCCAAACTTCACTTTATTATTTTCCGTTATAACATGGTTATATCGGAAAATAATAGCATTCTTAAGACAGAATGCAAAACAATATGTCCAATAAGGGGTTGAAAAAAACTCACCTCATGCACTTAATCGCACTGCAGCAGCTTCTTCTATCTTCACTGAACAGGATCTGCCAAAGGACCTGCGATATGTGTAATCACATCGCCATGTGGGAGAGCATGGTGACATCATTGCGCACATTGCAGGTCCTTTGGCAGGTCCTGTTCAGTGAAGATAGAAGAAGCTGCTGCAGTGCGATCAAGTGCATGAGGTGCGTTTTTATCCCTAAATGGCCATATTGTTTTGCATTCTGTCTTAAAGGGGTTGTCCGAAAATGGAGGTATGTCCGGGTTCAGAATGCTATTATTTTACGACCATGTTATCACAGAAAATAATTAACACTGAACACTGAACACTGGACTTCAGTGAAAAAGTTTGGCACGAACCCGAACTTTGCAGTTCTAGCATAGATAAAACCTGCTTACATCACAAAAGTTTTTCTGGCTTCAGTTCCCACATCTTGCTGAACATTTTGTGATTCTGATTTCTTGAGGTCTTGTGGCATAAGCCTATATTGTTAAACAGGGAAGCCTACTGGATCGTTTTTAAAGGGGCTTTCTGAGATTTTTTAACTGATGACCTATCCTTTGGATAGGTCATTAATATCTGATCAGTGGCCCTCTCTCAGGTTTCCCTAGGCCACGTGACATTACATTTAATGATTACGTGGCCTAGGTGAAGCTCAGCCTCATCTCGGAAATCCCCTTTAAAGAGCATCCGTTAGTAGGTTCAACCTCATTAAACCAGGTATACTATCTTGTAGGGTTGATACTATTGAGTAAAAGCGTGACTTTTTTTAAGCAGATCTGTTGCTCTGTTACTCAGAAATTTATCTTTTAATGTTTATGCAAATGAGGCATTCTGTGCATCGAGGAGCAGACCCAAGCTGATCCGTTATGGCCATTACACCCTGCTGTTGATTGACAGGGCTAGGCATCATAAGTGTCTTCTCGACTGACCCTGTGATCCTGTTCTGTACATTACCATTATCAGCAAGCAAAAGCAGATGTACTGTGCATCAACTGGTGGTGTAATGTACGGGCAGGAAATTAAAGTGATAATTTATGTAATTAACAGTACTTCTATATTTTGTGCTTAATATTCTTATTTTTATGATCAACAGATGAAAAGTTCCTGGAAAACCACAATTTAGCCAAGAGCGCTCAAGAGAAGGTCAACTCTGCCCTCCTGGAATATACAATGTGCCACTACCCCCATTGTACGGACAAGTATCGTCTACTTCTTCTGCGGTTAGCTGAAATTCGATCCATCAGCATGCAAGCAGAAGAGTATCTTTACCACAAGCACCTTAGTGGGGAAGTGCCCTGCAACAACTTACTAATTGAAATGCTCCATGCCAAGCGAGCTTGAGAAGCTCCATTCAGAAATGGCTCTATATTAAAGCCTTCAAGGGATTGTTCCGCCTAAAGAAGCCAGGGACTCTGTAAAGAGTGAAACCATTTTTATCAATGCTGCCTGTCCAGAAAAAAAATCTTTGGTGATATATTTAACCTATAGTATTGGAAAGTTTCAGATTTATTTTAATATAATTGTGGCTCTTTACGGAGTGGTCTATTACGTGTAATAGATTTTTAATATGCCATTTGTTGTGTTTTTGTTCATGACGATTTAAATGCTTCTTAACATTAATGTGAAGAGAAAAAAAACAATCGCTACATGTGTGGGTGAACTGTAGGTATGTTTATTTAAAACTGTCTTAAGATACCATTTTATTACTTTAATGTATGTCCAAAGTTCAGCCATATTGGTGTGCTTGAATATGACTTGGTTGCTGAATCCATTTTATTCAGATCTGTTGTGAATGTGTTTAAAGTTCGGCACAATAAGTCTAAAGCACATATTTTAAAGGATCCAACAAATAAAAGACTATTGCATTATGTAAACTGGGTAGCTTCCTTCTTGCATACCCGCAGCAGTTTATAATGTTCTCTTATTTTGAGTAAAACATGAGTACTAGTGTTGATTGATCACGAAGTTGCTCGGGTGCTCAAGTATAACACTTTGGGATACTCGGGTGCTCTACAAAGCACCCTCGCACAATGGAAGTCAATGAGAGAACCCGAGCATTAAACCAGGTACCCCCGGCTCTGAAGAGAGGAGGCTGCCGGGTCTCACTGAGGTACAGTGAGGGAATCCCCCATTGTGAGTCCGCAGCTTAGGAGTCCCTGCTCTGACTCCATATATAGCTATGTCCATATGTGGAGTCAGTGCTTAGGGACACCCAGTGAATTTAAATCTAATTCAGCCTCTATTTCTGAAAAGTACCTGCCGAGATTTGAACACACAACCTTCTACATTAGAGGCAAGGACCTTAACCACTCAGATATAAAGCTGAATGATGAACTGGGTCAGAAAACCTCACAGTAGTTTGTCACATAGTAATTATTCCTATACAGCAGAAGTATCATCTTATATTTCACTGCAGGTTAACATGTAGCTGTATAGCGTAGTGGTTAAGGTTCTTGGCTCTAATGTAGACGGTTGTGAGTTCAAATCGTAGGAGAAACATTTCAAAAATAGAGGCTAAATTAAATTGATATATTATATATATATTTTTTTGTAATGGTAAAAAGTTTGTAATTACTAATATAAATCCGGAGATAGGCAGCAGCACGTCCAAAGGGCTTGGCGGGTGCAAAATCCTCAGGAGGATGGACAATCCTCCACACATATATAGATCCCAGAGAAGAGGCAGCACTCCTGAGTTAAATGGTGATAACCCAATTTATTCCAAGGCAACATTTCAGCCTACTCCATGAGGGTTGAGGGTATACCCTACTCCATGAGGGTATAAAATTCGGCAGCACTCGCTTTTTCAGGTTCAAGGTGCACGCGTCCCACCCTTGATATCGGGTATATACATCCATGAAAAAACGCAGCACTCTTCTTATGAAAAAACCGCAACGACTTTATTCACACATGTGACACAAAATAGGCAACGTTTCAATCCCCTCCCGGGATCATTCTCAAGCCAAGTGTATATATACACTTGGCTTGAGAAGGATCCCGGAAGAGATTGAAACGTTGCCTATTTTGTGTCACATGTGTGAATAAAGACACTGCGGTTTTTTCATAAGAAGAGTTCTGCGTTGATTTTTCATGTGTGTATATATATATATATATATATATATATATATATATATATATATATAATCATACTTCTGATATATATGAATTAATAATAATTAGGAAACTACTACTGATGTTTTTAGCCAAAATATATTTACATATATTATAATTATATATTATAAATATTTAATAATATATAAAAATATATGTAAATATATTATGGCTAAAAACATATATATGTTTAAATGAAATTTAGCCTCTATTTCAGAAAAGTTTCTGTCAGGATTTGAACTCACAACCTTCTACATTAGAGCCAAGAACCTTAACCACTGCATTATACAGCTACATTTTAACCTGCACTGAAATATAAAATGATACTTCTGCTGTATAGGAATACTTACTACATAACAAACTACTATGATGTTTTTGTGACACAGTTTATCATTCAGCTTTATAACTGAGTGGTTAAGGTCCTTGCCTCTAATGTAAGAAGATTGTGAGTTCAAATCCTGGCAGAAACTTTTCAGAAATAGAGGCTAATTTAGATTTAAATACACTGACTTAAGCATTGGGCTCCAGCACACGCGGTATTCGGCCGAACATCGCGATGCTCGAGTCGAACACCAGTTCGGCTGAGCATGCATGCTCAACACTAATGAGTACCTCTCATACATTCTTTTGCACACATTGCTCTGGAAGGATGACCAACGTGTTTTACTATAATGTAAAAGTAGGTAAGATAGTATTTTGTTGTAATTGCGGTGAAGGGTGGGGGGTGGGGGTGAAGAAAGCTTTGTATTTAGCTCTGTATCCACATCTCTATGAACATAACTGTTTGCATACAGATCACAACCACAGATGTAACAATATACAAAATACCTGCCCCTTGAGATGTTGACCCTCAAAGCTGCACTTAATGAGGCTTTCCTCAAAGCTGCACTTAATGAGGTTATATTCGGGAGTGGAAAATTGCCTTTTTTCCCATAAACATTTTGCATTGGGACATAGCCTTGGAAGTGAGTGGACCTGTTGCTTTAAAATGCAGAAATGTGACTCATGTTCATTCTAGCAAACCCTCATTGTCTTCATTTTATGAGGTTGGTTGTCTGCTTTGTACAATTCCTACTTGTAAGTGTCACTTGACAGCACCTAACAAAGGAGCATTTTGCTCTTGGGTGATCAGTGTCCCCTTCACAGTGACCAGTTAACAGAAAGGTAAGTTTGTAGAAATATTTTTTTCCAGATAATTGGCCCAATCCTTGGCCTGTGTACAAGAGACCTAAGGCTCAACGATGACAACATATTCTTTGTGATATAATTTTCCTTAATGTGTTCTGAAAATATCCAAATATGTCCAGAGTCATATGTAAAAATGTGTATTTTCTGCCTAAAAACTTACCATTACAACCAGCCTCAGTTCCCTAAGTAATTCTCAACACTGAAGAATCACCTTCTGGGAAATATCTCGGGACTGCCACAGAGCAGAATATGGCAGAACATAAGATCAAATCCTTGGAGGGATTGTCTCACTTCAGCAAGTGCCATTTATCATGTAGAGAAAGTTAATACAAAGCACTTACTAATGTTTTGTTACTATCCATATTGCTCCATTCGCTGGCTTGATTCATTTTTCTATCACATTATACTCTGCTTGTTTCCATGGTAACGACCACACTGCAGTCCATCAGCGGTGGTCATGCTTGCACACTATAGGAAAAAGCGCTGGCTTCTCTGGTGGCCGGGACGGTGGGAGCGCACATAGGCTAATGTTTTTTCCTATAGCGTGCAAGCACGACCACTGCTACTGGATTACAGGGTGGTCGTAACCATTGAAACGAGCAGTGTATAATGTGATGGAAAAAGGAAACCAGCCAGCAAAGAAAGCAATATGGACAGTCACAATACATTAGTAAGTGCCTTGTTTTAGCTTCTTCTACATAATAAATGCCATTTGCTGAAGTGAGACAACTATTTTAAGCCTACCTTCACACTAGCAGTTCTATTTTCCGGTATTGAGATCCGTCATAGGGTCTCAGTTCTAGAAAAAAAAGCTTCAGTTTTGTCCCCATTCATTGTCCATGAACAGAACAGAATGCTCCAAAATGCATTCTGTTCCGTTCTCATACCGGAGAGCAAACCGTAGCATGCTGCGGTTTGCTTTCCATCCTGGGATGCAGAGCAAAACGGATCCGTTATGACCCACAATGCAAGTCTCTGACACAATAGAAAATGGATCCCTCCCCCATTGACTTTCAATGGAGTTCATAAAGGATCCGTCTTGGCTATGTTTAAGATAATACAACCAGATCCGTTCATAACGGATGCAGATGGTTGTATTATCAGTAACGGAAGCGTTTTTGCTGAACCCTGCCGGATCCAGCAAAAACGCTAGTGTGAAAGTAGCCTAAGACACAAAGAACTGATGAAACAGTTTTGGAAAATGTGCTCTCCTTAATAATTAGTCATAGAAGGTTCAGTAAATAACAAGAGTTTGTAAGGTAAAAATACAGACATCAGCCTATCTAGTATCCAGTTCAGTCTATGATATTGCAGTGTTGATTCAGAGGAAGTAAAAGACTCCCATGAGGCAAAAGACGAAAATAATTCACAATTTACATCGTTAATACGGTTGAAAAAAGAAATAGGTCCATCAAGTTCAAACAAGGGATAGGAGGGGACATGAATTTTAGAAAAGGCAGTAAGACCCAGGTTTCTACACATTTTCATAAGCATTAATGTCGTTTAGTTTTAAGAATTTATCTAGGCCTTTTTAAAACTGTCCACTCTTCCTGCTGAGACCATGTCCTGAGGTAGCCTATTCCACAGATTCTCAGTTCTCACAGTGAAGAAGCCTTGACGACTGGAGACTGAACTTTTTCTTCTCCAGATGGAGGCAGTGCCCCCTTCCCTTTTGAGGGGATTTTACATGGAACAGCTTTTCAGCTTATTTTTCGTATGGCCCATTTATATATTTGTATAGGTCAATCATGTCACCCCTTAGACGTCTCTTCTCAAGACTAAATACAATTAATTATTTTAATGTTTCCTCATAACTAAGACCCTCCATGCCCCTTACCAGTTTAGTCGCTTTCCATTGTGCTCTCTCCAGCTCCAGAGCATCCTTTCTATGGTACTCAGAATTGAAATGTATATTCCAGATGAGGCCGCACCAAAGCTTTGTAAAGTGGTAATATTACATCCCTGTCCCTTGAGTCCATGCCTCGTTTAATACAGGACAATATCCTCCTTTAGAAGCAACTGATTGACATTGTATGCTGTTAATATATGATCTTCAAGGACACCCAAATCCTTCTCTACAAGTGACTCTCCCAGTGTTACTTCCTATAGGATCTATGATGCACATAGATTATTACTACCCAGATGCATAACTAACTTTTTGAACCTCTTTTGGCAAGTGCCCAAGTCAGCTTGTAGTTTTTGGGCATCTTCCATAGACTCGACTGTACTACATAGCTTGGTGTCATCTGCAAAAATAGAAAAAGTGCTATTAATTTCATCCTCAATATCATTAATAAATAAATTAAATAATAGAGGATCCAGCACTGAACCTTTCGGTACAACTTATAACCTGCAACCATTCTGAATAGGAATCATTGACCATGCCTCTCTGGACACGATCCTTCAGCCAGTTTTCGATCCAATTACAGACTATACTTTCTAAGCCTATAGACCTTATTTTATATATTAAAAATCTATGAGGGACAGTATCAAATGCCTTTGTAAAATCCAAGAACACTACATCTACAGCCATCCCTCTGTCCAGGCTTCTACTCTCACCTCCTCATAAAAACAAATCTGGTTAGTCTGACAACTTCTGTCCTTGGTAAACCCATGCTGTCTATCACATGTGATATTATTTACAGTCACATACTCCTGTATATAGTCTCTTAAGAGTCCTTCAAACATTTTACTGGTCTATAATTACCTGTGAAGGACCTAGAGCCCTTTTTGAATATGGGCACCACATTTGCCTTGTGCCAGTCACTTGGCACTGTACCAGTTCCTAGAGAATCTCTAAAAATTATAAACAGGGGCACAGCAATGATTGAACTGAGTTCTTTGAGAACTCTTGGGTGCAATCCATGTGGACCCGGAGGCTTGTTCACATTTTTCTTATTTAACCTAGCTTGGATCATATCTACAGTTATCCAGATGAGTATATTACTGGGTGTACTAACAGCCCTGCCACCACCAATATCAGCTCCTTTCTTTGCTTTTGTATATACAGAGCTAAAAATCCCTTTTAATAACTCTGCCTTTTCCTTATCTTCAGTGACTCCCTCCCCCCTTTCCGTTATTTAGGGGACCTACCTGCTCTGAGCACGGTTTTTAGCATTTATATATTTTATATATTTAAATATTTTTGGGGGACTTTTACCACCTGCTGTTCATTTTGTATTTTTTGCAGATTTTATCTCTTTTTTACAGATTTTATTAAGCCCTTTTTAAATTTCAAATACTACAGCCGACCACTCAGATTTTTATTTTTTTAATGCCCTTTCCTGTTGTTTCTTTTGCCTTTTTTGCAGAAGCCATGTGGGTTTTACTTTTAGCCGTTTATACTTGTTACCTACAGGAATACATTTTGCAATGTAATTACCCAATGTGGATTAAAAGCTCTTCCATTTGTTCTCAGTATTATTTTGTGACAGTAGCTGCTCCCAGTCTATGCCCTGAAATGCTGTCCTCAACCCGGGGAAATTAGCATTTTTAAAATTCTGTGTTTTTTCTCTCAGAGCCAGAGTTCGCTCCTTACAGTTCTGGGGGAATATAATTATATTGTGGTCACTATTACCAAGTGTTTCACACAAGCTCTGCATTGTTAGAAATTACCAGATCTAACAAAGCATTGCCCCTAGTGGGAGCTTCTACAAACTGGTCCTTAAAGTGTTCCTACACCAATGTGAGGAATCCCCCCCCCCCACCCCCCATCCCCTTTTTAGTTGAAGCAAAACCACACAACCATTACTCCATTCAATATCTGGGAAGTAAAAATCTCCCATTATGACTACTGTACAAGCCTGTGCAGCCTGCTCTATTTGGGTATACAGGTGAACTTCTATCTCCTCTGTGATGCTAGGGGGTCTATAGATTAGACTAAGTATTATTTTTTAGAGTTTGTTTCCCTTTGTAATTCCACTCATAAGGTTTCAACATCCTCACCATTCTCACCCGCAATTGCCTCTTTCACACTCACTATCATACATGGGCGTAGGAAGCCCCAAAAATCTGGGGGGGACAGCACTTATGGGGCCCGTGTCCCCGCCCACCCTCAAGCCATGCCCACATATTTCCCCTCCCCCCCCCAAGTGCCTAAAATCTCTCCCCCCCCCCTCCCTTATGGGCCAGTGGGTCCAGTTTAAAAAAAAAAACACATACACACACAGACACACACAAAACAAGACACTTATACTTACCTCCATCCGTCACAGCGATGTGATGCAGGCCTCTTCCGGCCTGTGTCCCGCGCTGCACGGCTCACAGTGCTGGCAGCCTATCAGAGGAGCAGGGAAGGGAGACGCCTCTCCCTCTCCTGCTCCGCAGCACAGCCATCTGTATCGCTGTCCTGGGGATAACTGTGGAAATGAACGCTTCACAATGGAAGCGTTCATCTCCCTGTGCCCTGCCACCGCCGCACACATTGCACTGCCGCTGGGGGGGATTTTTACATACCTGTCCCCCCCGCATTATTTCCTGGGGGGGATTCGTCCCCCCCGCCCCCCCCACTTCCTACGCCCGTGCTTTCATATCACTTCTCACATACAGGAACACGCCATTGTCTTTTCTATCGACTCTGTCTTTCTTAAAGAGTGTAAAGCCCTGAATATTAACAGCCATGTCCTGAGAAGAGTCAAGCCATGTCTCAGCCACACCAACTACATCTATGTGTTCCTCTAGTACCATAGACTCCAGATCCCCTATTTTGCTTGCTAGATTTCTGGCATTTGTGAACATACATTTTAAGTTACTATTTAATTTCCCACCTTCAATCAGAATAACTCTCTGGAATCGGATCAATGACCCTTCTCCAGAAATCTATAAACTGTAATATTATTATATTCCAGAAATAGATCCAGGCCTCTTGAATCAGATAAGTCAGTTTTGTGGAGTAAAAAAGTCACAAGTCATGGCAACTGTGACTTTTTTATGGCAACTGCAACATTTTTGAGACATTTCGTTATCCTCTACACTTTTCACAATGGTCTATGTTTAAAAAAGTCCAAAATGTCCCAACCCACACCAGACAACACGTCTACTTTTACACCTAAAGATGTAAACCACATTGCACTCAAATCACATATATTATTAAGGTACACTAGTTCATAAATTTGTTGCAGGCACACAAATCAAAGCCAGGCTTAAAACTGACATAAAAACAGCCTTAAATGATAAATGACTCCCTTTATGTTCTACCAGGCATGTCCAAACTGCGTCCATCCAGCTGTTGCAGAACTACAACTCCCAGCATGCTCTAATAGCTGTAGGCTATCCAGGCATGCTGGAAGTTGTAGTTTTGCAATAGCTGGAGGGCCGCAGTTTGGACATGCCTGCTTTAAACCAATAAAAAAGTTGTAGCTATTTTTAAAACCTTTGGGGCCACCTATGGGCTTACCCTTCCTGCATTGTGTGTTTAGTGCAGCAGGGTATGTGCCCTTTACGGCAACTAAAATAAATGGTAGTTAATTGACTGTCAACAGATGAATAGAGTCTTCATAAAGTGATGAAGTACAGCTCTCTCCCCAGGAACAGTTGAGTGATAGAGATGAGTGAACCAGTCGAAATTGGTTTTGGGTAGAGTTAAGCGAATTTCATATTTTGAAATTCGTTTACGCTTCGTTTACTGGTAAAAGGTGAATTGCGTTATGGATTCCGTTACCACGGACCATAACACAATTCTATGATGGACTGCATAACACAATGCCTTTAGAGGCCCTCTGCTATTCATTTCGTCATAATAGAAGTCTATAGGCTGCAAAACGGATCCTGCAATTGTGGTTTCTCATAGACTTGCATTAGAGCTTCAGTGATACTTAATGGCAATGACACAGCAATTTTTCCAGACAAAAACAAGTCTTCAGAAATAATAACATAGCTAAATCAGACACCAAAAAGGTCAGTCTGTCTGGCATGGTGGTAAACAAGTCTGGCTTTTTCCCTCCAAAACATACTCTTCTTTAAAGGGGTTGTCCCATCTCAGACAATGTGGGCATATCGCTAGGATATGCCCCCATTGTCTGATAGGTGCGGGTCCCACCTCTGGGACCCGCACCTATATTGAGAACGGAGCCCCAAAAGTGAAGAAGGGCGCACTGCGCATGCACAGCCGCCCTCCATTCATTCTTTATAGGGCCGGCGAATATAGCCGAGAGCTGTTTCTGTCCGCCCCATAGAAATGAATGGGAGCATGGGCCGCGCATGTGCGCGGTACGCTCCCATTTACTTCTATGGGAGCAGAGCTTGATGGTGGACGGACCCCATGAAATCTGGGGTCCTCCAGCCACAGCTCTCCCCGCTCCGTTCTTGACAAGGGTGCGGGTCGCCCCCTCCTAGCGATATGCCCCCATTGTCTGAGATGGGAATACCCCTTTAACTCTTATGTTAGCTGTGGACAATAACTAGCTTCTCATTATTAGCTAGAAAGTCCCAAACGTTTTTCAGTATTCATAAACCCTTTTCACAGTGCCGTGCAAACACAGTACAAATAAGCAGGTCCTGTCTCTTTTCTCCCTATCTGTCAGCTGCCCTGCTTCTCTCTATTGTACACACCACACACAATTCTTCTTTTGAATCCTAGCCCTATACTTCACTGTCCCTGGCAATATGCTACTGTCCCTGTTTGATTTTTCATTGTCCCTGACTGTTCTGCTAGAGCACCTCCTTGCTTTCTGCAACACTGATTGGCTCATCCAAGCTGTCTGTCCGTCTGGCGAATCAGGCCTAGTCCCTCCCCCACTTCCTCAGGGTCATCTGAGAACCCTTCTTCTTCCTACCTAGTGCTTTTTTTTCCTGCCAAGATGTGCACTATGCACCGTTTTAGTGGATTTGTCCAATGCAGTTCAGGTTCGTCTGACGTCAAAATAATAGCAAAGTTTGCTCATCCTGAGTGAGTGATAAGGAAGCATACATACATAGCCTTTTCTGTGTTTATAGCCTATCTAGGCCTCCACAGCAGTACAAAAGAGTGATCATTAAATCCCATACCCTCTGCTTACTCTGTCCCAATTGTTGTGGAAATTTTATTAGGATGTGTTTTCTAATATGTCATGTATTGTCATTATGTCTCTCAGTGTGTAAACCATTGGAGTGGATATCTTACTGTGGATGTAGAGAACAATCAGCTGCCGGGCGCAGAGGTCTCCGCTTGCAAACAGTCTATGTGCTATGCACTGGGCTGTGGGCCGGGGGAGACTGATGCGCTGCAGAGCAGGGTTTTCTTGGAAAATGTATGTGCACCAGCTAGGGCCCCAGCCCAAAGAGCAGATTTATTGGCTTGGCGTGGATGCATTTATTAAGAGAACAATATATGGAAAGGAACGTGCATTTGTTATTTCCAGTGCAACTGATCAACCGCTGGAGATGGTGACGCTGTTCCTCTAAGTAGGCCGACATAAGAATCCTGGTGAGCCTTGTTGAGCATTGATCACTGATCGGTGCTGAACAAGATTCTCCCTAGTGGTGATTGAGAGAAATGTTGTGTGTCATCACTTCCTGTATGTTTGTAATGTACATGAAGGGAGTGGTCAGGTGTTGGGCCTGCCCCTTCCTATTGTTATCCCTTTTGTCTATGTAAATAAAGAAGGAGTTTGGGCGAGAGGGCAGTCTCACCTGTGCTCTCAACCATGAAGCATCTTATCTGGTTACTGGAATAGTGTGGCCTTTCCTTACACAAAAGGAGCTTGATACATGTGCTTGTAAGCACGGGGTAAGGAAATTTCCACAACACAATCTACAGAGCAAAGTTGGAAATGGCACAGACATGTCAGATTTTTGTATTTGATCTAGAGGCGAATGGTAAAACTGCAATAACATACATTTTTATGATTATTAATATTACCAATCTATAATACATTTAAAATATTTTAATATTTTTACCCCCATTTTAGTTAAAAAAGAAAGACCACAGTAAACTTTAAAGAGAATACATTATGGAGGGACACAGAGTAAACAAATTAGGATCTTTCTCTTGTCAACTTTCTGTTTTCTATGGTTTCATCCTGGGATTTCCTTTATAGTCTAGGAGACAAAGGGAAATTTCAGTTTGATAGTTCCGAATTGTAATGAGATCCTCAAGAATAGTAAACCCCTTAAGGCTACTTTCACATCTGCATTTTTGCTGGATCTGGCAGGGTTCAGAAAAAACACTTTCTTCATGATAATTAGAGATGAGAGCATCGAAGTTGACGAAGTGGAATTCGGTCCGAAATTCAGAAAAAATTTGATTCGCATCGAATCCAAATTTCCTTCTGCTTCGTGGTAACGAATCACATTTTTTCCTAAAATGGCTGCTGCATGTGTGAGGATAGGGAGCAAGGAACTCTGGGAAGGTGAGATAACCCATAATGCCATGCATGCAGCCAATCAGCAGCCAGCCTGCCGTTTGAAGTCACAGCCCTATAAATAGCATCTTGGATTCTGCCATTTTCCAGTGTACTTAGAGACGTCAACAGGCACTAGGGAAAGTGCTAGAAAAAACGTTATTGTGCTAAATAGTGAAATATTATTCAAGGTGTACGTAAAGGGATCGGTAGGGGAGGTTACAGCCTGGGTAATAGGAACAAGCCTATTACACCTTGCTGCACTGACTGGGGTGGGGACCCAAATTGCCATTATACAGCTCTGTAATTCCAGCAAATCGTTCTTGTTATTGGGGTGCAAGTACTGTTTTATACAGCCAAAAACAGGGTTTGTTACAAAGAAATATTTATATGTCTTATTTGCCCTTGTGTGGTGCAGTTATATGTTCTAAAGCATTTTTTCGCTTGTATTAGTGGGAAAAAGGGACTTATTAGCCGTTGTGTGGTGAAGTACGAAAGTTACAGCCCTTTTTTGGCATGTATTAGTGACATAAGTAAAATATATTTGCCGTTCAGCGGTGCAGTTGTATGTTCTAAAGCCTTTTGCGTGTGTATGAGGAAAAAAGAAAAATATATTTGATGTTCATCGGTGTAGTTATATATTCTAAAGCCTTTTGTGGCGTGTATAAGTGGAAAAAAGAAAAATATATTTGCAATTTAGCGGTGCACTTATATATTTTGAAGCCTTTTGTGGCGTGTATAAATGGAAAAAAAATATATATATTTGCTGTTCAGCTGTGCAGTTATATGTTCTAAAGCCCAATTTGGTGTGTAATAGTGGCAAAATAAAAATATATTTTGAAGCCTTTTGTGGCGTGTATAAATGGAAAAAAGCGGTCCAGTTATATGTTCTAAAGCCCTTTTTGTCGTGTATTAGTGGGAAAAGAAAAATATATTTTCCATTTAGCGGTGCAGTTATATGTTCTAAAGCCTTTTGTGACATGTATAAGTGGAAAAAAGAAAAATATATTTGCCGTTCAGCGGTGCAGTTATATATTCTAAAGCCTTTCGTGTCATGTATAAGTGCAAAAAAGAAAAAAATATTTACTGTTCAGCGGTGCAGTTATATATTCTAAAGCCTTTTGTGGCATGTATAAGTGGAAAAAAGAAAAATATATTTGCCGTTCAGCGGTGCAGTTACATATTTTAAAGCCCTTTTTGGCGTTTAATAGGGGCAAAATAAAAATATATTTGCCGTTCAGCAGTGCAGTTATATGTTCTAAAGCCTGTTTTGTCGTGTATTAGTGGAAAAACAAAAATATATTTTCCGTTCAGCAGTGCAGTTATATGTTCTAAAGCCTTTTGTGACGTGTATAAGTGGAAAAAATTAAAATACATTTGCCGTCCAGCGGTGCAGATAAATATTCTAAAGCCTTTTGTGTCGTGTATAAGTGGAAAAAAGAAAAATATCTTTGCCATTCAGCAGTGCAGTTATATATTCTAAAGCCTTTTGTATTGTGTATAAGTGGAAAAAAAAAATATATATTTGCTGTTTAGTCGTGCAGTTAGATATTCTAAAGCCTTTTGTGGCGTGTATAAATGGAAAAAAGAAAAATATATTTGCCGTTCAGCAGTGCAGTTATATATTCTAAAGCCTTTTGTGGAATATATAAGTGGAAAAAAGATAAATATATTTGCCGTTCAGCGGTGCAGTTACATGTTCTAAAGCCCTTTTTGGCGTGTAATAGTAGCAAAATTAAAATATACTTGCTCTTCAGCAATGCAGTTATCTGTTCTAAAGCCTTTTGTGTCGTGTATAAGTGGAAAAATGCAGTTATATATTCTAAAGCCTTTTATATCGTGTATTAGTGGAAAAAGAAAAATATATTTGCTTTTCAGTGGTGCTGTAATATGTTCTACAGCCCTTTTTGTCGTGTATTAGTGGCAAAAGAAAAATATATTTTCCGCTCAGTGGTGCAGTTATATAGTCTAAAACCTTTTGTGGCGTGTATATGTGAAAAATATATATATATATTTGCCCTTCAGCGGTGCAGTTATATGTTCTAAAGCATTTTTTGGCTCGTATTAGTGGGAAAAAAGGGCTTATTAGCTGTTGTGCGGTGAAGTGCGAAAATTACAGCCCTTTTTGGCATGTATTAGTGGTAAAAGAAAAATATATTTGCTGTTTAGCGGTGCAGTTATATCTTCTAAAGCCCTTTTTGTCTTGTATTAGTGGCAAAAGTAAAATATATTTGCCATTCAGTGGTGCAGTTATATGTTCTAAAGCCCTTTTTTTGTGTATTAGTGGCAAACGTAAAATATATATATTTAGCAGTGCAGTTATATATTCTAAATCCTTTTGTGTCGTGTATAAGTGGAAAAAAGAAATATATATTTGCCGTTTAGTCGTGCAGTTAGATATTCTAAAGCCTTTTGTGGCATGTATAAGTGGAAAAAAGAAAAATATATTTGCTGTACAGTGGTGCAGTTATATGTTCTAAAGCCTTTTGTAGCATGTATAAGTGGGAAAAAGAAAAATTTATTTGCCGTTCAGCGGAGCAGTTATATGTTCTAAAGCAAATGGCAAGAAAAAACAGACTGGATCGCACATCCACAATGCTTAACCCTTGATATACGCTCTTCAGCTAAATACTATGATACTAACCCCCCATATCGCATGCAGATAATGGAGACATTAGTTTACATTTTGATCAAAAGGTAGTAAGCCCACTCACCAACGTCACGGTTGTCTCCTAGAGCGGGTATCTACTCTGTCCATAATCTGACGAAGGCGCCATGCTGCATGGCGACACGTGGCACCATCCTAGCAGGCCGCAGCTACGCAGGCCAGCCAGAAAAGCACCACGACAACAGAGGCCACCATGCAGCATAGCACCGTCTGAACAGGAGCCTAATGCAACCTGCTCAGTACTAACAGAAACAGGACTAACACTAGTAGGTCACTCACACTCTTATGCAGTCTCCTGCTAATTAATTAAAACCGCCTGTGGTATGTGGGAGGAGTGCTGATGCCAGGAATAAACAAGAAGGAAGGTAAATATGTATCAAATGGCAAGAAAAAACAGACTGGATCGCACATCCACAATGCTTAACCCTTGATATACGCTCTTCAGCTAAATACTATGATACTAACCCCCATATCGCATGCAGATAATGGAGACATTAGTTTACATTTTGATCAAAGGTAGTAAGCCCACTCACCAACGTCACGGTTGTCTCCTAGAGCGGGTATCTACTCTGTCCATAATCTGACGAAGGCGCCATGCTGCATGGCGACACGTGGCACCATCCTAGCAGGCCGCAGCTACGCAGGCCAGCCAGAAAAGCACCACGACAACAGAGGCCACCATGCAGCATAGCACCGTCTGAACAGGAGCCTAATGCAACCTGCTCAGTACTAACAGAAACAGGACTAACACTAGTAGGTCACTCACACTCTTATGCAGTCTCCTGCTAATTAATTAAAACCGCCTGTGGTATGTGGGAGGAGTGCTGATGCCAGGAATAAACAAGAAGGAAGGTAAATATGTATCAAATGGCAAGAAAAAACAGACTGGATCGCACATCCACAATGCTTAACCCTTGATATACGCTCTTCAGCTAAATACTATGATACTAACCCCCATATCGCATGCAGATAATGGAGACATTAGTTTACATTTTGATCAAAGGTAGTAAGCCCACTCACCAACGTCACGGTTGTCTCCTAGAGCGGGTATCTACTCTGTCCATAATCTGACGAAGGCGCCATGCTGCATGGCGACACGTGGCACCATCCTAGCAGGCCGCAGCTACGCAGGCCAGCCAGAAAAGCACCACGACAACAGAGGCCACCATGCAGCATAGCACCGTCTGAACAGGAGCCTAATGCAACCTGCTCAGTACTAACAGAAACAGGACTAACACTAGTAGGTCACTCACACTCTTATGCAGTCTCCTGCTAATTAATTAAAACCGCCTGTGGTATGTGGGAGGAGTGCTGATGCCAGGAATAAACAAGAAGGAAGGTAAATATGTATCAAATGGCAAGAAAAAACAGACTGGATCGCACATCCACAATGCTTAACCCTTGATATACGCTCTTCAGCTAAATACTATGATACTAACCCCCATATCGCATGCAGATAATGGAGACATTAGTTTACATTTTGATCAAAAGGTAGTAAGCCCACTCACCAACGTCACGGTTGTCTCCTAGAGCGGGTATCTACTCTGTCCATAATCTGACGAAGGCGCCATGCTGCATGGCGACACGTGGCACCATCCTAGCAGGCCGCAGCTACGCAGGCCAGCCAGAAAAGCACCACGACAACAGAGGCCACCATGCAGCATAGCACCGTCTGAACAGGAGCCTAATGCAACCTGCTCAGTACTAACAGAAACAGGACTAACACTAGTAGGTCACTCACACTCTTATGCAGTCTCCTGCTAATTAATTAAAACCGCCTGTGGTATGTGGGAGGAGTGCTGATGCCAGGAATAAACAAGAAGGAAGGTAAATATGTATCAAATGGCAAGAAAAAACAGACTGGATCGCACATCCACAATGCTTAACCCTTGATATACGCTCTTCAGCTAAATACTATGATACTAACCCCCATATCGCATGCAGATAATGGAGACATTAGTTTACATTTTGATCAAAGGTAGTAAGCCCACTCACCAACGTCACGGTTGTCTCCTAGAGCGGGTATCTACTCTGTCCATAATCTGACGAAGGCGCCATGCTGCATGGCGACACGTGGCACCATCCTAGCAGGCCGCAGCTACGCAGGCCAGCCAGAAAAGCACCACGACAACAGAGGCCACCATGCAGCATAGCACCGTCTGAACAGGAGCCTAATGCAACCTGCTCAGTACTAACAGAAACAGGACTAACACTAGTAGGTCACTCACACTCTTATGCAGTCTCCTGCTAATTAATTAAAACCGCCTGTGGTATGTGGGAGGAGTGCTGATGCCAGGAATAAACAAGAAGGAAGATAAATATGTATCAAATGGCAAGAAAAAACAGACTGGATCGCACATCCACAATGCTTAACCCTTGATATACGCTCTTCAGCTAAATACTATGATACTAACCCCCATATCGCATGCAGATAATGGAGACATTAGTTTACATTTTGATCAAAGGTAGTAAGCCCACTCACCAACGTCACGGTTGTCTCCTAGAGCGGGTATCTACTCTGTCCATAATCTGACGAAGGCGCCATGCTGCATGGCGACACGTGGCACCATCCTAGCAGGCCGCAGCTACGCAGGCCAGCCAGAAAAGCACCACGACAACAGAGGCCACCATGCAGCATAGCACCGTCTGAACAGGAGCCTAATGCAACCTGCTCAGTACTAACAGAAACAGGACTAACACTAGTAGGTCACTCACACTCTTATGCAGTCTCCTGCTAATTAATTAAAACCGCCTGTGGTATGTGGGAGGAGTGCTGATGCCAGGAATAAACAAGAAGGAAGATAAATATGTATCAAATGGCAAGAAAAAACAGACTGGATCGCACATCCACAATGCTTAACCCTTGATATACGCTCTTCAGCTAAATACTATGATACTAACCCCCATATCGCATGCAGATAATGGAGACATTAGTTTACATTTTGATCAAAGGTAGTAAGCCCACTCACCAACGTCACGGTTGTCTCCTAGAGCGGGTATCTACTCTGTCCATAATCTGACGAAGGCGCCATGCTGCATGGCGACACGTGGCACCATCCTAGCAGGCCGCAGCTACGCAGGCCAGCCAGAAAAGCACCACGACAGCAGAGGCCACCATGCAGCATAGCACCGTCTGAACAGGAGCCTAATGCAACCTGCTCAGTACTAACAGAAACAGGACTAACACTAGTAGGTCACTCACACTCTTATGCAGTCTCCTGCTAATTAATTAAAACCGCCTGTGGTATGTGGGAGGAGTGCTGATGCCAGGAATAAACAAGAAGGAAGATAAATATGTATCAAATGGCAAGAAAAAACAGACTGGATCGCACATCCACAATGCTTAACCCTTGATATACGCTCTTCAGCTAAATACTATGATACTAACCCCCATATCGCATGCAGATAATGGAGACATTAGTTTACATTTTGATCAAAGGTAGTAAGCCCACTCACCAACGTCACGGTTGTCTCCTAGAGCGGGTATCTACTCTGTCCATAATCTGACGAAGGCGCCATGCTGCATGGCGACACGTGGCACCATCCTAGCAGGCCGCAGCTACGTAGGCCAGCCAGAAAAGCACCACGACAACAGAGGCCACCATGCAGCATAGCACCGTCTGAACAGGAGCCTAATGCAACCTGCTCAGTACTAACAGAAACAGGACTAACACTAGTAGGTCACTCACACTCTTATGCAGTCTCCTGCTAATTAATTAAAACCGCCTGTGGTATGTGGGAGGAGTGCTGATGCCAGGAATAAACAAGAAGGAAGGTAAATATGTATCAAATGGCAAGAAAAAACAGACTGGATCGCACATCCACAATGCTTAACCCTTGATATACGCTCTTCAGCTAAATACTATGATACTAACCCCCATATCGCATGCAGATAATGGAGACATTAGTTTACATATCTGCATGCGATATGAGGTTAGTATCATAGTATTTAGCTGAAGCGTATATCAGGGTTAAGCATTGTGGATGTGCGATCAGTCTATTCTGTCTGCCATTTGATCATATTTACCTTCCTTCTTGTTTATTCCTGGCATCAGCACTCCTCCCACACTACCACAGGCGATTTACTAATTAGCAGGAGACTGCATAGAGTGAGTGACCTACTAGTGTTAGTCCTGTTTCTGCTAGTACTGAGCAGGTTGCATTAGGCTCCTGTTCAGGACGTGCTATGCTGCATGGTGGCCTCTGTTGTCGTGGTGCTTTCTGGCTGGCCTGCGTAGCTGCGACCTGCTAGGATGGTGCCACGTGTCGCCATGCAGCATGGCGCCTTCATCAGATTATGGACAGAAGATACCCGCTCTAGGAGACAACCGTGACGTTGGTGAGTGAGCTTACTACCTTTGATCAAAATGTAAACTAATGTCTCCATTATCTGCATGCGATATGAGGGTTAGTATCATAGTATTTAGCTGAAGAGCGTATATCAGGGTTAGCATTGTGGATGTGCGATCCAGTCTATTTTTCTTGCCATTTGATACATATTTACCTTCCTTCTTGTTTATGCCTGGCATCAGCACTCCTCCCACATACCACAGGCGGTTTAATTAATTAGCAGGAGACTGCATAGAGTGTGAGTGACCTACTAGTGTTAGTCCTGTTTCTGCTAGTACTGAGCAGGTTGCGATCAGGCTCCTGTTCAGACGGTGCTATGCTGCATGGTGGCCTCTGTTGTCGTGGTGCTTCTGGCTGGCCTGCGTAGCTGCAGCCTGCTAGGATGATGCCACGTGTCGCCATGCAGCATGGCGCCTTCATCAGATTATGGACAGAGTAGATACCCGCTCTAGGAGACAACCGTGACGCTGGTGAGTGAGCTTACTACCTTTGATCAAAATGTAAACTAATGTCTCCATTATCTGCATGCGATATGGGGGGTTAGTATCATAGTATTTAGCTGAAGAGCGTATATCAAGGGTTAAGCATTGTGGATGTGCGATCCAGTCTATTTTTTCTTGCCATTTGATATATGTTCTAAAGCCTTTTGCGGCATGTATAAGTGGAAAAATATATATATATTTGCTGTTCATTGGTGCAGTTATATGTTCTAAAGCCTTTTGTGGCGTGTATGAGTGGAACAAAGAAAAATATATTTTCCGTTCAGTGGTGCAGTTATATGTTCTAAAGCCTTTTGTGGCGTGTATAAGTGGAAAAAAGATAAATATATTTGCCGTTCAGCAGTGCAGATATATATTCTGAATCCTTTTGTGGCATGTATAAGTGGAAAAAAGAAATATATATTTGCATTTAGTGGTGCAATTAGATATTCTAAAGCCTTTTGTGGCGTGTATAAGTGGAAAAAAGAAAAATATATTTGCTGTTAAGTGGTGCAGCTTTATATTCTAAAGCATTTTGTGTCATGAATAAGTAGAAGAAAGAAAAATAGATTTGACGTTCAGTGGTGCAGTTATATAGTCTAAAGCCTTTTGTGGCGTGTATAAGTGGAAAAAAGAAAAATATATTTGCCATTCAGCGGTGCAGTTATATGTTCTAAAGTATTTTTTGGCTTGTATTAGTGGGAAAAAAGGGCTTATTAGCCGTTGTGTGGTGAAGTGCGAAAATTACAGCCCTTTTTGGCGTTTATTAGTGGCAAAAGAAAAATATATTTGCTGTTCAGAGGTGCAGTTATATGTTCTAAAGCTCTTTTTGTCGTGTATTAGTGGCAAAAGTCAAATATATTTGCCGTTTAGCGGTGCAGTTACATGTTCTAAAGCCTTTTGCTTCGTGTATAAGTGGAAACATATATATATATATTTGCCGTTCATTGGTGCAGTTATATGTTCTAAAGCCTTTTGTGGCGTGTATAAGTGGGAAAAAGAAAAATATATTTGCCGTTCAGCGGTGCAGATATATATTCTCAAGCTTTTTGTGGCGTGCATAAGTGGAAAAAAGAAAACTATATTTGCCGTTTAGCAGTGCAGTTATATATTCTAAATCCTTTTGTGTCGTGTATAAGTGGAAAAAAGAAAAATATATTTGCCGTTTAGCAGTGCAGTTATATATTCTAAAGCCTTTTGTGTCATGTATAAGTGGAAAAAAGAAAAATATATTTGCTGTTCAGTGGTGCAGTTATATGTTCTAAGGCCTTTTGTGGCATGTATAAGTGGGAAAAAGAAACATTTATTTGCCGTTCAGCAGTGCAGTTATATATTCTAAAGCCTTTTGTGGAATATATAAGTGGAAAAAAGATAAATATATTTGCCGTTCAGCGGTGCAGTTACATGTTCTAAAGCCCTTTTTGGTGTGTAATAGTAGCAAAATTAAAATATATTTGCTCTTCAGCAGTGCAGTTATATGTTCTAAAGCCTTTTGTGGAGTGTATAAGTGGAAAAAAGAAAAATATATTTGCCATTCAGCGGTACAGTTATATGTTCTAAATGCCCTTTTTGTCATGTATTAGTGGGAAAAAAATATATAGATTTGACGTTCAGTGCATATGTTCTAAATCCCTATTTGTTGAGTATTAGTGGGGAAAAAGAAAAAGGGCTTATTAGCCGTTGTGTGAGAAAATTACAGCCCTTTTTGATGTGTATTAGTGACAAAAAAAATATTTGCCGTTTAGCAGTACTACAGCTATTTACAGGGTGTTTTAATAGGATAGATATGTACATCCTATTAGCTATTCTGCGGTGAATTGTGATTGTTATATTTATTTTTTGGGGGTGTATTAATAGGAAAAAGAATAAGGGAAAATTGATAGGTGCTTGTAGACTTTCTTCTGTATGAACCGACTTACTTCGACTAGCTATTCATTGGTGAAATTTATTTGTGAAACAGCCCTTTTTGTGAAAATTGATGGGTGATTGTAGACTTTCTTCTGTATGAACCGAATTATGTTGATTAGCCATTCAGTGATGAAATTTGTTTGTGATACAGCCTTTTTTAGGAAAATCGGTCGATTGCTGTAATTATGGTCAATGAAAATACATGTCCTTTACAGCCCACTGGGTAAATGTGGTTCCTGCCCAGGCACACCAGCAAGTTGGCCAGGTGACGCCGATTCCGCCTCCACGTTCTCAGGCCTTGGTCTTGCGACAATGTCCACCTTTGCCTCCTCATCCTCCACCGTGTCCTTAGCCTCCATTTATCGGCAAGCTACTGTGCCACCCGGTATGAGTGGTGGGCACTGGCAGTGGGCACACTACAGTCTGTGGAAGTCGGCCTGACACACACTGGCAGCAGGCAAGCAACTGAAATTAGACTAAAGTGTAAAAATGAAATGCCTTTTTTTGATGAAAAGTCCTGTGCCACACAGTATGAGTGGTGGGCATTGGCAGTGGGCACACTACAGTCAGTGGAAGTCGGCCTGACACACACTGGCAGCAGGCAAGCAACTGAAATTACACTAAAGTGTAAACATTAAATGCCTTTTTTTGATGCAAAGTCTTGTGCCACACTGTATGAGTGGTGGGCACTGGCAGTGGGCACACTACAGTCAGTGGAAGTCGGCCTGACACACACTGGCAGCAGGCAAGCAACTGAAATTAGACTAAAGTGTAAAAATTAAATGCCTTTTTTTTATGCAAAGTCCTGTGCCACACGGTATGAGTGGTGGGCACTGGCAGTGGGCACACTACAGTCAGTGGAAGTCGGCCTGACACACACTGGCAGCAGGCAAGCAACTGAAATTTGACTAAAGTGTAAAAATGAAATGCCTTTTTTTGATGCAAAATCTTGTGCCACACTGTATGAGTGGTGGGCACTGGCAGTGGGCACACTACAGTCAGTGGAAGTCGGCCTGACACACAATGGCAGCAGGCAAGCAACTGAAATTAGACTAAAGTGCAAAAATTAAATGCTTCTTTTGATGCAAAGTACTGTGCCACACGGTATGAGTGGTGGGCACTTGCAGTGGGCACACTACAGTCAGTGGAAGTCGGCCTGACACACACTAGCAGGCAAGCAACTGAAATTAGACTAAAGTGTGAAAATTAAATGCCTTTTTTTGATGCAAAGTCTTGTGCCACATGGTATGATTGGTGGGCACTGGCAGTGGGCACACTACAGTCAGTGGAAGTCGGCCTGACACACACTGGCAGCAGGCGAGCAACTGAAATTAGACTAAAGTGTAAAAATGAAATGCCTTTTTTTGATGCAAAGTCCTGTGCCACACGGGATGACAGTGGTGGGCACTGGCAGTGGGCACACTACAGTCTGTGGAAGTCGGCCTGACAGACACTAGCAGGCAAACAACTGAAATTAGACTAAGGCCTCATGCACACGACCGTTTTTTTATGCTGTCCGCAAAAAGGGGTTCCGTTGTTCAGTGATCCGTGTCCGTTTTTGCCTTCCGTTGTGTTTCCGTGTGTCTTCCGTTTTTTTTAACGGACATGAACCAAAAGATTTTACCAAAAGACAGGCTGACAATGTTTCCCAAGTGCCTGCCAAGTGATCCGCAAAAAAAACGGACACGGTATGCGGATGACACACGGATGGCCATCCGCATTTTTCACGGACCCATTGACTTGAATGGGTCCGTGAACCGTTTTTCACGGACAAGAATAGTACAGGTTATATTTTTTTGACGGACTGGAATCACGGACCACGGACGCGGAGGACAAACGGTGCATTTGCCGAGGTTTCCACGGACCCATTGAAAACCAATGGGTCCGCAGAAAATCACGAAAAACGGAGCAACGGACACGGAATCAAACAACGGTCGTGTGGATGAGGCCTAAAGTGTAAAAATTAAATGCCTTTTTTGATGCAAAGTCTTGTGCCACACGGTATGAGTGGTGGGCACTGGCAGTGGGCACACTACAGTCTGTGGGCCTGCAGCTCCTCACACACGGGCAGGCCAGGCAACTGCAATATATATATAGAGAAGAAAAAAAAAGCTGACTAATGTAGCAGCCCTAAAAAGGGCTTTTTGGGGTGCTGTCAGGACGCTGTCCTTACAGCAGAGATCAGATAAGTCTTTCAGGACTGGAGTGGACACTGAATACACTAGCCTAGCTATCGATTTCCCAATTAAATCAGCAGCAGCTACACTGTCCCTTCTCTTACTAAGACTGCAGCTTCCGAATAAATCTAAAATGGATGCTGTTCAGTAGATCGGAGGGTCTGGGAGGGAGGGTATGCTGCTGATTGGCTGGAATGTGTCTGATGACTGTGAGGTACAGGGTCAAAATTTGCTCGATGATGATGTATAGGGGGCAGACCGAACATCGCACATGTTCGCCCGCCACAGCGAACGCGAACAAGCTATGTTCGCCGGCGAATAGTTCGGACATCTCTATGGCTCACTGGTTTTTAGGCTGCACAGATCGTTTTTCTGTCACTTTTTTCTGGGGTGATCGGCGGCCATTTTGTGTCTTGTGGTGCACCAGCACAAGCTGCCACCAAGTCCATCAATCCATCAATACTAGTTTTTTTTGCTATATCCTACATCAGGGGCTTGGCTGTGCTTATTGTCACCCCTAGAAACTCAGCAGAGAAATTTCTATATTTTATTGAGGGGTTAAATTCAATTGCCAAAACAGCAATCCCCTAAATCTGGTGTCACAGCAGTGGCTGGCAAAGTTTAATAGTGTCCGGCAAAGGATATACTTTGTTCTGGGGTGAAATTTAATAGCCAAAATAGCAATACCGTAAATCTGGTGTCCCAGCAGTGGCTGGCCAAGTTTAATAGTGTCCGGCAAAGAATAGATAATTTTTTGGGGTGAAATTCAATTGCCAAAATAGCAATACCATAAATCAGTGGTTTCAGCTGTGGCTGGCCAAGTTTAATAGTGTCCGACACAGGAAAGATTTTTTTCTGGTGTGAAATTGAATTTCCAAAATAGCAATAGGATATATTTTTTCTGGGGTCAAAGTCAGTAGCAAAAATAAAAATACAGTAAATCTGGTGTTACAGCTGTTGCAGGCCTAGTTTAAATCTGTCTGTAAAAGGGTATATTTTTTTCTGGTGTGAAATTCAATTGCCAAAATAGCAATACCATAAATCAGTGGTTTCAGCTGTGGCTGGCCAAGTTTAATAGTGTCCGTCACAGTATAGATTTTGTTCTGGGGTTAAATTTAATTCCCAAAATAGCAATACCCTGAATCTGGTGTTCCAGCTGTTGCAGGCCTAGTTTAAATCTGTCTGTAACAGGGTATATTTTTTTCTGGTGTGAAATTCAATTGCCAAAATAGCAATACCGTAAATCTCGTGTCCCAGCAGTGGCTGGCAAAGTTTAATAGCATCCGTCAAAGGATATTTTGTTCTGGGGTGAAAATCCCTTGCCAATATAACATTACCCTGAATCTGGTGTTCCAGCTGTTGCAGGCCAATTGTTAATATGTACGTAAAAGGGTAAATTACACTCAGCGTCCATCTCCAATGGTATATTACAAAAAGTGTTACATTACAATTGCTGAAAGCAGAATCCTGTAAATCTGCATGCACTATTGTGCATCTCATAGTGTATTTCTGTCCATAAAAGGGTATATTACACTCAAGGTGTATTTACAAGTGCTGAGATACCGTGCATCTCCAAGTGTATTTCTGTCCGTTAAAGGGTTTATTACACAAAGTGTTAAAATATAATTGCTGAAGGCATAATCCTACATATTTTTTCACACGCTACTGTGCATCTCCAAGTGTAAATCTGTCCATAAAAGGATACCTTTCATCCAGGGCCTAAATACTAGGACTACAATTGATATTCCCCTAAATCAGATAGTGTTAGGTGCCTGTAAAAAATGGTCTGAATTTGAAATCAATACATTGGGCCAAATATTTTTTATTATGGTGCTTAGTGAACTGTAACAATGAGGAAAACATCTAGTAAGGGACGCTGATGCGGTTGTGGTGGTGTTAGTGTACCCTCTGGTGCTGGGAGAGGACGTGGCCATTTTGCCACAGCCACACGTCCTAGTGAACCAACTACCTCAGGTTCCAGTACCCGCCAGAATTTACAGCGATATTTGGGGTGGGGCCCAATGTCGTTCTAAGAATGGTAAGGCCTGAGCAGGTACAGGCACTAGTCAATTGGGTGACCGACAGTGGATCCAGCACGTTCACAACATTATTTCCCACCCAGTGTTCTGCACAAAGCGCACAGGTGGCGCCTGAAAACCAAGCCTTCAGTCTGTCATATCACCCCCATACATATCAGGGAAACTGTCAGAGCCTCAAATTATGCAGCAGTCTCTTATGCTGTTTGAAGACTCTGCTGGCAGGGTTTCCCAAGGGAATCCCCCTAGCCCTTCCCCAGTGGTGGAAGACATAGAATGCACTGATGCACAACCACTGATGTTTGTTGATGATGAGGACATGGGAATCGGAGTCCGAACGTCTCTGATGATGACGAAACACAGATGCCAACTGCTGCGTCTTTCTGCAGTGTGCAGACCGAACAGGAAGTCAGGGAGGAAGACTGTGTGGAAGACGATGCGGGGACGATGAGGTCCTAGACCCCACATGGAATGAAGGTCGTGCCACTGACTTTCATAGTTCAGAGGAAGAGGCAGTGGTGAGACCAAGCCAACAGCGTAGCAAAAGAGGGAGCAGGGGGCAAAAGCAGAACAGCTGCTGCCAAGAGAGTTTGTCTGCTACTGGCCACCGCCACCAGGGACCGAGCACCCCAAAGGCAGCTTCAAGGAGTTCCCTGGCATGGCACTTCTTTAAACAATGTGCTGACGACAAGACCCGAGTGGTTTGCACGCTGTGCCATCAGAGCCTGAAGCGAGGCATTAACGTTCTGAACCTTAGCACAACCTGCATGACCAGGCATCTACATGCAAAGCATGAACTACAGTGGAGTAAACACCTTAAAAGCAAGGAACTCACTAAGGCTCCCCCTGCTCCCTCTTCTGCTGCTGCCTCGACCTCTTCCTCCGCCTCGGGAGGAATGTTGGCACCTGCCGCCCACCAAACAGAGGATGTGCCACCGACACCACCACCGGCGTCACCAAGCATCTCCACCATGTCACACTGCAGCGTTCAGCTCTCCATCTCACAAACCTTGGAGAGAAAGCGTAAATTCCCACCTAGCTACCCTCGAGCCCTGGGCCTGAATGCCAGCATTTCTAAACTACTGGCCTTTGAAATGCTGTCATTCAGGCTGGTGGACACAGACAGCTTCAAACAGCTGATGGCGATGGCTGTCCCACAGTATATTGTTCCCAGCCACCACTAGTTCTCCAAGAGAGCCGTGCCTTCCCTGCACAACCAAGTATCCGACAAAATCAAGTGTGAACTGCGCACCTAACCACAGATACGTGGACCAGTAAGCACGGCCAGGGACGCTATATCTCCCTAACTGCACACTGGGTAAATGTAGTGGCGGCTGGGCCCCAGGCTGAGAGTTCTTTGGCGCACGTCCTTCCGCCGCCAAGGATCACAGGGCATCATTTTTTGCCTCTTCTAGCCTCCTCCTCCTCTGCTTCCACCTGCTCATCTAGTCAGCCACACACCTTCACCACCAACTTCAGCACAGCCCGGGGTAGACGTCAGCAGGCCGTTCTGAAACTCATATGTCAGAGCTGTTGCATAAAGTGTGGGCCGTCTGTGCGCGCTTCCGGCGTTCACATCCTGCCGCTGCTCGCCTGTCTGCACTACAGCGTAACTTCGGCCTTCCTGCTCACCGCCTCATATGCGAAGTGCCCACCAGGTGGAACTCCACCTTGCACATGCTGGAGAGACTGTGCGAGCAGCAGCAGGCCATAGTGGAGTTTCATCTGCAGCACGCACAGGTCAGTCGCACTGCGGAACAGTACCACTTCACCGCCAATGATTGGGCCTCCATGCGAGACCTGTGTGCCCTGTTGCGCTGTTTCGAGTACTCCGCCAACATGGCCAGTGGCGATGACACCGTTATCAGCGTTACAATACCACTTCTATGCCTTCTTGAGAAAACGCCTAGGGCGATGATGGAAGAGGAGGTTGCCCAGAAGGAGGAGGATGAGGGGTCATTTTTAGCACTTTCAGACCAGTCTGTTAGAAGTGGCTAAGAGGGAGGTTTTTTGAAACAGCAGAGGCCAGGTGCAAATGTGGCCAGCCAGGGCCCACTACTGGAGGACGAGGAGGATGAGGAGGAGGTGGAGGAGGATGAGGATCAAGCAGGTTCACAGCGGGGTGGCACCCAACACAGCTCAGGCCCATCACTGGTGCGTGGCTGGGGGGATACGGAGGATGATGACGATACGCCTCCCACAGAGGACAGCTTGTCCTTACCTCTGGGGATCCTGGCACACATGAGCGACTACATGCTGCAGTGCCTGCGCAACGACAGCAGAGTTGCCCACATTTTAACGTGCGCGGACTACTGGGTTGCCACCCTGCTGGATCCCCGGTACAAAGATAATGTGCCCACCTTACTTCCTGCACTGGAGCGTGATAGGAAGATGCGCGAGTACAAGCGCACGCTGGTAGACGAGCTCCTGAGAGCATTCCCAAATGTCACAGGGAAACAGGTGGAAGCCCAAGGCGAAGGCAGAGGAGGAGCAAGAAGCCGCAAATGCAGCTGTGTCACGGCCAGCTCCTCTGAGGGCAGGTTTAGCATGGCAGAAATGTGGAAAAGTTTTGTCTCCACGCCACAGCTAACTGCACCACCACCTGATACGGAACATGTTAGCAGGAGGCAGCATTTCACTAACATGGTTGAATGGTACGTCTGCACACCCCTCCACGTACTGACTGATGGTTCGGCCCCATTCAACTTCTGGGTCTCCAAATTGTCCACGTGGCCAGAGTTAGCCTTTTATGGCTTGGACTTTTATGCCAACGTGGACAAGCTGACGTTCATAAAAATGAACCAGACATGGATCCCACAGGACTTGTCCATCCCTTGTGCAGAATAGACATTTATAACTGCCTCCCCCTCAACCATGTATTCTTCTACTCCGGGGCACTTCTTTATTGAATCTTCATTTTTTTAACTTTACCATGATCTTGCGGTGCAACCCCAAGTTGAATGAACCTCTCCTCAATCTGGACGCCGGGGCCTAAATAACTGAAAGTGGCCTGTTATAATGGGTGACATGAAGCCTGAACCTCTGCCATGCGACCTTTCTCCTCTGTCTGGGTGCTGTGTGCTAAATATCTGGAAGTGGCCTTCTCCAGTGGTGGGTGATATGACGCCTTATTCCTTGCTATGGGACCTCTCTCCTCTGTCTGGGTGCTGGGGCCTAAATAGCTGAAAGTGGCCTTCTCCAATGATGGGTGATATGACGCCTTATTCCTTGCTGTGGGACCTCTCTTCTGTCTGGGTACTGGGGCCTAAATAACTGAAAGTGGCCTTCTCCAGTGGTGGGTGATATGACCCCTTATTCCTTGCTGTGGGACCTCTCTCCTCTGTCTGGGTGTTGGGGCCTAAATAACTGAAAGTGGCCTTCTCCAGTGGTGGGTGATATGACGCCTTATTCCTTGCTGTGTGACCTCTCTCCTCTGTCTGGGTGCTGGGGCCTAAATAACTGAAAGTAGCCTTGTCCAGTGATGGGTGATATGAAGCCTGATTTTATGCTATGGGACCTCTCTCCTCTGTTTGGGTGCTGGGGCCGAAATAACAGAAAGTGACCTTCTTCATTGGTGGGTGACTTGAAACCTGATTGGGACCTCTCTCCAATTGATATTGGTTAATTTTAATTTATTTAATTTTATTTTAATTCATTTCCCTATCCACATTTGTTTGCAGGGCAAACTATTTAGTGCCCAAAAGTTCGGGTCCCCATTGACTTCAATAGGGTTCGGGTTCGGGATGAAGTTTGGGTCAAGTTCGGATCCCGAACCCGAACATTTTCGGGAAGTTCGGCCGAACTTCTCGAACCCGAACATCTAGGTGTTCGCTCAACTCCACAGTTACCCTAAAGTGGTTGTCCAGTCATATGATGCATGGGGAACACATTACCTCCGCAGCTTGTCATTGGCGCAGCAGCACACATAACAGCAAACTGCAAGTTTATATTTGGGGACTAGAGTGTTTCAATGGGGGGAAGGGGGGGGGGAGCTGGACCCCAGTGGCGGGGAGCAGGTAAGTATAAGCTCAGCATAGGGAGGCTGGCAGAAAGGCCTCCAAAGCCCCTTTAAGTTGATTATTTAAATACCTCTATGGTCACAAACATTCTAGGTGTGCATTACTTTCTCTGTTATGACGTTTTATCTTTCTTGTGCCAGTTTTTTTATATGGTGGTTATGGTGAAGATTGGAATGAGGTCAAAGCTCCACATTGCCCACACAAAAACTGCAATTAAAATTGCTGAATTTATTTCATGTATTGAATGAGTAATGGAAGAAGAGACTGCTGGTTTTGAATACATTTTGTACAGAATGTAACAGATATCAGAGACCTTTTTAACCTTGGTATGTGGAAACATAGAAGGGTTTTCAACCCACCAACCTGTGAAAATAACAAAGTGCTCACGTTAATGGTTGTGCGGATTGTAAAAGACGGATCTGCAACATCCAAAGCATGTTGTAAGCATTAAAAAATCTGTACAATTTCTTCTCTTTTGTACAGTACATTCAATTTTGAAGACCATTGTGGTGAAAAATTCATTTGATAAACACACAAAATGCTTTACATTGATGGACAAATTTGCATATCGGATATTGAAATATATTTATGCTGGTGGAAAAAAAAATTATGTAATTTACAAAATACTCAAATACACATTTAAAAAGAGAATGCATAACATAAACTTGTTCTATATCGTTTTATACCAGACCAGTAATAATTATTGGGGCTGATGAATATAAAAATATAAAAAATTTTAAACCGTATATACAACAGGTGAAACATGGCTGTTCAAAAACAGTGCGTCATAAACTTATGTCTGAGCGCCACATATACAAGGCGTCGGGAGAGACACGCTGTTGAGCTACGCCCCCTGGTGACTCCACAGCATCCTCTTAGCAACATGATGCAATACTCTGTTTCTCCATGTTGGAGGAGATTAGCAGTGGATTGATTGCTCAGCTGCTCTATTCCTGTATGCTATATAAACTCAAAGAAAAAGAATACCGAGAAAATGGCTGCACATCTCATAAAAATATAATCAAGTTTATTGAAAGAACACTAAACACAACAAAGGTTAAAATCACTGTATACAATGAGACATCATGACTGTGTGGCAGGGCCGGGCCGACACAGAGGCTGAGGAGGCTCCAGCCTCAGGGCGCTCAAGCCTCAGGGCACAGGCACAGGCCACTCTCACCAAGTCCCTGCTGCTGCCGTGTAGCTGTATTAGCAGCAGAGCATCCATTTCTGCGCTCTGCTGCTGTAACAGCCGTTCCTGCGCCCCCTAGTGGTGTTCTTCCTCCCTCCCTCAGTCTAGTGCAGTGTGCTGCAGCTCCGTACCTTCCCCAGCCCCTGACTTCCTGCCTGTGTGTGCACCAGAGATTCACAACCCCCTCCCCCAGCACAGAGAGAAGAGCAGCGTCGGGACAGAGAAGGAGGAGGAGGAGAAATACTCTGCATCCTGCCTCTCCCTGCAAGTCACCAGAGACTGTATGTGCAGAAAATGTAAGGGGTTAAAGGGAATGGAATGGCAGTAATGTAATGTGCATATTGTGTGTGTTCATGTATGTGTGTCATATGTATGTCAGTATGTGTGTGTGTGTCATATGTATGTCAGTATATATGTGTGTGTGTCATATGTATGTCAGTATATATGTGTGTGTCAAATGTATGTCAGTATGTGTGTGTGTGTCATATGTATGTCAGTATATATGTGTGTGTCATATGTATGTCTGTATATATGTGTGTGTCATATGTATGTCTGTATATATGTGTGTGTCATATGTATGTCAGTATCTATGTGTGTGTCATATGTATGTCAGTATATATGTGTGTGTCATATGTATGTCAGTATGTATGTGTGTGTCATATGTATGTCAGTATGTATGTGTGTGTCATATGTATGTCTGTATGTATGTGTGTGTCATATGTATGTCTGTATATATGTGTGCGTCATATGTATATATGTGTGTCATTTGTATGTCAGTATATATGTATGTGTGTCATATGTATGTCAGTATGTATGTGTGTGTCATATGTATGTCAATATATATGTGTGTGTCATATGTATGTCAGTATGTATGTGTGTGTCATATGTATGTCAGTATATATGTGTGTGTCATATGTATGTCAGTATATATGTGTGTGTCATATGTATGTCAGTATGTATGTGTGTCATATGTATGTCAGTATATATGTGTGTGTCATATGTATGTCAATTGTGGCAATGTGAACACTGGGGTGTGCAGTGAAACCCCAGGGAGGCCGTCAGAGAGAGCGTGTCACCAAGGTGCCTGGCCTTGGGGGAGTGAAAGCCCAAGTACTAGTGTTAGTATAGCTGGCTCAGCCAGTTCCAGGGCGTGGCATATGTACTGGGAACAGGCAATGTGCTGGGTGGGTGCCTGTTCCCATGCTCCAGTCCAGGATTTTGACAATGCCCATGTCCAGGGAGGATATTTAATCCTCTTGTTGGACATGGGTGGGGCCCCACTCTGGAGAGAGCTTTGGAGACAGAGGCTCTGTGTGAGTGGTCTCGGCTGAGTTGGCTGAGGGGCCACGGGGCTAAGCGATAGCCCGGAATTGGGGACACAGCGACGCCTGGAAGGGTCGCAGGGCCACAGTCAGGAGGACTGGTGAGCCTGAATCCCAACGGACACTGATCTGAGGCTGTGTGTGAACAGTGCTCTGAACAGCCAGGAGGCTGTGGGACATTGGGCTGGAGAAAGCCGCAGCAGTTCACAGGGTGTGAACTGTACCCACTAGGTGAGTGAGGGACCCAACTAATATGTTTAGTTAGAGCCTAGCCGGGCCAGTGTTTATTGTTTTGCACCTGTTGTGTTGTTTCTGCTATAATAAACGCACTGTTTGGACGTGAAATCCGTTGTCCGGAAGGAAGTTTTTGTGAACGATCCTCGAGACCAGAGCTAACCCCCCACACAATATATATGTGTGTGTCATATGTATGTCAGTATATATGTGTGTGTCATATGTATGTCAGTATGTATGTGTGTGTCATATGTATGTCAGTATGTATGTGTGTGTCATATGTATGTCTGTATATATGTGTGTGTCATATGTATGTCAGTATGTATGTGTGTATCATATGTATGTCAGTATATATGTGTGTCATATGTATGTCAGTATATATGTGTGTCATATGTATGTCAGTATATATGTGTGTGTCATATGTATGTCAGTATATATGTGTGTGTCATATGTATGTCAGTATGTATGTGTGTGTCATATGTATGTCAGTATATATGTGTGTGTCATATGTATGTCAGTATATATGTGTGTGTCATATGTATGTCAGTATATATGTGTGTGTCATATGTATGTCAGTATATATGTGTGTGTCATATGTATGTCAGTATATATGTGTGTGTCATATGTATGTCAGTATATATGTGTGTGTCATATGTATGTCAGTATGTATGTGTGTGTCATATGTATGTCAGTATATATGTGTGTGTCATATGTATGTCAGTATGTATGTGTGTCATATGTATGTCAGTATATATGTGTGTGTCATATGTATGTCAGTATATATGTGTGTGTCATATGTATGTCAGTATATATGTGTGTGTCATATGTATGTCAGTATATATGTGTTGTCATATATATGCCAGTATATATGTGTGTGTCAAATGTATGTCAGTATAGATTATCTAACCCAGTCCCCTTCCCCCATCAGCCCTTGTCCTACCCCCATCTACCCCACCAGACATTTAGATGTTATTTATTCCTGCTATTCTAATGCTCTGATCAGTAGATGGCTCAAGTCAAGCCCTCACCCCCAGCCATTTAGATATGTATGTTATCAATCATCCCCCACCCCGCCTTCCTTGTAATTTGCTGGCCCCCAATATCCATTGTGAGTCACAATCCATAACAGTGCCATCCACAGATCCCCCCATAACAATGCGTCATCCAGAGATCCCCCATAACAGTGTGTCATCCACAGATCCCCCATAACAGTGTGTCATCCACAGATCCCCCATAACAGTGTGTCATCCACAGATCCCCCATAGCACTGTCATCCACAGATCCCCCATAACAGTGTGTCATCCACAGATCCCCCATAACATTGTCATCCACAGATCCCCCATAACACTGTCATCCACAGATCCCCCATAACATTGTGCAATCCACAGATCCCCCCATAACAGTGCAATCCACAGACCCCCATAACATTGTGCTATCCACAGATCCTCCATAACAGTGTCATCCATAGATCCCCCCATAACACTGTCATCCATAGATCCCCCATAACACTGTCATCCATAGATCTCCCATAACAGTGTCGTCCACAGATCCCCCATAAGTGTGTCATCCACAGATCCCCATAGCATTGTCATCCACAGATCCTTCATAACAGTGTCATCCACAGATCCCCCATAACAGTGTCATCCACAGATTACCCCATAACAGTGTCATCCATAGATCCCCCCCATAACAGTTTCATCCATAGATCCGCCCCATAACAGTGTCAACCATAGATCCCCCCATAACAATGTCATCCACAGATCCCCATAACAGTGTCATCCACAGATCCCCCATAACATTGTACTATCCATAGATCCTCCATAACAATGTCATCCACAGATCCCCCCATAACAGTGTCATCCATAGATCCCCCCCATAACTCTGTAATCCATAGATCTCCCATAACAGTGTCGTCCACAGATCCCCCATAAGTGTGTCATCCACAGATCCCCATAGCATTGTCGTCCACAGATCCTTCATAACAGTGTCATCCACAGATCCCCCATAACAGTGTCATCCACAGATTACCCCATAACAGTGTCATCCATAGATCCCCCCATAACAGTTTCATCCATAGATCCGCCCCATAACAGTGTCATCCACAGATCCCCGATAACAGTGTCATCCACAGATCCCCCATAACAGTGTGTCATCCACAGATCCCCCATAGCACTGTCATCCACAGATCCCCCATAACAGTGTGTCATCCACAGATCTCTCATAACAGTGTCATCCACAGATCCCCCATAACAGTGACATCCACAGATCCCCATAACAGTGACATCCACAGATCCCCCATAACAGTGACCTCCACAGATCTCCCATAACAGTGTCATCCACAGATCCCCCATAACAGTGTGTCATCCACAGATCCCCCATAGCACTGTCATCCACAGATCCCCCATAACAGTGTGTCATCCACAGATCCCCCATAACAGTGTCATCCACAGATCCCCCATAACAGTGTCATCCACAGATCCCCCATAACAGTGTCATCCACAGATCCCCCATAACAGTGTCATCCACAGATCCCCCATAACAGTGTCATCCACAGATCCCCCATAACAGTGACATCCACAGATCCCCATAACAGTGACATCCACAGATCCCCCATAACAGTGACCTCCACAGATCTCCCATAACAGTGTCATCCATAGATCCCCCCATAACACTGTCATCCATAGATCCCCCATAACACTGTCATCCATAGATCTCCCATAACAGTGTCGTCCACAGATCCCCCATAAGTGTGTCATCCACAGATCCCCATAGCATTGTCATCCACAGATCCTTCATAACAGTGTCATCCACAGATCCCCCATAACAGTGTCATCCACAGATTACCCCATAACAGTGTCATCCATAGATCCCCCCCATAACATTTTTATCCATAGATCCGCCCCATAACAGTGTCAACCATAGATCCCCCCATAACAATGTCATCCACAGATCCCCCATAACATTGTACTATCCACAGACCCTCCATAACAATGTCATCCACAGATCCCCCCCATAACAGTGTCATCCATAGATCCCCCCCATAACACTGTCATCCATAGATCCCCCATAACACTGTCATCCATAGATCTCCCATAACAGTGTCGTCGGCTCTGCTGGCTTCCTCAGGGGCACCTAGTGAGTTGCATCATTAAGCCAATATTTATACATACATTTAACAAAGTAAGAGAGATCACCTGTAGTAATTGCATATTGAAAGGGGCGAAGGAGTGCCCAACGAGGGCGTCATCATTCGTCCCCGGTGCAGGCTAAGCACGGAGCTGGAAAGCACGCGGAAGCATCGGCGGGCGGAACCAACATCTGTGCTTGCGCAAGATGGCGCCGGACCAGAAGCCGGGGTGCGGTGTGCTCCAAAGACCGGAAAGGCACCGCGTGCATGGTAAACGGAACCAGCGCATGTGCACTAGTTTTCAAGAGGCGGCCATAGAGGGAAATTTACAGGGATACCAAATATATACAATACAAAAAATACTTGAAAAGATGTATAAACATGATTTAAACAGAAAAAGTAAACCTATAAACATGATTGTTAAATATTAATATAATAATATCAACCAATCCCAACATCATAATAAATAACTCATACACTAAAAATTCCTCCTGGTTCTGACCCATTTATATATGCTTTTGTGTGGCATTGGAGGAATGGTGGTACCTTCTGGAGAGAGCGGCTCATCCTCTGGTGTTCTATACCGACCACAAGAATCTTACCTATCTGCAGTCTGCACAAAGACTTAATTATCTTCAAGCCTGATCGTCCTTGTTCTTTGCCCACTTTGATTTCATTCTGCACTTTCAAGCTGCAGATAAGAACATCAAAGCAGGTCCTTTGACTCTACTGATCAGGAGGAGGAGCATCAATACATCATTGATCCTGCAAAAATTTCTATCTGCCCTGTCATGTTATCTGAGATTCCGCCGGGAGAGACTTTCATTGCTGAGTCTCTCAGGAGACGTGTCTTACACTGAGGTCTCTCTTCAAAAGTTGTAGGTCATGATGGTCAGCAAAAAACATTCAGATTCTTCACTCAATGGTACTGCTGGCCATCTATGCAGCAAGATATCCAAGAGTTTCTTGCCGCCTGTCTGTTATGTGCATAGAATAACACCTCCAAGCAACATCCAGCGGGCCTTCTGCTTCTTCTTCTGGAGGCTCCCTGGCAAGAGATAACCATGGAGTTTATTACAGATCTGCCCTCTGGTTGCACTGTGATTTGGGTTGTGGTGGATCATTTTTCTAAAATGGTGCACTTTACTCATCTGCATCGTCTTCATTCTGCTCCTCAACTGGCCAATTCATTTATTGAACATATTTTTCGCCTCCATGGTTTTCCCCACCGTATGGTGTCTGATAGAGGTGTGCAGTTCACGTCAAAATTCTGGAGAGCTCTCTGCAAGCTACTGAATGTAATTCTAAACTTCTCTTCGGCTTATTATCCAAGTGGAGCGTGTAAATCAAATCCTTACCCACTTCTTGCGCCACTTCACCAACCTTCATCATGACGATTGGGCCAAACTGTTGCCTTGGGATGAATTTTCCTATAACAACCATGTCAGCGAGGCTTCCAAGAGGATAGCATTTTTTGTTCTTTATGGTCATTAACCAAATATTCCACTCCTTGTGTCTTCTACTTCTGGTAACCCTGCAGCAGACACGACTTCTAGGAATCTTTCCAAAATTTTGGAACAGACCGAGGCAACTCTGAAAGAGGCTTCTGTGTGCATGAAGGCGTCTGCTGATAAAAGATGCAGAGGTTCTCCTCAGTTCCGTCCTACGATAAAGTGTGGTTAGCCTTCAAGTATATCAGACTTAAAATACCCTCCTACAAATTGGGTCCATGGTTCATCTGCCCTTTTGAAGTCCTCGAAAGAATCAATGATGTATCCTACAAGCTTAAATTGCCAGCCTCTCTCCTGGTACCAAATTCTTTTTATGTCTCCCTAGAAACCTGTCATCCTAAATAATTTTTTCAGGAGACCTGTCTCAACTCCTGTTCCAGTCAGTGAGTAGTTAGAAGGCCAGTTTATTGGCCTGTATTTGTGGGAGGGGCGTAAGTAGCACATTTATACCAGGCAGGCGCCTCCCTTGGGTGTGTTGACGGCTGCTGCGTAGTTGTGTGCAGTCTGAGCCACCTGTTGCAGCACATGGGCTGAATCTGCAGCTTCCATACCCAGTCAGCGTCCAGGATCCCAGTTGAGGTCGTTCCGGTCGGGTGAGGGTTTGCGACAAGCTCGTGCAGCATCGTCCTGTTACAGTCCGGCTGGCGATGTGTTGGCTCCTTTGGTGAGGAGGAGCAGCATTGCACCGGAGCGATCTGCCTGGCAGCCCACATTTGGTGCCCACGTGGCAGCACGATTAGTCTGGCCGGCGGTGTGTCGGCTCATTTGGTGAGTAGGAGCAGCACCGCACCGGAGTGATCCTGCCTGGCACCCCCGCGTTTGGTGCCCACGTGGCAGTGCGGTTAGGTAGCAGGGGTCAGCGTGACTCTGTCTCGTTTTTTCGCGCCTGGCAGCCCACGCTTGGCGTCCACGTGGCGGCACATTTAGGCAGCAGGGGTCAGCGTGACTCTGTCTCGTTTTCTCACAGGCTTCCATGTCTTGCACAGGTCACCTTGCTTAGTCTGTCCGTGTATATCTGCATGTCTTTCTTGTCTGCTTTTCACTTCGCTGCTCGCCAGCAAACCTCATTCACCATCCGCTATTATTTCTGCAGACAGACTAAAGCATTGTTCACACTGACATCCAGCGTAATCCCCTTACTTGCATTATAGAGGGATAGGTTCAGGCAGCTGAATACTCCAGGTGGAGCAGAGCTGCTGTTTACAAAGTGTTATTTTTTCTTTAGTATAAATGCTATTTTACGATAGGTATTTAAGTAGATGGTAAGCTCCTCTGTGTGGAGGTATCTTCCCAGCAAACCTCTCTCACTATCCGCTATTATTTCTGCAGACAGACTAAAGCCTTGTTCACACTGACACACAGCATTATCCCCTTACTTGCATTACCCTCAGTTCACACTTGCGTGTTCGAACGCGCTGTAAAACGCATAACCGATGCAAACCAGTGCTTCCCTATGGGACTGGTTCACATTTTCGCGTTTTACAGCGCGTTCGAATGCGCTGAAAAGCGCCCGACTCATAAACAAGTACTTGAGCTTTTTTTGGGGCGTTTGTCACGTGTTTTGGCCCATAGACTTCAATGGGAACGCGCAACGCTTGTATTTTGCGTGTTTTTGACACTGAAAACGCGCGTTCCAACTCGTGTTTATGAATTTGCAACATGCTGGAAAGGCCAAACCCCAGGTGCTAGGCACAGTTTGAGAGAAGCCAACACCGCATTCAATCACACAAACACGCGTAAAACGCGCGTTTACTATTGTCTCAGAAACGCTCAGGTGTGAGCCCAGCGGTATAGAGGGTGAGGCAGCTGAATAATCCAGGTGGAGCAGAGTTGCTGTTTACAGAGTGTTATTGTTTCTTTAGTATAAATGCTATTTTGCGATGTGTATATTAACCCCTTAGTGACCAAGCCTGTTTGGGCCTTTATGACCAAGCGTTTTACTTCCTTTTTTCATGGTCTCGTTCCAAGAGCTATAACTTTTTTATTTTTTGATCTATATAGCTTTATGAGGGCTTGTTTTTTACGGGACAAGATGTAGTTTTTAATGGCACCATTTTGGGGTACATGTAACTTTCTGATTAACTTTTATTAACTCTTTCTGGGAGGGAGATGGGGAAAAATGGCAATACTGCCACTGTGTTTTTACATTATAAATTTTACGGCGTTCATTTTTCGGTACAAATAACATAATATCTTTATTCTCTGGGTCAGTACGATTACAGTGATACTAAATACTACTTTTTTTGCAATAAAAACCCTTTTATTAACCAAAAAAATTATTTTGCATTGCCACTACCCATAACTTTTTTATTTTTTATTCTATGGAGTTGATTGAGGGCTTTATTTTTGAGGGAAGACTTGTATTTTTCATTGGTATAAATTTGGAGTAAATGCCGCTTTTTGATCGCTTGTTATTAAGTTTTTTTTCCGGTGGAAACTAAGAATAAATTAGAAATTCTGTCTTTTTTTTTTTATTTTATTTTTTACGGCGTTCACTATAGGGGATAATTTACGTAATATTTATGTAGTCCGGGTCGTTACGGACGCGGCAATACCAAACATATGGGGGATATTTTCTTTTTGCAATTTTTTTCATTGAAAAGCGTATTTTCAATGGAAAAAAAGCATATATTTTTATTTTATGGAATTTTTTTTATTTAATAAATGTGCATTTTTTTTCTATTTTTTATTTTTTTTTTTTTTTTTTTTTTACTACTTAATAGTCCCACAAGGGGACTATAATATACAGTATTTTGATTGCTTTTAAAATGTAATGCATTATGTCTATAATGCATTACATTTTAATAGCAATGCTATTCCAACTTTGACCAGCAGGCTGCGCCAGAGAGGCACAGTCTGCTGGAGATGCCGGAAGACAGGCTCGGGGCCCTGATCGGAAGCTAGGTAAGCTTCCCAGCACATCAGCACCCCGCAATCGCATTTGCGGGGTGCTGATGGGAGACAGAGGGAGTCCGCTCCCTCTGTTACCACTTTACATGCAGCGGGCGCCTTTGTGCCCGGCATGTAAAGTGTTAAACAGCCCGGATCGGCACTCCTGCCGGTTCGGGCTGTTAGAGCAGGGCCCCGGCTCTCATGTGAGAGCCGGGTCCGTGCTCCCCGCTGCACAGGGGAGCCGTGCAGCTCTTAGACTGTTTTTACGGCGGCCCAGCCTAAGGCCCCTTAGTGACCGCCGTAAAAACGCGTATGGGTGGTCACTAAGGGGTTAAGTAGACGGTAAGCTCCTCTGTGTTGAGGTATCTTTCATTTGTCTTGTTTCATTTGTTTTGGAAATGTAAGATGTGTGTGTGTGTCACTTTAAGGTTGTGAACCTGAGTTTGTGCACTTAATTAGCACCTGTGCAAGATGCTGGGGATCCATCTTCAGTTCAGAGTGTTAGCTGGACACTGGGGGAGCTGCTTGCTACAAAGGTAATTGCAGAGACCCATGAGGACCTTTTATTTTGTTATCTTGCCTCGTTTTGTTGCTTTATTTGTGCTAACAATAGATAGAAGCGTGGCTTCGCCGAGAACTAAGTTTAGTTTGTTTTTACGGCATATACGCCCACATCTCTACTGGGCACATGTGTTGATGGTGGCGACGTTTGCATGTACTCACCTATAGCGGAGTGGTGTGGTACAGGTGGTTTATATTACTGCATGCCTCACGTCAGTGTCAGCATACTACGACAGTCAGGTTTGTCTTTACATGTCATTCGTTGCTTTTCAGGTCACGTCACAGCTCGCCTTTCTCAGTTAATGTGGTCAATCACATCTCGTGCTTAGGTAGTAGAAAAGAAAAAAAAGTCACATTACGGGTGGATTTCACATTAGGTTATGGGCTTTGCTACTTGACGTTTTATTTTAGGTTGTTATAGGTTCTGAATGTTGGGTAAGTCACATTTCATCAGTTTGCGGTGTCACAACATCAGACCTGACCCGTCACTCAGGCCTCGGCGGTTTCAACCATTTTGTTGGTTCCGATGCCTCATGTCAGTGTCGGCACTACCACAGCCAGCATCATTCATTGCATGTAATTTTGCTTTTCAGGTCACGTCACAGCTCGCCATTTTCAGTCGGTGTGGTCAATTACATCTTTTTCTAATGTAGTAGGACGGGAAGAAAAAAAAAGAATCACATCACAGGTGGATTTCCCATTAGGTTGCGGGCTTTGCTACTTGACATTTTATTTTTAGGTTGTTATAGGTTCAGAATGTTGGGTAAGTCATTTCTCTTCAGTTTGCGGTGTCACAACATCAGACCTGACCCGTCACTCAGGCCTCGGCGGTGTCAACCATTTTGTTGGTTCTGATGCCTACAGGCATCACGTCAGTGTTGGCATACTACCACAGCCAGGAGCATCTTTGCATGTCATTTGCTTCTTCAGGTCGCGTCACAGCTCTCCATTCTTAGTTGGTGTGGTCAATTACATCTGTTGCTAAGGTAGCAAAAAAAAAAAGGGGCGTTTAAAAAAAATAATAATTAAAAACTAAAATAAAGTATATGTGAAACTTTATCGCTACTTGATGTTTCTTCAAAGACTCCTATAGGTTCAGAGTAAGTCACGTTTTCATCAAGTTGCGGTATCACAACGTCAAACTGTACACGCCGCTCAGGTCACGGCGGTTTCAACTATTTTGTTTTCTGATGCTTTCGCTGGCTCTGGTTTTGTTGCCATTTATTGGCCCCTCAATATAATCATTTTCTTTCTGACTTTCCATTCGGGGTGCCCGGTTCGTGTCTTTCAGCAATTACTGGCAGCAGTAACAAACCAAGGCCTTGCGAGTACTGTTGAGTTTCCCACGGCCCACTCGTGGTGTTGGGCGCGAGTATTCGCAAGGCAAGTTTGATCTCGATTATCGTGATTTCGAGGTTTGCGAATATGTCAAATACTCGTCCCCATATTCGCAATTACGTATATTTGTTCTTGAGATGGGTAGTGAGTAATTATATTCAGACATAATGTCCCCAACCTTATTTGCTTCTTTCACAGTTCCCACTATTCCTGTCACAGTAGAGATTTAATAGGTAAAACTGTCCTGCCAATGTTCGTCACTTGAATAATCGCATTAATCTATTCGCGGTTTGTATTCCCTTACCTACCTAGCGTTGACAGGTTGTGTCAGACTCCAGTACGCTGAGTGTATTGTGGAAATCCGTACATGTCTTTTCGCCCCTTCCATTCACTCAAATGGAATGGAATGACTCCCGCCATTTCAAGCTTTCTATACGTGTAAAGCTGTTTAAACATTATTAATAACGAACAGTTTATGCGCACGCAAATATTACTTGAATTAGTCGCTAGTCATGATATTGCATGCGAAATAACGAATATTGCTATATCGCGAATGCGTGAAGCAGGTTGTTTGTCTGACGTCGCAAGGTCGAATGTGGGTCTTTGCGCTCATCTATACTTACACCTCTGTCGTACCGCATGCCTATGTCCAAATTAGGGTTGAAACCTACATCTATCAGCCTTTCCTTCAGGTGAGGTGCGGCATATGCTGCCTCTAGGTACGATAGTTCCAGCCCATTTTATCCGGAAGCTAGGTCAGTTGAGCTCTGCATGTTTATTAGGTTCATACCTCAATCTAGTTGAGAGATGTTCTTGCATTCCAGAGGTTGGTCCTGTTGCTGGCACTGGTTTCGTTGCCATTTTTGGCCCCAATATAAATCCTTCTCTTTCTGACATTCCTTTCAGGGTGCCCGGCTTCGTGTCTTTTAGCAATTACTGGCAGCAGTAACAGACCAAGACCTAAGAGTACTCTGCTGCGGTCCTCACGGCACCCCCCACCACTTCTCTGTTATGCGGCATGTCCTATCCCGGTGTCCAATTTTAGGGTCCAAACCAACAGCTATCCGGCCTTTCCTTCAGGTCAGGTGCAGCATGTGCTGCCTCCGGGAACAATAGTTCTGGGAACAATAGTTCATGTTATCCGGTAATTTGGCGCTCTGCATGTTCAATAGGTTCATACCTCAGCCTAGTTGAGAGATGTTCTTGCATTCCAGAGATTGGTCCGATTAGTGTTGTTGTTACGTACTATTGTGTATCATTTAGTTGTTGGCTTTTTTGGCCCCCTTCAGGCATTCCTCCTACGCAGCGGTTACGGCACAACTCAAGCCGCTTAGCCTAGTTAGGTAGGCAGGTAGACTGTTATGTGTCATGTAGCCCCGACCACAAGTTAGAAGGCCAGTTTATTGGCCTGTATTTGTGGGAGGGGCGTAAGTAGCACATTTATACCAGGCAGGCGCCTCCCTTGGGCGTGTCGACGGCTGCTGCGTACCCTCCCAACCCACCCTTCTTTTCATGAACACCTTGCAGGGCATGCCCCCCTTCAGGCATTCCTCCTACGCAGTGGTTACGGCACAACTCAAGCCGCTTAGCCTAGGCAGGTAGACTGTTACGTGTCATGTAGCCCCGACCACAAGAATGTTTATGAGGTCAGAGGTATCCTGGGGATGAAGAAGAGTAGAGGTAGAACCTTGCTTCTCGTGGACTGGAAGGAATTGGGTCCTGAGGAAAGATCTTAGGAGCCAAGAGAAAACTCTTTTATCTAGAGCAGGCATGTCCAAACTGCGGCCCTCCAGCTGTTGCAAAACTACAACTCCCAGCATGCCATACTAGCTTTAGGCTATCCAGGCATGCTGGGAGTTGTAGTTTTGCAACAGCTGGAGGGCAGCAGTTTGGACATGCCTGATCTAGAGTCAGGCCTGAGAAGAGGGGGCGTAAGGGGGGGGGGTACTGTTAACCTGGTGCCCCAATTCTGTCCCCACAGACAGGGACGGGCACCGGGCTTCCTCTCTCCTCCCCCCTGCTGCATTGCATGCCATACTGACATGCACGGGCAGCGGGATTGTTATTTGTGGTCTGCGTTCCTGCTGCCGGAATTTCCCTCCTGGCTCTGAGTTTAGCTTGAGGAAGTGCTCTGAGGGAGTTGATCTCACGAGACAGCGGTTTTCACCTGCTGAACATACCACCATGTCTGTCCCTACCTACATTATTATGGGCTCAAAAAATATATTTTTGGATGACCTGCTCAGTTATGGATGCCAAGGCAGCATTGACCAATCAGATAGAGGGTATTGCCCACTTGGTTCAGGATCTAGCAGAGAGAGTCCAGCAGCAAAAGTCCCGCCAGACCAGTTCCCCCAATGTTACAGCTCCATCACCAGTAGAACCTAAGGTTAAGTTCCCTGACTACTTCTCTGGTGACTGTGTAGAATTTTTTTTTTTAACCTTCCATGAGAGTTGTAAACTTTACTTTTGTCTTAGGCCATACTTATCAGGTACGGAAACTCAGGGATTAGGCATTAATATATCCCTTCTTCAGGGGGACCCTCAGGAGTGGGCCTTTTCCCTATCACCCAACTCTCCTGAATTATTTTCTATTGACCGGTTCTTTTCCACTCTTGGTCTGGTTGACAGGGTGGCTTATGCAGAAAGCCAACTTCTTTACTTAAATCGGGACAGACGCAATGTAGAAGATTATTGATCTGAATTCTTTAAGTGGTGTACTACCTCGGTCTGGAATGACTAGGCTTTTAGGTCACAGTTTAGACTAGGTCTTTCTGGTATTCTGAAAGACCTTCAAGTTAGTCATCCTACCCCAGTTTACCTAGATGAGGGTATGTCCCTAGCTATTCGACTTGACAGACGTCTTAGGGAATGTAAGTGTAGTGTACGGGAGCTGTAATGCCCGTCACTACAGAAGGGTCACTGGTGTGCTGTCGTTTCCCCTTTATTTATGGGGAGGTTGGTATAAATAATCTTCAGATGTAAGGTAATGCTATGCACTTCCCTGTTACTGTGAGTATTGCATGTGCAGGCCTGCTAGGGATTTCATTCCAGCTCTAGTCACTAGAGGGAGCTAGGGAGCCCTTGTTTTTTATAAGGCCCAGTCAGGGAAGGCACAAGCAGTCTAAGCCCAGGCCTTGAGCCTGTAAAGTCAAGCCCAGGCCATGAGCCTGTGAAGGCAGTGCAGGCCTGGAGCCTGCCGACTAGGAGAGGGCATTTCAGTCCCTGTAACCGGGTTCCAGATCCAAGGAGAAGGTTCCCCTCCTGAGTCCGTATTTACAGTAGGAGGAAGCTGAGAGAGGCAGAGCCAAGTACAGAGAAAGCAAGAGGTACTACAAATACCAGAGGAGGTACTCAGTAATTGTTGACCCAAGGATATACGCCAGATTGAGGCCATTGGGGCCTTGGAGGAAAGTGTCTACATTTCCAGGATCAGACAGGTAGAGAGTGCAAGCCGCCTGTACTGCAAGAGTCCTGTGTGTTAACCCTCTGTGATCACCTTGCTATGTCAGAGACTGCCGTATGTACTGTAACCTGTAACTTACTGAAACCAACCGTCTTCAAAGGAACTGCGCTTCCATCTATGTCCGTGTATGATAACCATCAAGTACTTCAGTAAAGTTCAAGTTCCGTTTTATCATAACGTGGTTCCTCAGTTATTCCTACTATCAGCAAACGGCGTGCCACCGTTACTTGGCACTGGCGTCACGAACATTACCAATCACTACCTGCTCTTGCAGAGAGTCAGTCGTCTCAGGTTAGTGGTCACCATTGCACTACAGCATTCAGGAACACTATTAACCCTAACTTGAGTACGCTGCATAAGCGTGAAAGATCTGTCCTTGTCTGTCCTTCTCTTTCCTCTGTCCCTCAAAGCTCTGTGTCCAAGGCACCAGTGGAGTCCGAGGAGCCTATGCAAGTGGGTACTATGTCCTATCTTGGTAACGGAAGGAATATTGTTTGAAGAATGGCCTGTGTTTCTACTGCGGCAGTCCTGCATATGAACTGTGATCCTGTCCTAGGCTGAATGCAGAAAACCTCAGCGTCTGAGTAATGATCGGGGAGATGATTCAGCTGCACAAGTATTTCCCAAAAAGTCTGATAAGGTCTGTTTCTGGTATAGCTTTTGTAGAATTGGGGGTTGCAGCATATTTTGTTCATTTAATGTTGTGTCTGCCTTGGGTCTCGTGGTATATAGACTACCTGGAACCATTTCTGTGTCTGGGGTGGAAAGTACTTCATTAGCCGGAGTGTTTATTGAGTATAAAACCATTGACTTGGTTATGAAGATTGGGTCTATTCATTCCGAAAAATGTTTATTATATGTCAAGAAAAAACGTGCCTACATTTCAAGATTACCCTGATTGGGAGCACATAGAGTTCTGGGGAATTAACAAAATGGGGTCATCAGTGCTTTAATCATTGCTTATCTATCCAGGTCTCTGGTCTGGAACTAGAGGAGGGAACACTACCTGAGTTCATCAAGGACTTTCAGGATGTGTTCTCTATGATTGCACCATTGAAATTGTCCCTAGTCTGTAACTTCCCAAGGGCTGAATTTTTTATCTTTCGGGGCCTGCAAGACAGGCTCTGACATATTATATTCAGGATAGAACAAAGGTCACACTATTTAGTTTTTTCTCCAGACTGGTCATCTCATGTTGTACATAAGAGAAAGGTCCTCCAAAAACTGAGGGACCATAAATTGTTTGCGAAGTTAAGTAAATGTGAGTTTGGTGTAAGAGAAGTTTTCTTCCTGGGTTATATCCTGTCACCTCAAAATTTCTGTATGGATCCCGCTAAAGTGCAAGCAGTAGTTGATTGGGCCAGGCCTACTTCTGTTAAGGCCCTTCAACGATTCCTAGGTTTTGAAAATGATTATAGAAAATCCATTATAAATTTTTCAGTTATTACCAAACCTTGGACTGACTTAACCAGGAAGGGGACAGATCTTCTCCATTGGTCTCCTGAGACTCTATTCGCCTTTGATACACTTAAAGGAAGCTTCATTCATGCACCCGTACTCATTCAGTCATATGTTACCAAATAATTTGTTGTTGAGGTGGATGCTTCTGAGGTAGGATTCGGTGCTGTACTATCTCAGGGGTCATCTTCCCTAACTAATTTGCAGCCATGTGCATTTTTCTCTAGAAAATTTTCCTTCACCGAGAGGAATTATGATATTAGCAATTGGAACTGTTGGCCATGGAATGGACCTTTTTTGGAGTGGTGGCACTTCTTTGAAGGGGCTCAGCACCAAATCGCAGTGCTTATGGATCACAAAACCTGATTTATCTGGATACTGCTAAATTCTTAAATCATAGGCAAGCACATGGGCCTTGTTCTTTACCAGGTTTAACTTTATTGTTACCGATCATCCTGGGTCTTGTAATGTGAAGCCGGATGCCTTATCAAGTAGTTTTGGTTCCTGTGATTCTATCGATGCTGAACCTGGTAACCTTCTTCCCCCTGGTGTTGTCATGGCTGCCGCTAGTTTGGATCTCGCCGCTGAAATACAATTCTGTCAAGATTTGACTCCTAGTAATCTTCCCTCTGTAAATTTTGTTCCTCCATCTTCGCCTTAAAGTTTTGGAGGACTCCTGTTGCTCTGTACTGGCAGGTCATCTGGGTATTAGCTAGGACTAAACATCTGGTCTCCAGAGCCTACTGTTGGCCTACGTGGTCACGAGATGTGGTTGCCTTTGTCTTGGCATATGATGTGTGTGCTAGGGCCAAGGTACCCAGGAGACGTCCTGCAGGATTACTTTGCCCCTTGCAGATTTCACAGAGACTTTGGAGCCACATCTCAATAGATTTCATTACCAACCTTCTGTCCTCCAGGGGTAAGATTGTCATCTGGGTGGTCACTGATAGGTTGTGTAATATGACATGGAGAAAATTCTTGACTCTGAGGGTTCAGGGCTCTCTGCAGTACCTAATCCATTGGAAGGGATCTGAAGAGAGATCATGGATGCTGGCCAAAAGTTTAATCTCAAATTTCCATGGAAGCCTGCTCCCCATGTTAACGTGGGGAGGGTAATGTCATAAACTTACCTGTCCAAACTCCAGCAGCATGATCCTCAGCCTTGGCACGGCTGCACAGGGAGAGACAGGCTGCTGAGCCACTCCCCCTTGTGATTGCCCAGCTGCACTATTCCTATGTGCTAGTGTTTCTGACTAATGGAGCGCCTATCAGGTGCTGATTCAGTGACTCAGTACTCTATTTAAACCCCTTCCTGACCATACCCCAGTGCGAGTGATAGTCTTATTTGGACTCACTAGCTAGGCTCCTGGTTCTTGTTCCTCTGCTGATTTGGATGGCTCATGTTCTGGATTGCTCACGTCTTTCATCTCTCTCTGTCTCTCGTTTTTGTACTGTGTTGTCCTCCTGGTTCTGACTTATTTTAAGTACGACCTTGTCTTTGTGTGGTTTTTCTGTAGGTGTTTGTCCATCTCTGCACCTTAGTAGCATAGGGACTGTCGAGCAGTTGCAGTTTTGCTACCTAGGGCTTGCACAGGGCTACACTGCAAATAGGTAGGGAAAGCAGGCTGGATTAGATTAGGACTCACTGTCTGTGTCTGTCACTACCTACAGGCATCAGACAGTTTCATGCCTGTCCAAAGGATATATCTGCTATCACACAAATTGTTGACATTTAAAATAGTTTTTGGAAAAAATATCAATGTTTTTTTGATCTTGGACCTTTAAAGCTTACAGTTCTCACATCTCCTCCAAGGTTATTAATTTTTCCAAGAACCCTAACTATGGAAACTCTTCTTTTCACACACAAAGATACACCACAGTTTCAACCAAAATCAGACATCAGAGCCTCCAGAATACTGTGCAGAGTTTGTATAAATTGAGTGTTTTATAATGCATTTTCAAGTGCCAAATGTTTAATTGCCTGCTTGTCAGAGAGCTGCATTTACAGATTCATTGTTCACTGGCAGCACATTGTGCTGTTGACAAACAATGAATTTGCATGGGGATAAATGATCACAGTAGTGACCATATATCCCTATACAGATGATTGCTTTATTTATATTTAGGTCACATGAGCGGGCAATAATTGGGAACAAATGGTGTGTTTCTAATAATTGCCGTGTGTTTCAGCCTATGTAAATGGACCCTTACATATGTTAAATCCCTTTTTTTTTTGTTACAGTTGATAGCTCTCACCTTTGCTCACTCATGACTCCATCTCTGCTAATCTTCGACTCCAGGGTGCTGCACACATCATGAAACTGGCCTGCACTAGTGCTCTGTGTGCCTTGGAAAATAGTAAGAAGAAGAACTTTTCACTCCATTTGAGGATGCTTATTAAGATTTTTATTAAGGTAATCCAAAAATACATCACCATAACGTTTCGGTCCTATAGGTGTTCTTCAGATACGATTGCTGAGTGATTTGTAGACTTGGTGATAAAGACATGAATACTGTGTAAGAGAGCATCTTTGTTACACAGTATTCCCATCTTTTTTTTTTTAGCAATAAGTCTACATCTGTGGTAAAAGTATCTGAAAAAGGTCTATAGGACAGAAAAGTAATGTTGATGTATTTCTGGATTACCTTACAATAAAACTTTAAAGGGGTTGGCGGCCACTTTCTTGGTATTTTTGACCAGTGTGTAGGTAAGATGGCTGTATGGCTCTTACTAACATAGCATTTGTTGATATTCTGTACTGTTTGCTATATTTAATAAGCTATGCCCCCTTGTTGATTGTAAATTACCCTGTGTATCTTTAACTGCAAATGGTGTCTGAAATCGCTGTTTAAGGCAAAACCCCCTTTAGGCTGCCTGCACATGGATGCAGGGTTCCAAACAGAATTTCCACGCGGATTTCTCTGTGTTCCTCACCAAATCCACACGAAAATATGCATGTGTTACTTGTGGATTTTGATGCGGATTTCCCTCGTTTTCACCCATTGTATTAAAAAGGGTGAAATACGCACTAAAAACCTGCAAACACAAATCATATGCCATAGATTTTCAAAATCCACATGGCAGGTCAATTCCCACAAGGAAAATATTCGCAAAGTGTACATGAGACTTTTTAAGTCGTATTCACTTTGCTGGTACTGTATTAGGCTGCCTTGTTTCCATTAAATGTTGGCATCTACACCAGACACCAGTGTGCTCTATATTTAGTGGCTCAGAAAGTCAAAGGATTATTATGATGGCCACTGAAATTTGCCATTCCTTAGTTTGTTTCTGAACAAGATGAGTGGCACTGAGAGCTAACATGCCTACCACTACAACCTTGGGTGGTGTCCCACAGTAATGTATATCTTCTTTTATACAGTACATCACTGACCATAACTGCCATTCCGGAATACCCATGGGGAGTTGGAATGGTGCAGTGTAGGAGGAGAGGAGTGATGGTAGCAAGAATGCTGGTTGTAGTTGGTACTCACTCTGATGCTCCCCTAGACTGTGCAGTGATGAGAAGGGTGCATCTTTTCTTCCCTTTGCGGCACACCCAGGTCCTTGGGGTCTCCTGTCTGCCTTGTGTAGGTAGGGGTGCCCGTGGTGTTGGTAGTTTTGAGGTGCAATGTTTCCTTCCCAGTGCTACAATTTAACTCTTTAAACAATCTCTAAACATACCTGACCCATAAATAATGGATAAAATTACAAACAGAGATCCCCATTTATTCAGGAATACAAACAAGACTAAAGTTGGGTGGATATATATTTTAATGATCTGGATACATTGTTACAGCTACAGACTAAACATTTTTACTAAATTTTTATTAGAATTCACACCACAATTATATCATCAGGAACAGAGTGAATTTCTTATAGACTTCAATGCTAATGCAATGGAGTCTGTGACAGAAGCATAAGAATAATAAAACTCATACTAGCAATAAATATACAACATAGGCAATACACTGGGCCGTCACCCCTATAGAAATGCTTATTCTTGTCCACTATTGCAGACAAGAATGACATTTTTTTCCAGTAGCCGTGGACCGGAAGATCAGGGACTCGCACCGGAAATGCAGATGCGGACAGCACACTGTGTGCAGTCCACATCTCTTCCAGCCCCATTGAAAATGAATGGGTGCAGAACAGATCCAGACCCATTCTACGGACATGTGAATGAACCCTAAGGTGGGTGTGCAGGTACAGCAGAGGACAGATAACCGAGAATTTTTTTTATTTTTTATGTTCAAATGTTATAAAATGACATGCTGCATAAAGATATTACCAAACAGATATGTTATGTTATTAGCATAGCTCTGAGAACATGAGCAAGGTGTTAGGGAATCACTATGCCGGCACTACTTTAAATTTGGATGGGATTGCTTTGGGTGCGTTCGATCAATAGGAGGGGAGCACCCACTTCTAACAACCTAGTGTTGTCCATTGCATGCACTCGTTAATATTTCCCTCTGATTGCAATTTGCCACCTGATCAGGCAAAGTCATACCTCCCAACAATTTAAAATCACAAACGGGGACAAAACAGCGTCTCGCATATTGCACCATGGCAAATTTGTTAATACTAAGGCATGGCTCCAGCTCCGCCTAATCCATTTCTATCCACTCCCATTCATGCCCAGTCCCCTTAGTACCCCTACATGGTAGTTATTCCCCCTTTGTGCCCTCACACAATAGTTATGGTCCTTTAGTGCCCCCACACAGTTATACCTACAATGTGTCCCCACACAGTACTTATGCCCACATTGTGCCCCCTTCCCAGTAGTAATGCTCACATTGTGCCCCCTCACAGTAGTAATGTCCACCTTGTGCTTCCTCACAGCAGTAATGTCCACCTTGTGCTCCCTCACAGTAGTTAGGTCCACATTCTGCCCCTTCACAGTAGTTGTGCCCACTCACAGTAGTAATGTCCACCTTGTGCTCCCTCACAGTAGTTAGGTCCACATTATGCCCCTTCACAGTAGTTGTGCCCACTCACAGTAGCTATGCCCGCATTGTGCACCTTCACAGTAGAAATGACCACATTGTGCCCCCTCACAGTAGTTAGTGACCGTACTATAGTGACAGTAGTTAGTGATCGTGCCTGCCTGGACATGTCAATCAAAGTGCAGAGGGCATCACTGTTGCGGAGAGAGCAGAGCCTCTAGATGTAAAAGCAATGCCTCCATTGCTGCTAGAGGCTCATTTGCATATATTGAAGCTTCAATTTTCTCAGCAATGCAGGTACGTATGAACATGGGACCAACATAGATGCCTTTAACTGTCACATGCAATAGGTCAGCCAGTTTCACAGGTACAAATCTGCAAACGGATTCCCTTTAAGACGCATCATAAAACAATTTAGACTCCTCCACATTGGTAATGGTATGAATTGCCAGCTTGTTAGTGCTGCTGGGTTTTCTAACAGGAAGATATATTACTCAGGGCTCAGCAAATGGCATTTCTGACACAGTGCAGTGTGACATGGTAGAGCTCATGACACGCTGAGATGACCAGTGCTCCATAGAAAGAAGTAATTACTTTTTTCCCACAGTCCTGACCACACAGAGCAACCAGGTAACTTATCTTTTGATCTGTGACACTCAACAGAGATCCCACACTTTCCTCTGCAGAAACTGGTGGTGCAGAAACTTTATATTAACTCACCCTAGGTCCCGGGCCTCTTTTCTGGTAGTAGTACTGCTTGATAGTGGTCTCGAGTCCTCCTGCCACCTCCCATGTTTTCCTCTTTTGGAAGCACAGTCCCTATTTTTGAGCAAAGTGCCTCTTTGATCCTTAAATGCTCCTTTTTTTTCATTTCAGATATAGATTTGCATTATTAAATTTACAATATTGATCAGGAAAGAGTTTGCTTGGTTCCTATCCACAGGGCCAATGCAAGGATTTTTGGCAACACAAGCGAAGCTACATTTTGCCCCCCCCCCCATGATCACATTATGACCCCCTATTGTGCCACACCTCTCCCCGCCTCCCCCCCATGTCACATTTCTCCCCCTCCATGGCACAGAGTACATACATTTGATTTGTCCCCCCTCCCATTAATGTTGTGTAATAATCACCTACCCTACGGCAGTCGACAGTCCGTCTTTACTGGGCTGGGCTGGCTGTGTGAGTCAGTCACCAACAGTTGATCCAGTCTCTGCTGCTGCCCGCCGTGGAGCCACTTGTCAGTCACACACACCCTGATTGACACCGTGACCGTGTTGGCGTGCTTCCGCTCTGTGAGTGAGGGCCGGGGCCGCACGGCACATGCAGGCTGGGTTGGGCAGCCGGCGGCGCAACTAGCCGCAAGTGATTTTAAAAAAAAGGTTCATTTTTCCTAACCGTGGGGGTGCTAACCATAGAGAGACTCTTCATTTGCTCACACTAAGCTGCCAGCATGGGGCTTCTGGGCGGTTTCAATGCACATCAACTATGGGTTCATTGGAGTTGGGTGATGTACTGACATCATTCAAAGCTGCCCAGCAGTACCACACTGGTGGATCAGTGTAAGCATTAAAAGATGAGCACATACTGGCTCACAGTGTGCAAAGCCACACAATCAGACTTTTGCACTGCCACAAAATTCCCATTTGATGGCTAAGCCTGAGGCAACAAGCTCATCTCTCCTAATGGATGTGTAGTGCCCTGGAGCAAGAATACTTTGAAGTCTGGATATTTGTGTACATTTGCCTATTTCCCCTATGCAAAGTTACAAACCTCTTACTTTATTTCACTTGAAAGGGTTAACTTGCACTGTTTAATACTGTGTAACTGCATTTTATATGCTATGATATATATCTTTCTTATTTGCACTGTATTTGTGAGGCTCTGTGGAAATGGTTAATGAATACTGAAAGACTTTTGGGACTTTGAATGAGAAGCTGGTAATTTTCCACAGCTGCCATAGAGCTTAACCCTTTTGCTACAGCGCTGGAGCGATGTGTATGTATGTGGGGACACATAACGGTTCCGTTAAACATGACGGGAAAAAAACAGTCCTGACGACGGGACTATTTTTTACATCATGTGTAACGGAACCAAACTGAACCGTTATGCGTCCCCATAGACAGGCATTAGGACGGAGCAAAATTTTGCTTTCCATCCCAAAAATTCCATTATATTCCATTATAACTGTTATAACAAACCTATACCAGAATGCCATATTGCCAATTAGAGATGAGCGAATTTCTCAAAAATTTGATTGGGCCAGTTCGCCGAATTTTCTGAAAAAATTAAAAAAGCCTATTTCCTGGCTGCAGAGATCCTGTATAGTGGTGTAGAGCACTGTGCCTCGAAGTAACACACACATGACATGTAGATGACAGGCGTCGCTCTTAGAATCCCTGCACACTTCACTTATTTGGGCAGTTACGGGGCCAAAACTGACCAAATTACTCAAGTGTGAACTCAGCCTTACAGGTCAATGTTAGCGCCAGGTATAAAGAACCGTTCAGAGGTCCAAGCTCCTACAATAGTGTAAAAAAGCGCCCTCCTTTTACACCAATTCAGTGATTCCACATAGATTTCTACAGGACCTGTTCTATTAAATGCTTATACAAGTAGAACCCCCCCCCCCCCACACCCGACAGCGTGAAGAGGGTGTCAGCAGTAAGTTTGTGTTTACGTCACTGATTATTTTGCCCTTCCTCTGATTTGTCAGAACAGATGCTGTCTGTGGAGCATCTGCCTTCACTCGGTCAGCATTTGATCAGTAATCCATCAGCATTGCTAAAGCCAAAAAAATGGAGTGGATACAAAGCAGAGATGACACGTGAATGGATTTTGCATGTCTTCTGTGTTTTGTACCCACTACTGCTTTTGGCTACCAAATCATAATCAAATTCTGATGCATAGTAGGGACTATGTCATGCAGGCCTTACAGCTGTTACAATGACAAAATGTGGAGGTGGCGGCAGCATCAGGAGGAGGCCACAGGGTGGCTCAATGATAGTGTGAAGGTTGCAGCAGCAGCATCAAGAGGAGGCCACAGAGTGGCACAATAACGGTGTGGAGGTGGCAGCAGCATCAGGAGGAGGCCACAGAGTGTCGCAATGACTGGGTGTGGAGGATGCGGCAGCAGCAGCATCAGGAGGAGGCCACAGAGTTGCACAGGGACAGTGTGCATATGGCAGCATCAGGAGGCCATGGAGTGGCACAATGACAGGGTGTAGAGGTGGTGGCAGCAGCAGCATCAGGAGGAGGCCACAGAGTGGCACAATGACATTGTGGAGGTGTCAGCAGCAGCATCAGGAGGCCACAGAGTGGAACAATGACAGAATGTGGAGGTGGCGGCAGCAGCATAAGGAGGACGCCACTGGGTGGCACAAAGACAGCGTGGAAGTGGCAGCAGCATCAGGAGGCCACAGAGTAGCACAGTTAGTGTGGAGGTGGTGGTAGCAGCGTCATAAGGAGGCCACAGAGTGGCACAATGACAGCGTGGAGGTGGCGGCAGCAGCATCAGGAGGAGGCCACAGAGTATCACAATGAGTGTGTGATGGTGGAAGCAGCAGCAGGAGGTGGCCACAGGGTGGCACAATGACAGTGTGGAGGCAGCAGCAGCATCAGGAGTCCACAGAGTGGCACAATGACGGACTGTAGAGGTGGCAGCAGCATCATCAGGAGGCCACAGAGTGGCACAATGACACAGTGTGGAGGTAGCAGCAGTAGCATCATCAGGATGCTGCAGAGTGCCACAATGATAGTGTGGAGGTAGCGATGGCAGCAGCATCAGGAGGAGGCCACAGAGTATCACAATGAGAGTGTGGCGGTGGAAGCAGCAGCATCAGGAGGTGGCCACAGGGTGGCACAATGACAGTGTGGAGGCGGCAGCAGCAGCATCAGGAGGCCACAGAGTAGCACAATGACAATGTGCAGGTGACGGCAGCAGCATCAGGAGGAGGCCACATCCATCTCCCCTGCATACTTCCACCGTGTGTCTGGCAGTGGTTGCTGCAGCAGGCTGGACCACCACATTAGAGCCAAAGTTCTTCCAGGCCACTTTATGGTGAAGCTACATATATTCATGCAGGGCCGTGGTGCCAACATTGGCACCCTGGCCACGCTTCACCTTCTGACCTCAGATTCTACAAATGGCCATGTTCACCTCCTCCGGCAGCTTAATAAAAAAACTGTCACATCGCAGAGAATGTGATTTTACCCCCAACACTCCACACTGACTGACTGCTACAGCTGCTGCTTCTGTAAACTCTTGCACCACTACTTTCCGGGCAGGCAGGCTCCTTCGAAGCGAGTGGTCTATCTCGGGCACATTTGGCTCCCGACCTCCCACTGCTGCCACACTGCTGATTCCCGGCCACGCTAGCGACTGCCTCACAGGCAAGCTGCCACCCTCTTCTCCCGATGATGATGAAGCCCTTAATTCGCCTGGCTCCCAAGTGCGATCGGCATCATCATCATCAAGTACTGTCTGCACGTCACTGATGTCCTCCTCAGCGGTCTCTGGGCAACACCAGCTCCCACTCTCCTCATCGCTACTTGCCCGCCTACCGGAGGAAGCGGCGGATGCCTCCTCCACATCTTGGCTGGCCAGTAGCTGCTGACTGTCCTCTAGTAGTTCGTTCTCACTGTATAGTGGAGCTGAGCCCAAAGCATAAGCATATAATACTTGTCTGGCTGAGGGAACAGAAAAGGACAGAGGCAGGTTAAGGACAGGTGAGGGCACAGGGCCTTTTCCCGTGCCTTGCCAACTAAGGGTTGTATCTGACGAACCCACAACTTTTGGCTGGGGGTGTCTGATGTCCACTTGGGACGAAGTGGATGACTGAGTCAACCATTCAAGAACCGCTGGGTTGCTGGTCAAGACACAACAGCTTAGCCGCTCTCTGCTTGGAAAGAAGCACTGTATTGGTCTGTGAAAAGCTCTAGATGTATTAGCAACACAGAGCAAAGTAGAAAGATACAACTTCACTGGTATTTGACCCCAGGCAGGCTGTTTCACCTTGTACCTAGATACTCCCCCCTTTGTTGGAGGGGCTGTGGCTGTATCGGCTCTTTGCATATGTGGTGGCATTGTCCATCTGTAGCCAAACTCTGGTTGCAGGTGTCTAAAATGGCGCGTAAGGTGACGGATCTGCGGATAGAGTTGAAGCCAGAACTAGCCATACTAGGCATTGGCTTGGTTGATGTTCCACAGACAGCCAGATGGATTGTTGCCCATATCTTATTCGCGACTAAAAAAGTAATAGCAAGGCACCGGAAGCAGATGTTGACCCCTTTTATTGCTGAAATTACGCAGCTGATTAACTACCAAATGCAATGTGAATTAGTATTCACTCCAACGATGTACGGTAGGACTCAAACACACAATAGATGGTTGGGATGGCTGTCGAGTAAATACCCAACGTCTCTCTCATTGAGCGTACTTTAGACAATACCTTGCCACAACCCCTTCCCCAAATCCGGGACTGTCATGTTTTGCAAATTCAGTACTGTGTCATATTGCCACACCCTCCAGAGGGCGGCAGAGGTATCTTGGGGACCTTTCATCACCCACATCTGTGTTTTATCATTTGTTTTCTTTTGTTCTATGTTCACGTTATTTCTAGCTATGCACAAAACAAATGCATATATTTTGGACGCACATTGTATCAGGTGGACTATAATGTCAGGTTGGCAGCAGCTGTGCAGATGCCCTGACGTTTCCTTGCAGTGCATCATGCTAGGAGTATCGAAGTTTCATTGCTATGTCTTATGCATTGTGAGCTAAACACGGTGGTTGCACCCACCCTACCTTTATTGTGGACTACTTCCCTGCATTGTCTCCAGCTGTATCTGTTATTTTGACATACAGATTGTATATATTTCTCTTTAAAACAATAAAAATGTATCGGTTTAAAAAAAGACACAACAGCTAGATGACACCGGGAGCTCCGGCCTCTCGCTGCGACTCCTGCTGCCACGCCTCCTTACTCTGCTGCGACCTCTGCCTGCGCCAGGAACATTTAGGACTCTTCCACTCCCCTGTGCAGGGCCTGGCACTTCTCTGTCTGACATACCATTAAATCAAATAAATAGGAAATTAAAACGCATGTAATTTTCTCACTTCACTACACAACAGCTAATAAGCCTTTTTTTCCCACTAATACACCCCAAAGAAGGCTTTAGAACATATAACTGTACTGCTGAGCGGCAAATGGGCCCTTACTTTTTTCCACTTATACACGCCACAAAAGGCTTTAAAACAAATAACTGCACCGCAGAACGGTAAATAATATATATATTTTTTGCCACTAATACACAACAAAAAGGGCTTTAGAACATATAACTGCACTGCTGAACAGCAAATATATATATTTTTTTTACACTAATACATGCCAAAAAAGGCTTTAGAACATTTAACTGCACCACTGAACGGCAAATATATATACAAACAAAAAAAATGCTTTAGAATATATAACTGCACAAGGGAAAATAATAACAGCACTTGCACCCCAATAACAAGAACGGTTTGCTGGAATTCCAGAGCTGTATAATGGCAATTTCGATCTGCAGTCAGTGCACCAAGGTGTAATAGAATAGTTCCTATTACACAGGCTGTAAACTTCCCTACTGAACTCTGTTCTGCTTCCCTAGCCCCTGCTGACGTCTCTCACTGCACTAAGAACACTGGAAAATGGCTGAATCCAAGATGGCTGAGGCAATGTATAGGGCTGTGATTGGCTGCATGCAAGGCATTGTGGGTGATCCCTCATTACCAGAGTTCCTTGCTCCATGCCCTAACACGTGCAGCAGCCATTTTAGAAAAAAATGTGATTCGTTACCATGAAGCTTGAGGAAATTCGGATTTGGTGCGAATCAAATTTTTCCTGAAATTCGGATCGAATTCCACAACTTCAATTCGCTCATCTCTAATGCCAATGCAAGTCAGCCCTTAGTTGTTGACTTCAGCAACACCCAATACTTATTTACCATTTAACCCTTTAAGGACCAGAGGTTTTTAACTTTTTGAGTTTTCGTTTTGCGCTCCCTGCCTTACCAGAGCCATAACACTTTTTTTTTTTTTTTTTTTCGGTTCACATAGCTATATGAGGGCTTGTTTTTTGCGGGACAAGTTGTACTTTCCAAGGCCATCATTTAATATTGCATATGATGTAGTGGGAAGCGGGAAAGAAATTCCAAATGGGGTAAAATTGCAAAAAAAAAAGCAATTCCACCACAGTTTTGCAGGTTTTTAAATTCCGACGTTCGATGTGCGATAAAACTGACCAGTTACTTTTACTCTACAGGTCAGCACAAATCCGGCGATACCCTATATGTATAGGTTTACTTGCTTTTTGATAGTGGAAAAATTCAAAAGTGGGGAAAAAAATCTGTTTTACTTTTTTGTCACCATGTTTTGACTCCTTTAACTTTTTTGTAATTATATGTACAGAGCTGTATGAGGACTTATTTTTTGCGTCATAATCTTATCTTTTTATTAATACCATTCTGGGGTGTGTATGACTTTTTCATCACCTTTTATGTAATTTTTTGTGGAGAATGAAGCGACCAAAAATGGTGAATCCGCCATTTGGACGCTTTTTTCCATTTTGCTGTTAAACGTATGGGGAATATTATTTTTTTTTTTAAATATTTTTATAGTATGGGCGTCTTTCATACATGATTACATGATTGCGATTTTCATACATTCCAATGCAATAGCATTGGAATATATGAAAAAATTGTATATTTCCTATGAAGCCTATTACAGGCAAGGCTCCATAGGAAATACTACAGAGCTGCCTAGGTTTCATTCATAGAAACCCAGGCTACTAGAGGCGCGCACCGGCTCCTCCGATCGCCATACGGGGAAGCTGGAGCGGAAACCGGTTCGGTTTGTGCGCACTCAGATGCCGTGGTCAGGATTGACCACGGCATCTGAGGGGTTAAATGTCCCCGATCGGCATCGCTGCCGGTCGCAGACATTAGCCGCGGGTGTCTGCTACAAGAATCATGCGGACACCCGTGGCTAAGGCGCCCGCAGGAAGCTGAAGCAGGCGCCATCTTTATGGACATGACACAGGATGTACAGGTACGTCCTGTGTCCTTAAGAGGTTAAAACTTTGTGCTCATATGGGCTTGATGAGTAAATTTGCACTCAAATGGATATAGTATATATGTTTTTTTTTTTTTAAACGCCATTTCAGGGACTAGTGATCCGCTACCACGAAGCCTCGAACAAAGCAGAAGCATAATCCACTTAGATCATAACAGTCCTGAGCTTGCTGGGTAGACAGGTGTGCACCTAGCTGTTCTGCTGCCTGAGGTGAAAACTGAAATGGCACCCTTCCTTCCCCAATGCCAATTTCTTAACCAAACCCCTTCCCTACAGCCCATGGCCCTTCGGCTGTCCCTCTCTTGCCCCTCACTGGTGCTGCCTGAGGCGATCGCCTCACCTGGCCTCATTGGTAGTGCACACCTGTGGGTAGAGTATTTCTACAAACAGCAAATAGAATAGTAGTGGATTACTAATAGTTTTAACTTGCTTCCCAATTAGGACAAAGCAGTTCTAGGCTTGCTGAGTAAGATAATCCAGTCCACAGGCAATGAATGGAATGACAATATACTGAATGCTGTAGTGAATTGCTAGAAGTCGTAACATCCGTAGCTGGATACCATTGCATATAATCAGAATATACTTTATAAAAACAAAATGAGCTGGAGACATTTTAAGGACTCTTTTCTCTTTCTCAGTAGCATCAGATTCATGAATAAAGTAGCAAGCCTAGACTGATTGCCAAGAGAGTCCAGACAGGGCTGGGACAAGGTCCACCACTAACAGAGGCTGAGCTGCCCAAGTGCGCCCCCAACTTGTGGAGTCTTTACTAAATACTGTTGTAATCACACATAAATATGCACAGTTTAATGTATCAATTAATGACGCACTGTTATGGAGGATCTGTGGATGACACTGTTATGGGGGATCTGTGGATGTCACTGTTATGGGGGATCTGTGGATGTCACTGTTATGGGGATCTGTGGAGGACACTGTTATGGGGGATCTGTGGAGGACACTGTTATGGGGGCGGTGTGGATGTCACTGTTATGGGGATCTGTGGATGACACACTGTAAGGGGGGGATCTGTAGATGACACTGTTATGGGGGATCTGTGGATAGCATTGTTATGGAGGATCTGTGGATGACACTGTTATGGGGATCTGTGGATGTCACTGTTATGGGGATCTGTGGAGGACACTGTTATGGGGGCGGTGTGGATGTCACTGTTATGGGGATCTGTTGATGACACTGTTATGGGGGATCTGTAGATGACACTGTTATGGGGGATCTGTGGATGACACTGTTATGGGGATCTGTGGATGACACTGTTATGGGGGATCTGTGGATGACACTGTTATGGGGCGGATCTATGGATGAAACTGTTATGGGGGATCTATGGATGACACTGTTATGGGGTAATCTGTGGATGACACTGTTATGGGGTAATCTGTGGATGACACTGTTATGGGGGATCTGTGGATGACACTGTTATGGGAGATCTATGGATGACAGTGTTATGGGGGATCTATGGATGACAGTGTTATGGGGGATCTATGGATGACACTGTTATGGAGGATCTGTGGATAGCACAATGTTATGGGGGTCTGTGGATTGCACTGTTATGGGGGATCTGTGGATTGCACAATGTTATGGGGGATCTGTGGATGACAGTGTTATGGGGATCTGTGGATGACAATGTTATGGGAGATCTGTGGATGACCCACTGTTATGGGGGATCTGTGGATGACAGTGCTATGGGGGATCTGTGGATGACACTGTTATGGGGATCTGTGGATGACACTGTTATGGGGGATCTGTGGATGACACTGTTATGGGGATCTGTGGATGACACTGTTATGGGGGATCTGTGGATGACACACTGTTATGGGGATCTGTGGATGACACTGTTATGGGGGATCTGTGGATGACACTGTTATGGGAGATCTGTGGATGACACTGTTATGGGGGATCTGTGGATGACACTGTTATGGGGGCATCTGTGGATGACACTGTTATGGGGATCCTGTGGATGTCACTGTTATGGGGAGCTGTGGATGATCACTGTTATGGGAGATCTGTGGATGACACTGTTATGGGGATCTCTGGATGACACACTGTTATGGGGGATCTGTGGATGACACACTGTTATGGGGATCTGTGGATGACACACTGTTATGGGGGATCTGTGGATGACAGTGTTATGGGGGATCTGTGGATGACACTGTTATGGGGGATCTGTGGATGGCACAATGTTATGGGGGATCTGTGGATGACACACTGTTATGGGGGATCTGTCGATGACACACTGTTATGGGGGATCTGTGGATGACGCATTGTTATGGGGGATCTGTGGATGGCACTGTTATGGATTGTGACTCACAATGGATATTGAGGGCCAGCAAATTACAAGGAAGGCGGGGTGGGGGATGATTGATAACATACATATCTAAATGGCTGGGGGTGAGGGCTTGACTTGAGCCATCTACTGATCAGAGCATTAGAATAGCAGGAATAAATAACATCTAAATGTCTGGTGGGGTAGATGGGGGTAGGACAAGGGCTGATGGGGGAAGGGGACTGGGTTAGATAATCTATACTGACATACATATGACACACACATATATACTGACATACATATGACACACACATACATACTGACATACATATGACACACACATATATACTGACATACATATGACACACATACATACTGACATACATATGACACACATATATACTGGCACATATATGACACACATACATACTGACATACATATGACACACATATATACTGGCATACATATGACACACATACATACTGACATACATATGACACACATATATACTGGCACATATATGACACACATACATACTGACATACATATGACACACACATACATACTGACATACATATGACACACATACATACTAACATACATATGACACACACATACATACTGACATACATATGACACACACATATATACTGACATACATATGACACACACATACAGACATACATATGACACACACATACATACTGACATACATATGACACACACATACATACTGACATACATATGACACACACATACATACTGACATACATATGACACACACATACATACTGACATACATATGACACACACATATATACTGACATACATATGACACACACACATATATACATGACATACATATGACACACACATATATACTGACATACATATGACACACACATATATACAGACATACATATGACACACACATATATACTGACATACATATGACACACACATATATACTGACATACATATGACACACATATATACTGACATACATATGACACACACATACATACTGACATACATATGACACACACATATATACTGACATACATATGACACACACATATACTGACATACATATGACACACACATACATACTGACATACATATGACACACACATACATACTGACATACATATGACACACACATATATACAGACATACATATGACACACACATATATACTGACATACATATGACACACACATATACTGACATACATATGACACACACATATATACTGACATACATATGACACACACATATATACAGACATACATATGACACACACACATATATACAGACATACATATGACACACACATATATACTGACATACATATGACACACACACATACTGACATACATATGACACACACATACATACTGACATACATATGACACACACATATATACAGACATACATATGACACACACATATATACTGACATACATATGACACACACATATATACTGACATACATATGACACACACATATACTGACATACATATGACACACACATATATACTGACATACATATGACACACACATATATACTGACATACATATGACACACACATACATACTGACATACATATGACACACACATACATACTGACATACATATGACACACACATATATACTGACATACATATGACACACACATATATACTGACATACATATGACACACACATATATACTGACATACATATGACACACACATATATACTGACATACATATGACACACACATATATACTGACATACATATGACACACACACACATACTGACATACATATGACACACATACATATGACACACATACATATATACACACATACATATATACAGACATACATATGACACACAATATGCACATTACATTACTGCCATTCCATTCCCTTTAACCCCTTACATTTTCTGCACATACAGTCTCTGGTGACTTGGAGGGGGAGGCAGGATGCAGAGTATTCCTCCTCCTCCTCCTTCTCTGTCCCGACGCTGCTCTTCTCTCTGTGCTGGGGGAGGGGGTTGTGAATCTCTGGTGCACACACAGGCAGGAAGTCAGGGGCTGGGGAAGGTACGGAGCTGCAGCACACTGCACTAGACTGAGGGAGGGAGGAAGAACACCACTAGGGGGCGCAGGACCGGCTGTTACAGCAGCAGAGCGCAGAAATGGATGCTCTGCTGCTAATACAGCTACACGGCAGCAGCAGGGACTTGGTGAGAGTGGCCTGCGCCCTGAGGCTTGAGCGCCCTGAGGCTGGAGCCTCCTCAGCCTCTGTGTCGGCCCGGCCCTGAGTCCAGATGTATTATATTTAAAACCAATAAAACTATGGCTATTTTGAATTTTTTTACATTTCCATCACCTTTTGAAATTTTTTCCGGCTTCCTAGTATATTGTATACAACAGTAAATGGTGCAATTAGAAAGTACAACTTATTACACAAAAAAAACAAGCCCTCATATGGCTATGTGAACAAAAAATGTAAACGTTATGGCTTTGGGAAGGCCTGGAGTAAAATAACAGAAATGCAAAAACAAAAAAATCACCATATTTTGCTATTGTGTTTCTATGATTTATTTAGCCTATCATTTGGTGGACAAAGAAGACACAGATGAAGAATAGTAAAGTAATTAGAGATGAACGAACACCTGGAAGTTCGGGTTCGGGAAGTTCGGCCGAACTTCCCGAAAATGTTCGGGATCCGAACTCGACCCGAACTTTATCCGGAACCTTATTGAAGTCAATGGGGACCCGAACTTTTAGGCACTAAAAAGGCTGTAAAATAGTCCAGGAAAGGGCTAGAGGGCTGCAAAAGGCAGCAAAATGTAGGTACATCCCCTGCAAACAAATGTGGATAGGGAAATGAATTAAAATAAAATAAATAAAAATTAACCAATATCAATTGGAGAGAGGTCCCACAGCAAGGAATCATGCGTCATATCACCCACCACTGGAGAAGGCCACTTTCAGTTATTTAGGCCCCAGCACCCAGACAGAGGAGAGGTTTATTCAACTTTGGGTTGCACCGCAAGATCATGGTAAAGTTAAAAAAATGAGGATTCAATAAAGAAGTGCCCCGAAGTACAAGAATACATGGTTGAGGGGGAGGCAGTTATAAATGTCTATTCTGCACAAGGGAGGCACAGGTCCTGTGGGATCCATGCCTGGTTCATTTTTATGAACGTCAGCTTGTCCACGTTGGCTGTGGACAGGCAGCTGCATTTGTCAGTAATGACTCCCCCTGCCATGCTGAATACACGTTCAGACAAAACACTGGCCGCCGGGCAGGCCAGCACCTCCAAGGCATAAAAGGCTAACTCTGGCCACGTGGACAATTTGGAAACCCAAAGGGGTGTGCAGACGTACTGTTCAACCATGTTAGTGAAATGCTGCCTCCTGCTAACACGTTCCGTATCAGGTGGTGGTGCAGTTAGCTGTGGCGTGGAGACAAAACTTTTCCACATTTCTGCCATGCTAACCCTGCCCTCAGAGAAGCTGGCCGTGACACAGCGGCATTGGCGACCTCTTGCTCCTCCTCTGCCTTCGCCTTGGGCTTCCACCTGTTCTCCTGTGACATTTGGGAATGCTCTCAGGAGCGCGTCTACCAGCGTGCGCTTGTACTCGCGCATCTTCCTATCACGCTCCAGTGCAGGAAGTAAGGTGGGCACATTGTCTTTGTACCGGGGATACAACAATAGCTGATCTCAGGGAGACCAGCTAAAAAAACACAGAGGAGCCTCACTTAAGAGTCTCAACACAGCAATCCAAAGTGCAAAGCTCCCTGAGAAACAGGAAAATGCAAAATAAATGTGGAGCCCCAGTTATGGGTCTACAACACAATGAAAGCCAGATATCCCTCAAAGGAAGGAAAACCGAGCAAAGGGGTGTCTCCATTACAGAGATCACCAAATCCACCATATTAAGTGGCCCCTAAGTCAAGATCCCGCTTTTTTACAAGCTTTAAGGATGTGACGGGGAAAACCTAAGCCAGTTATCCATCCACAGACAGCTGTTTCGGGGTGTTGCCCCTCATCAGTGCGGAGTAGGAATCTGGCTAACCGGGAGCAATGCCTCGGAGACTACTCAAACACAACAATAGCTGATCTCAGGGAGACCAGCTAAAAAAACACCGTGGAGCCTCACTTAAGAGTCTCAACACAGCAATCCGAAGTGCAAAGCTCCCTGGGAAACAGGAATATACAAAATAAATGTGGAGCCCCAGTTATGGGTCTACAACACAATGTGTACCAGGGATCCAGCAGGGTGGCAACCCAGTAGTCCGCACATGTTAAAATGTGCGCAACTCTGCTGTCGTTGCTCAGGCACTGCAGCATGTAGTCGCTCATGTGTGCCAGGCTCCCCAGAGGTAAGAACAAGCTGTCCTCTGTGGGAGGCGTATCATCATCGTCCTCCGTATCCCCCAGCCATGCACCAGTGATGGGCCTGAGCTGTGTCGGGTGCCAACCCGCTGTGAACCTGCTTTATCCTCATCCTCCTCCACCTGCTCCTTGTCCTCCAGTAGTGGGCCCTGGCTGGCCACATTTCTACCTGGCTTCTGCTGTTGCAAAAAACCTCCCTCTTAGCCACTTCTAACAGACTGGCCTGAAAGTGGTAAAAATGACCCCTCATCCTGGGCCACCTCCTATTTCATTATCGCCCTAAGTGTTTTCTCAAGGAGACATAGAAGTGGTATTGTAACGCTGATAACGGTGTCATCGCCACTGGCCATGTTGGTGGAGTACTCGAAACAGCGCAACAGGGAACACAGGTCTCGCATGGAGGCCCAATCATTGGTGGTGGAGTGGTGCTGTTCCGCAGTGCGACTGACGCATGCGTGCTGCAGCTGAAACTCCACTATGGCCTGCTGCTGCTCGCACAGTCTCTCCAGCATGTGCAAGGTGGAGTTCCACCTGGTGGGCACATCGCATATGAGGCGGTGAGCGGGAAGGCTGAAGTTACGCTGTAGCGCAGACAGGCGAGCAGCGGCAGGATGTGAACGCTGGAAGCTCGCACAGACAGCCCGCATTTTATGCAACAGCTCTGACATGTCGGGGTAGTTGTGAATGAACTTCTGCACCACCAAATTCAGCACATGCGCCGGGCAAGGGATGTGCGTCAAACCGGCTAGTCCCAGAGCTGCGACGAGATTTCGCCCATTATCGCACACCACCAATTTGGGCTTGAGGCCCACCGGCAGAAACCACTCGTCGTTCTGTTGTTCAATACGCCGCCACAACTCCTGCGCGGTGTGGGGCCTGTCCCCCAAACATATAAGTTTCAGAATGGCCTGCTGACGTTTACCCCGGGCTGTGCTGAAGTTGGTGGTGAAGGTGTGTGGCTGACTGGATGAGCTGGTGGAAGCAGAGGAGGAGGAAGCCGGGTAGGAGGAGGAGGCTACAGGAGGCAAAGAATGATGCCCTGCGATCCTTGGCGGCAGAAGGACGTGCGCCATGGAACTCTCCGCTGGGGCCCAGCCGCCACTACATTTACCCAGTGTGCAGCTAGGGAGATATAGCGTCCCTGGCCGTGCTTACTGGTCCACGAATCTGTGGTTAGGTGGACCTTGCCACAGATGGCGTTGTGCAGTGCACACTTGATTTTATCGGATACTTGGTTGTGCAGGGAAGGCACGGCTGTCTTGGAGAAGTAGTGTCGGCTGGGAACAACATGCTGTGGGACATCAGCTGTTTGAAGCTGTCTGTGTCCACCAGCCTGAATGACAGCATTTCAAAGGCCAGTAGTTTATAAATTCGGGCATTTAGGCCCAAGGCTGGAGGGTGGCTAGGTGGGAATTTATGTTTTCTCTCCAAGGTTTGTGAGATGGAGAGCTGAACGCTGCCATGTGACATGGTGGAGATGCTTGGTGACGCAGGTGGTGGTGTCGGTGGCACATCCTCTGTTTGGTGGGCGGCAGATGCCAACGTTCCTCCCGAGGTGGAGGAACAGGCCGAGGGAGCAGGGGGAGCCAGAGTGAGTTCCTTGTTTTTAAGGTGTTTACTCCACTGCAGTTCATGCTTTGCATGTAGATGCCTGGTCATGCAGGTTGTGCTAAGGTTCAGAACGTTAATGCCTCGCTTCAGGATCTGATGGCACAGCGTGCAAACCACTCGGGTCTTGTCGTCAGCACATTGTTTAAAGAAGTGCCATGCCAGGGAACCCCTTGAAGCTGCCTTTGGGGTGCTCGGTCCCTGGTGGCGGTGGCCAGTAGCAGGCGAACTCTCTTGGAGGAGGCTGGTCTGCTTTTGCCCCCTGCTCCCTCTTTTGCTACGCTGTTGGCTCGGTCTCACCACTGCCTCTTCCTCTGAACTATGAAAGTCAGTGGCACGACCTTCATTCCATGTGGGGTCCAGGACCTCATCGTCCCCTGCATCATCTTCCACACAGTTTTCCTCCCTGACCTCCTGTTCGGTCTGCACACTGCAGAAAGACGCAGCAGTCGGCACCTGTGTTTCGTCATCATCAGAGACGTGCGGACTCCGATGAGGTGGTATTCCCATGTCCCCATCATCAGGAAACATTAGTGGTTGTGCATCAGTGCATTCTATGTCTTCCACCACTGGGGAAGGGCTAGGTGGATTCCCTTGAGAAACCCTGCCAGCAGAGTCTTCAAACAGCATAAGAGACTGCTGCATAACTTGAGGCTCAGACAGTTTTCCTGATATGCATCGGGGTGATGTGACAGTCTGATGGGCTTGGTTTTCAGGCGCCACCTGTGCGCTTTCTGCAGAAGACTGGGTGGGAGATAATGTTGTGAACGTGCTGGATCCACTGTCGGCCACCCAATTGACTAGCGCCTGTACCTGCTCAGGCCTTACCATCCTTAGAACGGCATTGGGTCCCACCAAATATCGCTGCAAATTCTGGCGGGTACTGGAACCTAAGGTAGTTGGTTCACTAGGACGTGTGGCTGTGGCAGAATGGCCACGTCCTCTCCCAGCACCAGAGGGTACACTGGTCCCTTACTAGATGTTTTCCTCATTGTTACCGTTCACCAAGCACCACAATAAGAAAAAAAATATTTGGCCCAATGTATTGATTTCAAATTCAGGCCTTTTTGTTTTTTTACAGGCACCTAACACTATCTGCCAATTTATTTATGTAGCGTATTACACTAATACAGGCACAGCAGTAACCACTGATTTAGGGGAATATCTCTTTTAGGGCTAGTATTTAGACCCTGGATGAAAGGTATCCTTTTATGGACAGATTTACACTTGGCCTGCAACAGCTGGAACACCAGATTCAGGGTATTGCTATTTTGGCAATTGAATTTCACCCCAGAACAAAATATATCCTTTGCAGGACACTATGAAACTTGGCCAGCCACAGCTGAAACCACTGATTTATGGTATTGCTATTTTGGCAATTGAATTTCACCCCAGAACAAAATATACCCTTTGCAGGACACTATGAAACTTGGCCAGCCACAGCTGAAACCACTGATTTATGGTATTGCTATTTTGGCAATTGCATTTTACCCCAGAACAAAATATACCCTGTTACAGACAGATTTAAACTTGGCCAGCCACAGCTGAAACCACTGATTTATGGTATTGCTATTTTGGCAATTGAATTTCACCCCAGAATAAAATATGTTTTTGCGGACCCTATTTTAGTTTGCCAGCCAGTGCTGGGACACCAGATTTAGGGGATTGCTATTTTGACAATTGAATTTCACCACAGAAAATAATCTATCCTTTGCCAGACAGCAGACAGTATTATACTTGGCTAGCCAAAGCTGGAACACCAGATTTAGGGGATTGGTATTTGGGCAATTGTATTTAACCCCTTAATAAAATATAGAAATTGCTATACTGAGTTTCTAGGGGTGACAATTAGCACAGCCAAGCCCCTGATGTAGGATACAGCAAAAAAAATTAGTATTGATTGATGGACTTGTTCTGGTGCACCACAAGTCACAAAATGGCCGCCGATCACCCCAGAAAATAAGTGACAGAAAAACTCTCTATGCAGCCTAAAAACCAGTGAGCAAGTAACTAGCAGAAGTTCAATCATTCACAGCTGTAGATCGATCACTTCATTAGGTGCTTTTGCTGACTTTTTCTGCCTAATCTCGCCCTCACAGCAGCTGCGTCCTCTCCCTACACTAATCGGAGCAGTGTGACGTTAGGCGCTACATGACTCCAGCTTAAATAGAGGCTGAGTCACATGCTGCACTTGGCCAATCACAGCCATGCCATTAGTAGGCATGGCTGTGATGGGCTCTTAGGGCAAGAAGTAAAACGCTAGCTGATTGGCTGCTGTGCAGACCTTCTGAAAGCCGAAGTAATCGCCGAACAACGAACCCAAACTTTTTTGAAAATGTTCGGGTCCGTGTCCCGAACACCCCAAAATTCAGTACGAACCCAAACTATTCTCGAACTGTTTGCTCAACACTAAAAGTAATATATTGTGTATATTTGGTTGTAGTGATGAAATATACGGATTCGGCCTGCTTTGGACGAATCCAAATCTTTTTTCTGTTTGAAGTAAACATTGAGTACAGTATGGAAATCCCAATCGTGCCGTTACTATAAGTAGTTGTGCGTATCAAACTGTATTACAGAATAAATCCACTGCAATCCATAACAAATCTGGATCTACCATCACTATTTGGTTTCATGGTTATCCTTTTTCTTCTAGGTTGTCTGGATACCTACATACATGTCAAGAGTCTAGAGGTGCTGAGGATGGTTTACTTTAAAGCAGGGGGTATGTAGGGTCCCACTGCAAAAGGGGTTAAAAATGTGTTTTTGTGTGGTAAACGCATTGTTGTATGCCACAAGGTGTTAATAGGCTATAGTATCCACAACAAGCTAGTAGATGGGGCTCATTCCCTTTCCCCATGGGAAGGATGGATCAACATAGGTCTAGGGTAGTCTGAGTTTAGACTCTGAAGTGTGGGCACATGTTAAGTCTGGTAGCTTAAAGAAAAGCACCATCGAGGGCCAGGCTAGAAAATAACTTTATATACTTGGAAACACAGGCCAGAAGGAGAGAGAAGAAAAGGTGTAGAGACTTGTTCTTTGGAGAATTGCTGTCTGAAAAGGACCACTGAGTTTCCATTGCCATGTGTCGAGAAGTTTAAAGTTTTACAGTGCCTGAACACATCTTAAAAGTAGATTGGCCATCTGCATAAGAATAAGCAAATCCCACAGAGGACATTGTTGAAGTGTACAATGTGACTATGGCAACCTGTAAAAAAAAGGGTCTGATGTTGGAGTCCACCCTGAGGTTGCATTGCAAAAAGAGATAAGTTACACCCCAGGTCACGATACTTGTGCAAGATTCAGCTAGAGAAGTGCAGTATAAGGAGAAGTACTTTAAGGAAACATCTTGGCTAAAGATAGGCAAACCTTTTGAGATTTGGTTCTGTTCCAGTTCGCCCAAATTTTTAAAAACTTTTGATTCGGACCCAAATCGATTCTACTCAAACCAAAGTGGCTCTAATTGCCCTGGAAACTGGTATATAACGCCACGTAGTTCCTTAGGACTCAGGACTTTTAGATAAACATGTTATTTCTTTTTGTTCATTTTTATGCATTTTTGGTTTTTCTCTCTGTTGATGAACAGCGTGTTTAAAAACACATTGCACTATTGCATGTTAAGCTTTTTCATATTCCAAAGCTTCCCCAAAATTTCCCTTATTGGGGAGAGATGATGTTTAAACACACAGGGTTATGGGATAGAAAAAGAAAAAAATTAACAGTCGACAAAGGCTGGCTGGCAGAGATATTAGCAGCTATTTTCGGAGGGTTTTGAACGAATCCCAGTTGTTGACCATCCGGCTGAATCGCTGCCCGGACAGCCCCCCAAAAGACGTAGGAGTGCCCCATAATCCACACTAGGGCTGGTGCCGCACCTGAAACGAGAAAACCAGAACAAACAATAGAACTGCCAGTAAACTATGCCAGAATAACGCCCTGAATCCATCCCCCCCGGCCTCCTGTACCTATAAACGATTTAAACGGATATAAGACCTGAACCTTACCGACTCCCAATGCCCTATCCGTTTGATAACGTCATCACCCAAACCCCACCGAGCTGCCTCGGTCGCCGCCCCAATCCTAAAGGAGTGTCTTAAATGCCCCCCTTTTTCCAACCCCAACCGATCCAAACATTTCGCAAAATCAGTCGTAAACTGGAATCGGGACAAAAATGACTCATCCGCATGCACCAAGAGCGGACAAACCCCCAACATAACATCCCCATAATCCCACATACATTGAACCGGGCACATTAAACAGCCCCGGATAGCAAACAGAACAACTTTTTGTCCCCTTCCTTCCACATCCGTCATTGACCGGCAAATAACAAACTCCACCCGATCATGAAACAACTCAATGTCTGCTCTGAGCAAACCCCAACCCGCTTGCTCGTAGGACAGACCAACTCCCCCAATCGCAATGCACCAAAAAACGCTAATGAAAATGCCAATTTAAACAATCGCACTTCCCATCTTTCTAATTTTAAATCCAAATGCTAACCCTGCCATGTAACTGTTGATCTTTGACACCGACCACCCTTCATCTTTACATTGCCCGATGAACAGCAAAAGAGGCACCTCCAAATCCCCACACCCGGCCCCCAAACTACCACACCATTCCTCCCAGTACCTCAAGGCCTTCAGATACGTCGCCCACGTACAGGGAGATAATGATGCCCGAACGAGTCCTGCTGACAAACACTCTAACACTAGCTGCTGTAGTAGCCGTACCACTAAAGGCGAAGAAGCCGAGAGACCATTTATCGCCTGAACCACTCCCAGTTTATCACAGTGGAACCGCACCTTCTTGTCCCGAAAAACCTCCCCCCACAACAAAACTGCCACCACAATGGGAAAAAGCTCTAGTAAAGCCAAGTTCCTCAACCAACCTTTTCCCGCCCAACTCTCCGGCCACCTCCCCGCACACCACTGACCACCCCAATAAACGCCGAAACCCCCACTGCATATGTAAACAGTTCGCAATCAAACGAGTTTACCACATCACCCATAAATAGCTAGCAACCGTTGTAATTTTCCAAAAAGGAGCTCCAAACCAGCAAGTCCGCTCGCAATTCCCTACTCAACTGAATGTAGTGATGTGGCGAACGCACACCTGCCGTCGCCCCTGCTAGCCTCCATCTAAAAACCCTTCCCATGGGCATAATCCGGCATGAAAAATTGAGTTTCCCCAGGAGTGACTGACCTCACCTTTTAAATACGACCTCACCTTTTAAATCCTCCAACTTATCCCTTGGCAACCTACATTTCATTTTAAGTGTATCAATGACAATCCCCAAGAAACTTAATTCTGAGACTGAGCCTGCCGTCTTCTCCGCTGCCAACGGAAGCCCAAACGCCGCAAACAACACTGTGCACAATGTATGCAACAATAACGCCGCAGACACTGGAATCCGGAGGGCCGACACACAGGAAATCGTCAAAGTAGTGAATGATAGAATCACAACCAGACGAATCCGCCACCACCCATTCCAAGAATGAGCTAAACTTTTCGAAGTATGCACATGACAAGGAACAGCCCATTGGCAGGCATCAATCAACAAAATATCCCCCCTCCCAAAAACAGCCCAAAAGGTGCAAACAGTCCGGGTGTACTGGCAGAAGCCTAAACCCCGCCTCGATGTCTGTCTTCGCCAACAGCGTCCCCCTGCCCAACTTTCTCACCCACGCCACTGCTGCGTCAAATGATGTATAAACCACCGAATGATCAATACCATAATTGACCGACGAACCCTTTGGTAAGGAAAGGTGATGAATAGGCTAAAACTTATTCACCTCTTTCTTAGGAACCACCCCTAGCAGAGATACATGCAAATTGTCAAATGGCGGGACCGGGAACGGCCCCACCATCCTGCCCAGCCCTACCTCCTTTTTAAGTTTTTCCGCCACCACTTCCGGATGTTCCTTAGCCGACCTTAAATTATTTTCCAACAATACTGCTTTCGCGGGTAGTAATGGAATTTTAAAACCTTGTGAAAAACCCTCTCTCAACAAAAATGCCGCAGCCTCATCCAGATACCTATCTAGCCAGGGCTCCATCTTTTCCATCTCCCCCTTCTGCCCATTCCCTCTAAATCATCGTGCCGCCCCATGAGAACCCCCACAGACGGAACATTCGTGCTTAACCCCTTAAGGACCTATGACGTATGGGTCCGGTCCCTAAGCATGGCGCCCGCCCGCAGAGGGGGTTCGGCTGTTTCCTGTAGCTGACCCCCACAGCTAATGATCGAGGGTCGGCAGCGATGCCGATCGCAATCATTTAACCCCGCAGATGCCGTTGTCAATCCTGACCATGGCATCTGCGCGCGCTAAAACCAAAAGTAAAACTTTCGGCAGCGCTCCGGCTCCCCTAGTGGTGATCGGGGGAATCCCAGCGCTGGATGTAATGGCCTCGAACTCAATGAATTATTCGAGGTTACTATTTCCTATGCAGCCCTTGTTAGCAATAGGGCTTTATAGGAAAGTAGTAAAATGCTCATAACTGTCACGACTGTGACTGATCCAGATAGGTCTGGGAAGAGAAGGTCGCAGCGACTTGCTACTCGTGATAGCTTGTGAGTTTGCTTCATGGTTCAGGGTATGTCATCCAGGTTTTGCCTTGTGAACCTTTTTGTCCTGACTGGGAGTTTGTAGGCATTCTTCTCAGGTGAGTGCTGTCTGCCACTCCCAGCTACTATATTAGTTTCAGTTTCACTTGCAGTCATTGCCAGATATAGTCCTTACTTCCAGTGCTATTCTGACCATTGAAGGAGATCGTTTGACGGTATTGCTGTGGAGCTCATGTCTGGCGTGGACTGTCGTTATTGGGATCATCTTCTCTGCTCGTGACTGGATAAGTCTATCTCTGCTGGAGATTGTTTGTTTGTTACTGTCTTCCCCTGTTGTTCTCCTAGACATGAGTGATGGTGACTAGTGCTCCCATCTGCCTTTCCCCAGTCTAGTCTTCTGAGGGTCACTCAGGGTTTAGGCATCCTGCTCGCCGCACGGGTTCACACCCCGTCTAGGGTATCAGGGCAGACAGATACCAGCGTAGGGTTTGTCAGGGGTGGCCGTTCTATTTCCCATCCGTAGATAAGGGTCCTCCTTCCCCTCCGTCTGGTGCGACACGACTGCTGCTGGGATATCGGTCGTGACAATAACATAAGTTTATGTTAGAAGCAATCAGATGACTGATTTATATAGGTCCCTATGGGACCTATATAAAACTGTAAATGAAAAATAGAAAAAAAAAAAAAACTAAAAATTCAAATCGCCCACCTTTCCCCAAAATTAAAATAAAATAATAATAAAAAAAAATACACATCATGGGTGTCGCAATGTGCGAAAACGCCCATAGCATAAACATATATTCCCCATACGGTAAACGGAAAAAAGCGCCCAAATGGCCGATTCGCCGTTTTTGGACGCTTCATTTCCTCAAAAAAAATTAAATAAAGTGATCAAAAAGTCCTACACACCCCATAATGGTATCGACTAAAAGTTCAGATCGCCCCGCAAAAAATAAGCCCCCATACAATGCCATATACTTAATTACAAAAAAGTTATAGGGGTCAAAATATGATGACAAAAAAAAAATTCCCACTTTTGAATCAAAACGCAAGAAAAATTATACATATTGGGTATCGCCAAATTCGTACTGACCTGTAGAATAAAACAAAATGGTCAGTTTTATCGCACATCAAACGTAATTTAAAAACCCGTAAAACTGTGGTGGAATTGCTTTTTCTTTGCAATTTCACCCCATTTGGAATTTTTTTCCCGCTTCCCACTACATCGTATGCAATATTAAATGGTGGCGTTGGAAAGTACAACTTGTTCCGCAAAAAAAAAGCCCTCATATGGCCATGTGAACGTGTTATGGCTCTCGGAAGGCAGGGAGTGCAAAACGAAAATGCAAAAATGAAAAAACCCCGAGTCCTTAAGGGGGTTAGATTTACACTTGACTCCAAATTTACAGTTCCCATCATTAAATGAGAAGCACAAACCCCTAGTGGACGCAACTGTGACATTAGTTTGGCTCCCGCCTCCTGACTCACCCTGAAAGGACTGCCTCGGCCCAACGGGCATAGTCACCTTCAACCACAAAGCTATGTCCTTGTGATCCCATAACATCTCTGGACGTACCGCTTTCCGCTGCCTGAACTGCTCATCATAATGCAGCCACGCAATCCCCCCCATAGGCCCGATACGCCTCGCAGATTGCATCTAAGTAACAAAATAGAGCCGAGCAACAGTCTGGCACTTTTTCCCCAATTACACTTGTCAATATTGCAAATGCCTGCAACCAGTACTAAAAAGTCATGGTATTAGGTGATTTTTACGCTTTTTCTCCTCCTTTTTTTTTTTTCTCCATTCTCCTTACGAGCCCTATCCAAATTAAATCTGTCCAGCGGAAAAATCTCCACATAGTCCCCTTTCCATATACGTTCCCTCACCTCCTGTTTCAAGTGGGCCCCTAGCGGGCCCTCGAAACATACGTACACCTCCCCTTTTGCTTTGTCGTCTAACCGCACCATTTCTTCCGCTGCAGCAAACCCCTACCTAAATCCCCGCCGTCTTGAAGCCGGTGATGGGGGTTTGCTGCCCAGCTCTTCTGTATTTACAACAGCCCCGTTCCTCTCGGCCTCCTGATCGCGGTGGGGCCCCACCTTCCCCAGGACTTGGGAAGGTGCCCGCCATACCTGCTCCAGCTCCCCCGCCGCATCCGAGTGAAAAACGAGGTGACCGGGCCCAGCCACCTCGCGGGCTCCACCTGCCTACCAGATTCCTCCCACCCCGAGGACCACAGGAGGTAACTTTCTTGGCTGGCCTCCGGCCTATCCCTGGTGCTGTTGGTCTTAGTAGGTGAGTAGGTTGCACTGACTTAACTGCCTGAACTTTTTATGACATGGGTTGTTTGGCAGGGCGAGGAGATTATGATTTAGATCAGCAAATTTAGGCAGAGTGATTTTATTTTTATTTTTTTTTTTTTTTTCTCAATTATGGCAAATTACTCCCTTTGATGGACAGGGCTTCTGGTGAGGATAAGAACCTCCAAAGTTGTAGCAGGTTACAGACCATGCGTGAGGCACATGTGGCTTCTGTGTGAACTTTCCTAAAGAAGATAGCTGCTCTGGCATACAGTCTATGGGGGTTATTTATTAAGATCAGTGTTTTAGTCGCTGTTCTCAATAAGCCCTTTAGCTAGCGGTGGATCTGCCGAAGTAATGTAGAGGTGCCAGGCTCAACAAAATGTCGGTGTATCTACCGCCAGTCTAAATGATGAATAAGATGGGTCTACTGGCCAGTCCCCTTCCATATCTACGCCACAGCCCCTTTTTTAGACCAGGAAAAGTCACAGATTGCATTGAAATCTGCACCAAAAATAAGCCTCATATAGGCCTTCTTCTAATAGTAATTGACCCTATATGTTCTCTATAAGTTCAGCCTATTTTTCTGCTGCATCGTTAAGGGCTTGTTCACGTCACCATTATGGTTTCCGTCATTGTTTTCCGTTATAACATGGGTATAATGGAAAATAACAGAATCCATAAGACAAAAGTCAAAAAAAGGCCTATAAGAGCATTGTAATAACATTGCTTTCTTTCTTGCATTGTCAGTAATGCTCATAGATTGGTGGTGCTAGCATTACAGTCTCGTACACAGTTTGATGTATTACAGCAATACCTGCAGCTGATAATTCTTAAAGGGGTTCTGCAGTTCTTGTAAACTGATGACCTATCCTATGGATCGATCATAAGCATCTGATCGGCGAAGGTCTGACACCCGGGACCCCTGCCGATCAGCTGTTTGAGAAGGCAGCGGCTCTCCAGGACCCCTGCCGATCAGATGCTTATGATCTATTCAGAGTATAGATCATCAGTTTAAAAGACCTGCAGAACCCCTTTAATCCTCATCACCAGTTGTATTTGGTATGCAGGTCACTCAGAAATAAGTCCATTCTGGGATCAGAACTCTTTATTCCATGCTTTCTCCCTGGCTCTATGTCTCGTATCTGGCTCTAGCTAACCAGGCTCCTCCTCTCTAATACTAGGCAGACAAGGCAATACTAGGCAAAACACTTATAACATCAGAGGTAGATGCTTTTTGGGTTCTGCAGCAGCTGCAGCTGTGTTATAAGGCAGTAATTGCAGCTGGAATGTACTGTCAAGCACACCCATCCCCAGCTCCTCACTCTTAACTCTCTGGCTGAAAGCTTTCCTTGCCTTTCCCTATTCTACATTGTAAATCTAGCCTTTCCCTTCAATGTCCCTCACACTAGAACAGCAGCTTGATGGTGACTTTACACTGTTCCTAAGATTGTTTTCTGTCAGACATTGTAAGGCACATCCACCCTAATTCACAGCGCTACACAGAATTATGTTCTGTTTGTTCTACAAGGGCATCTCTCTGCAGCACTGATTGGCTCATCCAGGCCATTTGTCAGCCTGTGAAACCAATCAGGACAAGCCCTACCCTCCACTACCTCTCAGGGTCATGTGAGCATCCTTCTTTCTCCTTCGTGTTTATTTATTATTTTTTTTTGCTGACATGTCCAGTAAAATGGCGACTTGCACCGTTTTATTAGATTGATCAGAAGCAAACCTGAAAAGCTTCAGGCTCTTTTGCAAACAATTTTTTGTAAAATTCGCAATGAACCTGGTTGGCTCATCCTTAATCTGGGCCTATTAACTACCTGTGCAGCCGTGTCACCTGTAAAAACTGTGGAAATTGCATATGTGTATTATCTGCCAGTCCATGCATGCTGAGAATTGTAACTGATGTGCCTGAACTTAATTCTTCAATAAAGAACCATTTTGCTGTTGCCCTGGCCTCGTTGCTTCCAGAACCACTACACTGCATCTCTGCACCGCTAAGGGACCCTGTCTTGCACCTCAAAATCACCAACACCAAGGGCACCCCAACCAATCGCTGGTGACAATTCAGTGGTGAGAACTCTAATTACAAGTCTACCGTCCAAGTCACTTCAATGGGACAGGGGCATTCTATTGAAGTGAATAAGACGGTAGAGTTGTGATAACACCTGCTCTCCATTGACATTGCAGCGGCGGGCAGGTAAACAGAGAAGTGAACACAGCGTTTGTACAAGCACTATATTCTCTTCAAACAGTTGATCAGAGGGGGTGCCCCCCCTCCCACTCCCAGCCACCCATTTGATATTGCTTACCTATGAGGATAGGTCATCAATTTAAAAATGGAGACAGGCCCTTCAAATGGCTGCCATGAGCTGATGGAGTAATAGTAGTACCTACTCTTACACTTCCCTGGGCGATTTAACGATAAGAAGGGCGGGCGGACCTTTTCTTCCCTTCGGGCACATCCTGATCCTTGGGGTCTCCTGCTTGGTATAGGTTGTGGTGCCCTTGGGGTTGGTGTTTTTTTTTAGGTGCAAGGCAGGGTCCCATAGTGTAGCAGTGGATGTCAGGGCAGTGTAGCGGTGTAGGATATAATGAATACTCTGTTCAAAGCGTAATCCACTACACTTTCCTATATTGATGGATACAGTAAAAAAAAAACATTTCACACAGTGTTTCTTTACTATTGGAATCAATGGGCGATATATGCCTATACAGTGATGTATGTTACACCCTGCCATCAGTGTTATATGTTAGGGAGTAATCATTCTCAACATATACTTCAGACAGAAAAAAAAATCAAACAAAACCCCCCACCAAAAAACGAGGTGTGAACAAAGCCTAGGAATAGCTGAATAGCAGTATTAACAACTTGGTGATTCAGTCTTTACAGATTCATCCCGCAATAACAATATGAGCTGCTTTTTGGTTGCTATAGTGACCAGCAGTAAAACGTAGCTTGGTATTAACAGAAGCTCCCCAATTGTTTCCATGATGGAGGAAGATTAGAAAAATAACAGTGATGTCCTTTAGAAACAGCGCCACATGTGGGCTAGGTCTCATATTGCAGCTCAGCCTAATTTAGAAGCTGAACTATAGTATCAGACACAGCCTTTGGACTAGGATGATGCTGCTTCTTGGGTTTTTTTCTGTGGCAATTGAGACTTGGGGTTTCCTAGTACTTATATATTGAGGCAGAGAGTATGTGCTTCTCAGGTGATTGGACCATGTGACCCAGCGACATCACTGAAGGTCCTTCACCCCCCGCCCAGCTGAAGACAGAACAGGAGACCGGCAGCTACGCAATCAAATGGAGTAGGTGAGTTTGTTTTTTTATTATTTTTAACCCTCTATTGCCCTTTTTACTTTGAATTCTCTATTGAGAATGCTATTAATTTCCTTTCGAACTATGTTATAAGGGAAAATAATAAAATCTACAGAATACTCAACCCGAAACAAGTCCGGCTTCGTCTCTGGGTACCAAACATGCCGATTTTTCTCACGCGCGTGCAAAATGCATTAAAATGCTTTGCACTTGCGCGGAAAAATCATTTTTCCGCAACGCACCCACATCTTATCAAATATACCCTGTTCACATTTGGCTGTTATTTACACTAAAAGCGTATATTGCCAGTTCGGTACAACCCGTGAAAAATACACACTATTGACATTTGGGTATTATTTGCGCTAAAGTGTTTATTGCCATATTTCACTCCAATACGAGAAAAATAGACAGTTAACATTTGGTGTTATTTGCTCTAAAAGTGGTGCAATGCAGGGATGGGACAGCGTGAACAATAATGGCGGCTGGGGACTGAGTACCAAAGGACGGCCGCCGCCATGAGGCTGAGGAAAGCCTTAGTGTCCACAGGCCAAAATGGTAACATTTCCATGGCCATACATTTTTGAAAGGGGCGCATTTAGTGCTATAGCCTGTGGGGGTGGCTGGCTATTTGTGCTTACGATAAAAGGCCTGGGGTAAGGACATCTGTACGCTGTGCTTGGGCACAGAAGCAGATGGTGCTTGCGAAGGCCCAGCTGCAGGGCAGGAGTCATCCAGGCCTGCGTCTAGGACAGAGGATTTGCCAGCACGTAACACAGGGGAGGAAGAGTAGGAAGTGGTGTGACCCACAGACACTGATTGTGGACCCAGGAGTTCGGTCCACCTATTAGGGTGCTGTGATGCCATGTGGCGAATCATGCTGTTGAGGTTGCTAGTGTTCCCAACCCTACTCATTTAGCCTCCAGTGTACAGTCTTCCCCCAATAAGTTTCCGTGTTTGAGTGTTTATTGTTATGGTTTGAGTTGGTTTATTAACCCCTCCAGGACCTAGAACGAGAATGCTCATCCTAACTTGTGGCTACTTAATGCACTAGGATGAACATTCTCGTCCTAGGGTTAATGCGCTGCCCCACACCTCTTGCCACGATCAGCAGCAGGGGCCCGACTGATACTGACAGCTGGACCCCTGCTGTATCCGGCGGATTAACCCCCTGTATGCCGCGGTCGCGATGACCATGGCATACAGGAAGTTTGCGGCAGTTTCTACATCCCCATCGGGTCCCCCTGCAGCGGTGACGGGGACCCGATGGTTGCTATGGCAGCCCAGATGCCTTGAACAGGCATCAGGACTGCCAGCTACGGACGCCCAGGAGATCCAGCCCCAGGGCTGGGTCTCCTAGGCAACTGTTAGCGTCTTACAGTGTAAGACACTGACAGTTCAATACAGATGTATTTTGCTGTATTAAAACAGAGATCAGACCTTGAAATCTTGAAGTCCCACAGTGGGACAAAACATAAAGTGAAAACAGAAGTTAAAAAAATAAAGTTAAAAAATAAAATGTAATAAAAAATTATTAAAATGGAAAATCTGTCAAAAAAGTGAAATTCTGAAATGTCATCTCCATTTTCCATTAACTCTTGTGAAACACCTAAAGGGTTAACAAAGCTTGTAAAATCTGTTTTGAATACCTTGAGGGGTGTAGTTTCTAAAATGGGGTCACTTTTGGGTGGATTCTATTATGTAAGCTCCACAAAGTGACTTCAGACCTGAACTGATCCTTAAAAAGTGGGTTTTGGAATTTTCTGAAAAATTTCAAGATTTTCTTCTAAACTTCTAAGCTTTCTAATGTCCCAAAAAAATAAAATGGCATTCCCAATATGATTCAAACATGAAGTAGACATATGGGTAATAACTATTTTTGGCGTTATTATTATTTATTATAAAAGTAGAAAAATTTAAATTTGCTAATTTTTTCAAATTTTTGGTAAATTTTGTATTTTTTTATGAATAAAAATGACATTTTTTGACTCAGTTTTACCACTATCATAAAGTACAATATGTAACATAGTAACATAGTATATAAGACCGAAAAAAGACATTTGTCCATGCAGTTCGGCCTTGTTTCCTACAAGTTGATTCAGAGGAAGGCAAAAAAAAAACTGTGAGGCAGAAGCCAATTTTCCTCACTTAAGGGGAAAAAATTCCTTCCCGACTCCAATCAGGCAATCAGAACAACTCCCTGGATCAATGACCCCTCTCTAGTAGCTGTAGCCTGTAATATTATTACATTCCAGAAATACATCCAGGCCCCTCTTGAATTCCCCTGATCACAGTCACAGTCCTGGGGATAACCAGATGATGGGAGAGATCTCTGTACTGACCCCTGATATATTTATACAAAGATTATTAGATCTCCCCTCAGTCGTCTTTTTTCTAAAGTGAATAACCCTAATTTTGATAACCTTTCAAGGTACTGTAGTCCCCCATTCCAGTTATTACTTTAGTTGCCCTCCTCTGAACCCTCTCCAGCTCTGCTATGTCTGCCTTGATCACAGGAGCCCAGAACTGTACACAGTACTCCATGTGTGGTCTGACCAGTGATTTGTAAAGAGGTAGCTAGTGATTTGTAAAGAGAAAACAATCTCAGAATGGCCTGAATAAATAAAAACGTTTTATAGTTATTACTACATATAGTGACACATGTCAGATTTGCTAAAAATGGCCTGGTTCTTAAGGTGAAAAATGGGTGGGTCCTTAAGGGGTTAATAAGATGTAAAATATGTTATGGTTATTTTTATTTATGAAATGTTGAGTTCCTATTTAGGTATAGCACAGTTACAGTTAGCAAATTACAATTCTTTTATCGTCCCCCACTTTCCTCAAAAAAGCCCCAGACTGCGGAACATCTACCCCTTGTCAAGGGAGATTTGCAAAAGGGGGAACAGTTGCGGGCCTGTTTATTGTGGCCCGCCTTCTCCCTTTTGCCACCACACAGCTTCTTCCAGCCTGTTGCAGTGCTGTGGATCCCTCCCCCTCTGTCCTGCTGTCCTCGCTCTGCGTTTCACTTTCACAGGTTGGGTCAGTGATGTCATCGTCCCCCATCTCCTCTTCCACTTCCTCACTCTGGTCATCCTCCTCACCTCACCTGTGTTGACCTAACAAGACCCTAACTTATTGACAACTGTGTCTCATCCACATCATCCACCAAGTAAAACACTAATTGCTATTCCCCACCGTCATCTTCTTCTGACTGTGGATGCTGAAGAGTTTGGGGATCAGTGCATTAGATATCCTCATGTCCCGCTTCAGGGAGGGTCAGCTCACCTGCAGGCCCTCACCTACAATTTTTTTGGGGGTCAGCTCACAACATGGTATATTCTTTTCTATGTTTTAGACTTAGACGGAAACATCATTTTCTTTCCTTCGGTGGTGAATCTTTCACGCATGTTTTTTTTTCTTAGTTTTTTTGTTTTACAGGATTCTGGTTTTTATATACAGGGGTAAATAAATATTTCAAGGTTTTTTTTTTTTTTAATATGTCAGGCTTGACTCCATTTTCTCCTCTCAACTTTGAAGATGCCTTTTCAGGAGATATTAGACCCTTTTGCATTTGGGGCCTTGAGGAATTACAATTGTCAGCAGACACTTGAAAGCATGCCCGTTTCCAGGGCTGAATGACCATTCAGGAATTCTCCTTTATCCTGTATTTGTCTTTTTAAGGATTGACCAGGTTTCTTTCTATTGTGGAGAACATTACAGGTAATAGTCAAATGTTGATATACCTGGTTTGAAAACCAAAGTTTTTATAATATCTATTGTATTCCTTTTTTTCATTGTATGTGCCACTTTCCCTAAATCTTTCTTTGGTGTAGACAATAAAAATTATAGTAAGATAGCAGCTTGTAATTGTGGTATAGTCCCAGTAATGACTTTCCATAATGTAAAGAGGCAACAAATGCTGACCGCCATTCCCTGCGCTAACTCTGCTATGTGACGTTATCTGGAATCCAAATGAAAATTAAGCTTAGAAATTGGTCATTCTTTCCTCTGCTGACCAGGTCAATTAACTTCTTAGGTGGTCAGATCAGCAGGGCCTTGCTCCGAATGTTTTGGAGGGTCACCAGCAGGCCATCAATGACAAATTTTCAAGGGTGTGTATGATGCCCTTCTTTATGTGTAATAAAGGGTGTATTGGAGTGCCGGTTCCTTAGAATTTTTGGCAGTCCCTTCACTTAGTGCATAGGCTTTATGAGTGTAGCAGTGTGCCTGAACAATTGTAGCACCATGTGAATGAGGCCCTCCTTTATGTGATATACAGGCTGTATCGGAGTACGTTTTCCTTGTAAGTTTTGGCAGCACTTGCACTGTATATACAATTGAGTATCCTGGAAAGAATGTTTCCTAACAATTTTTCCCCGTTTTTTGTCAGTCTGTAAAAGTGGCGTACAACATGGTTCCCAGCAACAACATTGGAGTCCAAGATGCATCGAGACATGGTCAGCCATGCTGTTCCTGATCGATTATAGAGGTGTTTCCATCACTTTCAGACCTTTTCCTATGATCCAGTCACCCTCCCCTCATCCGAGCAGGGGGTGCCTGGTTGTCTCCCATTGACCTCCATTATACTAGGGTGCCCCGCGAGCGCACGAATATCGCTATGTGTTCGGACCGAGTACCCGAACACTTTGATCCTCGCTCATCACTAACCCTGATCAATGAGTCTGGGGAGTTCTCAGGCCTGCAAATCAATTGGGGAAAATCAGTTTATATTTCTCTAGGCAAGACAAATTGGGCAGGCCCCCCGCACTTGGAAAGATTAAGGGTATGTTCAGACGACGACAATTCGCGACAATTTGGGAACCACTACACTGCAACATTTGTAGCGCGACATTGATGTCACATTAATGTCGCGCGACAATTTTTATAATGGGTGTCTATGGTGGTGTCGCACGTGCAACATGCAACATGTTGCGACTGCGACACAACAGTCGCAAGAAGTCCATCCCGGATGGATTTTTGTCGACTGTCGTGTCGCAGTCGCAGCATGTCGCATGTCGCACTGCGACACCATAGACTCCCATTATAAAAATTGTCGCGCGACAATAGTGCGACTTTTTGTCGCGCGACAATTGTCGTCGTCTGAACATACCCTAAAGGTGGTTTATACATTCAAGTACCTGGGTTAAATATTGCTAAAAGCCACTCCCAAGCTCTATCCCTTAACATCTACCCATTAAAGGATCATATATGGAATAAGCTACACAATTGGAAAACACTACCTATCTCTGTGGCAGGACGCATTAACCTAATCAAAATGATTATACTTCCCAAGGTGTTATATGCCCTCCAAGGTACTCATACCCAAGCCGATATTTAGAGAAATAGACTCCATGACCAGGGTATTTATATGGGGAAGATCACGGGCCAAACTAAGTTTAGATACACTAAAACGGCCCAAAACAAAAGGTGGCATGGCTCTCCCAGATTACTATTTATATCATATTGCAAGGCAGCTGATACTTATTAGAACATGGTATATAGCGGAGGAACTACCTACTTCAGAGTACTTCCTAATGTGCTTCCTGGACTGCCACTTCTTGTGGCCAGTCCTGGAGATGCCTCCTAAATTCCGGAAACAATTGCTGCCGCTGCATAGGCTGGTGCAGTCTATCTGGAGAGAAGTGAAAACACTAACCCAGTTCACGGGAGTGGTTTCAGATATACCTTTTTGGGCTAATCAATCGCTACCACGGGTACAAGTAGTCATGGAGGCTGATAGGTGGCAAGTGGCAGAGGTGAGGACTCTCGGGGATATATACGATCAAGAGGTGCTGGTGACATTTGAAACACTGACCCAAAAATATAGCATTATTCGCACTCACTTTTTTCATACCTGCAACTCAGGTCAGCCATACTAGCCACAATCACGAGTACCAATATGACGATCTCAAAGAAACCACTAATAGGAGTTGTTAAAACCCAGGGTCCCAGGGGACTAGTGTCAGTCAGTAATTTATCCCCCTTGGTGCAAGCAAAGGTCAGGAATAGCCCTCTCAAGGTAATTGATAAATGGAAAAGAATGATACCCACACTCACAGATGAGTCCATAACAGATTTATTGGAATCACATCTACAAGTCTCATCAGCAGTTAATAACAAAATCATACAACTATACATTATTCATCAAACATACTTAACGTCAACTAGGCTATACCTTATGTGCAGGGCATCATCTACTGTATATCCCCGATGCGGGGAACTAGATGCAGATTTTTAGCATATGATATGGAGTTGCAGTCCAATAGCCGCCTTTTGGATGGGGTGGCTGCCTTTCTCTCCAATTTGCTGCCGGTCCATATTCAGTGCACTCCTGAGACTTGTCTGCTTGGACTCATAGGTAAAGATAAATGGGATCATTACATGACAATATTCTTGAGAGAATCACTATTCATGGCATGCAAATGTATTTCTTTGAGATGGTATGACCCCAATACATCGACCATATCCATGTGGAAATTGCAAATCAACAAAATTATACCATATTTAGTGTTGGTGTTTAACCGCCTGCCGACCGCCTAACGCAGGGCTGCGTCCAGGCGGCAGCAGGTTTGTTCCTCCTTGACGTGGCGGCGCGTCATCTCGCGAGAGGCGGGATTTGCTGTGAACGCAGCAGCTCGCGGCGCGGCAGTTATACTGCAGCCTGCCAGCGATGATCAATCGCTGGCAGGCTGTAGATGTAAAATAAAAAGCATCAAAGAGGTATATCAGACGCTGTTTTGTTAACAGCGTCTGATATACCTGCTACCTGGTCCTCTGGTGGTCCTATTTGCTGGAGTTGACCACCAGAGGACCAGGTAGCTATATAAAGTAGCACCAAGCACCACACTACCCCCCCCGCCGTCACTTATTAACCCCTTGTTAACCCCTGATCACCCCATATAGACTCTCTGATCACCCCCCTGTAAGGCTCCATTCCGCATTTTGCAGATCCGCACATTGCCAGAACTATATAGAAAATGCCTTTTCTTGTCTGCAATTGCGGACAAGAATAGGACATGTTCTATATTTTTGCGGAACGGAAGTGCAGACCCGGAAGTGCGGATCCGCAATTCCGGATCCGAGCGGGACAAAGTCTGACCCCATAGAAATGAATGGGTCCGCATTTCCGTTCCCCAAACAGAATTGCGGACATGTGAATGGGGCATAAGGGTCCCTTATCACCGCCAGTTCGTTAGCTACTTGTTAGGTAGCTAGTGCCCAGCCCACCGCACCGCAGTCACTGATTTTGGCAGAGATTGTTTCATCCACATTGATCGATGCAAATGAAAAAATCTGTGCCGTTCATTTATTTTACTTTTTTCAGCCCAGAGGCTGAACGGAAAAAAAAAAATCTCATTACCCGTATGCTCAATATAAGGAGAATAGCAGAAACTCCTAATGCTGGCCATACGTGTAATGATTGCAGAGACCCTCAAATGCCAGGGCAGTACAAACACCTCACATGTGACCCCATTTTAGAAAGAAGACACCCCAAGGTATTCCGTGAGGGGTACGGTGAGTTCATATAAAATTTTATTTTTTGTCACAAGTTAGTGGAATATGAGACTTTGTAAGTAAAAAAAAAAAATATATCAATTTCCGCTAACTTGTACCCAAATTTTTTTTTCTTCTGTGAACTCGCCATGCCCCTCACGGAATACCTTGGGGTGTCTTCTTTCCAAAATGGGGTCACATGTTGGGTATTTATACTGCCCTGGCATTTTAGGGGTCCTAAAGTGTGAGAATCCAAATGCGTAAAAATGCCCTGTGAAATCCAAAAGGTACTCATGGGAATTTGGGCCCCTTTGCTCATCTTGGCTGCAAAAAAGTGTCACTCATGGGGTATTGCCGTAGGGCAATGAGTTTTGGGGTGTATTTTTATATATACCCATACTTTGTGTGAGAAATATCGCTGCAAACAACAACTTTTTAAACATTTTTATACAAAGTTGTCAATTTACAGAGATATTTCTCTCACCCAACATGGGTATATGTAAAAATACATTCCAAAACACATTGCCCTACTTCTCCTGAGTACGGCGATACCACATGAGTGACACTTTTTTGCAGCCTGGGTGCGCAAAGGGGCCCAAATTCCAACGAGTACCTTTAGGTTTTACAGCGCTGCTCACAATTTAGCCCCACCCAAAATGCCAGAACAGTACAAACACCCCATAAATGACCCAATTTTAGAAAGAAGACACCCCAAGGTATTCGCTGAGGGGCATAGTGAGTCCATAAAAAATTTAACTTTTTGTCACAAGTTAGCGGAAAGGGAGACTTTGTGATAAAAAACAATAAAAAATCAATTTCCGCTAACTTATTAAAAAAACATCTTCTATAAACTCGCAATGCCCCTCACGGAATACCTTGGGGTGTCTTCTTTCCAAAATGGGGTCACATGTGGGGTATTTATACTGCCCTGGCATTTTAGGGGCCCTAAAGTGTGAGAAGAAAAATGCGTAAAAATGCCCTCCTAAAAGGTACTCATTGGAATTTGGGCCCCTTTGCGCATCTTGGCTGCAACAAAGTGTCACACATGTGGTATCGCCGTACTCTGGAGAAGTAGGGCAATGTGTTTTGGGGTGTATTTTTACATATACCCATGCTGGGTGAGAGAAATATCTCTGTAAATTGACAACTTTGTATAAATTTTTTTTAAAAGTTGTAATTTACAGAGAGATTTCTCACACACAGTATGAGTATATGTAAAAATACACCCCAAAACACATTGCCCTACTTCTCTGGAGTACGGCGATACCACATGTGTGACACTTTTTTGCAGCCAAGATGCGCAAAGGGGCCCTAATTTCAATGAGTACCTTTAGGATTTCACAGGGAATTTTTACGCATTTGGATTCTCACCCTTTAGGGCCCCTAAAATGCCAGAGCAGTATAAATACCCCACAAGTGACCCCATTTTGGAAAGAAGACACCCCAAGGTATTCCGTGAGGGGCATGTCGAGTTCACAGAAATTTTTTTTTTTTTTTTTGGCACAAGTTAGCGGAAATTGATATATATATTTTTTATATTTGTTTTTTACAAAGTCTCATATTCCACTAACTTGTGACAAAAATAAAATTTTACATGAACTCACCATACCACTCAAGGAATACCTTGGGGTGTCTTCTTTCTAAAATGGGGTCACATGTGGGGTATTTATACTGCCCTGGCATTTTAGGGGTCTCTAAAGCGTGAGAAAAAGTCTGGAATCTAAATGCGTAAAAATGCCCTGTGAAATCCTAAAGGTACTCATTGGAATTTGGGCCCCTTTGCGCACCCAGGCTGCAAAAAAGTCACACATGTGGTATCGCCATACTCAGGAGAAGTAGGGCAATGTGTTTTGGGGTGTATTTTTACATATACCCATGCTGTGTGTGAGAAATATCTCTGTAAATGACAACTTTTTAAAAAATTTTATACAAAGTTGTCAGTTTACAGAGATATTTCTCTCACCCAACATGGGTATATGAAAAATACACCCCTAAACACATTGCCCTACTTCTCCTGAGTATGGGGATACCACATGAGTGACACTTTTTTTTGCAGCCTGGGTGCGCAAAGGGGCCCAAATTCCAACGAGTACCTTTAGGTTTTACAGGGATGCTCACAATTTAGCCCCGCCCAAAATGCCAGAACAGTAAACACACCCCACAAATGACCCCATTTCGGAAAGTGGACACCCCAAGGTATTCACTGAGGGGCATAGTGAGTCCGTCTGAGATTTTTTTATTTTTTTTGCCAGAAGTTAGCAGAAATGGAAACTTTATATTTTTTATTTTCCTCAGAAAGTGTCATTTTCCGCTAACTTGTGAAAAAAATGAAATCATACATGAACTCACCATGCCCCTCCGTGAATACTTTGGGGTGTCTTCTTTCTAAAATGGTGTCATTTGGGGGGTATTTATACTATCCTGGCATTCTAGCACCTGAAGAAACATGACAGGTGCTCAGAAAGTCAGAGCTGCTTCAAAATGCCGGAAATTCACTTTTTTGCACCATAGTTTGTAAACGCTATAACTTTTACCCAAACCAATAAATATACACTTATTGCATTTTTTTTTTATCAAAGACATGTAGAACAATAAATTTAGTAGAGAAAAATTTATATAGAAATGTCGTTTTAAAAAAAAAATGACAACAGAAAGTGAAAAATGTCAAAAGGAGGTAAAAATTCATTTGGGTGGTAAGTTGTATGACGGAGCAATAAACGGTGAAAGTAGTGTAGTGCAGAATTGTAAAAAGTGGCCTGGTCATTAAGGGTGTTTTAGCTAGGGGGGTTGAACTGGTTAAACACCATAATAAACCCAAAAATTTGAGAAAGTTTGTGGCATCTGGTGCAATTCCCCGCATACATTGTACTCAGCCCCAAGAATGCAGCAGACACTGGCGGCAGCCCAAGGATCTCAGGATCAGTCGGTTTAGTGGAGTCACAAAAATGTTCTGTCCAAACCTTTAGTAACAGACAAGGAAGACTATAACAATGCAGTGGATGATTGAATTATATACACAAAATGGACTTGAATTATCTGTGTACACTATGACCTGTAGCATGGTAACAAGTTGTTGATGTTCTTTCTTTTGTGCCAATAACAGAGTTGAAAAAAAAAAAGAAAGCAAAGTGTCTAAGTAAGCCTGTGAGTACAGCAAAGAAAGAGATAAGCAGAGTTATACTGAATTTGCCTGCCAGTTTATGCCAAAGCCTGCTGGAATCAAGACAAAGCCTGCAAATCGTTTGGATGAAAGTTTATTCCAGTAAAGCCAGGGCCGGTGCAAGGATTTTCGCCGCCCTAGGCAAAAGAAAAGTTTGCCGCCCCCCCCCCCCCATGTGACATCACAATGCCCCACCCATATGATCTGCCATATTAAAGGGGTTCTGCAGTTTATTTAAACTGATCGCAGGGGTCCGACACCCGGGACCCCTGCCAATCAGCTGTTTGAGAAGACAGCTGCGCTGGCAGTAGTGCCTCAGCCTTCTCGCAGTGACATCCCGATTAGTATCATTGGCCTGGGTGGGGCTAAACTTCATTCAAGTGAACAGAGCTTAGCCCCGCCCAGGCCAGTGATACTAGTCGTGACGTCACTGCGCCGGCGGTAAACAGCGAGAAGGCCGAGGTGCTACTGCCAGCGCGCTGCCTTCTCAAACAGCTGATCGGCGGGGTCCCGGGTGTCGGACCCGGCCGATCAGATGCTGATGATCTATCCAGAGGATAGATCATCAGTTTAAATAAACTGCAGAACCCCTTAACTAACGCCAGTTCTCTCTCCCCCTCTTGTCATTCTTCACACTCCCCCTCTTGTCATTCTCTCCCCTCTTGCCATTCTTCACACTCCCCCCCTTGTCATTCTCTCTCCCCCCCTCTCCTTTGTCATTCTCTTGTCATTCTCTTGTCATTCTCTTTCCACTCTTTTTATTCTCCCCCCCCCCTCTCCTTGTCATTCTCCCTTGATATTCCCCCCTTGTCATTCCCTTTCTCCCTTGTCATTCTCTCTCCCCCCTCTCCTTTGTCATTCTCTTGTCATTCTCTTTCTGTCATTCTCTTGTCATTCTCTTTCCACTCTTTTTACTCTTTTTATTCTCCCCCCCTCTCCTTGTCATTCTCCCCTTGATATTCTCCCCCCCCCCCTTACCTCTAGTGTAGCGCGGCCGAGCTCTTTATGCTGCATGGGTACAGGAGCTTTAGTTTCCTGTACCCGAGGGGACTTGTAGCATCCCCAAGTCAGGGCAATGTATGGAACTAACCTGGGGAATGCCAGTGATGGAGAGGCCGGCACGCTGTTCCTCTGGGGCACTCTCTGGGTTCTTGCGGGACACAGCCAGGTGGAATGTGAGGTGCCCTTGGTGTTGTAGTTTAACGTGCCTATGGCTGGGTCCCTGAGGTGTCGTGACGCCAGTGCCAGTAAACGGTGGCACACCGTATTTATAGTAGGAATAAACAGAGGTGCAGACTTGAAACTTGAAAACAGAATTCCAACTTTACTGAAAACCGTAGAAAATACAGCAGGCAACCTCTTAACACAGTTCTTGTTGCAGAGAATAGACGTTTGTACAGTCGCAGTTACAGCAGGCTTACATCCAGCAAGGTATAACAGAGGGAAAGACAACAGGACTTAGAATTGCAGGTGAACCTTACTTTCTTCCTGACTTGTCCTGACTGGAATTGATGCTTCAAGGCCCCAATGCCCTACTTCTGGCTTATATCCTTGAATCTCCAGTAGACAGTGTACCTCCTCTTGGCATTTAGTACCTCTTGCTCTAGGGATTGCCTCTGCTTGACTTCTGCTGACTCGCTTAGGCCTGAGACATGTGGCCTTCACAGACTCCAGGGTCTGCACTCCTTCCCAGGCCCAGGGCCTGGTGTAGACCTCACAGGCTCATGGCCTGGAGTAGACTGAGCTGAGCTGTCTGACTGAGCTTTCTTTCCCTGACTGGGCCTTATATAGACTAGGGCTACCTAGCTCCCTCTAGTGACTAGAGCTGGAATTACATCCCTAGCCGGCCTGCACATAGCACATTTCACAGTAACAGGGAATTAAATACAATAAATTACATTGCATGGTACAAATAGGACCTTTACCAGCCTCCCCATAAATGAGAGGAACGACAGCATCCAAGTGACCCTTCTGTAGTGACGGGTAGTACAACTCCCGTACACTACATACCCCGCTGCTTTAAGCTGAGTACGCCCTCGTACTCTACCAGGGTACCGCCCAACTGGAATTTTCACCTGAAAGAGACAAAAGAAAACATGCAGGGATACATACATATCAGTAATCAATTCCATCTGCATTGACAATTATGATCAGGTCCAGCTGGTTGACGGAGAAGTGCGGTGACAAGGGGCGTCGTTCTCTTTCTTCAGGATAAGGAATGGAACTGGGGCGCTGACCTGGCACAGCGGATGTTAGGGAATACCAGGATAGTCCATGACAATGAATGAGTCCATAAAAGCGATATCTCAGAGGCTCGCACATAGGGAGTCCATCTCTGGGCACATAGACTTGAATAAAAATATATCTTGAGTAATAAATACGGTCAGCAGCACATACATAAAATGACAATACAGGACTCTGACAATACCAGGGCCATGTTATCCTGGCAAGTCCTGCGTATTATTAAAGTGCTGACATAAAAGCCCTTTTCAACCTGAAATGGGGGTTAAAAGGGGATAAAGTGCAAATAAAAGCACAACTTGGAATTAAGAAAGTACTTGACACCAAAATGGTAGCAGCAGGCAGGATGTCCCGGAACAGAAAGAGGCAGGCTGGGAGCAGTGGTTCCACAGTGGCAACTTATCTTCACAAACATGCCACCGGCCGTGGGGAACTGGCAGCAAGCTCCACCAGCCTGGCAAACTTAAAGGGGCAGTTCCTGCAACATGTATGATGTCCCTGTGAGGATGAGCAAAAATGGCCTAGCAGGCCTGCTCACAGGTACGTATCAAAGGATCCCTGTTCATCAGAGGTAGTGCAGCCCTGTGCTGCTGGTAGTCTGGGCCATGCACCAGGGCCACTTGGAGGGGTGCCCACCAAAGAGAATGGGCTGGAAACATCACCGGTATTGGGCCTACCCACCTCACTGGCCCGCTGGGTTGCGGACACATAGGAGCTGCTGGTCTCGGGACACGGGCCGGCGCTGGGGTAGACACTTCCTCTGGCCGGGACATAACGCTCCCGTCAAGGCGGACTCGGCTCCTGGCATAAGTCAATTTATCCGCTTACACGGACCTTGGGTGGCTCAGCGTTAGCGGTAGGACTTGGTACTACGGGTTCAGGATGCACAGGGGGCACAGGTAACTCACCACCGCTGGACTGCTGCGCTGCCTTCTTAGACTCTGTCACTTGCCGCAGGCCATCCAGGTAAGCCTGTAAGGAAGCGATCCGCTCCTCCAGGGCGGAGATCTCACTGCTGGATTCCGGCACACTTGCAGCAGGCTCAGATGAGGTTCTATCATGGCGGTTCTTCCGCAGGTCATCCATCGCTTCACTGAACTGGGCCATCCGCGCCCAATCAGCGGCTGTCTTCTCTCGTCGCGGCAGCTCTGGAGAGGATAAGGACTGGGAGGCTTGTCCAGGATCGTTGGCTGCCAGAAGATGTTCGGGCCGAGAAAGGAACTCTTCTCCTGGTATGTATTCCGGATGGGTCCCGGCGGGTCCTCTGCCTCCACCGGATCTTCTGTTTCTTCCCAGTCCTCCGGTACGGGTCCTGGACGGGTCACCGCAGTGGCATATGGGCCTCGCAGGCCCTCTGCGGGAGTGAACTCCACTTTCTCTCCGACCGCTAGATTATGCAGTCGCCCGGGAGATAGCTGCGCTTGACGGACCGGCGATTTACGTAATAGTCCCGGTTGGTGCCGGTTTCTTGGATGAATCCAAATCCTCTGACCTTGTCAAACTCCAGTACCACTCCGGTGCGGCGTTCGAGCTGGGGCTTGCTGTCCCTGGAATCCTCATAGATCCGCTTGGTGACTTCCTCGAAGTATTTCTTCTGAGTGGTGGTTTTTAAAGTTGCCGCCACTCGGATCTCGGCCATCAGGGCCGACCACGCGGGTTCCGCGGGAGGAAGCCTTCTCGCTGCGGGTGGAAACGGCAGGGCTCGGCTTGTGGCCATGGACAGGTCTGGGCCATGTCGCTGGGAGTATACGCTGGGGCGCAGGGCGCTCCTTAGTTGCTCCTGGGGTCGCCTCCATTGCACCAACTACGGCTCCGGATCCCGCTGACATCACAGGTAGGAAGCCCCGTAGCAGGGTGAGCCACTGTTCCTGCAGGCTCCACCCCGTCGTTTCTTGCACGCCCCTAGGTATTCCAGTATAGGGTAGGCGGTGTCCATATTATAATCCTCAAAGGAAGGCGTTACCTCCAGGTCGTCTTCTCCTCCCTCTTGGAGGGTTTTGGCGCCAAATTTTCGCGCCACTGAGGACAGTGATGGCGCAAGAAGAAGTCCAATGACGCCGGCGGCCATCTTGGACGCCATGATGCATCAATTCAATGACAGCAAGCAGTGGTAGTAAAACAGCATAAAAGTCCACAAAAATGCACTTTGAAGTGGCGATTTTCTTCCTCTTGATAGCGCAACACTGCACAGCGCTTTCTGGAGGTTTTTGGGACACTTTTCTGTACGTTTTAGGTCCACAAAGTTTACTTCAAATAAACAGGCGTTTTGTCACTTGGCAAACTGGTTAAGGCACAAAGTTCACGTTTTTGCTCACAGTCCGTAAAACGTGCGTATCCTGTTCGTGACGCCAAAATGTAGCATCCCCAAGTCAGGGCAATGTATGGAACTAACCTGGGGAATGCCAGTGATGGAGAGGCCGGCACGCTGTTCCTCTGGGGCACTCTCTGGGTTCTTGCGGGACACAGCCAGGTGGAATGTGAGGTGCCCTTGGTGTTGTAGTTTAACGTGCCTATGGCTGGGTCCCTGAGGTGTCGTGACGCCAGTGCCAGTAAACGGTGGCACACCGTATTTATAGTAGGAATAAACAGAGGTGCAGACTTGTAACTTGAAAACAGAATTCCAACTTTACTGAAAACCGTAGAAAATACAGCAGGCAACCTCTTAACACAGTTCTTGTTGCAGAGAATAGACGTTTGTACAGTCGCAGTTACAGCAGGCTTACATCCAGCAAGGTATAACAGAGGGAAAGACAACAGGACTTAGAATTGCAGGTGAACCTTACTTTCTTCCTGACTTGTCCTGACTGGAATTGATGCTTCAAGGCCCCAATGCCCTACTTCTGGCTTATATCCTTGAATCTCCAGTAGACAGTGTACCTCCTCTTGGCATTTAGTACCTCTTGCTCTAGGGATTGCCTCTGCTTGACTTCTGCTGACTCGCTTAGGCCTGAGACATGTGGCCTTCACAGACTCCAGGGTCTGCACTCCTTCCCAGGCCCAGGGCCTGGTGTAGACCTCACAGGCTCATGGCCTGGAGTAGACTGAGCTGAGCTGTCTGACTGAGCTTTCTTTCCCTGACTGGGCCTTATATAGACTAGGGCTACCTAGCTCCCTCTAGTGACTAGAGCTGGAATTACATCCCTAGCCGGCCTGCACATAGCACATTTCACAGTAACAGGGAATTAAATACAATAAATTACATTGCATGGTACAAATAGGACCTTTACCAGCCTCCCCATAAATGAGAGGAACGACAGCATCCAAGTGACCCTTCTGTAGTGACGGGTAGTACAACTCCCGTACACTACAGACTGACATGAAGTGCACACTCTGTGCGCACTTCATGTCAGTCCGGCCGGGTACAGGAGACAGACCCGCGGACCTTAAACAGCTCGGCCACGCTACAATGAGGAACTGACAGGAGGGAGCGCTGAGCGCTTCCCTCCTGTCAGCTCCTCTCTTCATGCTGCGCCCAGGCGGTGCGTCCTCATGGACGCACCAGCCCGGGCAGTGCTGCAGCCGCCTGAGGCTCAATTCAGAGCGCTCGGGCGGCTGCAGCATGAGGCAGGGCTGGCGCTCCTAGCAGCGCCCCTTCCCAAGGGGCGCTCTACGCGGCGGCCTATTCCGCGTATAGGACGCGCCGGCCCTGAGTAAAGCTGCCATTGAAATTTGACCACAAGGTCTGTTATTTTTCCTTCATCCCTCAATTATCTCCCCTTTATTTTACTTTGAAGTCAAAGCCTGGGGTCCAGCAGTATACGTGATACATAGACATTTAGGCTGCACTCCACCACTCGGCATCCCAACTACACTTGGGACATGACAGGGCCCTGGGGGACGCTGCGTTGCATATCCATGGTCATCACTAGCCCTGAATGTTTTGTCCCAGGCCCTGAATGTACTGCCTGCTGGACACATATTGAATCCCTGCGCGGCAACACTACCACACTGAATCATTTGCCCAGGGCCCCCTGCTCAGCTGGTCCACAGATAATGAAAAAACAAAGGTGACAACTGACCAGGACGCACTGCAGAAGCTGAAGGACCTGTGATGACATCAGTCAGTTGATCCGTGCTAGAGGCAGAGGTCAGTGGTGGTGAAGGACCTGCGACGATGTCACTGTCATGTGATAAGTGCAGGAGGGGGCAGAGATAATCTGTGACGAGGAAAAATAGTGGAGAAGACCCTGTGATGACTTTTGTGACATGAGGAGAGGTAAGTGATGGGATTGATTTAGTGTTAGAGCCAGAGGAATGCTGGGAGTTACAGTTCTCCTCTCTTACACCACCTCCCTGCTTGGTTGAGGGAGTGATGGTATTTACATGGGACTGTATTTTAGGGCTTAAGGGAGGGTTGTTATTTATATGTGGAGGGTTGTTATTTACATGGGACTGTATGTTGGAGGGGCTGAAGGGAGGGAAGTGATGTTATTCACATGGGACTGTATCTTGGATGGGCTGCAGGCAGGGGAGTGATGCTATTTACATGGCACTGTATATTGGAGGGGCTGAAGGGAGGGAAGTGATGTTATTCACATGGGACTGTATCTTGGAGGGGCTCCAGGCAGGGGAGTGATATTTTCATGGGACTATATGTTAGTGCTGAGGGGAGGAGTGTTATTTACATGTGGTGGGATGTTATTTACATGGGACTGTATCTTGGATGGGCTAAAGGGAGGGGAGTGATGCTATTTACATGGCACTGTATCTTGGATGGGCTAAAGGGAGGGGAGTGATGCTATTTACATGGCACTGTATATTGGAGGGGCTGAAGGGAGGGGAGTGATGCTATTTACATGGCACTGTATCTTGGAGGGGCTAAAGGGAGGGGAGTGATGCTATTTACATGGCACTGTATATTGGAGGGGCTGAAGGGAGGGGAGTGATGTTATTTACATGGCACTGTATATTGGAGGGGCTGAAGGGAGGGGAGTGATGTTATTTACACGAGACTGTATGTTGGAGGGGCTGCAGGCAGGGGAGTGATATTTTCATGGGACTATATGTTAGTGCTGAGGGGAGGAGTGTTATTTACATGTGGTGGGATGTTATTTACATGGGATTGTATATTGGAGGGGCTGAAAGGAGGGGAGTAATGTTACTCTGGCTACATGTCGTGTGACAGCAATTTAAGTAACATCCATCACACAGCCATTTTTATAACAAATTGCAATCTATGTGGCTGTTCACATAGCTGTTTTTTTTAAAATGGCCAGTGAATAGCGGCCGACAAAAAATAGGACATGTCCTATTTTTGGCCGTAAAATCAATGGGAATTTTTTTAACGGTGGTTTAGACAGGACAGGAACAGTAGCGGACTGGGAACTTAAAATGGCCCTGGAAAAAATACTAAAAGTGTCCCAGTTTTGTAGTTGGGTTTAAATTGATGGAAAGCGGGGCCAGCAATACCATATTGTGGCATGTTATACCACAGTCAATCACAAAATATTGCTGCCAGCATCACTAAATATATCCTCACTGGCCTACCATAAGGAGGGCCCAGGTGGCCCCCTGGGCATCGACCTACTGGGAAATTTCCCTGTAAGGTCTATGGCCAACCTCTCCATGGACAGGAGTGTGCCCGTGTAACGGCCGATAAAAACAGGTACAGTGAGGATAAATGACGTTTCAGGAGTTAAAATAATTTTAAAAATACTCACCTCATCCACCTCACGCGTGGGGACACTGACTCCTCATTGGATGCAGCAGGACCTGCGCTCACAGCGTGATGACATCACGTGATCACATCAGGTCCTGCTGCATCCAGTGAGGAGCAAGTGTCCCTGCGTGTGAAAGTGGATGTGGTGAGTTTTATTTTTTAAGTCAAAAGAAAATGCTGGGAGCCACATTATTACTGCTGGGGTCCCATATGGGGAACATTATTAATGCTGGGGGCCATTTTGGGGAACATTATTAGTGCTGGGGGCCACATTGAAGACATAACTACTGCTGGGGGCCACTATGGAGAACATTATTAATACCACTGTGGGGCCAATGGCAGAATAAAATAGGGGTGTTTAGGTCGGCAGCCCCGGGCCCGGCATCGCTGGGGGGCCAAATGTCGACCCAAACTACCACATGATGCGGTGGTACACGGGAGCGCATAGTTCCCTGCCCTACCGATGATCACCGTCATAGGCTTCAGGCCTAGAAGGCCTTAGGCCTATGCGTTAGTGAAATCCTGGTGCAGGCGGGTGTGATGATGTCATCACGCGCCTGTGCAGGGACGCATCACAGTGATGTGTGCGTGCCTGGATATAGGTGAGTATTTAGCGTTTAGTTTTTTTTTTTATGTGCCAACTTTGGGGGGACACAGGAGGACATATTATATTGGGGCTAGCTATATAGGGGCATATTACTATATTGGGGCTGGCTGTGTGGGGACATATTACTATATTGGGGCTGGCTGTGTGGGGACATATTACTATATTGGGGCTGGCTGTGTGAGGACATATTACTATATTGGGGCTGGCTGTGTAAGGACATATTACTATATTGGGTCTGGCTGTGTGGGGACATATTACTATATTGGGGCTGGCTGTGTAAGGACATATTACTATATTGGGTCTGGCTGTGTAAGGACATATTACTATATTGGGGCTGGCTGTGTAAGGACATATTACTATATTGGGGCTGGCTGTATGGGGTCATATTACTATATTAGTTCTGGCTGTGTAAGGACATATTACTATATTGGGGCTGGCTGTATGGGGTCATATTACTATATTGGGGCTGGCTGTGTGAGGGCAAATTATTATATGGAGGCTGTGTGGGAGTAAATTACTATGTGAGGGCAGTGTGGTGCAAATTACTGTGTGAGGCAAATTACTATATGGGGCAGTGTGGGGGAAATTACTATGGGAGGATTACTGTGTGGGGGCAGTGTGGTGGAAAATACTGTGTGGGGGCAGTGTGGTGGAAAATACTGTGTGGGGGCAGTGTGGTTGATATTACGGTGTGAGGCAAATTACTATATGGGAGCAGTGTGGGGATAATTACTATGGGGGGATTACTATGTGGGGGCAGTGTGGTGGAAAATACTGTGTACTTTGTAGAGATGAGATGCAGCTGAAAGAATTTGAAATGGTGGTCTGGCACAAACAGAGGAGAAGAGGAAAGAGAAGGTCTACATGACAGGGGATGTCACTGGATGTAAGAGTTATGTGGTGCTGTATTCTCCCCAAAATCTTTATTATAATTATATGTATTTTAAATTTGGGGACCAAAAATTTTATTTGGCTCCTAAATTTTTCAGTTTAGGAGCCAGTTTGGCCAAGGAAGAGACTGTGGCGCTCATGAAGCACCGCAGCCTCTTCATACAAAATAAAAACTAAACTAAGCTAAAATGGAGGGAGGGGCCCAAGTTGGATAGACAGCCCGGGGCCTTTCATGCACTTAATCTGCCCCTTTGTGAGGGCATATTATTACTGCTGGGGGCACTATGGGGTAAATTATTTATGCTGGGGGCCAATATTGGGACATTATTTACAATTGGGGCCATTATGGGGGGTTGGATTAAGCCAATGACATTCATCCATTTGTAACAGCCAGATGGGAAGAAAATAGATGCAAAAAGGGTTGTAAATGGTCATAAAAAACTGGAGGTGGTTTTGGGAGGGAGTAATGTTTCTTACATGGGACTGTGTGTTGGATGGTGCAGAAGGGATGGATTGATGTTATTTACATGAGAATGTATGTTGGAGGAGGCAGAAGAGACAGTGTGATTTTATTTACATGAGACTGTTTGGTGGAGGCAGGGAAATTATATTTTTTACATGGGCCTGTATGTTGGAATGGCTGGGGCATTCTTGATGGCACTACAGGGAGGATTATTATGTGAATCTTCTGGTCAGCGTAGACCAGAGAAGAGGAGCTGGACAGACATTTCCAGTCAGAGCTGTGTTTTATAGGAACAAGAGGCCAAAAAGGTATTTAGAGTGGTTATATAATGTTCATATTGTTAATACTGTGATCAGAACTATATACTGAGACCAGTTGTATATGTTTGTTTACAGTTCCACCAAACTGCGACCAAACTACGTACAAACTGCGCAAATCATATCACAAACTGCGCAAATGGAACTATTGGTTAAACCTCAGCTATACCTCTCAGTGATTTTAAAGTGCTTGAATAAATTAGAGTGAGAGAACAGATACTGAAGAGAGAAATATATCTACCACTTATGTTGAATGACAAGATTGAACAGTTAAATTTAAAGTTAAACTTTATGCAACATGTGTTTTGTACATGGACTATCTGCTGTGGAGGTGGCAATGTTATATATGAAGAAAAGTTAAAGTTAATAAAGAAGTTATTTCAAGCATTTGGTGGGCTCTTTAAGCCTACTGTTTCCATAGAACAGCACTAGAAGAATTTGCTCAAAAGAAACAAAGCAGAGAACTGAAGCAGAGTAATAGACAGTCTGGTTGGAAGTTAGAGATATCAAATTCTTCCAATGTCACAGCGCAAAAGGCACTTCATAGTGCTGCACCTGTCACAGTGGGACTATCAACCTCAGAGGGCGAAGAACTTGCACAGTAAAGAGCACATTAGAGCAGCCGCGCGCCAGCATATACCGATGTGCAGCAACTGTTCCCTGAGTGAGCAAGCAAAGACACCTCAGTGGAGTTACAATAGAGGCCATAGAACGGGTGGTGGGAGGCCAAAGTCCAGAGCCAGAGTGCCTGCACCACTATCCACGAAGAGGCCACGTACTGCAGCCAGCTAATTTCCCGCCATTAGGCCCAAAGCCTGCAGCAGCGTATCCAAGCTAGCGCATCGCAAGTCAGCACAGAGCATCGCATCACATCAAGAGAAACTGATTGAGCAAGTGCAAGCAAGAAAAGACATGTCTCCTTTAAGACTGAAATTTGTTCCAGCAACCTTCAGATCGCAGTATCCTGCTCTTCAAAGAGGTCAGAGCTTTCCTATTTATTACATATATTATTGCATATAGGCTTTGGCATAAAGAGACATTTTCGTGTTTAGGAATAAAAGACTTTAAATATTTTAGAGTCCTTGTACTACAAACTGTTCTTTGTTTTAGTTTAAAGTGAAAGTCATTTATTTCTGCATTTATCACTGTTACGTTTAAAGTGAAAGTCATTTATTTCTGCATTTAATAATATTGCATTTAAAGGATACAACGATAGATAGTAGTTTTGAGCGAACAGTTCGAGCATAGTTCGGGTTCGTACCGAATTTTGGGGTGTTCGGGACACGGACCCGAAGCAGAACATTTTCAAAAAAGTTTGGGTTCAGGTCCGTTGTTCGGCGATTTCTTCCCGCTTTCTGAAGGGCTGCACAGCAGCCAATCAGCTAGCGTTTTACTTCTTGCCCTAAGAGCCCATCACAGCCATGCCTACTAATGGCATGGCTGTGATTGGCCAAGTGCAGCATGTGACCCAGTCTCTATTTAAGCTGGAGTCACGTAGCGCCGCACGTCACACTGCTCTGATTAGTGTAGGGAGAGGACGCAGCTTCTGTGAGGGCGAGATTAGGCAGGGAAAAGTCAGCATTAGCACCTAATGAAGTGATCGATCTACAGCTGTGAATGATTCAACTTCTGCTAGTTAATTGCTCACTGGTTTTTAAGCTGCACAGAGCGTTTTTCTGTCACTTATTTTCTGCGTTGATCGGCGGCCATTTTGTGACTTGTGGTGCACCAGAACAAGCTGCCACCAAGTCCATCAATCTATAAATACTAGTTTTTTTTTTTTTTTGCTATATCCTACATCAGGGGCTCGGCTGTGCTTATTGTCACCCCTAGAAACTCAGGATAGAAATTTCTATATTTTATTAAGGGGTTAAATACAATTGCCAAAATACCAATCCCCTAAATCTGGTGTTCCAGCTTTGGCTAGCCAAGTATAATACTGTCTGCTGTCTGGCAAAGGATAGATTATTTTCTGTGGTGAAATTCAATTGCCAAAATAGCAATCCTCTAAATCTGGTGTTCCAGCACTGGCTGGCAAAGTATAATAGTGTCCGACAAAGCATATATTTTGTTCTGGGATGAAATTAAATTGCCAAAATAGCAATACCTTGAATCTGGTGTTCCAGCTGTTGCAGGCCAAGTGTTAATCTGTCCGTAAAATGGTATGTTTTGTTCTGGGGTGAAATTCAATTGCCAAAATAGCAATACCCTGAATCTGGTGTTCCAGTAGTGGCTGGCAAAGTATAATAGTGTCCGCCAAAACATATATTTTGTCCTGGGGTGAAATTCAATTGCCAAAATAGCAATACCCTGAATCTGGTGTTCCAGTAGTGGCTGGCAAAGTATAATAGTGTCCGCCAAAACATATATTTTGTCCTGGGGTGAAATTCAATTGCCAAAATAGCAATACCATAAATCTGGTGTCACAGCTGTGGCTGGCAAAGTATAATATTGTCCGCCAAAACATATATTTTGTTCTGGGGTTAAATTCAATTGCCAAAATAGCAATACCCTGAATCTGGTTTTCCAGTAGTGGCTGGCAAAGTATAATAGTGTCCACCAAAACATATATTTTGTTTTGGGGTGAAATTCAATTGCCAATATAGCAATACCCTGAATCTGGTGTTCCAGCTGTTGCAGGCCAAGTGTTAATCTGTCCGTAAAAGGGTATATTACACTCAAGGTGTATATACAAGTGCTGAGAGGGTCATCCTCATTAACTTCACACGCTACCGTGCATCTCCCATTGTATTTCTGTCCATTAAAGGGTATATTACACAAAGTGTTAAAATAAAATTGCTGAAGGCATAATCCTACATATTTTTTCTCACGCTACTGTGCATCTCCAAGTGTAAATCTGTCCATAAAAGGATACCTTTCATCCAGGGCCTAAATACAAGCCCTAAAAGAGATATTACCCTAAATCAGTGGTTACTGCTGTGCCTGGATTAGTGTAATACGCTACATAAATAAATGAGCAGATAGTGTTAGGTGCCTGAAAAAAAAAGGCCTGAATTTGAAATCAATACATTGGGCCAAATATTTTTTTCTTATTGTGGTGCTTGGTGAATGGTAACAATGAGGAAAACATCTAGTAAGGGACGCGGTCGTGGTGATGTTAGTGTACCCTCTGGTGCTGGGTGAGGACGTGGCCATTCTGCCACAGCCACACGTCCTAGTGAACCAACTACCTCAGGTTCCAGTACCCGCCAGAATTTACAGCGATATTTGGTGGGGCCCAATGCCGTTCTAAGGATGGTAAGGCCTGAGCAGGTACAGGCACTAGTCAATTGGGTGGCCGACAGTGGATCCAGCACATTCACAACATTATTTCCCACCCAGTCTTCTGCAGAAAGCGCACAGGTGGTGCCTGAAAACCAAGTCCATCAGTCTGTCACATCACCCCGATGCATATCAGGGAAACTGTCTGAGCCTCAAGTTATGCAGCAGTCTCTTATGCTGTTTGAAGACTCTGCTGGCAGGGTTTCCCAAGGGAATCCACCTAGCCCTTCCCCAGTGGTGGAAGACATATAATGCACTGATGCACAACCACTGATGTTTCTTGATGATGCGGACATGGGAATACCACCTCATCGGAGTCCGCACATTTCTGATGATGACGAAACACAGGTGCCAACTGCTGCGTCTTTCTGCAGTGTGCAGACCGAACAGGAGGTCAGGGAGGAAGACTGTGTGGAAGACGATGCAGGGGACGATGAGGTCCTAGACCCCACATGGAATGAAGGTCGTGCCACTGACTTTCATAGTTCAGAGAAAGAGGCAGTGGTGAGACCAAGCCAACAGCGTAGCAAAAGAGGGAGCAGGGGGCAAAAGCAGAACAGCTGCCGCCAAGAAAGTTCGCCTGCTACTGGCCACTGCCACCAGGGACCGAGCACCCCAAAGGCAGCTTCAAGGAGTTCCCTGGCATGGCACTTCTTTAAACAATGTGCTGACGACTAGATCCGAGTGGTTTGCACGCTGTGCCATCAGAGCCTGAAGCGAGGCATAAACGTTCTGAACCTTAGCACAACCTGCATGACCAGGCATCTACATGCAAAGCATGAACTGCAGTGGAGTAAACACCTTAAAAGCAAGGAACTCACTCTGGCTCCTGCTGCTGCCTCGGCCTCTTCCTCCGCCTCGGGAGGAACGTTGGCACCTGCCGCCCACCAAACAGAGGATGTGCCACCGACACCACCACCTGCGTCGCCAAGCATCTCCACCATGTCACACGGCAGCCACACACATTTACCACCAACTTCAGCATAGCCCGGGGTATACGTCAGCAGGCCATTCTGAAACCCATATGTTTGGGGGACAGGCCCCACACCGCGCAGGAGTTGTGGCGGGGTATTGAACAACAGACCGATGAGTGGTTTCTGCCGGTGGGCCTCAAGCCCGGCCTGGTGGTGTGCGATAATGGGCGAAATCTCGTCGCAGCTCTGGGACTAGCCGGTTTGACGCACATCCCTTGCCTTGCGCATGTGCTGAATTTGGTGGTGCAGAAGTTCATTCACAACTACCCCGACATGTCAGAGCTGCTGCATAAAGTGAGGGCCGTCTGTGCGCGCTTCCGGCGTTCACATCCTGCCGCTGCTCGCCTGTCTGCGCTACAGCGAAACTTCGGCCTTCCCGCTCACCGCCTCATATGCGATGTGCCCACCAGGTGGAACTCCACCTTGCACATGCTGGAGAGACTGTGTGAGCAGCAGCAGGCAATAGTGGAGTTTCAGCTACAGAACACACGTGTCAGTCGCACTGCGGAACAGCACCACTTCACCACCAATGATTGGGCCTCCATGCGAGACCTGTGTGCCCTGTTGCTCTGTTTCGAGTACTCCACCAACATGGCCAGTGGTGATGACACCGTTATCAGCGTTACAATACCAATTCTATGTCTCCTTGAGAAAACGCTTAGGGCGATGATGGAAGAGGAGGTGGCCCAGGAGGAGGAGGAGGAGGATGAGGGGTCATTTTTAGCACTTTCAGGCCAGTCTGTTAGAAGTGGTTTAGAGGGAGGTTTTTTGTAGCAGCAGAGGCCAGGTACAAATGTGGCCAGCCAGGGCCCACTACTGGAGGAGGTGGAGGAGGATGAGGATGAAGCAAGTTCACAGCGGGGTGGCACCTGACACAGCTCAGGCCCATCACTGGTGCGTGGCTGGGGGGATACGGAGGACAATGACGATACGCCTCCCACAGAGGACAGCTTGTCCTTACCTCTGGGGAGCCTGGCACACATGAGCGACTACATGCTGCAGTGCCTGCGCAACGACAGCAGAGTTGCCCACATTTTAACGTGTGCGGACTACTGGGTTGCCACCCTGCTGGATCCCCAGTACAAAGACAATGTGCCCACCTTACTTCCTGCACTGGAGCGTGTTAGGAAGATGCGCGAGTACAAGCGCACGCTGGTAGACGCGCTCCTGAGATCATTCCCAAATGTCACAGGGGAACAGGTAGAAGCCCAAGCCCAAGGCGAAGGCAGAGGAGGAGCAAGAGGTCGCCAACGCAGCTGTGTCACGGCCAGCTTCTCTGAGGGCAGGGTTAGCATGGCAGAAATGTGAAAAAGTTTTGTTCCACGCCACAGCTAACTGCACCACCATCTGATACGGAACGTGTTAGCAGGAGGCAGCATTTCACTAACATGGTTGAACAGTACGTCTGCACACCCCTCCACGTACTGACTGCTGATTCGGCCCCATTCAACTTCTGGGTCTCCAAATTGTCCACATGGCCAGAGTTAGCATTTTATGCCTTGGAGGTGCTGGCCTGCCCGGCGGCCAGTGTTTTGTCTGAACGTGTATTCAGCACGGCAGGGGGCGTCATTACTGACAAACGCAGCCGCCTGTCCACAGCCAACGTGGACAAGCTGATGTTCATAAAAATGAACCAGGCATGGATCCCACAGGACCTGTCCCTCCCTTGTGCAGAATAGACATTTATAACTGCCTCCCCCTCAACCATGTATTCTTGTACTCCGGGGCACTTTATTGAATCCTCATTTTTTTAACTTTACCATGATCTTGCGGTGCAACCCAAAGTTGAATGAACCTCTCCTCAATCTGGGCGCCGGGGCCTAAATAACTGAAAGTGGCCTTCTCCAGTGGTGGGTGATATGACTCCTTATTCCTTGCTGTGGGACCTCTCTCCTCTGTCTGGGTGTTAGGGCCTAAATAACTGAAAGTGGCCTTCTCCAGTGGTGGGTGATATGACGCCTTATTCCTTGCTGTGGGACCTCTCTCCTCTGTCTGGGTGCTGGGCCTAAATAACTGAAAGTGGCCTTCTCCAGTGGTGGGTGATATGACGCATGATTCCTTGCTGTGGGACCTCTCTCCTCTGTCTGGGTGCTAGGGCCGAAATAACTGAAAGTGGCCTTCTCCAGTGGTGGGTGATATGACGCATGATTCTCTGCTATGGGACCTCTCTCTAAGTGATATTGGTTAATTTTTATTTATTTTATTTTAATACATTTCCCTATCCACGTTTGTTTGCAGGGCATTTACCTACATTTTGCTGCCTTATGCAGCCCTCTAGCCCTTTCCTGGACTATTTTACAGCCTTTTTAGTGCCTAAAAGTTCGAGTCCCCATTGACTTCAATGGGGTTCAGGTTCGGGTCGAGTTCGGATCCCGAACCCGAACATTTTCGGGAAGTTCGGCCGAACTTCTCAAACCCGAACATCCAAGTGTTCGCTCATCTCTAATAGATAGGATAGAAGGTGAAGAGCAAAAGAACCTGTCTGAGTCAGAAGAGTCTAATGCAGCACTAGTCTTGCCTCAAACAAATATAGCCCAAACAAGTGAACCAAGACATTCATCATGTTCTAAAAAACCCTGGAAACTATGGAGCAAGAAGTAGCACTGAAAGTGATAAAGCTCTCCAGAATGTATGAGAGGTAGAAATTATACATTAAAGACATTCATAGAAAGCTAAAGTAAGAAAGTATGAAAAGAACCTTGAGTGAAATGGTAGAGATGGTAGAAGAATCTGAATCGGAGCTTATGGCAGCATATGTCAACCTGCAGTCATTTACAACACCTTCCCAGGATATTGTAAGGAACATGGAGTGCGGTCACTAAAGATTTAGTAAAGTTCATGAGAGAACTATCATCTGCAGCAAACTATGATGAAGTTAAAGCAAGAAAGAGAATGAACAAGCTTTTTATGAGAGACTATGATAGGTCCGTAGGTGGAACCACAATGTCAAATGAGACTTCCTTCGCTAGCAGAAGTGCCAGCCCCATATCAGAGTCCTCAAGTACTTCAGCCAAAAGATTGGAATTAGCTGAACAACTTGCTGTCAAGAGAGCTAAAATTGAGATGGAAGCTGCCATCGAGGCGCAGCGCCGACTGATGGTTGAAAAGGAATCTGAAATGGAGGAACAGTGCCAACAGATAAAGTCTGGAAAGGCAAAAAAGTTAAGATCATGGAAGCCAAACTCAGAGTAAATGAGGAGGATATGAATCAGAGTAGTCTTAGGTACAAATCTGTACTAACTGAAGAAACAGCCCCCTATTTTCCTCCAAACGCCCAGGAGAACGGAAGGACTTCTCCAGCACTTAGTGAAAAAATAAGTCATTATCATTCCATCCCTGCTCAGAAAGACAAAGAGAGGCTTAGTCCAGTGTCAGGAAAAAGGTATGTGAATTTACCCTCTATCTCTACTGGAAAAGATGAAGAAAGGGACTCGCCTAATTCAGAACTAAGTGAGAAAATAGAACCATGTAATTCTATTCCTAGATGTTATGGCAACGGTCAGGAGAATGTTACAACTATTGCCCCAGCTAGACAAAAGAGAACAGTCCTCGCTAGACTTCCCATTCTAGAACCCACTGTATTTTCAGTAAATTTACTGAAGTTCATAGAATGGAAGGCAAGTTTTGAAATGATCATCGAGCATCATTTCTTCAGTCCAGTCGACAAGTTATTCTATCCTCAGAGATATGTTGGGGGAAAAGCAAAGGAAGTTCTTGAAGGTAACTTCTATAGAACAGACGAAGAAGCCTACAAACAAGCTTGTGAAAAATGTAATGCAAGATATGGTCATCCTTTCTTAGTACAAAGAGCTTTTAGAGAGAAATTGAATAACTGGCCTAAAATATGTCCTAAAGAACACTTCAGACTACAAGTATGGTGACTTCCTGCAATCATGCAGCAATGCTATCCCACATGTACGAGGACTAGAAGTACTGAACGACTATCTAGAAAACCACAGAATGCTAGCTAAGCTACCTGATGAAATGGCTTCTAGATGGAATCGCTATGTGACTGAACAGTTAGATCTAGGTTCTAAGAGTTCTCTAAGTTCGTTAATAAGGAAGTACGAATAGCATGTAATCCAGTAACAGCATCTTACATCTTTAAATCCTTAGAAGAAAGGCCTGCGAGAGACATAAGATGCTCAAGAGCAACTTGCTTTGCAACCAACACAGCAGCTAAAGGTCTAGATACCTACGAGAGCAAGTTCAAAGTCACTACTGGGATCATTAGTCAGATAGACCCGACAAATCTTCAAACTACCTTCAATGTACATTCTGTGGAGAGAACCACTCCATACACAAGTGCCAACAATTGAAGGAGAAGCCCCGAGATGAAAAGAAAAAATGTATACTTGATAACCAACTGTGTTTCGCATGCCTAAGAAAAGGCCATGTTACTAAGGACTGTAAGAAAAAGGCCACATGCAGCGTTTGCAAAGGACGCCAGCCTACACCACTACGTGAAGAACGTCCAAAGAAAGATAAATCCTCAATACCTAAAGATGCTGAGGAAGAACCCTACGCTGTTCAAACTGATCTAGGATGGGGCGTTGTTGGAGGAAAACAGCAGATTGCAAACTCAAGACAGGTGACAGGATTGCCCAAGCAAGATTAAAATGTTTGAAGAAAAGGATGGAAAGAGATCCCAAATTCATGAAGGTTTATTTGAAATTCATAGAAGGCATCCTCGAAGAAGGACATGCAGGAAAAGTTAATAGTCGACCTAAAGAAGAAGTGTGGCACATCCCACATCAAGGAGTTTACCACTCAAGAAAACCAGATAAGATTAGAGTAGTATTTGATTGCTCAGCAAAATACAATGGTGTTGCATTGAATGATCATCTATTAAAACACTCTTACGAACGCTCTGCTTGGAGTACTCTGTAGACTTAGAAAGTATCCGTAGCAGTCATGTGTGACGTTGAAAAGATGTTCCACCAGTTTCATGTGAAGAATGAAGATATAGACTTCCTGAGGTTCCTATGGTGGGAGGACGGAGATACAGATACAGAGCCAGCAGAATACAGAATGAAAGTACACTTATTCGGTGCTGCATCGTTTCCAGGTTGCGCCAATTATGGTATGAAGTACCTGGCCAATCAGAATGAAAAGGATTGCCCATCAGCAGCAAATTTTCTTAAGAAAAATGTTTATGTAGATGATGGTCTTATAAGTGTAGAGTCCACAGAATCTGCAATCAAACCAGTGAAAGAAAGCCAAGAGTTATGCGCAAGAGGAAACCTGCGCCTTCACAAATTCTTCTCAAACAGAGGTACTAGAATCCATCAGTGACTCTGAATGTGCATCAACAATGAAGAATGTAGATCTCAATTATGATCACCTTCCAGTTCAGAATTTACTTTGAGTGGGATGGAATGTAGAGAACGACAAGTTCCTCTTTGAAGTATCTACGGAAGAGAAAGTTGCAACTAGATGTACCATTCTTTCCGCAGTGGCTTCTATATTTGATCCATTGGGATTCTTGGCCCCAGTGATCCTCAAAGCAAGAGAAATACTGCAAGAACTATGCAGACAGAAGTTAGGATGAACCCATACCTGAAAATTTGAGGCCAAGGTGGGAGAGTTGGATAAGAGACTTGCAAAACTTGAGAGAAGTTCAGATACCCAGCTGTTTTGTACCTCATGATTTTGGAAAGTACATGAAAATAGAACTTCATCACTTTTCAGATGCCAGTAGTTCTGGTCAGTGCTCCTACATCAGTGATAGGAGAAGGAAAAATACACAGTGCCCTGGTTATGGGGAAGACCAGAGTTGCTCCTACCAGTATTCAGACAATACCAAGACTTAAACTGACAGCAGCCGTAGTTTCAGCATCAGTAAGCAAGTTTCTGAAAGAAGAATTGGAATTGAAAATAGATGAAGAATATTTTTGGACAGACTCCCAAAGTGTCCTAGGATACATAAACAACGAAGCTCAAAGATTCCATATCTTTGTCGCCAACAGAGTTCAGAAAATTAGTGAAATAACAAATCCAGAACATTGGCATCAAAGCATAACCCAGCAGATCATGCTTCAAGAGGTCTGAATGTAACAGAATTGAATTGAAGAATTCAAATTAATTCACAGGTCCAGAGTTCCTTTGGGAAAAGGAAATCATGTCCAGTAAAGGTTATACAGAACTGTCTATGTGTGATCCAGAAGTAAAGGTTGTACAAACATTGAGCACTGCTGCTAAGTGTCAAGATGACATACTTGAAAGACTAGCCAGACTAGCCAGAAAATGGAATGCGGTCATAAACGTAGTAGCTCGAATTCAACGTTTGGCAAAGTGAATCAGAAAGAAGGAATCATTGAATGTAGAGGAAAGAATGAAAGCTGAAGAAACAGTAATAAGACTTATTCAACAGAGATTCTACAGTAAAGAGTTGAAGAGACTTGGTCAAGAACCTGAAAGGCTTCCAAACAACCACCCATTGTACAAGCTTAATCTTGTTCTGCAGGATGGTATACTGAAGGTGGGAGGGAGATTGGAAAATGCATTGTTACCTAGCAGAGTTAAGCATCCAGCAATTCTACCCAAAATTCTACCATCACAAGATTGATTATTAATCACTACAACAACAAATCCTTACATCAGGGAAGAAGCTTTACCCAAAGCTGTTTGAGAGACGGTGGTTACTGGATAGTGAAAGGAAGCAAAGTTATAGCAAGTATATAAGTAAATGCGTAGTCTGTAGAAAGGCACGTAGACCTACCGAAGAACAAAGAATGGCAGATTTACTGGCAGATAGTGTAAACCCATCACCACCATTTCCATACAGTGGAATGGATTGTTTGGGCCCATTCATCACCAAGCAGAACCGCAAGAAGTACAAGGGATATTGACTAATATTTACATGTTCCACCAAACTACACACAAACTGCGCAAATCATATCGCAAACTGCGCAAATAGAACTATTGGTTAAACCTCAGATATACTTCTCAGAGTGATTTTAAAGTGCTTAAATAACTTAGAGGGAGGGTACAGATACTGAAGAGAGAAATATATCCACCACTTATGTTGAATGACAAGATTGAACAGTTAAACCACCATTTTATGCACCGCCATTTTGTGATACTTTATGCAACACGTGTTTTGTACATGGACTATCTGCTGCGGAGGTGGCAGTGTTGTATATGAAGAAAAGTTAAAGTTAATAAAGAAGTTATTTCAAGCATTTGGTGTGCTCTTTAAGCCTACTGTTTCCATAGAACGGCGCTAGAAGAATTTGCTCAAAAGAAACAAGACTGAAGCAGAGTAATAGACAGTCTGGTTGGACTAAAAAGTTATAGATATCAAATTATTCTAATGCCACAGCGAAAAAGGCACTTCATAGTGCTGCGCCTCTCACAGATATCGGGGGGCACAGTGAGCAGCAGGATAACACTGTGGGGACTCTGGGTTGGGGATGATGATAGAAAAGTGAGGAAGCTAATATGTCTGTGTGTCACACTTCAGAGATGAGACGCGGCTGAAAGAAGTTGTCCGGACCGAATGGAGAAGATGATGACAAAGAAGATCTACATCCGAGCAGACGTCACCTGGGAGGCTCTGGATGATAGAGGTATGAGCTGCTGTATAGTCCTTTATGTTTGATAGTGTCTCTGCAGCAAGTAATCAAGTAAAATGTCTTTAGTGGTAGTGCAGACGGGGTGCTTCGACTAGGGCCGTATGCATTGGGGCTGGGCCCCCTGCTGTACACAAAAAAGATATGTTTTTGACTATATGTAAAGCTGTTTAATTTTTCTTTACTTAGGATCAATGGAGAAATGATAAAATAATGCAAACACGTGCACCCACTTTAACATATAAGACATCACACAGCATATTGTGGTCTTTATGTGTTTGCGCAGATTTTATTTGGATTAAAGAATACCATTTTGTCTATAGGAAAATGATTCCTATACAATTCCTTTACCTTCATTCATTCACATCTGTGGTGTGATTCACTTTATATTCTATTATAAACTAAATGTTCAAGTGCTTGGAAAATGTATTTAATACCAGATGAACAAAGTTGATATCGTCATGAATGAAGATCTCCCAGGTACTGTATAATAGACAAGTGGTATCGGGTAACTAATTGCTGATTAGTGATATCACCTCTGAAGTATTTGGACCATTGTTGCAACTAATGGATTTTAAAGAATAACCTTTCATACTGTACTACTTATTGTAACCACCACAGACAACAAAATTCTTGGTTAATGCATTTGTGAGGTTTTAGAACTTCAAGGTAACTTAGAAAAAATTTGAACTTGGTGGAGAAAGAAGCATTTTTATAATAGCAAGATGTTAAAGTTAAGTCAGAGGTACTTTTTACAGTATATATTGTCGGTCTAGTAAATAAAACACGAATCATGTAATATGTATTGGTGGATCTACACAAGATGTGCATTTTGTTTCTAGTGAACCATATTTTACCACCGCACGTTTAAAGGGGTTTTCCGGTATAATAAAAAGTGGTGGCAGTGGTCTCAAAGGGACTTAAAACATAATAAAACAAATACTTGCCCTCACTGATCCCTCGACACTGCTGCTACAATAGCCTTGGCCTGAGACTTCTTGGCCCCATCAGAGAAAATGATTCTGAGGGCCCACCCTCTGGGTATACCATCGACAACCACTTTTAAGTACTCAGGGCGTTACTATTTCTCCTTATGGAGAGCACCTAATAGGCATAAGGAGTCTTAAAAAGGAAGGAAGGAAATTGAGGCTTTAATGCTACATAATTTAAGGTAGTTTTCTTAAGTTAATGCATGATCTTTTAAACTGTTAAGCCAGTACCTCTTCAGCATACAGCTGTTTCAGGGTGACTGCCTTTCACCACTACATTGCAGAAAGAACTGGCTTAACTTGGTTTAAGGCCTTGGTAAAATTTGTGGGGTACTATTTCTCCTTATGGAGAGTGCGTAGTAGGCATAAGGAAATGAGTCTTATAGTCCAGGCAATGCTCAATCTGGGAAAAAAAGATATGCAAAGTAACTCTTTCCAAAAAGAAAATTGATGCCTCTAATGCCACCATATGCACTATTAAGTAATTATCTTTGTAAATGCAGGACTTATCAGGAAGGTTTTAATAGGATATTTTATTATATATTATCTGGGTATTGGTACTAAGGTCTGCTCCAAATTATCTTCTGCTACACCTTAGAGGACCCTGTTTTACTAGGAGGTCTATTCTTGTCAGAGCTTGGGCCCATGAGGATCCTCTGGTGGGCCAGTCCAACCCTGTTTACAACGCTGCTCTGGTCCCAGCTGCTCACCATTTCCTGCCCTGGCTTGACATGCTGGAAATGTCAGGAAAGCAGTTAACCCAGCCAATCAGTCTCTGAGGCACATCACCACTAAGGCCAATGATTAGCCGAAGTGGGCCTTTCCTGTCCTTTATGACTTGTTGAGACAAGAGGTGGAGTGTAGCCAGGACCAGAGCAGAATTGGAATGGGGGATCAATGAGTATGGGTACTCTGAGCCCACTGCCATCAATTTGTGTTTCTCCGGAAAACACCTTTTAATTTTATAAATAACCAAAAGCAAAATTAAGATTTTTTTTTTTTAGATGCTGGTGAAGAATTGGAGCTAGGAAAAAACCTCCTACTATGCCACATAAAGTAATGCATAAGTACTCAGAGTGTCACTGCCCTCCCTGTGAGTGATCTGAGAAGATCGGATAGACTTGCGGCACGTGAGTCTGACAGGTCTGTTTTTGCTTTCTGCTTGTTATTGTTGGCAGGATCCCACCTCTCCACAGGTTCTGCTCGTTATTAGTGAGGACGCTCTATTTAAGCCTGCCTCTCACTGCTGACCATGCGGTTGATATTTCCTGCTGGAGTTCTGTGCTGGTTGTTTGTGGATCATCTGCTTCCCTTTCGTCTCAAGCTAAGTTCCCTAGGTCTCAGGGAGATGCTGGTTCCTTCATGGTGGAAGAAACCGGTTGGCTCATCTCCTGCTCCCTAAGTTAGGGCTTGCGACAGTGTCAGCAAGGTTTAGGTTCCAGTGTAAAAGCTCGTTCACCTTTAGGAGGTTACCATCCCCTCTTCCCTAGCTTTGAGGCCTAGTCTGCTTTCTGTCGCCAGTTGTTTGTTTGGTGTTCCTCGCATCCCAACCTATCCGTGACACACAGATGCTTTATGGCTCTGTGCAACCTCTTATCTGTATGGAGACATAATAGGGCACCTGTAGTTCAGTATCCTTTACAGATTCATTAGTTCAAATGCCATTAGGACAACCTTGTCTCTACAACAGATTATAGACATCAGAGAAGGGATTGCATACTTGGGACTGTTGACCCAAGGGTGCCTCCTGCTCTGGAGGACTTGGCATGATCATGTAGTATATACTGTAGTCATCCATTCATTTGAATGGCACCATGCAATACCACATTGTATATTTCCAAAATACAGTGTGCTTGGGAGCAAGACAATTCTACATTACATGACCGTGTACGTTCCTCATTTTGCTGAACACACACAGCCAGTCCTATTATAGAAATGGCCATGCTCCATCTTTGTCCAAGAATAGGACATGCTCCATCTTTTTTGCAGTGCCACGGAACAGAAGCAGGAATGTGGACTGCACACGATGTGCTGTCCGCATCTTTTGCAACATCATTGAAATGAATGGGTCCGCATGCGTTCCACAAAATTGTGATACGGATGCAGACTCATAAATACGGTATAAGAAAAAGAGGGACAGGAGCTCATTTAAAAAAATTTTTTTCAATGTAATCATCACGAAAGGTAAGGCTACTTACACCCTTTGCTGGATAGTAATCAATACAATACAAATCCTCAGCCAATAGTAGGTCCAAATTCATTTTGCCTTCCATCAGACTGAGAATTAATCCACCTTGAGAATAAGAAGGTTTGGGGTGGGGGTGTCTCCCCTCCCCTATTTTGTGTGGGACTACATGCGTCTAATGACAAGGAATAATTTTTTTTTATATAGGTGTGTCTATATAATTATGTTTTTGTATCTACTTCTATGTTACTATGAATGAGACAGTACACACATAACAAAGGGCATTACCATGTGCAACCAAAGAATGCAATACTGAGGACATATAAGATGAAGAGAAAACCACAGCACTCAATGTCTTCACAATATATGCAGAGTTTTATTCACCAACCGTGCGACATTTCGACTCCTAAGAGTCTTTCTCAAGCCTCTTAGACTCTTGCGTCGGAACGTCGTATGGTTGGTGAATATATTGTGAAGACATTGAGTGCCGCGGTTTTTTCTTCATCTTATAATCACTTGGAACTCGACAGGCTAGGGTTCAACATTGAAAGCACTGCCACAGCTTGGATCCACTAAAAGTAAACCAGTAATTGGTGTTGTCTCTCCCTCGGACCAAACTGAGGACATAGATATGAGTTATATACCCTTATACAGAGCATTATCTTTCATGTATTTCCTGTGGGTCATATGGAAATAGCAGCAACAGTTAACAGTATACAGTAAGTAGTTATTCTGGATAAGTTATTCTTGCCATCATAAAACCAATACATATCTACAGTAAAAGAATTAGATTGATGGTAAAACAGCAAAAGGCACAGTTCTGAAACTCTTTTGATAACTTGAATGGCTCATTGTTTCTTAATCATGAGTGTCATAAATCCAGCTGAATCGTTTACTCTACATACAATGACTCTACAATGGTTCTTTATTGCAATGTGTTTTCTGTCAAGGTCTTAATCAGTCTTTTATTTGTAGCTACCCAAATTTCCTCTCTTTTTCTACATAGATGGTAGCGAAAAAAAAACATCATTTACATACAGTACTTGAGTGTCCCTCGCTTCCACCGATAAAAAAAAAGCATTATAAAGGATTATTCCACTCTTGAGTTCCATTCAAATATAGATGGATCTACGGTCACTTTTCTTAGTGTTCTGAAAAGCTCAATAGACATTATAATCAATAACAAAAACAAGGTTGTGATGCAAAAGAATAAAAGTACAAGAAAGCTGGATTGTGTTCAAATTGGAGGTACGTAAGAAACATCAATGCAGTTTTTTACTACACCAAAAATAGCAGTCCAACATCATTAACCTAATATAGCACTGTTTTTGGTAGAAGTGATATTTCTAAGTAGTGTGGGGATCCGCTCTGGTAGGCAGTGGTAGCGAGTGCAGTATAGAGGCAACACAGACAGGTCTTGGTGTTAAACGGTGCTTTCTTTATTCACACGGTGAACACAAGTGAAAAGGCAGTGCAGTTCATAGGGAGGTTCATATCTGCCTGCTCCCAGTAAGAGCCGGCCCGGATCCGCTGTGTTAACAGCATAACCGCTGCAAAACACACTTTTCCGGCTCTTACTCCACCGGGACCAGGACCCCGGTGGCACGTACCTACCGTCTATTACCACCCCAGGTACTCTCCTACAGTAGCAAATAATTTACTTCTACGTATTTTTTTTCTGTGTTCATTCTATTTTTTTTTGCGGACCATATGGGGAACCATCCATTTCAATGGGACAGCAAAAAAAACGGAAGGTACTCAGTGTGCATTCTGTTTCCCCATGTCTGTTCCACAAAAAAAAAACATGCCCTATTATTGTCTGCATTACATACAAGGATAGGACTGTTCTATTAGGGCCCAGCTGTTCCACAAAATATGGAATGCACACGGATGTCATCCGTATTTTTTGCAGACCACAAAATACATACGGTTGTATGCATGAGCCCTAGGTCTGGTAGAGCAATAGAAGAAAAAAAAAGACCTAAAAATGAGGACTGTATTGTATGGGTAATGAAGTAGGTTAGAGATAGTACCCATCCCCCATTGTGCTGAAAAGACCACCTTCCTGAGTGATCTCAGATATATGCATGCTGCACACTGGAGGAGGGGCTAACAGGTTAAAACATTATGACACACATTCCTTTATTAGACTCCACCAGGCTCTCCATTCTATGTAGAATGTGAGTATAATTGCCCTATGTCTCTTGTACACCCTGGGGTGTAGGTCATGTGTTATAACGGGGTAGACAGCCATGGGTTAAATCATGATCAAAGAAGTCTCCACCCCATTTAGGCTAGTGATGATTATTTACTTATGTGATTTCTTTGTGTTATTGCTTAAATCACTTAGTAAATATATTTATTTATGTAGCCTGCGTAAGCGTATTCATTCTCAAATCTTTCGAATTCACTTTGTTACAAGGACACACATGGTGCTTATTCTGAGTAATTCAACCGTTAATTGAAAAGGGCATGCTGAAAATAAGTACAGTGAGGAGTTATGTGTAAGGGCTCATGCACACGAACGGGTGCAGTCCGTGCTGTGGGCTGCAAATAGCGGTCCGCAAAGCACAGGCTGTATGCCCGCCATTTGCGGATTTACTTAAATGTGTCCGCAATCTGCAAAATTAAGTCTGCACCACTAAAAAAAGAACATGTTCTACCTTTTTGTGGTGCCGAGGTATGGACCGAAAAACCCACGAAATTGCTCCGTAGTGCTTCCATGGGTTTCTGCTCCGTATCTTGCGGATTGAATTCACTTCAATGGGTCTGCATCCATGATACAGAGTGCACATGGCTGGTTCCCGTATATTGCGGACCACCATACAGGGACACACACATTCCTGTGCATGAGCCCTTATTCAGACAGTGTTTGGTCAGTGTTTTCCATCAGTGATTGTGAGCCAAAACCAGGTGGAGCTCTAAACACAGAACAGGGGCAGATCTTTCCCTTAGGGCTCATGCACACGGCCGTTGTGTGGCCGTAGCCGTATTGCGGTCCGCATACGGCGGTTTCAAAATACACGGGGCACCGGCCGTGTGCACTTGAATTGGTCCGCGAACTCAGAGATGTGGCGCGGAACGGAAGCACGTATCGGAACCCCACGGAAGCACTACAGAGTGCTTCCATGGTGTTTCTGGCCATGTCTCCGCACCGCAAAAAAAATGTATTCTATTTATTTGCGGTGCGGACAGATCATGGACCCATTCAAGTTGAATGGGTCTCGAGCTGTCCCGGCCACCGCACGGACGCTACCCGTGCATTGGGGACCTCAAATTGCAGTCCCCAATGCACAGAACAGCTGCACAATGGCCGTGTCCATGAGCCCTTATTCTTTATCTCTGTGGAGGCTTCAATTACTGGTTGAAATCAAAATCACTGATGGAAATCACCGACCAAAACACTGACTGGCGAATAAGGCTTTAAATTGGTGAATTTATTTTGTGGAATAACAGGTGTCAATTTTGACACTTATTTAAGGTAGGAGAGTGGCAAATATTTCACATGTTGGTCATAATTAGAAATGAGGGAATCGAAGTTGACAAAGTGGTATTCGATCTGAATTTCAGGAAAAATTTGATTCGCTCCGAAGTCGAATTTCCTCACGCTTCGTGGTAATCATGTTTTTTCTATAATGGCTGTTGCACATGTTAAAAAGTGAAAGTAAGAAGCCTGGGAACAAGGGAGCACCCACAATGCCATGTAGACAGCCAATCAGCAGAAAGCCAGCCCCTGTGATGTCACAGCCCTATAAAAAGCCACCTCATGCCCAGTCTCCACCATTTTGCAGTGATTTGGAAAGGCTATTCCCCCAAAAAAAAATAAAAAAAATGAGCAGTATACGATTGAGCAGTTCAGGGAAAGATTAGAAGAACAAAAGAAGAACATGGTGCAATAGGAGAGTGTAAAGCCTGGGTAATAGGAGCGATTATATTACACCTTGCTACACTAACTGGAGTTACTAAAAGTAATCTATTACTACAGATTTTAGGCTGTTTTAAACAGTGATTGCAGTAATCCTAACTTCTGTTATTGGGGTGTGTTTATTTCATATATAAAAGTACATCCATTTATCCTTGCTTCTGGGGTGAATTTGCAGTCTAATGCAACCAGTTTTGGGGGGTGTTTATTTTAAATATATAAAAGTTTATTCATCCATGCTTTTGGGGTGAATTTGCAGCCCGATACAAACAGTTTTGGGGTGTGTTTATTTAATATATAAAAGTACGTCCGTTCATCCTTGCTTTTGGGGTGAATTTGCAGTCTGATACAAACAGTTCTGGGGTGTGTTTATTTAATATATAAAAGTATGTCCGTTCATCCTTGCTTTTGGGGTGAATTTGCAGTCTGATACAAACAGGTTTGGGGTGTATTTAGTTTATATACAAGTACTGGCGGTCTGGCATGCTGCATGGGTGAAGAAAGCACGCTCCTCGGGCTTAAGAAAAAGAAACAAAAGATTCTAGAGATCATCACACCATAAAGGTCGAGAACAGATAACCCAAAAAGGGTTAGCCACCGTTCGCCGAAGCAAAACACTTCTCTACACACCTTTTATGGTGGTCAAATTCTTTTACACTTAATTCCATGCCTCAATCAGTAGTTGCGGAGTTGGTGTGAAATAGCGGCCTGATACTACACACTTTAGGGTGAGTTCACACTTCAGTTATTTGATCAGTGATTACTATCATTTTTTGTGAGCCAAAACCAGTAGTGAAGCCTACTCAGAGATAAGGTGTAATGGAAAGATCTGCACCTGTTCTGTGTTTTTGAATCAAACCTGGTTGATACTATACATTTAGGGTGTCCAAATTCTTCTACACTTAATTCAATGTGTTAATCAGTAGTTGCAGAGTTGGTGCAAAATTGATACTATTGCTCTTTTAGGCCTCTTTCACACGAGCGTGTCCGGATGCGTTGCGGATGCGTTGCGGATGCGTTCAGTGAAAACTGAGCGTTTTCACAGGCAAAGCCATTCAGTTTTGCCTGCGATTCCGTTCAGTTGTTCAGTTTTTTCCGCGCGGGAGCAATGCGTTTTGATGTGTTTTTCACGCGCGTGATAAAAAACTGAAGGTTTACAAACAACATCACCTAGCAACCATCAGTGAAAAACGCATCGCATCCGCACTTGCTTGCGGATGCAATGCGTTTTTCACGCAGCCCCATTCACTTCTATGGGGCCAGAGCTGCGTGAAAAACGCAGAATATAGAACATGCTGCGATTTTCACGCAACGCAGAAGTGATGCGTGAAAAAAAACGTTCATGTACACAGACCCATTGAAATAAATGGGTCCGGATTCAGTGCGAGTGCAATGCGTTCACATCACGCATTGTACCCGCGCGGAAAACTCGCCCGTGTGAAAGGGGCTTTACCCTTGCAGTTGATGTTACAGTACAGTATGTATGACAGATAGGTGAGGAGGAGAGAAGGCTGGGTAACCTGTAAGGCTGAGTTCACACGAGTTATGTGGTCAGTTTTGGCCCTGTAACTGACCAAATAAGTGAAGTGTAAAGTGATTCTAAGAACGACGCCTGTCATAACTGACTCACAGTACTGTTTCACTAGCAAAGCGGATTCCCTGTGCATGTTTCTTAAATGCACAGTATTCTACACCACTATAAAGGCTCTCTGCAGCCACAAAATAGCTGTTTTTTAATGTGATTCATCACAAATAAATTTGAATCGACTCTTTTGGGGAAATTCGTTAAACTGTTCGGATCGAATTTTTGAGAAATTCGCTCATCTGTAGTTATACCGTAATTCATTTTCTTCTGAAATACTGGGGAAAATGGGTCATTCCATTGTTTTGATGAAGAACATATAGAGAAGTACAGTAAATGATAGGCTGCTCTGCTAAAATGATCAAAGATGGCTTTAAGTGGCAACCCTTCTGAGTCTTTAAGGTTTTGAAGTGGGGAACTACTTTTGGATGGAAGAATAGCTAAAATGGCAAAGGCTTAGCCAATGATCACCTCCAGAAAGATTAGAGAAGATCTGAAGTTACCAGTGAGTACTGCAACAATCAGAAGACAATTAAGTGAAGTTACCAACAAGAACTCTCTGTAAAGTCCCACATGACACCACATTTTGGTGATTGATCAAAGCAGTCAAAGCAGAATTGTTCTCTTTGGGTCTAGTGGCTACAGACAGTATGTCATATCACTCCCAGGCACTGAAACCACAGTACACTGTGAAGACAGTAAAACATGGTGGTAAAAATCATGATATTGGGATGTTTCTCATACTGTGGAGTTGGGCCTATTAATCAGACGATGGATCATGGATCACATTGAATACATCACAGTACATGTTGCCCTATGCAGAAAAGAAATGCCCTTGAAATGATATTTTCAACATGACAATTACCCAAAACACACCGGTAAGCAAACAATATCTTTGCTACAGACTAATGAGAATTTGGGAAGATGTAGAATATAGTGCTATATATTCGGAATCGAGAATATTTTAGATTTGTTTTCATTAGTACCCTCCCTTCTTGCTTGTGGCCAATGAAAAGGCTACAATATCTTTGTCAGAGCTTAGCAACATCCCGAGCAAACAATAGGAAAGTTGCCTACCCCTTACTATATAAGAAACTCCCCAGCAGCCATTTTCTGCAGTTTTTTTGCAGTTCTGAGAGAGAGAGAGAGCAGTGACATTGCTGTGCACTGTGCTTTGCTGACTCATCTGGATCCTATTCCTTATCCAATTACATTAGATAGTTAGTTAGTTAGTTAGCTCATATATATAATACAGATAGTTAGTGGGAGATAGTCAGTGTAGGTTAGATAGACATATAGTGTAGCTGATATGGTCCAGTGCAGGGCGTTAGGTAGTGTGATAGGAATTACTGTTTCCCTGCTATCCATACATACATGCTACAGACACAGTGCTGTGATGTCGATTCACAACAATACTTAGCGCACCAATCAGTAATATCTACTCAGACCTAATAAAATGTGAAGTTGCACGTATTGCGCAAAAAATATGCGCATTATTAGTGCCGATTTGCACAATGACGTAAATAGTGAAGAGATCACGAATTCTAGAATCCACTAATTTATTGCAAATATTATGTGAAACATTCCCGAAATATCGCGAAAATGAATATTGCCTATGCCGCTCATCACTAGACAAACAGGTTTGAGGAAATGGAGTGGCAACCCAACCCTCTGACCTCAGTCCCATAGTTTGAAATTGAATGTGTAATATTTCCAGTGCGTTTGCATTTATGGAAATAAGTTATCATAATAATTGTCAGATTGTTTTAAACTTGCCGCTTATTTTTTTTTTAACCCTACTGTAGGTCCTGTGTTTCCATGATGCATGAAATGAAACTCTTGAGCCCCACTGCAAAATCTGTATAGTGTAACAGGGATTAACATTGGATAGAACAGAGAACCTTTGTTAGGTCTATGTCTATATCCCTGTGACTGATGAACAAGTTCAGAAGAGATCATCCCTCCCTTGTGATGTAGAAATTGCTCTTGAAGCCTAGATCAGCATTTTCTGTGATCCTGCCTCTTAGAAAGGCAGATAAGATTTGCGCTTACTACTGATGGTTTTTCACATCTGATCCATACCTGCTGGAAAAGGACTAAGTTGTCATCTCATATGGTGGTAATCACTATTTTCATTGGTTAAACATCTTAGTTAAAGTGGACCTTTCATGGTTTTTGTTTATTCTAGATAAATATGTTTACTTGCGGGGTAAACCCCCTCCCGCTGATGATGCCACCATGTCTGTTTTTAAAATATAGCTCCTATGCCACACTGTGCCCCCCTGTATGTTTCCCACTCAGTATGTTAATACTGAGCATCGGTACAGGGAGGAGGAGACGCCAGGGTTTCTCAATAGGAGTCTCCTTCTCCCTGGCTATGCCGTGATCCAATCACAGCGTCACAGAGCGTCACAGCCAGGAAGAAGGTCCCCCCCCCCCCCACACCAAATTCGCAGATTGTGGTGCAAAGGACTCGTAAACGAAATAACAGCATGTAATCCCAGTCAGCCTCTAAGGCTGACAAAATTTTGTCTTGTATTAAAAGAGGTATGGACTTGTGGGACAGGGATGTAATATTTCCACTATTCAAAGCATTGGTACGGCCTCACCTGGAATATGCGGTTCAGTTCTGGGCAACAGTCCATAGAAATGATGCCCTGGAGTTAGAAAGAGTGCAAAGGAGAGCGACTAAACTAATAAAAGGGCCTGAAAGATGTCAGCTATAAGCGAAGATTAAAATAAAACTGAATTTGTTTAGCCTTGAAAAAAGATGTCTAAGGGCGGACATGATTAACCTGTACAAATATATAAACGGACCATACAAAAAATATCAAGAGAAGCTATTCTGTGTTAAGCTCCCTCAAACAAGGGGCCATTCCCTACGCCTGGAGAAAAAAGATTCAGTCATAAGAGGCGGTAAGCATTCTTTACAGTAAGAGCTATGAATCTCTGGAACAGCCTGCCACAGGAGATGGTCACAGCGAATACAGTAGATGGCTTCAAAAAAGGTTTAGATGGCTTTTTTATTTCAAAATAAGATTGAGTCTTATGAAAATGTATAGAAATCATGTCCTACACACCCTTTCCCTTTTGGCTTACCCCTTCCTTAAAAGGAAGTTGGACACTGATCTATCGAATTGGTTCCACAAGTGCCAGTCTCTGTGGTGGCTGGGACCATGGGAGAGCACATAGGCTGGTGCTTTTTCCTATAGTGTGCAAGCACGGCCACCACTGCTGAATTGCAGGGTGGTAGCAACCATGGAAACCAAAAGTTTATAATGTGATGGAAAAATGAATCAAGCCAGCAAAGGAAGCAATATGGACAGTCAGAATACATTAGTAAGTGCCTTGTTTTAACTTTCTCTACATGATAAATATCACTTGCTGAAGTGAGTCAAGCCCTCTAATGCTGAAGGAACCATGCTGACCTGATAGTTGGCACTGTGTTAACTATCAGTGTTTGTGTGTAGTTCTTCCAGTGTATGTACATTTTTGTTATTATGTAAGATGCTGTCTCTTGTGTTCTCCATTTAATGGTTGCTGCACGTTTCAAGTAAAGCAAACCAGTTTGTTCTCTCACAATGTCTGAGTGCTGTTCCTAAAAGTTGAAGCACTGCAACAAGGGCAACATAAAAGACCTAACAAATCTGTTTTAAAAGGGTTTTCTGTAACTTATATATGGATGATCTGTCCGCAGGGTAGCTCATCAATATCAGATTGATGGGAGTCTGATACCCAGCATCCCCCCCAATCAGAGGTTTTGGGGAGCAGTCAATGCAATAAACTATACAGAGGACGGAGCCAGATGCAGAAGGTTCCATCCGCTGTGTATTTTCCAGCTCTGGTGTACTGCAGTTTAGCTCCTATTTTCTGCTTTTGGCTCCATCCTCTGTATAGTTTCTGCTGCTGGCTGTTGTCGAAAACAGCTGATCAGTGGGGGTGCCAAGTGGAGATAAGCCATTGATATCCAAGTACCACACAACCCCCTTCAAAGATCTCCTGTTAGTATCTCAAAGCTTCTATATGATTTTTGATGGAGTCGATGCTTATCTAGATCAGGGGTCAGCAACCACCGGCACTCCAGCTATTGTGAAACTACAACTCCTAGCATGCTCCATTCACTTGTATCAGAGTTCTGAGAACAGCCAAGCAAGTGAGTGTGCTTGCTGGGAGTCGTAGTTTCACCACACCTGGAGTGCCGAAGGTTGCTGATGCCTGATCTAGATATATGTAGAGATATAAAAATACTGAAAATGTAAAATTAAAAAAAAAAAACATGATCACTGACTGTATGTTACTAGTCAGTTTTATTAATATTTCACTTTATTAGTAGAAATGAATGGGGGTAGAAGCCAACAGCACACATTTCTGGAGCTGAACAGAACTTATATACTGCATACTCAAGAAAACTAATAGCACTAAGTATATCACTGTAATTGTTAGTTAGCCCATTAAAGCATAAAAGACAAATAATCTAATACTGTACTGTTTAAGTTAGTATATACCTGGTCCTAGAGCCATATTAAACATATAGGCAAGTTGGGCAGATTCATTAAGGGTACGGCATAGGATTACAGAACAATAGAATGACAGTCTTTTGGGGTGCCTGTACAATTATCTGCTTTGTGGGTGTATAACAAAAAAACAACCACAATACAACCTGGTGTACAGATATCCTAGACCAGTGGTGGCGAACCTATGGCACAGGTGCCAGAGCCCTCTCTGTGGGCCCCCCGCCCTGGAAAAAGTCTATGTTGTACCAATATGCCTTAGACTTTTCCTGCTCTTCATCAGCGCGGGTGCACTATGAACGGCACAGGCAGGCTATTATAGCTAAATGATAAAGTACATGGAAGATATACTATATTAGTATTCATAAGTCACCGTGTTGACACTTTGCGATAAAAGAGTGGGTTTTGGGTTGCAGTTTGGGCACTCGGTCTCTAAAAGGTTCACCATTACTGTCCTAGACTGTCACTCTTTTGCTGTAATATGCTTACCTGCATGCTTGTGTAATGGAACAATGGTTGACTGTATAAAGTAATGCTATTGGTTAAAGGGGTTTTCCAGTACTTGGATGAAATGGATGGCCTATCCTCAAGACAGGTCATCAGTACCAGATCTCTGGGGTCTGACACACAGCACCCTCCCCACTATCTATTTTTCATTGCCAGCCACTGCCCAAAACAGCTTATTATTGAGGATGCCGGATCTGATAACCTATCCTGAGCGTAAGAAATCAATAACTAGAAAATCCCTTTAACACATTACTAACCCCCTACCAATATAAAAGGGCAGGTGTATATATTACGGTTAAGGAATCATTAGAAAACATTTTTCAATATAAAATTGGTGTTGGCGCTTTGTCATTTTACATATCTGAAAAATTTTGGTGTCTGACAATGACCACTGACCGCTCACAATAGTCAGACTGTTTGCTATCTATACGGTCAGCAGTCATCTCATTGTCATCAGAAGACAGGATTACAATAAAAGGCAATGCTTTATTTATAGTACTAAAAACATAGCTTGGCACCATTGGCAAAGGGTGATGGAACTCTCTAGACATTGATTACTGAATGCTCATCTCATTCTCCCATAGAAGTAAAAGATTGTGTCACGTTAAAAATGGTATCTGATCTGCAAGGAGCATCTTATAGAGCAAGAGATGTGCAGATTGATACACACAGTGTTGCAGGGAACTGATTCTCAAGCTTGCAGTTTGCTCATTAAAATCCCTGCACTTTCTATGCTTAGGAGTCCAGTGGGCAGTCTAGTTATGGATAGGACCACCCACTGGACTCCTAAGCCCAGAAAAAGCAGGAGTTTAAATGAATCAAATACAAGTTATACTGAATTGTTTCCCACAAATCTATATATCAACCTGTTCAGCTCTGGAACATGCTGACAACCATAAGACTGTGCATACAGGTTTCCTTTAAACCAGGCATGCTCAACCTGCGGCCCTCCAGCTGTTGCAAAACTACAACTCCCAGCATGCCCGAACAGCCTACAGCTATCAGCCTACAGCAGGGCATTGTGGGAGTTATAGTTTTACAACAGCTGGAGGGCCGCAGGTTGAGCATGCCTGCTTTAAACTTTTGTATGTACAATGATGTGTAAATGCCATCTGTCAGCAGTTTTGTACCTATGACACTAGCTGACACTGGATTTGCCATTAGGTTTTTCCAGGGCTGCTTGAAGTTTCCAGTACAGTCCAGCACAGCTGTGTATGCAGTCTTAGTGGCAATGGTCCATGGCATAATAATGTGCAGCGAGGTATCTCTAAGTGAAAGAGAACCATTTTGCTAGTGCCCCCTTTTTGAAAGTGGTTGGATATTTGGCTTGGCTGTTTTATCTTGTCATGTTTAAAGTCTTGTTTAGACAGAAGAAGTAGGGAAAGATTTTTGGAGGTTATAGAAAAAATAATTTGCAATGGGCAGACTGGGAATTTAATATGGCCCTGAAAAAATAAATAAATGAAAGTAGGGCCGCACCGAGCAGAGCTATATAACACAGTGCAGCACAATATATTTCCCCAAAAGCAGTCCCTCTATGGTGGCCATCAGTAGATGCCATTTTCTGTCCTACTCCTCCAGTTGTCTCTGATTAAGATATGGAGCAGGAGGCTTAGGAGTTGAGATGTTGGGCCCCAGCAGCTGAATTCAGGAGGGCATGTGCGGCCACTGGCCGGGGACATGAGTACCTGATTCTCACAGGCAGAGAACTCATTATGTACCCGGCCAGTGGCAGAGAGGAGGACTTGGGTGGCCCCCTGGAGCATCGGCCCACCGGGAAATTTCCCTATAAGGTCTATGGCCAATCCACCCCTGTATCTCCCAGAGGAAGAAAACTGTCTGGTTAGTGCCACCTTTTGGAAGTGGCTCCCTATGAGTCAAAGTCCAACTTGTTAACAAGTCTTGACAGGAGAAAATAGCCAAGCTAAATATCCATCCACTTCCAAAAAGGTGGTACTAGCAAGACAGTTCTCTTTCCCATGGACCATTTTCACTAATATTTCATACACAGCTGGTCTCCTTAAGGATAACCAGAACCTCTCCTAAGATGGGCTACAGAATAAAGACTTTAACTTCTTTTGCAGGAAGGTTTCTGAAAAATTGCTAACAAAAAGCTGTGGATTTTTGGAAGGAGAAAGGTATGCTCCTTACCAAAACATTATGTTATGCAGATGGCAGTGGATGGTTCAATTTTAGAAACAATATAGAAGCCTATAACATGACAACTAATGCACATCTTTCATCTTAATATTTACATCAAAGGTTAAATAAAAAAGCTAATCCTATTTTTGCAGGCAGTTATTGTTCTTTAGTTTGTATACTAATATATACTTCAAAGCTGTTCATCCAGTCCTTAACCAGTCTAAAAGAAAGACGTCTGTTACATATACTCCTGGTTCATCGAAAGTCCGGTTTCTTTGTTTTTGTCCTCCAATACTCATTTATCCTTGCAGTATTGTATACTAGATCCAGGATAGCTGCTGGAGAGAAGTGGTATAAACTTGAACCTCGCCAAGTCCGGTACATTTCACATGTTAGATTGAACATTTAATAACACCGTAACAAGTGCCCGGTGATTAACAAGTTGAATATCAAGTGTTAAAAAATCATGAAATGCCACTTTATAAGACAAGCCAAAGAGTAGCTAACAAAATCTATATGGCTATCCATTCAAGTGAATGGATGCCATGTATTACTACAGGGAAAATATGGGAATTCTAAGCTGGAGGTACAGCGTCACCTACTGTTTCTACTATTCCATATGTATCTGTCCACTTCTGTTACATCTCAAGTGGATGCCCATGCTCAGTTCCATCCTTAAAAGGGGTTGTCCCATGAAAAATACTCTACAGTTTTCAAACCAGCACCTGGATCTGAATACTTTTGTAATTGCATGTAATTACAAGTTTACTACAGCAACTGATTTATTCAATAAAAACCTATCTGTATAGCACCACCTGCTGTTTGATCTTTCTATAATTTCTCTGTCCAACACACTGAGATGGACACATGTGCTTAGTTCCATCCTTTAGCTGCCACCAGCTGCAGCAAAAAGGACATGTCCCCGGAGCTGGCAGCTTAAAATAAGTCAAGCAGCAAATGGTGAAATGAATGGTGAGATCTCTAGATCCATGTGAGGTATAGGACTGTTCTAGCTTTGTTAGAAAAAGATTTTCATGTACTATATGATATCTGACTTTCATTTTTAAAAGGGCTTGTCCAGAATCCCCTCAGTTTTTAGTTAGCCCCCTAGTTTGTTTGGTCTAATACAAGAATCATACTAGACTGGTTCCCGCTGCTTTGGTCCTGCATCCTGGCTAAGTCTGGTAATCTTCTGGTCCTGGTCTTGTTTTCTTCTGGCCTGGCTGCAGGGTCCAGTGGACCGCTGCAGCCAATCACTGGTTACAGTGATGATGTGTTCCCACATCACTGCTGGGTCACGCACCACTTGCGGACATGTCACCACCAAGGCCAGTCATTGACTGAAACTGTGGCCATGCCCTAATCTGCAGGCCAGCTGTAAGTAAAACAAGCCCAGATACAGAGAAAGTCAAAAGCAGCCACTATGGCAGAGACCAGAGTATGATTCTTTTATTAAAAAATTAAAAAACAAACACAATTGGGGGACTGAGGGGGCAATGGACAAGCCTTTTAAACTGCCACCAGCAGTATCTACTATTAGAAGCTGTGACATAGAGAGTTGCAGCACAAAGGACATGATCCCTCATTTGCAGCAGAAAGAAAGTGACCCCTGTAAAAGGACAGACCTCCCGAGCTGCCAGATTCAAATAAATCCAGGTGAGCAATTGAAACAATGGACGTAGAAGGAAGTTTTAGGGCTCACCGTGTCCGTTTTTGTGGTCCACAAATTGTGGATCCGCAAAACACGATTATCAGCTGTGTACGTTCCGCATTTTGTGGAATGTAACGGCCAGCCCTGTGATTGAAATAACTATTCTTGTCCGCAATTGTGGACAAGAATAGGACATGTTCTATCTTTTTTGCAGGACCACTGTGTGCTGGCCCCATTGAAATTAATGAATTGCGGAACGGATGCGGACACAAACATACGGTCATATGAATGAACCCTTAGAAAGAGGTGGTTGTGTACTGTATGATGTCTGATTTTCATTTGTTAAATTAATCATGGGATCACCGCTTTAAGGACTTTTTTTCTATCAGCCACAAAGAGTGACTAGCTCTGGAGGACCAGATGGACCATATATTACACAAACAAATCATTGATTTCAACAGCACTTGTGTAATTGCTTGTTTCCCTCTGTGGTGGCACTGTAGGAGAATTGAACACTTGCAGTCAGGTTCTTCAACATATTTCAGCTGATTGCTCACTAAATCAGCAATGGGAAGCCTGTGATCATCTTGCTATCCAGGGTCTATTCTAATTATATAAGATTATCCAAAAGGGACAAACACCTTAAAAATTGTGCATCCAGTTCTGTAGTACATTCTCTAATTCAGATAAAGAATCGTTTATTCCAGCAAACACGACAATAGATAATATGTCCTTAGTTTCCTCATAAGGCCTTCAATCAAAAAGATGAATATATTATAGAATACTGACATGGAGGTCATGATGAGTACCAAGTTCTACGAGGCAGCACAGTATAAACTTCTGGTTTATGGTCTCTATACTTGAAGAGTATTAGACAGATGATGCCATCACTTTCTTTTCTTGAATAAAGCTGTTATTATCAGACTTTTTCCTTTTTTATCAGGAGTTCATTAATGGTCTGTTTTATCCTCCGTTGTACAATGGCTTTCTATCATGTCCATTGTTTTTAATGGGCATTAATATTTGTTCTTTCATTCAGTCAGCAACCTGAAAAGATAAAATAAGCAAAGAGATAAATAGGTTAGATTTACAGTTGATTGGTGATCTGTACTTCATTCTTTCTAAGTTTCTAGAAAGTTTAAAGCTGACCACATGCTGTTCGCTATGCTGTGTATGTCGCTGGGGGGCACTGCGGATGGCAATGCAGTCATTGTGGAGTCAATGGTGGCACTGTGGAAGGTTTATGGAATTACACCCATTATAGCAAATACAACCTGGTTTACTGTATGAGTATTTGTATGGAATGAGAAATCGTCTCTCCACAAAGGTTTGTTTGTTCTGAAATCTCAATTCTGTAGAATTCAGGGTTTCAATTACATAAATGGTAAAAAGTATAAATCTGAGGGTGTTAGCCCTTTACAGAGTAATGAGGGGGGAGTTGCAGAGAGAGATGAGGAGAAAGCAAAACTATTAGATTTTTTTTCTCCATTATATTCACTAGGGAAGATAAATTGTCAGATGAAATGCAGAATGTGAAAGTAAATTCCCCATTAAGTGCCCTGTCAGACGAAGGAAGAAATACAGCGGTGTCTTAAAAAGATTAAAATAGACAAATCGCCAGGACCAGATGGCAAAAACCCCCGTATCCTAAGAGAATTAGGTAATGTCATAGCCAGACCCTTATTTCTGTCGTGGATAAATTGTTTGAAGGTTTTCTGAGAGATGCTATCTTGGAGTACGTCAATGAAAACAAGCAAATAACGCCATATCAGCATGGCTTCATGAGGGATCAGTCATGTCAAACTAATTTAATCAGTTTCTATAAGGAGGTAAGTTCTAGACTTGACAGCGGCGAATCAATGGATGTCGTATATATCTGGACTTCTCCAAAGCATTTTACACTGTACCACATAAAAGGTTAGTATATAAAATGAGAACACTTGGACTGGGAGAAAATGTCTGTATGTGGAAAAGTAACTGGCTCAGTAATAGAAAACAGAGGGTGGTTATTAACGGTACATACTCAGATTGGGTCACTGTCACCAGTGGAGTACCTCGGGGGTCAGTATTAATTTTTGCAGATGACACTAAACTGTGTAAATTTGTGTAAATTTATTGACAGTATACTGCTACAGATAGATCTGGAAAGATTGAAGGCTTGGGCAGAGAAGTAGCAGATGGGGTTTAACACTGACAAATGAAAGGTTATGCACATGGGAAGGAATAATGCAAGTCACCCGTACATACTAAGTGGTAAAACACTGGGTAACACTGACATGGAAAAGGACATAGGAATTTAAGTGAACAGCAAACTAAGCTGTAGAAAACAGTGTCAGGCAGCTGCTGCCAAAGCCAATTAAGATAATGGGTTGCATCAAAAGGGGCATAGATGCCCGTGATGAGAACATAGTCCTACCACTTTACAAATCACTAGTCAGACCATACATGGAGTACTGTGTACAGTTCTGGGCTCCTGTGAACAAGGCAGACATAGCAGAGTTGGAAAGGGTTCAGAGGAAGGCAACTAAAGTAATAACTGGAATGAATGGACTACAGTACCCTGAAAGGCTATCAAAATTAGGGTTATTCACTTTAGAAAAAAGACGACTGAGGGGAGATCTAATAACTATGTATAAATATATCAGGGGTCAGTACAGAGATCTCTCCCATCATCTATTTATCCCCAGGACTGTGACTGTGACGAGGGACATCCTCTGCGTCTGGAGGAAAGAAGGTTTGTACACAAACATAGAAAAGGATTCTTCACTGTAAGAGCAGTGAGACTATGGAACTCTCTGCCTGAGGAGGTGGTGATGGTGAGTACAATAAAGGAATTCAAGAGGGGCCTGGATGTATTTCTGGAGTGTAATAATATTACAGGCTATAGCTACTAGAGAGGGGTTGTTGATCCAGGGAGTTATTCTGATTGCCTGATTGGAGTCAGGAAGGAATTTTTTTCCCCTTAAGTGGGGAAAATTGGCTTCTACTTAGCAGGTTTTCGGGTTTTTTGCCTTCGTTTGGATCAACTTGCAGGATAACATGCTGAACTGGATGGACAGAGGGCTTTTTTTGGCCTTATAAACTATGTTACTATGTTAATTTAAGTCTATGAATTAGGCCAGATGCAACACTTTTTTACTGACCATCTCCACCAAACCCAGAACTAGCATCCAAAGATTTATGCAGAGCCTTCATTGCTATTGCTAAATTCCAGAAATATTTCCTGCTTTATTGAATGTATTAAACATAATAATTAAATATTGTCAGGTGGACACATAAATGCTTAACATAGGTTCTCTTCATCTGCCATAGCAACCAACACAAAATGTATACTTACGCTGTACAGAAACATTTCTCAAAATGTCACCAATCCACTTAAAGATTGTATATCTATTCATTTAACAAATCAAAGTGCCTGGGCTGCATTAACTGTAATCTCAAGTAAGAAAATTCATGTGATTCATGCAGTATTGTTAATGCTAGATACCATCAATACAAGGTCTTCAGATAACTTGACCTAACTTGAGTCTGCACATTTGAGTTATTCTCTTGATGAACATATACAGTTGGTCTGAAGATATACATAATGCAGGAATAATTCTTTTTTTTTTTTTTTCTTTTCCTTTTTAGGGAGCCCCACTGTGATAGAAGGACACAGATAAAAAGGAAGGTAAAGGCTATTGAGAAATGAAATTATATTCTTAGAAGAAATGACAGATGTGTTAAATAAAGGCTTCCAATAGGTCCTGGATCTTTATGAATAATAATAAAATATGTTTTTCTGATATAATATTGGCCTATAATATAAACCTTGTAGGTGATATAGCTGTACAATTCCTGAAAATAATTCAGCACGTGTATTCAGCATGGCATTGTGCATTTGTGCTAAAAGAAAAATCTACCTTCATCTCCTCTATCCATAGACCATTCTCTCAGAATCATTGTGAAACATCCAGGTGGCCTCCGCCAAACCTGAGATGAGTCTTTGTTTTTTTTTTGTTTTTTTTTATAACAGTAGTTTCATGGGGTACTTCCATGACTCTATGTTTAGATGGCACAGAACACTGCACACCAACACCAAAACCTCATCCTTGGTGCATGGTGGAGGGTCCATCATGTTTTGGGTTGCTTTGCTACCTCTGGGCCTGGATACCTTGCAATCATTGAGGGAACCATGAGAAGTGAATTCCCCTCCCTCTACATTCGGGTATTGGGTCATAACATCATCCATGTTCCCTTCCCATAGCCAGGTCAGGAGATTGTAGCCATAAAATCAGTAAGATGGAACCACTTCACAGAAACCTTTCACAGACCAGAACCGTTAGATGGGTCATGAAAAGGCTAGTGTCCTCTCCAGCCAATATTTGGGCAACGTGCTTCCTCCTGAGAACTCAGGCCATGTATATGCGACAACAGTATCAAAATCAAATTGATCCCAGCTCAGTAACAGAGCACAATTAGATAACTCAAGCCATCCTGCTATTAACTCCATTAGGACGGAGTGGATGAAGGTAATATGAAGTTGCTTGAATGAATGCCGGAAAATATATTTTAAAACAAACATTTTTAGGCAGATCTGGTTTACAGTAAGAGGTCATAAACAGTGGTCATAAAAGGTCATTACCATACTCACTGGCGTCCTCTTACATCACAGGCTGGGGGGGGGGGGGAGTTTGTGGGGGAACAGATCCTTTTTAATACATGTATGGAGGATAGCAGTGATCATTTCTTTATGGATACTAGTGATCATTTCTTTAGGGATGAGCGAACTTCATATTTTGAAGTTCGAGTATGTGTTCAGGTTGGGATATATGCTGAATTGCATTATGGATTCATCGACTTTTGACGGAATGAATAACTGAATGCCTCTAAAGGCATTCCGTTATGCATTCTGTCATGGAAATGCGTTATGGTCTGTGGTAACTGAATCCCATAATGCAATTCAGCATATACCCGAACCCGAACTTCAAAATATGAAGTTCGCTCATCCCTAATCACTAGCTTGATTGGCTGACTGATATTTCTGCTTCCCCGGGCACCCAGACTTTACCATCGCATAACGTATTAAGTTCTGCTTTTTAACCCTTTTATTTTGCATTATATATATATATGTCTGTATATTTTATGTTGTGTTTTCTATAATAACCCCATTGTTTGTACGCACTGTTTTTTTTTTTTTTTATATTAAAACTTCAATTTAGTAAGAGCCTTCTTGTGTTCTAACGATTCCATGACCTAGTAGAAGTGTTACCTATATTGATTTATAAATTATTAACCTGTGAATGCTATCTGTTGTAGAGTGTACTTGGGCGTTACTTAATGCTATGTGTCTTATCAAAAAAACATCCAGCAATTAGCAACCCCCCTCTTTAAAATATCACTTTTAATTATTATCACTAAAATGATTGCTGATACTAAAGTCGCTTAACCAAACCCCACCCCACATTAATAATCAAGTAGTAATACTAACATTTGTCAACATCTGTGTATAACAGCCAACACCAGCAACACCAGCTATGTAGTTGTTATTTGGTAATGGGTATGCCAAGGAAGATATTAGGTAATCAGGGTATGGTCCTACTACTAGCCCTGTATTTAGCCCTCCATCTCTTCCTTTGCCCAGGGACGGCCCCTGATGGTGGAACCTCCCTGTCCTCGTGCCTAAGGCTGAATCACCCTTGGTCTTACCCTAATCTTATCACAGGGTTAACTGGTGTTAGCCGTTAAAACACAGAAACGGGGACAAATGGTGTGTACGTCTCAATCACGCAAGTCCAGTCAGTCCGTCCGTGTAAATTTATTTTCCGTCCGTGCAATTTAATTTGTTTCAATCCTTTAGATTACATGCCTGCCGTATTGATACTCTGCGATATCTGCACTGTTTGAAAGATCACTCCTCTTGACATACGAGCTGTATCAGGTTTTTGGTATCAATTTTGCATTATTGTACTACATTAATTTTTACCACATCAATCTGGGATATTGATGCCCATCATGGCCTCCTGATGAACTTCAGTATCCTGAAGGGAAACGCGTCGAGGTTTAAAAATATATTAGGCATAATGAAATACGATGTGTAAATTTACACGGACGGACAACTGAGGTGTTTAGTCTTATGAAGCTTACCTGTAAGACTCAGAGTCCAGGTTCTGTTCAGAGAGGACTCGGTGACATCTCAACCAGGGATCTTCATTGGACTGACTGGACTTGCGTGATTGAGACGTACACACCATTTGTCCCCGTTTCTGTGTTTTAACGGCTAACACCAGTTAACCCTGTGATAAGATTAGGGTGAGACCAAGGGTGATTCAGCCTTAGGCACGAGGACAGGGAGGTTCCACCATCAGGGGCCGTCCCTGGGCAAAGGAAGAGATGGAGGGCTAAATACAGGGCTAGTAGTAGGACCATACCCTGATTACCTAATATCTTCCTTGGCATACCCATTACCAAATAACAACTACATAGCTGGTGTTGGCTGTTATACACAGATGTTGACAAATGTTAGTATTACTACTTGATTATTAATGTGGGGTGGGGTTTGGTTAAGCGACTTTAGCATCAGCAATCATTTTAGTGATAATAATTAAAAGTGATATTTTAAAGAGGGGGGTTGCTAATTGCTGGATGTTTTTTGATAAATAATACTCCCTACTGGGATGCTATCATATTAGCTGGAACTATTTGTTTTGATTTGTTTAGTATGGCCAGTTTCCTGACTGGGACGTTATTTACAGAGACTCTAATCAACGAGGCGAAAAATATTTTTTCTGATAGGGATATCCCAGGCTTGGGAGCCTCCCTGACCTGTAAACAGGTATTTCAGGAACTATACGAGAAGTATAAAGCCAATATTAGATCTTGGTGGGAGATCAAAGCTATTGAGAATTACCTCGAACATAAAATTGTCCCCAAGGGACTGAGACATCAGGTTAAACCCGCAGACCGAATTGCCTCGCCTGAGTTCCTAAAAAAATGGGAGGAGGAGTTAACCTGTAGTTCTCTGAGGCTGATGGGACTTCTACTAGAAGAAGAAAAAGTGTGCTTTGAAAAAACCTCTGCAACTCTGCAAGAACAAATTGAAGTAGCCCTTAAATTTAAGGAAGAATCGGACTTTGGCAGACGGGAGGCTTCTCTGCAAACTTCTGTAGAGAGATTTCAGAATTTTATCAAAGAACGTAAACATCGTCAATTTGTACGTGATCTTGCAGAGTTTAGAGAGAATAGGGTTTATAAATCGGCACCTTCTGTCCCATCAGCCTCAGAGACATCGATATCTGATATTGATTCCTCTGACACTGAAAACTACCCTAGATCACAGGGTCGAGGGTCATCTAGATCAGGTCGGGGAGGCAGAAGATGGCCTCGAGGTGGGGGCAGAAATCGAGGATATGTGAGAGATGGTGCATACTTAGCACCATCATCTTATTCACCTCCCTCTACTACTCAGAACAATGTATCCAGAACTCAACAACACCAAACGTTACCTGCTGTCTCTTTTTTAGAAAAGGGCCGAGCCCCTTATCATTTGCGAAATCAGGACAGGATAGAAAAGATCTAAAAACTGATCCTGCAAGTGACCTCCAAGTTATTAATCTTACTTCCAGAGTCCTTGAACCAGCAGAGGTTGATGTGCTTAGGAGGGGCTTATCCTTCGTCCCTACCAACAACTTTGATTTATTTACATGGACGAAGGATCTGCACCTCTTTAGCCGTAAATTGAGGTGGCACAAATTCTTTAAAAATAATAATAGGGAAACGTGTGAAAGACTAGGCCTATGCGAGGGTGACTTTGGAGATTTCCAAACTCTCATGGAACTAAGTAAGGAGAGTCAGAAACCAGCAGGAGTAGGCCCTTTCACAGATCTAAAACTGAGAAGTAGGAAAATGCCTCCCCCCTCAAACTACGAATGCATTGACATCTTTATGCAAATGGTACTGTCTGAATTAGAGAAACTCGTAGGACCACACCAGAAAAGCTTTAATCTTTCCCAGCGGGAGATGCAGGCCTTACGGACTTTGGAGGGGACCAAACAATCATAGTTAAACCCTCCGATAAGGGGGCAACATGGTGATTTTGGACCATGCTCAATATGTCCGTATGTGCCTTGACCTACTGGAAGATGAAGGAGGATATAGGGTGTTGACATGTAATCCCACAGAGAGTTACACCGTGGAGTTACAGAAAATCCTTGAGATGGGTTTGATAGATGGGGTACTTACGGTTGTTGAGTATGACTTTCTATGTCCAAAATATCCAACTACAGCCACCTTTTATGGACTCCCCAAAGTCCATAAGGGGACTAACCCATTGAAGGGTCGCCCCATTATCTCTGGGGTTGACTCCCTGACTCAGAATGCAGGGATATACATTGACAGGGTGTTGAGGGAGTTCGTCGTGTCCCTCCCGACCTACACGAGGGACACGATGGACTTCCTCAACAAGATTGACAATCTAACTATAGACTCTGATTGCCTCCTAGCAAGTGTGGATGTTGAATCCCTTTATAGCTCTATCCCACATGAGGGGGGATTGGCCGCGGTCGTATACTTCCTGAGGTCTAGAGGGGTCCAGTATCAAAAACATAACAACTTTATTGTTGAGCTCCTTGGGTTCGTCCTTACCCACAACTATTTTATCTTTAATGGGCGTTACTTCCACCAGCTCAGGGGACGGCTATGGGGAGCCCCTGCGCCCCCACTTATGCCAATCTCTTCCTGGGCTGGTGGGAGGACACCCATATCTTTCCAGACCGGGAGACATGGTGGTCCAATAAAATCATCTTTTGGACTCGCTATATAGATGATGTCTTCCTGGTTTGGAAGGGTAGAAAGGATGAACTCATAAAATTTGTAGGGGAGATCAATAGTAATCAAATTGGTCTCCGCTTCACATTTGAAGTGGACCCCATTGAAATCACATTCCTGGATGTACGTGTCACAAGGAAAGATGATAGGCTAATGACCAATGTGTTCAGGAAGACCACCGCGACCAATTCCCTCCTCCATTGGGAGAGCTACCACCCTGTCCCCCTTAAGCGTGGAATACCAAGGGGACAGTATCTTCGGATACGGAGAAACTGCTCCAATATGGAAGAATTTCATAAAGAGGCAAGGGATCTACGGACCAGATTTTTGAACAGGGGTTACCCACGGGGTTGCCTCAAAGGGCTTTTTGGACGCTACGGAACAGGACCGCACAAAACTACTTGTCCCCAAAATAAAAGAACAGCAGGAGAACAAGATACGTATAATATCAATGTTTGATTCAAGGAATGATGAAATTAAGAAGATCCTGGAGAGATACTGGCCAATTCTCAAAATGGATAGAGACATAGTGGATGTATTGAGTGAACGACCAGGGTTAACATACAGACGAGGGAGAAATCTACGAGATCGTCTGGTCCATAGCCACTATGTATCACCACGACGAGAAGGGTCTTGGCTGGATCGGAAACCAGTAGGGATCTTTAGATGCGGTTCCTGTAAGGCTTGCGAATATATCTGTCCAGCGAAAAATGTCATTTGTTCCGTAACCAGACAGACCTATGCAATTAGAGACTTTTTAATTGCCGGAGTAAAGGTGCGATCTATCTTTGTCAATGTCCCTGCCCGTGTGACTACGTGGGCAAGACCATTAGGGAAGTGAGGAGGAGAATACTGGAACATGTAAATGATATAACAAATAAGAGAACTACACCTGTTGCATCTCATATGATAGAAAGGCATGGAGGTAACCCACGCCTTTTGAGATTCTCCATTCTGGAGGTAGTACCGAGCCGGTAAGAGGTGGAAATTGGGATCGGAAGATCCTTCAAAAGGAAAGTGTCTGGATACATAGATTTAGATCACAAGCGCCCGAAGGGCTTAATGAGAGACTGGACTTCTCGTGCTTCCTATAATGGTTTCCCTTTATGAAAATAGCCTGCTGTAAAATTGTAACATTAAGGTCCCATTTCTGGCTAGAGGTGCATGAAGCACCCTTTTGGGACACTTGCAACTGTCATCATAGTTGCTTATATGTAAGTCAAAAAGTTCTATTTTTACTTTTTGCTCTGTTGAATAATCAAACTTCACCTGACAAACTAGCCTCAGCCCCATGGATATTTGAATTTAACTCCGTACCCTCATCCTCCCAGGTATTAACATACCATGAGTCTAATGACAATGTCATCTTGTATGCCCTCATATGCCACAAGGATCATCTACACTTTATTTCTAGACCATCTATATGGTCCCCCACTTTATGGCCCGTATATATATATATATCAAAAATGGTACACTATTAAAAATTTAATATATGATTTTTGCCACACGTATAATAGGGCTGTATATATCTGGTGACTAACCATGAATGATCTAGACACACTAAGCGGAGGATTCGCTGCGCGCTCCATAGACAGGAAATGTCTTGCGCTTCAAACACCGGAAGTCCGATATCAGGTGACCGGTTACATCTAAGCGAAGCATATGATGCCGTTAAGCGTTCCACCAATGGAGATCCATGCGTTCCACGGACCGGAAGCCTGGGTGTCAGGTGACCGGAAGACTGGGTATCAGGTGACCAGTCGTCGGTGGAGGAGGCTCGTCTTTTCCTACACGCCCATCCCACGTGGGGAGAGATATGGGCGGTGTCAGGACCTAGGTGCTGCAATTTTATTGGTTAATTGATGATGAGTGGGGAATTTAAAAGGGGTTAGGCTGGTGTTCTTTTGAATCATGGCGTCAGAGGAGGAACATTGATCTGAGCAGCGACATGTGAGTAGCCTGAATACAGAGGCATTATGGATAGTTATATCTACACTGATTTGGTATGTTTTTGTATGGGCATGCTGTTAATATATGCTGGGACTTTTATATGCCTTCAGAAGAGGTGAGGTCACATCGACACGCATGAGCACTATATAATGCTATGTGAATTGGCATAAGTGAGTGCACCTCTAAGTCTCTCCATATATACGTATCTATACTTGCATGGACATACATACACATATATATCTGGCCTAATTGGCATTTTGTTTCAATCCTTTAGATCACATGCCTGCCGTATTGATACTCTGCGATATCTGCACTGTTTGAAAGATCACTCCTCTTGACATACGAGCTGTATCAGGTTTTTGGTATCAATTTTGCATTATTGTACTACATTAATTTTTACCACATCAATCTGGGATATTGATGCCCATCATGGCCTCCTGATGAACTTCAGTATCCTGAAGGGAAACGCGTCGAGGTTTAAAAATATATTAGGCATAATGAAATACGATGTGTAAATTTACACGGACGGACAACTGAGGTGTTTAGTCTTATGAAGCTTACCTGTAAGACTCAGAGTCCAGGTTCTGTTCAGAGAGGACTCGGTGACATCTTAACCAGGGATCTTCATTGGACTGACTGGACTTGCGTGATTGAGACGTACACACCATTTGTCCCCGTTTCTGTGTTTTAACGGCTAACACCAGTTAACCCTGTGATAAGATTAGGGTAAGACCAAGGGTGATTCAGCCTTAGGCACGAGGACAGGGAGGTTCCACCATCAGGGGCCGTCCCTGGGCAAAGGAAGAGATGGAGGGCTAAATACAGGGCTAGTAGTAGGACCATACCCTGATTACCTAATATCTTCCTTGGCATACCCATTACCAAATAACAACTACATAGCTGGTGTTGCTGGTGTTGGCTGTTATACACAGATGTTGACAAATGTTAGTATTACTACTTGATTATTAATGTGGGGTGGGGTTTGGTTAAGCGACTTTAGTATCAGCAATCATTTTAGTGATAATAATTAAAAGTGATATTTTAAAGAGGGGGGTTGCTAATTGCTGGATGTTTTTTTGATAAATAATACTCCCTACTGGGATGCTATCATATTAGCTGGAACTATATGTGTCTTATCAGCCTGATATGACGAGTGGTGGCAGCTAAAACTGATTATCTTTGGATGACGGAGAGCTGACAGACAGAGGTCCAGCATGACTCTGCAGGCTCCTATCCTGAATCTAAGTCCGTCATCCTGACATTTATCAAAACATCTTACAGGACTATGTAAGGGCAGCTTCTAGGAACCTCAAGCTTGATTGACATTGGGTGATGTAGCAATCCAATAACTGAAAACACACAACTAAATCAACAAAGAATGTTTAAATAAAAATAGTGCTTTGGATTAGTCAAGTCAGAGTCTGACTTAACTCTATAGAGATGTTATGGCATGACCTGAAAAGGGCTGTGCACACGATGCATTTTAGAAATTGTAATGAAAAGAAAAAACATTTGCAGGGAAGAATGAGCTAACATTCCTCCTCAACCTTGTGTAAATCTTATTTACAGCTACAGGAAACATCTGGTGGAGGCGATTGTCAGGAAAGGAGGACATATAGGTTATTAAAATCAACCATTCACTTACAGATTTAGCCGAGCTAAACTTAATGGTTAACGCTAGAGATGAGAGAATTTTTCAAAAATTCAATTCGGACCGTTCGCCGAATTTTTTGAAAAAATTTGGTTCGATCCGAATTTATTTGCGGCGAATTGCGTTAAAAACTGCTATTTCCTTTCTGCAGAGAGCCTTTATAGTGGTGTAGAACACTATGCCTTGCAGTAACACGCATAGGGAGTCTGCTGTGGTAGTGAAATAATACTATGAGTCAGTATGACATACAGATGACAGGCGTCGCTCTAAGAATCACTGCACACTTGACTTATTTGGGCAGTCACGGGGCCAAAACTGACCAAATAACTCAAATGTAAACTCAACCTTACAGGTCAATGTTAGTGTCAAGAAGAAGCACACTCCTTTGTCAGCAGATTCCACCTAGATGTCAAAAGAACCTGTTCTATTAAACGCTTATACAAGTAGAGCCCCCCGACAGAGTGGAGAGGGTGTCAGCAGTAAGTTTGTGTTGACATCACTGATTATTTTGCCCTTCCTCTGAACTATCACAACAATAACCCCCCAAAAACAGATCCTGTCTGTGGAGCAAACGAAGTGCAGAACAGAGTGACACCACCGTGCCCTGCACATGTGGTATGCTGGAGGGGCACTGTGAATTGTCCCTGCAGTGAAGGCTGAGGACAAGGTGGAGGATGAGAAGGCAGAGGCGGACATTGTCACAGGACCAACGGCGTGAGAACATGGAGGCAAAAGCGGCGTCACCTGGCCAAGTTGCTGGTGTGGTTGTGCAGGAACCACATTTACCCAGTGGGCCGTAAAGGACATCTATTGTCCCTGACCGTACTTACAGGTCCACACGTCAGCGCTGCCATGCACTTTGGTAGACACCGACAGGCTCAAGGACTGGCCCACCTTCTGTTCTACAAACGTGTGCAGGGCTGGTACTGCCTTTTTGGCAAAGAAATGACGGCTTGGGACTATCCACCTCAGCTCGGCACAAGCCATTAGTTCTCTGAAAGATGCAGAGTCCACTACTTGGAAAGGGAGGGACAGCAGCACCAGCAACTTAACAAGGAGCACGTTCAGCTTCTGCGCCCTTGGATGAGTCCATGCATACTGTTGTGTCTTGGCAATTGCTTTGGGGATCGATTGCTGACGGAATGAGTGACTAGGAGTGGGAGGACGAGGAGAAGGAGCATCAGGACCGGTAGATAATGGGAAGGACAGACAGCACCCTTCGGCTGAGGTGGTGGAGCCTTGACTGCCTGAAGTCGGCTGCGTGCCATGGGTGATGCAGCGGTTGCCACCACATCAGAGCTACGGTTCGCACAGGCCACTTTATGGTGATGCTGCATACTGTATGTTGACGCAGAGTACCGCCGAGTAGGTGATTTTTACCACCCACTATGCACTGACTGACTGCTACCGCCCCTGCCTCCGTGAAACCGTGCACCGCTACTTCCCAGGCAGGTAGGCTCCTGCGAAGCAGGTGGTCTACCCCAGGCACGTTTGGCTACCGACCTGCCACCCTGCAGACTCCTGGCCATGCTAGGGACTTGCTGGCTCCGTCGTTGCCTCACGGACAAGCTGCCACCCTCTTCTCCTGATGATGAAAGCCCTTTCGTCAGAGGGGGTGAATACGTAGGTTCGCTACGTCACTCCTTCCTCCGACCGTTCTATCCCGCCGCACTATGCAAGATACGAGCTTCTCTATCTGAACCTGCGGGACGCCCCCACCTCTGGGCCCTTTGCTAGACCGGACTCTCGGCGGATCCCCTGCGTTTGTCTGCCTTGTCTGGCAGTGTCTTCCAGCTGCCTCGCTTGAAGATGGGGTGGTCGCCCTCCTTCTGATGTTTTGGTCTCCGCTGCTTCCTGCCTACCCCCTCCTTGGATCTTTGGTGTCGGCTGGGACCTGGTTACAGGTTTGAAGTTTGAAGTATCAAATATATGTTGCTTCGTGTCCTCCTCTGCCTCCATGTTTGACCCCTCCTCCCCATGCCCTGTGTAATAGTTTTCTCGATCTCCCCGCTTCATCGATTCATTTATAGGGAATTTAGGACAGAAGGATAAAAATTCTCAACTTTATAAAGTGTTGCCTTAAACACGATTTAATAATACACGTTCTCCTAGACAAAAGGCCTCGAAGATTGGGATAATATATTGGCGAATTTAAGTTTTTAGTTTCTTATAATTTTAATCATGTTTTGGTTCAATTTAATATTTTGCACACCTGTATGGGTTAATAAATGTGGTTTAAGGGATACTTCTAATTGTTCATGGTGTTATTTTTCTGGGGTGTATTACTTGCATATGTTTTGGTCATGTATAGAGTTGAAACAATATTGGGGGCAATTTAAAATTTAATTTTCCAGGAATTGAAAGTTGAGATTCCATTTACGGTGGAATGTTGGGTACCTCACAAAGGTAGAATGTCCAAAATATAAAAGGATTCTTTAGATTAAAATAATGTTCTTGGCGAAACTTTTGATTGCTAGGGTTTGGTTCTCTCGAAATACACCAAGTATTACTTCATTGGCTAACCTGGTTAATAAGATTAAGAGATATGAAAACATTCTATATAAGCAGAGAAATACTGATGAAAAATGGACTAAAATTTGGGGAGAATGGAAGTTTTAAGGTTTTCCTCCCTACACTCCCTTATTATCCCCCCCCTTTTTCTCTTACTGATGGGGGGAAATGGAGACGCATCACAAGGGAGAGGCTTGGTTGGGTATGAACAGGGGGGTAGAGTTTATTAGGGGAAAAAGAATATAATAATGTTTTGTTTTTGGTGAATTGTATTGTTTGAATTTCTAATAAAATAAAAAAAAAAAATGGTTGAGTAGCATATCACACACACAGTGAAAGGAGCAGGATTCTGCAGCAGTGCAGAGTATTTCAGGAGAGGAGTGTGCTGATCTTCTTAAAGATTGTGGACTAAGAGTTGCAAGGTGGAAAGAGCAGGGTCCTCAGCAGCACAGAATGTTTGAGGAGTGTGCTGGTTGTGTTGGAAAGGACAGACAGGATTAATGGCTCTCAAAAAGCTTAGAATTAACGTTGAAAAATATATGGCATCAGAGGTGTGTGAGCACGCCATCACGATAGGACGGGTATGCCATCCAGGGCAGATTGTATATGTGGGCGACATACAGAATATAACCAGGAAACAGATCGAAAAATGGGGACAATTCGATCTGATAATTGGCGGCAGACCTTGTAATGACTTATCTGTGGTTAACCTGCTCTGGAAAGGCCTTTATGGGGGCAGTGGACAACAGTTTTTTGACTTTCCCTAATTACTCAATAAAGTGTTGCCTAAGACAGGAGAGAATCGGCCAATCTTCTGGTTGTTCGAGAACTTTGTTGCGATGGAAAAAACATTCCAAAACACAATATCCCTCCACCTGGAGATTAATCCTTTCAAGATTGATGCAAGTGCTGTATCGGCTGCTCATCGAGCCAGATACTTCTGGGGGAACCTGCCTGGCATAAACAGGCTTCTAGTAGCTACAGACAATGAGAAGACAAAGCTTCAAGATAGCTTGGAGCCCAAAAGAGTCGCAAAGTTCAAGATTCAAACCATAACTACCAGCCCCTGGTCTCTTCGTCAGGAAAAACATCATGAGTTCCCAGTCATCATGGATGGGAAGGAGGACATCCTGTGGTGCACGGAGATGGAGAGGGTCTTCGGATTCCCCCCACACTATGCGGACGAATGAACCGCTGCTCCCGACAGAAGCTCCTGGGAAGGTCATGGAGCATCCTGGTCATCTGGCATCTATTCGCCCTGCTGAAGAATTATTTTGAAAGTGTGTAGAAGCCACACGGGGCCCCCACACTGCAGATTTATCACGGAGACAACAGATCTTATAATATTACATTATATAAATAAAAAAAATAAAAATAAATGAAGCCCCTTTCGTCAACCAGCTCCCAAGTGCAAACAGCTACATCATGATCATCGAGTACTGTCTGCACGTCACTGATGTCTTCCTCAACAGTCTCTGGGTCAGGAGCTTCGCAACACCAGCTCCCACGCCACTCTCCTCATCACTACTTGCCCGCCTAGTGGAGGAAGCGGCAGATGTCTCTTCCACATCTTGGCTCGCCAGTAGCTGCTGACTGTCTTCTAGTGGCTCGTCCACACTGTAGTGGAGCTGAGCCCACAGCCTACAATACTTCTCTGGCTCTGGGAACAGAAAAGGACAGAGGCAAGTTGAGGACAGGTGAGGACACAGGTCCTGCTCCCGGGCCATGCCAACTAAGGGTTGTGTCTGACGAACCCACTGACTCTTGGCTGGGGGTGTCTGATGTCAGTTGCAATGAAGTCGAAGATCGAGTCAACCACTCAAGAACCGCTGGGTTGCTGGTCATGACACTACCACTAGCTGACACTGGGAGCTCAGGCCTCTCGAAGTGACCCTTGCTGCCACGTCCCCTTATGCTGCTGCGACCTCTGCCTGCGCCAGAAATATTTACGCCTCTGCCACTCCCCTGTGCAGGGCCTGGCACTTCTCTGTCTGACATATTGATCAAATAAAAAAAATAAAAAGGAAATTAAAACACCCCAAAAAAGTCTGTCATTTTCTCATTTCACCACACAATGGCTAATAAGAACTTTTTTCCCCCACTAATAAAAGCCAAAAAATGCTTTAGAATGTATAACTGCACCGCACAAGGGCAAATAAGACATAAAAATATTTCCTTGTAATAAACCCTGCTAATGGCTGTATCAAACAGCACTTGCACCCTAATAAGAACAGTTTGCTGGAATTACAGAGCTGTATAATGGCAATTTGAATACCCAGTCAGTGCAGCAAGGTGTAATTGGATTGTTCCTATTACCCAGGCTGTAACCTCCTCTACTGAACCCTGTTCAACATAAATGCTGTGGAATGATTCCTCCCTATCCTTTCCCTACGCCTTGAATAACCTTTTCCTGCACTTGTAAATAGTTTTTTTTTAAGCACAATGACGTTTTTTCTAACACTGTCCCTAGCGCCTGCAGGTGTATTTCCCTGCACTAAGTACACTGGTAAATGGCAGAATCTAAGATGGCTGCTTATAGTGCTATGATATCACGGGGCTGGCTGGCTGCTGATTGGCTGCATGCATGGCATTGTGGATGAGCCAGACTTCCCAGAGTTCCTTGCTCCATGTCCTCACACGTGCAGCAGCCATTTTAGGGAAAAATGTAATTCGTTTCCACGAAAAATGAGGAAATTCAGCTTCAGAGCGACTCGAATTTTTCATGAAATTCGGAAGAAATTCCACTTTGTCAGCTTCGATTCGCTCATCTCTAGTTAACGCGTTAGGAAAACAATTGCAAGAAAATGTTAATTGACTTTTTCAATGGCCTTTGTCACGAGATAACACTGTGACATTATCAGAGTCAATTGTATGCAGCATCCAGCTCCATACAATTGCAGGCACATAATGCCATACTATGGCATTATGGGTTAGGCCCCATTCACACGTCCGCAATTCTGTTCCGCATTTTGCGGAACGGAATTGCGGACATATTCATTTCTATAGGGACAGACTTTGTCCCGCTCGGATCCGGAATTGCGGATCCGCACTTCCGTTCCGCAAAAATATAGAACATGTCCTATTCTTGTCCGCAATTGCGGATAAGAAAAGGCATTTTCTATATAGTTCTGGCAATGTGCAGATCCGCAAGATGCGGAAAGCACATTGCCAGTGTCCGTGTTTTGGGGATCCGCGGATCTGTGGATCCGCAAAACACATACGTTCGTCTGAATGGAGCCTTAATCGGTTAAAGCACCATGGATGGAATGCTGCTGCCACCTGGAATGCTGCTGGGTCCTAATAGTAAATACAAAAAGAGAAGTCCACACATTTTACAACAAAAGATGGCTGCTAAAATCTAAATCAAGAAGTGCTCTTTAGAAATACATCCACCTGCAACGTCATGCTTGTTATATTTGGGAAATTTTCGTATGACAGATAAAAATGACAAAGGTCCTATAATACTCTATGTTGGAGAAAGCATATATGACAACTGTCACACTAGAATACATAATCACAAAACACTTTTATATTCTCTCCTATATGGATTATGCTTTTACATATCCTTGTATTATAGCCATTTAAAAATTTGATTGGAGGAGTTAAAGCCTCTGATCTATGCGAAAACGAGATATGTAACAAATACAACATACAAATGGGAACTTGGGTGACAAAAGGGGACCACGGCACTGTCAGAACAGCAGTGGCAAGGAATCAGTGAGGTGAATATAAGTTTATTTTTTCGCATAGTAGACACCAGGCACTAGTGTCTACAATTGTCGATAATGCTGATCCCAAACATTTAATCCCACAGATGCTGTGGTCAATTGCACCCAAGGCATGAACCGGCTTTCCCTGGGAGAGCTGCGCAACCTTGGTCAGAGTGGCTTCCTCACACTGAGATCAGGGAAGCCATTAATTTGTGATGATAGGCTGGAGCTAGCTAGAGGCTACCAGGTCTATCACAGGTATATTCTTATAGACGCCTGCAAGGGAACAGTGTTGCATAATAATGTATTGAACTTCCCATACATTACTGTATTAAATCACAGTAAGATATGGGAGTAGCGATCTAAAGATCACATGTTTAAGTCCCCTAAGTGAAAAGAAAAAGTTTTTAAAAATATAAAAAAATTAATTTACAGTTTCACATCTTAAAATTCAAAACTATTAAAATATAAAAGTACTTATTCCATATGGTTAATGTGGTAACAAAAAAAAAAACGATGAAAATGGCAGATTTGCCACTTTTTTGTCACTTCACTTTCTCAAAAAAATGTTTTTTTTTTTTTTAAAGGGAATGTGTCATCAGGAAATGGCCTGCTGTTTAAATCACTGTTTAATGTTAACATATTTTAAACATTTTTTAATGATGTTTTTAATTTTCCATGTATTCCATATATTTACACAAAAAACATAAAATACTGCAATACTGGCCACTATGTCTAATAATTGGCACCACTTCTTGGTCTGTACAGATCACTTTACTGCAGTTAACTCATTCTAATCCTGCCTGTAATGATATCACCTCTGTTTATAGATAATACAGGATCTACCATTCACAACCAGAGTATGCCTAAAAAAAACTCTCCGATAGAAGTCAATAGGATGACCATTGTGTCTATAGCCCATGGGGCTGCCGTAAAGCAATTTTTTAATGCTTTGTAAATGGTGTTAAGAACCGCTCAGGCAAGATGGCCGCCCCCATGATAATGTTCAAATAGAGTAAATAGATCTGCAATCAGAAAGTAAAAACAGATTAGAAAAAATGGATATTTGTTGCTATCTGGTTTTAACTGGCAGATAAAACTTTTGGTGACATATTTCCTTTAAGTATTAAAATGAAATAAAAACTATACAAAAATGGTGTCGCTGTAATTTAATTAAAGTCAGTTTGACCTTATAGAGAACGCCATAAAAACAAAACCAATAAAACTATGGCATAATTGCTTTTTTTTTCAATTCCACACTATTAAATGGTGCCATTAACTTTGACCTTCATAGCACCCCACCCCCTTAACCCCTTAAGGACACAGGGTTTTTTCATTTTTGCGTTTTCGTTTTGCGCTCTATGCCTTCCAAGAGCCATAACTTTTTTATTTTTCCGTTCACATGGCCATATGAGGGCTTATTTTTTGCGGGACAAGTTGTACTTTCCAACACCATCATTTAATAATGCATACGGTGTAGTGGAAAGCGGGAAAAAAATTCCAAATGGGGTGAAATTGCAAAAGAAAAGCAATTTCACCACAGTTTTATGGGTTTCTAAATTACGACGTTTGATTTGCAATAAAACTGACCATTTAGTTTTATTCTACAGGTCAGTACGAATCCGGCGATACCCAATATGTATAGCTTTTCTTGCTGTTTTGACCGCTATAACGTATTTGTAAATAAGTGTATGGCGTTGTATGGGGGCTTATTTTTTGCGGGGCGATCTTAACTTTTAGTTGATACCATTATGGGGTGTGTAGGACTTTTTGATCGCTTTTTATTTAATTTTTTTTGAGGAAATGAAGCGTCCAAAAACGGCAAATCGGCCATTTTTTTCCGTTTTTCTGTTTACCGTATGGGAAATATATTTTTATATTTTTATACTATGGGCGTTTTCACACATTGCAACACCCATGATGTGTATTTTTTTTATTTTTTTATTATTTTATTTTAATTTTGGGGAAAGGGGGGTGATTTAAATTTTTAGGTTTTTTTTTTGTTTGTTTTTTACAGTTTTATATAGATCCCATAGGGACCTATATAAATCAGTTACCTAATTGCTTCTATCATAAACTCCAATACACTTGTATTGGAGTTTATGAGCATTTTACTACTTTCCTATGAAGCCCTATTGCTAACAAGGGCTCCATAGGAAATAGTAACTGATAGCCTTAAGCTGAATGAAAGGCTTAAGGCTATCCCTTACATCGTCCGATTCTCCCGATCACCACTAGGGGGAGCCGGAGCGCTGCCGAAAGTTTTACTTTCGGTTTTAGCGCGCGAGGAAGCTGTGATCAGGATTGATCACGGCATCTGCGTGGTTAAATGATCGCGGTCGGCAGCGCTGCCGACCACGATCATCAGCTGCGGAGGTCAGCTACAGGAATCAGCCGGACCCCCACAGCGATGGAGCCAGGAGCGGGCGCCATCTTCAGGGACTGGACACATGACGTACCCATATGTCATGTGTCCTTAAGGAGTTAACAATGACCTCCACAGCACCCCACCCCTTAACTGTGACCTCCAGTGCCCTGTCCCCTTACCAATTACCTCCACAGCACCCTGCCCCCTTAACAGTGATCTCCCCCTTAACAGTTAGTGTCTTGCAAAAGTTTTCACCTCCCTTGACTTTTTTCGTGTTTTTTTTAAATTACAGCCTTAAATTAATTGTTTTGTTAACCTGAATTTTATGTGATGGATCAGAACACAATAGTCTAAGTTGATGAAGTGAAATGAGAAGAATATATAAATAAAACTATTGTTCAGAAATAGAAAACAGAAAATTGGAATGTGCGTTTGTATTCACCCCCTTTGTTAGGAAGCCCATAAAAAGCTCTGGTGCAACCAATTACCTTCAGAAGTCACATAATTAGTGAAATTATGTCCACCTGTGTGCAATATAAGTGTCACATGATCTGTCATTACATATACACACCTTTTTTGAAAGGCCCCAGAGGCTGCAACACCTAAGGAAGAGGCATCACTAACCAAACACTGCCTTGAAGACCAAGGAACTCTCCAAACAAGTAAGGGACAATGTTGTTGAGAAGGATAAGTCAGGGTTAGATTTAAAAAAAATATCCAAATCTTTGATGATCCCCAGGAGCACCATCAAATCTATCATAACCAAATCGAAAGAACATGGCACAACAGCAGACCTGACAAGAGACAGCCGCCCACCAAAGGTAACGGACCGGGCAAGGAGGGCATTAATCAGAGAGGCAGCACAGAGACCAAAAGTAACCCTGGAGTAGCTGCAGAGTTCCACAGCAGAGACTGGAGTATTTGTACATAGGACGACAATAAGCCGTACGCTTCACCGAGTTAGGCTTTATGGCGGAGTGGCCAGAAGAAGGCTATTACTTTCAGCTGAAAACAAAAAGGCACATTGTGAGTTTGCGAAAAGGCATGTGGGTGACTCTCAAAATGTATGGAGGAAGGTGCACTGGTCTGATGAGACTAAAATTGAACTTTTCGGCCACCAAAAAATCTATCAAAAGCTATCTCTGGGTAAACACATCACATCACCCAAAGAACATCACAGTGAAACATGGTGCTGGCATCAACATGCTGTGGGGATTGGAAACTGGTCAGAGTTGAGGCAAAGAAAAACCTGTACCACTCTGTGCGTGATTTGAGGCTAGGACGGAGTCTCACCTTCCAGCAGGACAATGACCCCAAACACACTGTTAAAGCAACACTTGAGTGGTTTAAGGGGAAACATGTAAATGTGTTAGAATGGCCTAGTCAAAGCCCAGATCTCAATCAAATAGAAAATCTGTGGTCAGACTTAAAGATTGCTGTTCACAAGCACAAACCATCCAACTTGAAGGAGCTGGAGCAGTTTTTCAAGGAGGTATGGACAAAAATGGACAAAAATCCCAGTGGTAATATGTGGCGAGCTCATACAGACTTATCCAGCTGTGATTAGCGCAAAAGGTGGCTCTACAAATAATTTACTTTAGGGAGGTGAATAGTTATGCACATTGACTTTTTCTGTTATTTTGTCGTATTTGTTGTTTGCTTTACAATAAAGAAAAAACAAACATCTTCAAAATTGTGGGCATGCTCTGTAAATTAAATTATGCAAATCCTCAACAATCCATGTTAATTCCAGGTTATGAGGCACCAAAACACGAAAAAAGTCAGGAGGGAGGGGGGAGAATACTTTTGCAAGGCAATGTACCTCCACAACACCTTGCTCCTTTAACTGTGACTTCCACAGCACCCACCCCCTTAACAGTGACCTCCACAGCACCCAACCTTGTCAACTGTGACCTCCACAGCACGCCACCCCTTAATAGTGACCTCCACACCATCCCACTCCCTTAACAGTAACCTCTACAGGGTCCCATCCCCTTAACAACGACCTCCACAGCACCCAGCCCCTTAAAAGTGATCTACAGCACCCAGCCCCTCTAACAGTGACCTCACTCCTTTTACACTGACCTCCACAGCATCCCACCACTTAAACTGTGACAACTACAGCATCTTGTCGCCATAACTTTTACTTCTACAATGCCCCTCCCCCTTAACTGTGACCTCCACAGCACTACACCCCGTTAACAATGACCTTCACAGCACCCCACCCCCTTAATAGTGAGCTCCACAGTGCCCTGCCCCCTTAACAGTGGTCTCCACAGAGCCCCACCTGGGAACATCTCAGAAACGGTATGTCCTAAACAGCTGAGACCTTTATGAAAACCCTCACAGGCACCCAATGTACCTATGTGCCAATGGTTCAGGCGTTTGGATGCTTAGAGAGGACAGACAGAGAGACATAGGTTTTTATTAACTCTAACTCTCTCTTTCTTTCTCTCTCTCTCTTTTTCTATAAATATATATATATATATATATATATATATAAAGTAAAGTCCTAGGAAGCACCATCCATGAAAACAGCGGGTGCAATGTCCAATTGCAGGATACGGCAATCCCCAGCAGTATAAAATGAAAGAAGTTGGACTGCACTCCAAAAAATCCGTGATAGATAAAAATGTAAATGTATTCACCCATATGGTGGAAAATGCAACGCTTCAGCTCCAATGAGAAAGGCTCATTGGAGCTGAAACGTTGCATTTTCCACCATATGGGTGAATACATTTTTATCTATCACGGATTTTTTGGAGTGCAGTCCAACTTCTTTCATTATATATATATATATATATATATATATATATATATATATACTGTATTTATACAGCTATATGTTATAATTGAAAACCCTCAATTGCTTCACAGTGCAGTTTCAACATTTTATAGTCTATGCTAATGTAAACCACCTATTCACTCTACCACATTATTCTCCCACATTATTCTCTTGTAACATTTCATAATGCCAACCAAGAATAAATAAAAATGAACAACAGCCCATTGTGTAGCATGCATATAGACGTAAATATATATGCACATGGCTCATGTAAATGCACTTTGTACATTCTACAATTTCATGAGCTCAAAGCAGACATCCATTTAACAGAATTTAAAAGGGACCCTATAGCTACAATTTAAAAGAATTAAAAGTAATGCACCCCCCACCCCTCATTTGTACAATATTTTTTCTTGCCATTTCCGTTTGTAACCGCTCTATCTAGCTATCTATTCATTGCATTAATACATTAAAGATTTGCTTAAGCAAAGTATAGACAATGCACTAATGATACATCTAAAGCAATCATAAAAAAATGAATTAATGAATGACAAAATGCAATAACAGAGCCAAGCATTTAGGTATCTTGACTGTTATTTTGTAATAAAATATTGGTTCACACTAGGACGAAATAGATTTCATCAATGGACAGTATATAAAAATACATATTAAAAAGAAAAAAGTAACTCCACTCTCTATTGATATGTTAAAGAGGTTGACCAATTTACAATGGCATTTCTCAAAATGCCATCAAGCCATGTATCTTCCATACAAGCATATGTTGTACTATCCCCCGGCTGTCATAGTGAAGGTCCCCTGCTGCACTGGTATCAACAGAGTACACATACTTACCAAGCATATTTTCATGTCCATGGACTGCAAAGTGATGACAGTTATGTGACTTGTTCATGTGACTGATTCCTCGGGCTATTCCTGGCTATAAGTACCTTTACACAAGCACTGAACAGCAAATAGATGCATATGTTGCAAGCACAGCTACAGGGAATTCTGTTGCCTAAATCTGTACATCCGCCTGATGCCATTCAGCATCTGCTCTGAAGTATTGTTAGCCAGGAACAACTCAATGAAGCGTTCATGTGCCTTAATCATCTTATAGCCCATAAACGTGAAGGATCCGGTGTGTATGTTTACTCCGCCAATCCTGAGGCAGCCATGGGTCAGTACAAAGTCAATTATGCTTCAATGGAGTATACATGACTGTTCATGGCATTTTGAGAAATGCCATTGTAAATTGACCAACCATTTTAGGAGCTGCACAAGGTTTTGTAAGGTGGAAAGGTGCCCATTAGCTTGCCAGGGTTGGGATGCACGTGGAATTAGGCTACGTTACTGACCTAAGAAGGACTGGAAAGTTGATATTAGGGCCCTGTTCTTCCTTTGAGAGGTTGGTGCTCGGTGCAAGTAAGACATGCCAGGTATGTGCTGAGTTAGCCACTGACATGTGAGTGGTCAGAGCTACAGGAGTGTCAATGCCCAAGATGTGAGAAACATTAAGCAAAGTATCTCCGAATGTAAAAGCAGAGTGTGGAGTAAGGAATCCGAGCCATCAATCGCCACAAGTTGGAAGTTGTTACTAGGCAGTTGTACTGAGAAAATCCAGTAAATAAGTTCTCCAGGAATGACTTAAAATGGCTACAACTTGTCCTAGAATGTGCGCAGGACTGGTCCCCACTCGTAGAGTAACCTAGGGGGTTGAGGGAACAGGGCCTCACTACACTGCTGTAAAATAGGTAGTAATGATGCAATCCTGCCTACACTATGCCATCGTGGCTGAGCAGCCTGACAGGAACACTCTCCAGTATGTACTGTATGCAAGTCCTGGAGAGTAGTTTGTGGTGACTACAAACCGGGGCCACTTTTAGTATTTTTCCGGGACCACTTTTAGTTCCCAGTCCAGCCTTGTTCTCTAGCATTTTTGAGGTGCCATCTGAAGTACTTATTGTACAGCCATATAACCATAAAGTTCTAGCCTATAAAACGGGATTGTGATGCACAACCAAATTTTCCCGAATTTTAATCGCGAATATCTCCACTTTGAGAATTCATGAATATTTAGAATATAGTGCTATATATTCATATTCGTGAATAGTGTTGATAGCGAAATTATAATCCCAAATTTATCGTTAATATCGCCACTTAGCAACATCCCTAGCAACCAATAGGAAAGTTGCCCTCCCCTTAGTGTTGATCACGAATATTATAATCGCGAATATATTACATTGCCTGTTTTCGCAATCAAGTAAATAATGACTGGAGATCATGAATTTTCGAATTTGCTAATTTATGGTGAATATTCGGCCAAAAATTTGGGAAATATCAAATTCGAATATTGCCTATACTGCTCATCACTAATAATAACTTTAAAGCACTTTAACTTATCCAAGCCATTCTGAAATTGTTTTCTCATGACACATTGTACTTCATTTGGAAAAATTCGCAATTTGCAAAATTTCAATTTCTCTGCTTTTAAAACAGAAAGCGATACCTCATAAAATATTTTTTACGTAACATTCCCATATGTCTACTATATGTTGGCATCATTTTGAAAATGTAATTTTACTTTTTAGGATGTTATGCTTAAGATAAAAAATAAAAAAATCCAAACCCACTTATTAAGGACCAGTTGAGTTATAAAGTCACTTTGTGGACTTTACATAGTAGAAACCACCCATAAATGATCAAATTTTAGAAACTGCATCCCTCAAATTATTTAAAACTGATTTTACAAACTTTGTTAAACCTTTTGGTATTCCACAAGAATGTAGAGTTGGAGATGAAATGTCAAAACTCCACACCAAAAGCTGGTTCCAGCACCAATCAAGCCACAACAGAGTTTGCAGATGCCTTGTCCAACGTGAGCTGGTCACCAAGGGACTTTTAAAGTTCAGCGATCATGCTAAGAACTACTGAGCTTGGCGAGCTTCCTTCAAAAATGCCACCAGATACATAGGTCTAACATGTAGTGAGGAACTGAATCTCCTGGTAAAATGGATAGAAAGTGAGTCCGCCGAACACGCTAAAAGAATCAGAGATATCAATGTTGGTCTCAAAAAGGTCTGGGATAGACTTGATGAGGTGAGGTCTATGGCTCTGCTGAGGTCAGAGAAAGTGCTTTATTCAAGAGAATCGAGGACTTTCCTAAAATAGCAAAGGCTATTCAAAGATTAGGGAGTTAATTGACTTATTAATAGAGTTGAGTGTAGCAAAGACAGAAGGGGATCTGGAGGGATTGACAGTTCTTTACACTGCAAGAGGTGTAAACCCTATAGTTCAGAAGCTCCCACACAACTTGCAAGAGAGGTGGGTTATGCATAGTTATCGGTATAAACAGACTTATAATGTACCATTTCCTCCATTTACTGTGTTTGTAGATTTTGTCTCTGAACAAGCAAATATTTGAAATGATCCTAGTTTTGATTTCACCTCGTAGAGCAATGGAGGTACACAAAATTAATGTTTCTGGCCCACAAGGACACCCTTACATGGTGGGACTCGCTACCTGATGTACGGATCATAAAAGCCATCAAAACTCCTAATGAAGAATCACTATCGTCCCTGATTAAACAAAATTCAGACCCACTAATAAATAACTTGCAATCTCCTTTCAACTCTTCATAAGCTGAAGACTAAAAGTACCAATTATAAACAAGATCTTTCCTGGTTGGAAAACTACACTCTCCTCAAATCCCCATCTAAAATTCTTTCTAAGATTTATACAACCCTACTTGAGAATCGTTCCACTGCCAAACCTGCCTTTATAGCACTTTGTAAAAAGGAACTTAACCGTACATTTACACAGGAGATACACACAATCCTCCTTCACTCGCACGCGTTTTCTAGGTGTGTAAAAATGCAGGAAAATACATTTCAAGCCACAATCCGTTGGTATAGAACACCGGACTATCTCTATAAAATAGGAATATCCTCAGACAACTTGTGCTGGAGATGTGGAAAGGAGGTGGGATCGCTATCACGTACAGTGGGTACGGAAAGTATTCAGACCCCCTTACATTTTTCACTCTTTGTTATATTGCAGCCATTTTCTAAAATCTTTTAAATTCATTTTTTTCCTCATTAATGTACACACAGCACCCCATATTGACAGAAAAACACAGAATTGTTGACATTTTTGCAGATTTATTAAAAAAGAAAAACTGAAATATCACATGGTCCTAAGTATTCAGACCCTTTGCTGTGACACTCATATTTAACTCAGGTGCGTTGCATTTCTTCGGGTCATCCTTGAGATGGTTCTACACCTTCGAGTCCAGCTGTGTTTGATTATACAGTTTGGACTTGATTAGGAAAGCCACACACCTGTCTATATAAGACCTTACAGCTCACAGTGCATGTCAGAGCAAATGAGAATTATGAGGTCAAAGGAACTGCCTGAAGAGCTCAGAGACAGAACTGTGGCAAGGCATAGATCTGGCCAAGGTTACAAAAAAATTTCTGCTGCACTTAAGGTTCCTAAGAGCACAGTGGCCTTCATAATCCTTAAATAGAATACGTTTGGGATGACCAGAACCCTTCCTAGAGATGGCCGTCTAGCCAAACTGAGCTATCGGTAGAGAAGAGCCTTGGTGAGAGAGGTAAAAAAGAACCCAAAGATCACTGTGGCTGAGCTCCAGAGATGCAGTCGGGAGATGGGAGAAAGTTGTAGAAAGTCAACCATCACTGCAGCCCTCCACCAGTCGGGGCTTTATGGCAGAGTGGCCCGACGGAAGCCTCTCCTCAGTGCAAGACACATGAAAGCCCGCATGGAGTTTGCTAGAAACAAACACCTGAAGGACTCCAAGATGGTGAGAAATAATATTCTCTGGTCTGATGAGACCAAGATAGAACATTTTGGCCTTAATTCTAAGCGGTATGTGTGGAGAAAACCAGGCACTGCTCATCACCTGTCCAATACAGTCCCAACAGTGAAGCATGGTGGTGGCAGCATCATGTTGTTTTTCAGCTGCAGGGACAGGATGACTGGTTGCAATTAAGGGAAAGATGAATGCAGTAAAGTACAGGGATATCCTAGACCAACACCTTCTCAAGAGTGCTCAGGACCTCAGACTGGGCCGAAGGTTTACCTTCCAACAAGACAACGACCCTAACCACACAGCTAAAATAACGAAGGAGTGGCTTCACAACAACTCCGTGACAGTTCTTAAATGGCTCAGCCAGAGCCCTGACTTAAACCCAATTGAGCATCTCTGGAGAGACCTAAAAATGGCTGTTCACCAACGTTTACCATCCAACTTTACCGAACTGGAGAGGATCTGCAAGGAGGAATGGCAGAGGATCCCCAAATCCAGGTGTGAAAAACGTGTTGCTTTCCCAAAAAGACTCATGGCTGTATTAGATCAAAAGGGTGCTTCTACTAAATACTGAGCAAAGGGTCTGAATGCTTAATATACCATGTGATATTTCAGTTTTTCTTTTTTAATAAATCTGCAAAAAGGTCAACAATTCTATGTTTTTCCTGTCAATATAGGGTGCTGTGTGTACATTATTGAGGGGAAAAAATGAACTTAAAAGATTTTAGAAAATGGCTGCAATATAACAAAGAGTGAAAAATTTAAGGGGGTCTGAATACTTTCCATACCCACTGTATATTTTGGGAGTACACAATGCTTAAACAATTTTGGGAAGATATTGTTGGAAGAACTGCATTAGATTTGCCCTGGATCTTAAGTCCGTTTGGACAAAGAACTGATCCTTCTATGGCTCATGAGGGACTCTTTCAGACATAGTAACATAGTAACATAGGGCCAGATTTATCATTAGCTAAAGTCACTTTAATGGAGTGAAAAAGTCGCAAAAAATTGCGCAAAAAGGCAAATTGCGCAATTTTTTGCGACTTTTTGGAGACTTACGCCACTCACTCCAAAACCAAGTTTATGGGCGTTTTGTCGTATGTAAATCACTTGCAAGACAGATTTATTATTGCGACTTTTTAAATAGTCGCAAAAAAGTCGCAAAAAATTGCGCAAACTCACTCCACTCATGACCATGCTTATGTTTGACAAAATCACTTTTTTAAAATGGCGACTTTTCCAAAGACAAAGCCAAAATACAACTAGGAACCAGAAATACACCAGATTTATCAACCTCTGAAAGAGCCCATGATAAATTTGACTTGACTCAAATACACATACGCCTTCTTTGAAAGTGGAGTGAACTGCAAGAGTAATGATAAATCTGGCCCATAGTATTTAAGACCGAAAATGACATTTGTCCATCCAGTTCGGCCTGTTTCCTACAAGTTGATCCAGAGGAAGGCAAAAAAAAAACTGTGAGGCAGAAGCCAATTTTGCCCACTTAAGGGGAAAAAATTCCTTCCCGACTCCAATCAGGCAATCAGAATAACTCCCTGGATCAACGACCTCTATCTAGTAGCTGTAGCCTGTAATATTATTACACTCCAGAAATACATCCAGTCCCCTCTTGAATTCCTTTGGTGTACTCACCACCTCCTCAGGCAGAGAGTTCCATAGTCTCACTGCTCTTACAGTGAATAATCCTTTTCTATGTTTGTGTACAAACCTTCTTTTCTCCAGACGCAGAGGATGGCCCCTTGTCACAGTCACAGTCCTGGGGATAAATAGATGATGGGACAGATCTCTGTACTGACCCCTGATATATTTATACATAGTTATTAGATCTCCCCTCAGTCGTCTTTTTTCTAAAGTGAATAACCCTAATTTTGATAACCTTTCAGGGTACTGTAGTTGCTCCATTCCAGTTATTACTTTAGTTGCCCTCCTCTGAACCCTCTCCAGCTCTGCTATGTCTGCCTTGTTGTTCACAGGAGCCCAGAACTGTACACAGTACTCCATGTGTGGTCTGACTAGTGATTTGTAAAGTGGTAGGACTATGTTCTCATCACAGGCATCTATGCCCCTTTTGATGCAACCCATTATCTTATTGGCCTTGCTGTTTATTAAAATTCCTAGATCCTTTTCCATGTCAGTGTTACCGAGTGTTTTACCATTTAATATGTATGGGGGACTTGCATTATTCCTTCCCATGTGCATAACCTTACATTTGTCAGTGTTAAACCTCATCTGCCATTTCTCTGCCCAAGCCTCCAATCTATCCAGATCCCTCTGTAGCAGAAAACTGTCCTCTTCAGTGTTAATTACTTTACACAGTTTAGTGTCAGCTGCAAAAATAGATATTTTACTGTGCAAGCCTTCTACAAGATCATTAATAAATATATTGAAGAGAATAGGGCCTAATACTGACCTCTGTGGTACCCCACTAGTTACAGTGACCCAATCTGAGTATCTACCGTTAATAACCACCCTCTGTTTTCTATCACTCAGCCAGTTACTTACCCACATACAGACATTTTCTCCCAGTCCGAGCATCCTCATTTTATATACTAACCTTTTATGAGGTACATTGTCAAATGCTTTGGAGAAGTCCAGATATACGACATCCACTGATTCGCCGCTGTCAAGTCTAGAACTTACCTCCTCATAGAAACTGACTAAATTCGTTTGGCATGACCGATCCCTCATGAAGCCATGCTGATATGGTGTTATTTGCTTATTTTCCTTGAGATACTCCAAAATAGCATCTCTTAGAAACCCTTCAAACAGTTTACCAACAATAGATGTTAAACTTAACGGCCTATACTTTCCAGGCTCTGTTTTTGGACCCTTTTTGAATATTGGCACCACATTTGCTATGCGCCAATCCTGTGGAACATTCCCTGTCAGTATAGAGTCCGTAAATATCAGAAATAAAGGTCTGGCTATGACCTCACTTAATTCCCTTAGGATACGGGGGTGTATGCCATCCGGTCCTGGCGATTTGTCTATTTTAATCTTTTTAAGTTGCTGTTGTACTTCTTCCTGGGTCAGACAGGGCACTTTTAATGGGGAATTTACTTTTACATTCTGCATTTCATCTGACAGTTTATTTTCCTCAGTGAATATAGTGGAGAAAAAAATATTTAATAGTTTTGCTTTATCCTTGTCGCTCTCTGCAACACCCCCCTCATTGCTATGTAGAGGGCCGACTCCTTCAGATTTATATTTTTTACTATTTGAACCTTCTAAACATGACCTCATAACCTCACCCATCACTGCTGCTAAACTGCTGATCCCTTTGTATTGGAGGTCAAACTCTCCCCGACTTTATCCCGATGGTTTGACAAAGTTCATCAGATTTGCAGATTAGAGGAATTAGCAGGCTGGGAATCTTACTCCAGAACAAAGTTCCTCCAGATTTGGACTCCATAGCTAGACTCTATAAACAAATAAATCTAACCCCCCCCCCCCCTCTTCACCCCCACTGGGCTCTAGAATCATACATTGGACATTTGATACTTCTGGAGTATCTAGTTCTGTTTTCTGTTTATGCTTTTGTTTTTATTTTTTATTTGTTCTTATTTAATATTGATTTCAGGTTGCAGCAGTCTTCTTATACTATTTGTGTTGTAGACCCAATACTGGGGCTCCACATTAATTTTTCATATTTTTTATACTATTGGCATCGTGGTGATTAGCTCACCTAGCCTGAGAGGACTGTTGGATCATACATGCTCACCAAGATGTAGAAATTCTAGGTCATACTATCGCAACGTCTACTCTTAGAAGTTTGAATAATTCAGAGTTGAGCTTATATTTCTTTATTCAGTAGTTCTGTACAAACTCACATATTATGAGCATTTATAACGTTGTACTCTTGTCTGATGCTGTATCCATGTTCTATGCTGTATCTGTTCACTGTTTTTCTTTTATAAATAAAAACAGATTTGAAACAAAATTAATGTTTCTTCCACAGGTTCAGTCCATAAAGATTTCCGCTCCCGTCAAGGAGGAGACAAGCCCAAGGACCGAAGCAGACAGTGTCCCTTACACAGGAAGCCACATTCCCTACTTAAAGAGGACCTTTCACCAAAAAAAAAAAAATGTCTAATCGTTATATTACCTTTTAGGGGACCTGCCCCTGAAGTCTTCACCATATTTTTTTTTTTTAAATGACCCCCCCCGTTCGGCCGCCTTGGTTCCCGATATGTTCTGCGCCTCATATGCAAATGAGGCATAGAAAGTTATAGTAGGCGTCTCCTCGGATGTTCTGGTGGGCGTGCCTAGTCGTTTCTCCTCTCCCCCTCGCTGCGAGTGCATCCAATAGCAACGCTCGGCTCTTAGACAGGGAGAAGGAGCTCAATCGCGCCATCTTGGATTCCCCAGCGCAGAAGAGGAGCGTAGCGAGCGTACCAAGATGGCGCGGGTTCCGGGACTCGGCAAGCTCAAGTTCTCGCGAGAACTTGAGATCCTTCTCCCTGGCTAAGAGCCAAGCGCTGCTATTGGATTGGTTTTTCTTGCTGCTACTTTTTTAAACACAATGATTTTATGTATGTATTTACTTGATTCAATAAAATATATATTTTGTTACTGTACCTCTACGCTTCAGTTTTTGTAGGTTTTTGTTTGTTATGGGAGCGGGTACTCCTTTATGGTTTCAATTGTTGGCCCCTTTATCTCTGCCGCAATATGTATTGCATGTACTCACTGTAGTCTGGGCATGAGGGTCAACGTTGGTCTTAGATTGGTATTAACAGATGGTGAAGTGTGTCTGCCCTTACCTTACCAACTATACTAAAGTGTAACCAAATTCCCAACAACAGGTCTACGATGACTACATCTGGGATGGCAAACAAGATCCACTAGGGTGCACAGTCTTCCCCAAGACAAAAGAGGACAATCATATGGCAATGTCACTAGAAGATAGACTGTTCCTAGATATAATGGAGCAGGGAATGTTACAGGACAAAACAAAGAGTTAGGCTGCACCTCTAGCCTTTAGGCCTCAGACACAATGCTTACTGAACAATAGAAAACAAGTTTACAAATGATTTGTCTCTCTCAGGCACAGCCAATGAAGTAAACCAGAGATGAGAGATCACTTATTTACTTTGAAGGAGAAGATATTCCAGAATAGTCATGCAGAGTTAGCACCTATACTCCCAGACACTGAAGAGCGGTGGTACCTGCCCATGTTTTTGGTATATCACCCAAAGAAGCCAGGTCAGATCAGGGTTGTATTTGACTCAAGTGCCAAGTATGAAGGTATCTCATTGAATGATGTCTTGTTGTCAGGCCCGGATCTAAACAACAAGCTCTTAGGAGTGCTTCTCCATTTCTGCCGTGACTCTGTTACATTCATGGCTAATATCTAACAGATGTTCCATTGCTTCCTCGTTAAAAAAGAACACAGAGATGTCTTGAGATTCCTGTGGTACAAGGATAACGATCCCTCTAAAGATGTTACGGAGTATCGAACGAAGATGCACATCTTTGGTAATAGGCCTTCTCCTGCAGTTGCTATCTATGGGCTGAGACTCGCAGATCAGGAGGTCTACGTAAAGTACGGAACGGATGTCAGACTCTTTGTAGAGAAGGATTTTTATGTGGACAACTGTTTGAAATCAATGCCCACAAATAAGACTGCACTTAGTCTTCCTAAAAGAGCCAGGGAGATTATCGCTCTATCGAACCTGAGATTCCACAAGATCGTTTCTAACAGCCAGAAATTGATGGAAGCCTTTCCTTCTCAGGACCACTTAAACGACTTAAAGGATTTAGATCTAGGCATCGACTCCCCTCCCATGCAATGGAGCCTCGGCCCACTCTGGGACAAGATACCTTCACCTTGTTAGCGGAGAAGAAAAACCCTTCACTTGCAAAGAGTACTGTCGGCCATAAGTAGTTTATATGGGATTTGCAGCTCTTGTAATCATTAAAAGTGAAGCTATGCTAAGAAACTTCAACAGTGTTTAACTGGGGCACTCCTCCTTCCATGAAGGAACGAGCCACGTGGAGGCCTGGAGAAATTCCCTCACGGCCTTATCTAGTCTTTACATAATACACCCTTATGTTTTTGTATCAACAACCAAAGTCAAGATACAAATACTTTGTGTTTTCTGCGACACTTCAGTCAAAGCAATTGCTGCTGTAGTTTACTTGAAGATAGATACCAGTGGATAATGCCGTGTAGGGTTTGTCATAAGCAGAGAAAAACTAACACTACTCTGCGAACACACAATAACACACCTGGAACTTTGTGCCACTATGTTAGCAGTGGAGTTGGCTGAACTCATCACTACGGAAATTAACCTGGACTCTGGAGATTAAAGACACCAAGTTTTATACTGACAGCAATATAATGCTAGAATACATCTGCAATGAATACTAAATGCTTCTATGTCTGCATCATGGAAACAGTGCTAAAGATCAGAAGGTCTACCTCTCCTGAATAATGGCAATACAAACCTATGTATTGCAACCCTGCAGACCACGCAATCAGATCTGTTGCTGCCAGTGGTATACATACAATAGCGGCAGACCACACAGTAGCTGTGGGGCCCATGCCCCTAATTACACTAACATAGCTGCTGTGGCTCCATTATCACTTCTCCCTATCTGGGGCTCAGACGGCCCTGCTTCCACTGGTGCTCTGGGCCCCCCACCCCTTACATATTTTATCAATCTTCCTGCCGACTCCTGCAGTGACAGACAGTCCCTAGTAAGCCTATGCCAATTCACTTTCCTCTGTCTGTCTGCTGGGTGTTGAACTGGCCAATAAGCATTTAGCAGCATTAATAGCCTGCTGCTGATTGGCTAGACTAGCTCAGTAGACAGAGATAGGACTGGACTTGTCTTCCACAGCACTGCTTGCCCGGCTCAGTGATTTATAACCATCCATAGACTCAAAGTGAGTAGTGTGCAGCTGTGCACTGTCAAAAGTAAAAAAAAAAAAGTTAATGGGGAAGGGGGGAGTGTTAGTATGAGGGGGCAGCAGCAAAAAGAAAAGAGTAGCAAGCCTAACCTCCAGCCTGGCGATATGAGGCTAATGAAAGATTGTCGTTAGGTGGCTGTTAGGTCTCACCAAGACACTCCCGAGGAAAAACGGAAATATGCATAAAGTAGAAGTAAAAATATGGAAACAGGGCGAGACCAAATTGTCCCTCAGACCAGTAGGTGAACTTACTTGTTCTGCTGTTTTCATCTCACAAACCCAAAAGTGACGTTGGCTGACGTCAAGCAGGGAGTGTTCTGGCCTGGCTGTGAACAGGGGCGTACGTATAGGGTAAGCAGGGGAAGCGGCTGCTTTGGGGCCCTGACCCAGAAGGGGCCCATCCAAGAGGAGGAGGAGAAGTACTAAAAGATTTTGTCAGGGCCCCTCAACAGTATTACACAATGAAATTATATACAGTGGCAGTATAGACAGTGTAGAAAAGGGATGGAACAGCTGCCGGGCCTGGTCTGAGAGGGCGATCTTTACTAGCCACAGGAAGGGGGGCGGCATGAAAGGAAGGGGTTGTGAAAAAATTACTGGGGGAGGGGGCCCCATTCAAAAATTTGTTGTGGGGCCAAGTCATTTCTAGTTACGTCACTGGCTGTGAATCTAGTTATTTAAATATATACTTGTGTGTGTTTACCATGTTCAGATATTGCAATTAGGCTCCATTCACATCACACCATTTCCCCTTTCCGTTCTCTGGCTCCGTTAAGGAGCAGGAGAATGGAAAGGACGGATTCTGCAGATAACTGAGACCTAACTGAGCCCAAACGGAGCCTAAAGACCCCATAGACTATAATGGGGTCCGTTCGGTGTCCGCTCAGAACATGCAGGACTTTTGTCTCCGCTCAAAAATCATGTTCTGAGTGGACACCTAACGGACCCCGTTATAGTCTATGAGGTCTTCAGGCTCCGTTATGCTCAGTTAGGTCTCAGTTATCTGCAGAATCCATCCTTTCCGTTCTCCTGCTTCTCAACGGAGCAGTAGAACGGAAAGGAGAAACGATGATGTGAAAGGAGCCTTACCTGCCTTTGAATCCCATCTATATTAGTCTTTGGTAATAGCACCATCTACTGGTAGTTTAGTGTATTTTTTTCTAGTTTTTTGTGCATTGTGGGAAAATTCCTGGTGTATTGTGGAAAGTTCCTGGGGCATTGTAGGTCCTGTTCCAGTATGAATAGCAGCCATCTTACTTCAGTGTGAGAAGCCAAACTCTGTTAGTTGTTTTCTACCTTAGTTCAGTGCCAGCAGCCTGTTCCAACCATAGTTGATAGTGTACAGCAAGTCAAAGTCAAATAAATTGACTTCAATCAGAATTTCAAGAAAAATTTGATTCGTTGTGAAGCCAAATCTCCTTGCACTTGAACTCTCTCTGAAAAAATAAATAAAAAATACATACTCATCCCATCCATTTGCACGCAAAGAGGCCGTCATGGTCATCCTGATTGAGGATACTGTGCGAAATCTCGGTTACTGTGACATATGAAGTCACCACGTCAACGGGCGAGATTTTACTTGGTGTCTTCAATCAAGATGCCCATGACGGCCTCTACGCGATCAAATGAATAAGGTCAGTATTTATGTTTTTTTTTTTACCCTGATTTAACCCCTGAAAGGCCTAAATGGTAGCCTCAGATGCTGCAATCAGCAATGGATGCGGCATCTGAGAGCTTCAATGATGGGGGGGCGATCTTCATTTCCTGTCATTGTGCCCCCTACATACAAAGAAATGTGCCTTATGAAAGAGTAATTTGTCACAAAACAAATTTCTTTGTGAAATTCGGCAAAGCCGCTGAAACAAATTTTCCATAACTTCGCTCATCTCGAATAATTGGTAAGAACACTATTATGTGTCAGAATCCTGTGATTTATTATATGTTTGCTGTATCAGATAGCACATTGTCAGCTTGCATTATAACCTCATGTTATACTGTATAGCAGATCATCTGTATCCTTTGTACTGTACGGTTTGATACATTCTGAAATACTATTGTTATTATTTTCTATAGTTTCACTTTTCCTGTCGCAATCTACTAGTAATAAAACAGAGGGCTACAGATTTACTGACTTTTTCTTATGAAGAGAGGGGGTCTAGCTACATGTCAGATTATACACTGTGCTACCGTGTATGAAGACAGTATAGGAGCACTATTATTATGTACTATCTGTATGGCACTGTTATTTCTGACATTATAGTGTTTGTGGGCATGGGTGAGCACACCGGGCACAATATTGGGAGGAGTAGTGGCCTGTATAAATTTGGGAGCTGATTTGCAGAATTTGTAACAGTCTCCCATGTGCCATATAGTAATGCTGATGTCTTCTTACTCTTATGTGGCAGAGGGGGCTGCACACAACTGACGTCTGAATGTGATGGTCTGGACCAAATGGAAAAGAAAAGGAAACCGAACAAATTAAATCAGTGGAAACGTCACCTGTAAGTCACTGGGTCTTCCCCTGACTGCTTCTTTTAAATGTGTTTTAATCTCTTTATTAGGAAGTAATGTCACTTTAAGCAAATTTTAGAATTTTTTTTATCACTGCCTTTTGCGGGACATGTTTTAGTTTTTAATGGCGCCATTTTGCGGTACCTATAACTTACTGATTAACTTTTATTAACTCTTTCTAGGAAAAGGATGGGAGAAAACAGCAATACTGCCACTGAGTTTTTGCGGTATAAATTTTGCGGCATTCATTTTTCAGCATGAATAACAGTAATACCAAATACATATACGGGGTCATTTATTAAGACTGTCGTTTTAATACCCCTCCACTGGCACTTGATGCAGGCTTCGGGATCAATTACACGCTATATATTAGTTGACCTATTTGCATATTATACGACTCTGCAGTAATAGGCACTTTGACACAGTAAACGTTCAGATCACAAGAAGCAGATTGTACTAGTTTTTTTATCATATATTTATGTTTTCTGCTTTTCTTCCTCTCATTTGTTTCTCAGAAGAATTCATTATCTCCAGTTTTCAGCCACAGTTACAATGTCTCTATTTTCTCCCGGTTTGGTCTTTATTTTTTAATTATCAATAAAGCCTGTTTGGTAAAAAATACAACGGGCTCCAGAAAACACAGCTCCCAAATATGTCATCACTCCACCACTTGGATGCCATCACTGTCCCCTGTATGTCTGTTGTGCAAAAAATACAATGGGCTCTAGTCAATTTGTTCAGTTTTTCACAAAATATTAAATTACAAGACACAGAAGCATTTGCATGATGATAATCCTCCCAGAACAGTAGATTTGTTGCTTTATAGCAGGGGTGCACAACTTGCGGCCCTCGATACTATTCTGTGCGGCCCCCACATAACTGGTAAAAGACATGTAGGTCTATGTCTTATGGCTTCTTACATGTATCTTTTATGTATTCTCCTATTAGATGGGAGTCCTAGAAGTGAAACTAGACATTTAAAGTATATACTGTATGTTCAATATGCCGAAAATACAGTATTTCAGTTGGTAATACCCCTTTAAGTTTGATTTTCGGCACTTGGAATTGGTTCAGGCTGACAATGTGGCCCACGGCCAGAAAAGGTTGTGCACCCCTGCTTTATAGTGTGTGTGTGTGTGTGTGTGTGTGTGTGTGTGTGTGTATATATATATATATATATATATATATATATATATATATACAGTGTCGGACAAACATCGGTCAGGACATTTTGCGATCGAATGTTTGCGAACCACACGTTTCATTTTAATGGCAGGCGAACCTCAAAAACCTTTAGGCCATATTTGCAGCCACCAAATACTTACTAGAAGTGCACAAATAGTCCCACAACATGGACAGTGACATACCTGAGGGGGATCAATGGCAAAAATTCCAACAAAAAATGATGTATTTTAAATCAGGTGCCATTTTTATGCGTCTTAAAGGGAAACTCTCAAAAATGTGCCCTGCTGGAGCCTAAGTTTTTGTTATTTTAGGCCACGGGAGTACGGGCCCCAAAAATTAGGCATTCACTTGACAGAAAAGAACAAGTGTGTATGTGGCTGGAGGTATATCAGGCGGTCAGTGGATAGCAATTTTACTGTAGGCCACTGGAGAACAGACCCCAAACATTAGGCGTTTACCTAACAGAACAGGCCTTTTATGCCGCTGTATATACATAAAACAAGGACCATTCTTTGTTCTAGGTGATGGTGGATATGTGTGGGCTGGCATGAGGAAATTCAATTAAACGTGGTCGTCACAGGTGTTAAATTCCTCCGAGATCCATGCCGCATTCATTTATAAGGTAGTCCACACTGTCGTGAGCTAGGTAAGTGCGCTTATCGGTCACGATTCCCCCTTCTGCGCTGAACGTTCTTTCGGACAGGACACTCGACGAGGGACAAGCCAAGAGTTCCATGGCAAATTGTGCCAGCTCTGGCCACAGGTCAAGCCTACACACCCAGTAGTCCAGGGGCTCCTCACTTCTCAGAGCGTGCACATCGGTCGTTAACCCGATGTAGTCGGATACCTGTTGGTCTAGGCATTCGCTGACGCTGGATCTGGAGGGCAGCTGTCGATGGGTTGGCTGCAAGAATGATCTCATATCTGAAGTGACCAACACATCTTCAAACCACCCTCTTCTTTCAGGCGCGGTAGGATTGGTACCCGCACCTGTTTCGCTGTGTGTGTAATTTCCTCTGCCAGCGCCCGCAACAGCAGAATGTACGGATCTCTCGCAGCAAGGCCTGGAAATGCTGCATTCTGCCAGCACCTCTGTAATGCTGGTAACATGTCCGCCATTTTGTGATTGTACTGGGGTCTAAGTACGTTGCCACCCAGTACTGGTCCTTGCCCTTTATGCTTTATATACGGGGGTCCCTCTTCAAACATTGGCGCATGAAGGCCCCTATTTGCACTGAATTGGAAGAGGTGGAGCGCCCTGTCTCCTGCTCAATCGCCCAGGAGAATGTCGTCCTCGGTCTCCTCCCTCAGCCACGGACAACACCAGGGATCCCCTTCAAAGCCTGCTCTTCATGCTCCTCCTCCTCCCCCAGCCACCATCCTCCTCTGACTCCTCTTCAGACTCCTGCTGACTTGTCTTAGATGGAGTAGCCCCCTTGGGAATTCATAAAGCATTGCGACTTCTTCATCTTCCAGCTCCTGCTCCTCGATGGCTTGATCAATGTGTCTGTAGTCAGATTTATCTTGGCACCAACACTGTGTGCCGGAGATATATTCACTTGCCGCTGAACGTGGCCATATAGCTCTGGGATACCCTTCTGGGAGAAATATTTCCTTCCAGAGACCGTCCATTGTGGTGTGCCAATGGCCACAAATTTTCTAAAGGCCTCCGAGTCCACCAGTTTATATGGCAGTAGTTGGCGGGCTAGCAGTTCCGACAAGCCAGCAGTCAGCCGTTGGGCAAGAGGGTTATCCGGCGTCATAAACTTTTTACACTTAAGCATTTGAGCCAGGCAAGCCTGCCTTCTGCCAGATGAATGCGACGACAGCACCGTGGAAGGTGGAGGACAAATTGGAGGAGAGAGAAGAGGCAGAATGTGGAGCTCCTGGAGTGTGGCTTTGTGGGTTCTGATGGCGTTGCTCCCACTGAGCTCGGTGATGGGAGGCCAGGTGCCTTCTTAAGGTAGTCATCCCTAGGTGAGTGTTGGGATTACCGCGACTTATGTGTCAGGCTGCAGATGGCAACACTATTGTCAGCAGCTGACACGTTAAAAAAAGCCCCCATTGCGGAGCCATGTGTCGGCATCCTGGGAGCACCAGATGTGACTGTGCATGGAGGATGGCTCGCTCTAGATACATTTGCAGTCTGCTTTTTGCTTCCTGTGCACTGCGAGTTCTGCCTGCTTCTCCTCCCTCTCTCCTTCTGAACTCCCCTCCTCTTCCTCTCTTGCGGGCATTCATGTGATGTCCATGGACATGTCATCATTGTCACCTTTACCAACACTGACATTAGAGATCTCGGAGTAGGCAGCAACAGCGGGGACCTCCCTCCTTGGGCTCATCTGGGTACTGTCGTCAGACCGCTGGGTGGCAGCTGTTGCTACCTCCTCTTCCTGATCCGATGCCAAGAATGGCTGCGCATCGGTAAAGTCTGGGAATGGATGGAAAAATAAGTCCTCTGACTCGAGTGGCGGGGCTGTGGTGGTGTCTTTGGGGGTGCACACAGCAGAGAGTGAGGAGGGTTCAGATACAGAGGATGAGTAGGGTGCAGAAGCGGAAGGCTGAGTGAGCCACTCAACCACGTCTGGTGCGTCCTTTGACATAATCGCATGCACCTTCTCCTACTTCCCACTTCGGCTCCAGCCTGGTGTATCTGCCCGACCACTACCACCCCTGCAGAATGGACTGCCTCTTCCTGTGCCTGTCATTTTAAAAATGACCCTGTGCCAAAGTCCCTAGAGAAGAGCAGTATTTGTGGAAGCAGGTATATGGCAAGCCTCAATCAGTATTTGGCGGAACAGGTATATCAAACCCCTTAATCAGTATTTTGTGGAAGCAGGTATATAGAACCCCTTAATCAATATTTGATGGAAGCAGGTATATAGCCCCCCTCAATCATTATTTTGTGGAAGCAGGTATCTCAAACACCTTAATCAGTATTTTGTGGAAGCAGGTATATCGCACCCCTCAATCAGTATTTTGTGGAAACAGGTATATAGAACCCCTTAATCAGTATGTTGTAGAAGCAGGTATATAGAACCCCTTAATCAGCTGCAGAGCAGGTTGCCCACTATCAGTGACAGCAGGGCAACCCAGAGAGAAGGCAGGGACAGTTCCCAGGTGTCCCTGCCTTTTTAGATTGCTGTACTACTATGTCAGGCCCAGTTACAGGAGAAATCAATAGTGGGGAAAAAATATAAATAATGAAGTCAAATGTCCCCCAGATGTCTTGTATGACCCTATGGGGGACAAAAAGTAAAAAAATAAAATAAAAAAAATAAAATGTTTTATGAAGAAAAAAAAAGGTTTTACATGTAAAAAAAAACAATTCCCCAATTAAGCAATGAAAAAAAATATATTACAAATAGGAAAAAATAAATAAAATAGACATATTTGGTATTGCCACGTCCATGACGGTCGGCTCTATAAATATATCACATGATCCACCCTGTCCAATATGAAAAATGAAAACTGTGTCAAATAAAGCCATTTTTGTCACCTTACATCACACAAAGTGCAACACCAAGTAATCAAAAAGGCGTATGTCCCACAAAATGATACCAATAAAACAGTCACCTCATTCCGCAAAAAATGAGCCCCTACATAAGAAAACCGCTATAAAAACATAACAGAACTATAGCTTTCAGAGCATGGAGACATTAAATCATCATTTTTTGTTTAAAAAATGCTATTATTGTGTGAAATAAATAAAAAAATGTAGAAAATAGAAAGACATTTTTTGTAACCTTACGTCACAAAAAGTGTAATCGCAAGCGATGAAAAAAATCATATGCACCCCAAAATAGTGCCAATCAAACAGTCATCTCATCCTGCAAAAAATGAGACCCTACCTAACACAATCGCCCAAAAAATAAAAAAAAACTATGACTCTCAGACTATGGAGACACTAAAACATGATTTTTTTTTGTTTAAAAAATATTATAGTAAAACTTAAATAAATAAAATAAAGTATACATATTATGTATCGCCACATCCGTAAGAACCTTCTCTATAAAAATAACACATGACCTAACCCCTCAGGTGAACACCGCAAAAAATATAAAGCAAAAACGGTGTCAAAAGGCATTTTCTGTCACCTTCCATCACCCTAAAAAAGTACCAATCAAACAGTCATCTCATACCAAAAAAATGAGCCCCTAGATAACACAGTCGCCCAAAAAAAAAAAAAAAAACATGGCTTTCAGAATGTGGAGACACTAAAAAAATTATTGGTATTGTTGCGTCCATAACAACCTGCTCTATAAAACTAGCACAAAATCTAACCTGTTAGATGAACATTGTAAATAACAAAAAATAAAAACGGTGCGGAAACAGCTATTTTTTGTTACCTTGCCTCACAAAAACTGTAATATAGAGCAATCAAAAATCATATGTACCCTAAAATACCCTAAAATCCTATGTACCCTAAAATAGTACCAACAAAACTGCAGCCTTACCCCTTAGTTTCCAAAATGGGTCACTTTTTCTGAATTTCTACTCTAGGGTTGCATCAGGGGGTCTTCAAATGTGACATGGTGTCAAAAAACCAGTCCAGCAAAATCTGCCTTCCAAAATCCACATGGCGTTCCTTTCCTTCTGAGCCCTGCCGTGTGGCCATACAGCAGTTTACGACCACATATGGGGTGTTTCTGTAAACTACAGAATCAGGGCAATAAATATTGAGTTTTGTTTGGCTGTTAACCCTTGCTTTGTCAGTGGAAAAAAATGATTAAAATGGAAAATCTGCCCAAAAAGTGAAATTCTTAAATTTCATCTCCATTTTCCATTAATTCTTGTGGAACACCTAAAGGGTTAACAACATTTGTAAAATCAGTTTTGAATACCTTGAGTGGTGTGGTTTCTAAAATGGGGTCATTTTTGGGTGGTTTCTATTATGTAAGCCTCACAAAGACTTTATTTTTTTTACATTTAACACAATCAAAGCAATTTTGAAACAAAAAAAAATATGTTTTAGTGTCTCCATAGTCTGAAAGCCATAGTTTTTACATTTTTTGGGCGATTGTCTTAGGTAGGGGCTCATTTTTTGGTGGATGAGGTGACGGTTAGATTGGTAGTATTTTGGGGGGCATACGCCTTTTTGAACCCTTGGTGTTGCAGTTTTAGTGATGTAAGGTGACAGTGAGTTTTTTGTTTTTTTTATGGTGCTCATCTGAGGGGTTCGGACGTGGCGATACCTAATATGTCTACTTTTCTTTTTTCCCCTATTTAAAATTTTTTTTTTTTACTTGAAACTTTTTATTTTTAGTATAACTTTATTTTTAACTTCTTTTTTCACTTTATTTTTTGATTCCACTCTGAGACTTCTACTTAAGGGGGTCTGATCCCCTTTACAATGCATTACAATACTTCTGTATTGTAATGCATTGGCTGCCTTCCCTGCCATCGGGTCCCCGGCTCACCGTGGCAGTGTGAGGGTTAATGAGCCGGCATCTGTGTTTTCGCTGATGCTGGCGCATACAGCGGGGGTCCGGCTACCAGTGACTGCCGGTCCCCTGCTGCTGATCCGGTGGGCACAGCTCCTGTACCCGCCCGATCAGCCTGCTGTACATGTACGGTGCTGGTTTTTAAGTCACGTCCACCAGCGCTGTACATGAACCGTGGGTACTTAAAGGGTTAAAGTCCAAACAATGCTTTATTTTATGGCACTTCGGCAATTACCGGTGAATCCAGCGATAACTCACTGGGTAAGATGAGGTACCAGCATCACCAACAGAAACCAAACAAAATAAACTCCTGCCCATCTGGGCTCTATATAATACAAATTTGTTTCTAGCTCACCTATTGAGCGCAGTCACACATGGAGAATCAGGCTTCTCTAGCCAGCAAGGCAGCCAGTATAGATGAGCAAATTTCATGTTATGAAATTGGTTCACGCTTCATTTGGTGGTAAAAGCAGAATTGCGTTATGGATTCTGTTACCATGGACCATAACACAATTCTATGATGGAATGCCTTTAGAGGCATTCCGTTATTCATTCCGTCACAATAGAAGTCTATGGCCTGCATAACGGATCCATCCCATTTCCGTTATGCAGGAGAGGACTCCCCTGCATAATGGAAACGGGACGGATCTGTTTTGCAGCCCATAGACTTCTATTATGATGGAATGAATAACTGAATGTGTCTAAAGGCATTCCGTTATGCATTCCATCATGGAATTGCGTTATGGTCCGTCGTAATGGAATCCACAATGCAATTCTGCTTTTATCACCAAAGTGTAAACGAATTTAAGAATATGAAATTCGCAGATCTAGCAGCCAGCTTCCTAGGCTTTTTCCAGGCATAACTCCTCTTAGAAAAGCAAAAGGTTGTTTTCCAGCTCACCTTCCAATTTTTGTAGCCCCATGCACGGAGTTGGTCGAGTCAGTCGATTAACTCAAAAAAGAACGACCGTTCAAAACGCGTCACTGTTGTGGTGGAGGTGGAGTTTTTTGTCTGTACTTGCTACCGCTGTTTGGAGAATTGAAAATAAAGTGCAACTAAAAATACATTGGAACCATGCTGGAGTATACTCATTTCTAGCTCACCTATTGAGCACAAGTCACACACAGAGAATTAGGCTTCTCTAGCCAGCAAGGCAGCCAGCTTCCTAGGCTTTTTCCAGGCATAACTTCTCAGATTGACTTTCCCCCTAACGATCCCAGCTGGACTATACCTGGGGATCCCTCGGGCTAGTGGAAAACATGCCCTGGAATGGGGGTGGACTGGGGAGATCCCACTACCAAACCTACCTTCCCAGTCCAAATAAAATCTAGCCCTTGAATGTTAACAAAAAAATAGCTTTACATACACTATATAAAAAGACACATATGCATGTTTTTCTTAATATCTGACCTGAAATCAGAATAAATCTTTCTAATTAGAATGACCATAATTATTATCATTTGCCAAATGCCAGAATAATGAGAGAGAGAATGTTTCAAGGCATTATTATTACTTTCTGCAATGTCAAAAGTTTACATACATTAAGATTACTATGCCATTAAACAATTCTGGACTGCCCATATAATGATGTCATGTGTTTGGAAGCTTCTGTTTGTTGGCAACATCTGAGTTAATTAGATACACACCTGTGGATGTACTGAATGCACACTTGAAACACACTGCTTCTTTCTGAAGCATCATGGGAAAGTCTAACGAAATTAGCCAAGATATCAGGAAGAGAATTGTGGACTTGCACAAGTCTGGCTCAACCTTGGGTGCAACTTCAAGATACCCGAAGGTGCCTCGTTAATCTATACAAACAATTATACGCAAGTACAAACAAGATGGGAATGTCCAGCCATCATACCGCTCAGGAAGAAGACGGGTTCTGTGTCCCAGATATGAACATGCTTTGGTCCGACATGTGCATATCAACCCAAGAACAAAAGCAAAAAACCTTGTGGTGATGATGGCGGAAGCTGGTAAAATTGTGTCAATATCCACAGTGAAACCAGTACTGTATCAACATGGGCTGAAAGGCCACTCTGCCAGGAAGAAGATATTACTCCAAAAGAAACATGGAAAAGCCAGATTAATATTTGCAAATGCACACAGGAACAAAGACCTACATTTTTGGAGACATGTCCTGTGGTCTGACGAAACTAAAATTTAACTTTTTGGCCATAATGACCATTGTTACGTTTGGAGGGAAAAGGCAGAAGCTTGGAAGCCTAAGAACACCTTCCCAACTGTGAAACACGGGGCTGGCAGCATCATGTTGTGGGGTTGTTTTGCTGCAGGAGAGACTGGTGTACTTCATAAAATAGATGGCATAATGAGGAAAGAAGAATATGTGAAAATACTGAAGCAACATCTCAAGACATTAGCTAGGAAGTTAAAGCTTGGGCGGAAATGGGTCTTCCAAATGGACAATGACCCGAAGCATAATGCCAAACTGGTTACAGAGTGGCTTAAGGATAACAAAGTCAATGTTTTGGAGAGGCCATCACAAAGCCCTGATCTCAATCATATTGAAAATTTATGGACAAAGCTGAAGAGGCAGATGCGAGCAAGGCAAAAAACAAACATGGCTCAGTTACACCAGTTTTGTCAGGAGGAATGGGCCCAAATTCCGAACAACTATTGTGAGAAGCTTGAGGAAGGATATCCAAAATGTTTGACCCAAGTCATATAGTTTAAGGGCAATGGTACCAAATATTAATGAAATGTATGTAAACTTTTGACTTTGCAGAAAGTAATAAAAATGCCTTAAAACTCTCTCATTATTCTGCCATTTGGCAAATAATAATAATTATGGTAATCCTAATTGACCAAAAACAGGAAAGGTTTATTCTGATTTCATGTCAGATATGCATATGTCTCTTTTTATATAGTGGATTAAATAGAAACAAACGTTCCAGCACCGTAGATAATCTTTGCATAAAATCATCCTTTTTATGCAAAGATTATATACGGTGCTGGAACGTGTGTTTCTGTTTAATCCCGATCAAGTGCCTGTTTCTGTTTCAGGTCACCAACTATACATGCATGCCGCCGAGGTGAACTGGATACGAATGTTTGGAATCTTTTTATATAGTGTATGTAAACCTCTGGTTTCAACTGTATATATATGTGTGTATAGTGTATATCTATATATATATATACACCACATGAAAAACGATGATAGCACCATCCAAAAATAGACAAAAAAAAGGGATTGGGTGCAATGTCCACAAGCAGGGATTAGGCACTTACCCGATACAAATAAAGAAAAAAATGGACTGCACTCCACAAGAACTTCAGAAGTACAAAAGTGTGATTTATTCACCCATAATGGCGGTGAGCTTGAGAAAGGCTCACACTGAGCCGAAACGTCGATCACCGCCATTATGGGTGAATAAATCACACTTTTGTACTTCTGAAGTTCTTGTGGAGTGCAGTCCATTTTTTTCTTTATAAAGTGGTTTTACTATTCAGTACGCATTGACTACTCAATGCCTGTCTAACCCTCTCTGTACATTACTCCAGTATGCATCTTTCTGCAGTGGACAAATGAAGGGGGATATTGAGGCCTATTGCAATCAATCAGAGCTCAAATGTTATTTGAATGCCAGAGAACTGCCAGGACAACGCCCTTAGGTTTAGTCCAAAGTCAAACAGGTTAGTTGGCACAGTGGGTCCACACCCACTGCCTGTTACACAAGGTCTCCAGACCGTGTGCATATCACAGCTTCTCAACAATGATTTTATAAAAACTACTTCACGAAAAAAAGGAACGTGACCAAGCAGGGTCTCTTTCACCCATTGATTAGTGTTTTCAATTAATTGAACTAAAATTAGGTATGAGTCAGCGACCTGTTTCATTTAAAAAATGGGGGTAAGGATGAACGAACCAGTGTGGACTGAACCAAGTTCGGTCCAGATTTTGCTATTTTGCAGACGGCAGACAAACTTGAATCTATCCGGGCTTGTGAATAGACTGTTCTCACATGACCCGGGGAAAAAGTGGGGGGAAGGTCTGCCCCAATTGGCTCCAAGGCTGACAGCCAGCCAGTGCTGCAACAGGCAGGGAAGTGCCCCAGCAGAACGCTATTGTGTGCTGAGCTGTGAATGAGGGTGGTTAGGTCTTACAGTGTATGCCAGGAAAACAATCTTAGGAAGTCTGGGACAGTAAAAAATCAGTCAGGGACCGACAGAAATCAATCAAGCTTATTGCCAGCGACAGTGAAGGAAAAGGCTAGAATTCCAAAGAAGAATTGTCTGTGTTGTGTTCAACAGAGAGAAGCAGGGCAGCTGACAGACTGAAGGAAAAAAGGAGACAGGACCTGTGGCTGTTCTTGCTATCAGAAATGCAGGTGCATCTCAAAAGCAGTTAACTGCAAGCAAATACTTTCATTTTGTTTCCCCATTTTCACAGAAATCCTTTTTTGTGGGGTTCAATATATTTAAGCAGTATTATATAACGATAAGTTAAGCATCAAGCCTCAATTATATATATACACATACACACACATATAATTACTGCAGCAATACCCACGGTGTGGAAGCAGTCTACCTGTGTGTATTAAGTTGAAATTAAGCATCAAGCCAGTCAACCGTTTTACAGGCTGGGGCGACGCTAAAGCCCGAACATTAGTGCTGGTGACATCACTGGGCTCACTGCTGGGAAGAAACCTCCACCAAGCAGTTCCTTTTAAGAGCCCAATAAGTCATCAGATCTCCTAAGAATGTCTTTGCCCTGCACAAATCAGTGCAGGGCAAAGTAGAGCATCGCAGCATAAAATGCTCATATTATGGGGCCTGCCTGGGTAAAAATAGTGGTATGTCCGGGTTCATACCAAACTGGACAACCCCTTTAAGTAGCATATATACATCATTACTGCAGCAAGTTGAAATTAAGAGTCAAGCCTCGTCTGTTTACGTATTTCCACATGGTCAGAATTTAATTTTTTTATTGTTAAATATAATTAAACCAGCATTTATATGTAATTACTACAAGACACAAGGTAGGGCAGCAATCTACCTGTGAGTGATAATGAGAAATTGAGCATCAAGCCTCAATCGTCCGTTTACGTATTTTCCACGCGGTTGGAATTTACATTTGTTTAGGATTGGTAAATATATTTAAACCAGCATATATATTACTACATGACACAAGGTATAGCAGCAATCACACTGTGTGTGTTGAGCTAAAATTGAGCATCAAGCCTCAATCATCCGTTTATGTATTCTCCGTTTCCAAAAGATTGTAATTCCAAATATTTTTGGATTGTTAAATGTAATTAAGCCAGCATATATATGGGATTACTACAAGACACAAGGTATAGAAGCAATCTACTTGTGTGTGTTAATTTGAAATCGAGCGTCAAGCCTCAATCATCCATTTACGTATTTTCAGTTTTTATACAGTCGCAATTTAGTTTTTTTTTTTCGAGGGTGCATTAAGTTAATTAATCAACATGTATACGTGATTACTGCACAAATTCCCACGGTGTGGCAACAATCTAACTGTCTGTGTTATGTTGAAATTGAGCATCGTCTCCTTTGCATATTTTTAGTTTTCACACGGTTGGAATTTAATTTTTTGGGGGCATAGTTAAATGTAATTAAACCAGCATAGATATGTGATTGCTACAAAACACAAGGTAGGGTAGCAATCTACATGTGAATGATAACTAGAAATTGTCAGTTTCTGTGAGTGCTATTTTCACATGGTAGGAATTTTAATGTTTTTCGTGACTTGTTCAGTTTAATTAAACCAATACATTTCCCTTTATTCATAAGTTTTTCAGTTTCTTTTTTGTTGTGGTTGTTGATTATCTTAAAACTAGCAGCATATATATATATGATACAGGGTAGTGCACAACATTATCTAGGAGGCCCAAAAATGTCCGGGCTATGGAAGGGTTCCAAACGAAAGACCCAGAGCCAGAATGTGGATAGTAGCAGCACCATCTATCCATCCAGAAGTAGTGGTAGTAGTCCTTGCTGGCTTCGAAAAGGCGCAACATTATAGTTGAGGAGAAAGAGGATGAGTTTGCAGCAGGATGGCATGGAGGTGATTTCAGAGTCTGACACCATGTCGTGAAGCCAGGGATCACAGAGCTCCTGCTTCTTCAACTTCTTGTAGCCCCAAAGAAGGCTTTCAGTGGAGGCCTCCCAGTCTTTACCGCCCCTTTCTAGAGTGGTGCCTTCCTTTTTCCTAAGAAATGGCAAGAAAATCCCAGCACACCCTACAGCAGATAGTCATGAGTGTCTCACTCTGTGGATGACTTGTGTGAGAGAAGTAACTGTTTGTACTGCGCTGAGGAGAAGGAGGCTGCAGATCCCAGCATAGCCATGTTAGTGGTGGTCATAGTAGTGGACCCCGTAGCCGCGCTATTGGAGTAGGTGGCAGCGATAGTGGCTGTCGGGGAAGAACGCGGGAGTGTGTGATATCCCACAGTCTGATAGAAGCGAAAGGGAGGGTGAGGACGCCAATGACAGTTGTGTGTTGGACAGGACCTGGGAGCTAGATCGGGGTGCTGAGGAAGAGGCAACATCAAAGGAGGAGGGTGATGGCCAGCAATAAAGAGCAGATGCCACGTACCTCCCAAAGAATAGCCAGGGCCATGTTTGCTTTGGGATCTGGTGATGCCACTGACGCAGTGATTGAGTTAGGCGCAAAAGGTGCCAGAGCTAAGCCCAGCTCGGCTGCCTCCACCCCTGTGCAAGTATCTCCCATCTCTCAATTTTTCTCCACGCTGCCAGAAGATAAAAGCATTGCCTTGTGCAAGCTGTGCAAAAGCAAATTAAAACATGGGCAGGCAAACACAAACGTACGCACCACAGCTTTCCGTATCTCCCACTCAGACTCCTCCTCTCCATCATCAGCCATCGATAAGGAAATGCGTAGCCAGGAAACAACTCTATGCATATCTATGCTGCCGTACCATTTAGTCGAGTCTGCTGCCTTTAGGGAGCCAATGGGATGCGCACAGCCTTGCTGGAAGATTTCTGGCCAACATTATTTCTCCCAAAAAGCCATTCCTGTCTTGTACTCCCATGTGGAAGACAACGTGGCCCCCTCCCTGCGATTCTCGCTGTGCAGCAAGGTTCATACCACGGTAGACACCTGGAAAAGCTCATATGGGCAGGGACAGTACTGATCTTTCACGGCTCACTGGGTCAATGTTTTTTTCAGCAGTGGTGAGGTAGCCCGTATGTCTGGGTCCCTGAAGTCTGTTACAGAAGTTCAAAGTCTGTTCATGAATTCAGTATGTCTGGGTTTCCGAAGTCTTTCCATCTGCCAATGCTCCATGTTTTGGCTCCTGCCTGTGATTCGTGTTTGCCTTGAATTCACTTGTGCTCTGTCTGGATCTGTAAGATGGCATAGAGTGCCTTGCTTGTGCCTCTGGTTTTGCACTAGTGTCTCTGGCTAGGGATGAGCGAATCCGAACTTTACAGGTTTGGTGTTTGGGTGATTAGGGGAATTCCATTATGGATTCCGTTATAACGAAATATAATTGAATTCGCAGATGGAATGCAGAACAGAAGCCTTTAAGAGGCATTCCATTTTGATCTGTCATAATAGAAGTCTATGGCCAAGCATAAAGGATGCGTCTGGTTTACGTTATGCAGGACGGAAAACAAAGTCCTGCATAACGGAAACCAAACGCATCTGTTATACTTGGCCATAGACTTCTGTTATAAAGGATCAAAACAGAATGCCTCTTAAAGGCTTCCGTTATGCATTCCGTCTACAAATTCCGTTATATTCTGTTATAACGGAATCCATAATGAAATTTCCTATCACCCGAACCCGAACCTGTAAAGTTCGGGTTCGCTCATCCCTACCGCTGACTTGTGCATGCCAGCTGCCACCTATACTGAGATTATCCGATGATTGGTCTGGTTGCTGTGAAGTGCACATCCCTGTACAGGGGTTAAAGGATAAAAACCAGAGAGGTGCCAGAATAATGCACTCATGGTTAGCTCTGTCCTCAGCTCTGTCCTAGGTTGTCCCCTTGATCCAGTGCAGGAGGTGGGTGACAGAAGAACTAGACAATATCTCCCACCCCATGCTTGAAGCTGTTGTGGGTTGTGGAATTGGAGAGATCCTTCAGTGACAGACTGCTGCATCCTAGGTGCACGAAGGAACGTTATCGTTCCGGTTAGAATTTATAAGTTATAACCACTGTTCCCAAAAACCCAGTGGGGAAATTTCTAAATAAATTCTGTGTTAAGTTTTTCTTTTATTTTTACTCTTTAATTTCTAATTACTCTTATTTTTGCTCCTGTTGTGAATGTGACTGCTGCTGTTATGCCAAAATTTCCCCACTGGGGGACAATAAAGGGATTTTCTATTCTATTCTATTTTATTCTATTCTCTACGCCAATCCAGTTAGCACAGTGGCTCCCCAACCATTGTTTTGGAGCAGTTATGTTTGGAGAAAGGAAAACACTTCATTCCAGTATAAAAACCTCATCCCATCTGTCAAACACGGTGGTGGTAGTGTCATGGTTTGGCCCTGTTGTGCTGCATCTGGGCTAGGACAGATTGCCAACCACCAACCACCTGGATCTGAATGTTTTTGTAATTGCATGTAATTAAAAATGTTTAGCCAGTAAGCTATTCAATAAAATGTATTTGTATAGCTCCACCGGCTGTTTGTTCTTTTCCTTATTTTTCGTCCATCTCACTCAGTTGGTCGAACCTGCTCAGTTTAAATTTTCAACTGCCACCAGCAATATGTTCTGTGGCAGTTACAGGGAGTGAACTGCAGACTCAGCTCTCTGCATCTGCCGTCCCACTCTCCACGCCTGGCACTTACTTATCCTAAAGTCAAACAAGATGCAGAGGGTGCGGCAGCTGTAGAGAAATCGGAGCCTTTAGTTTCATGGCAAATTCCCTGTTGTTCCTAGAAGCTCATTTGCATATGTTAAAATATCATTCTTCTTAGCAATCCAGGCACATATGAACATGGATCCAACATAGATACCTTCGGCTGCCAAGCACACATACAACAGGTCAGCCAGTTTCAGGGACGTGCACAGACATTTTGAAGGGCAGGGGCTTAAGCAAAAAAAAGGGCAGCCCCCCATGACATATTTCTCCCCCTCCATGGGCCTGGCAGTGCAGCAGCCCCATATACCTCTTACATCCAGTGATGACGTCTCCTTTGATGTAAATGGTCTCTTTCTTCATCTTCTCCTTTCAGACCAGACCAGCAGTTTTCCGACATTTTTCGTCTCTGCAGTTTGACAAAAAAATAATCTTAGTGTACAAATTTTCCATCATCCTCGCATCCTCTGGACAAATCATCCTACTATCCCCAATACTGTGCCACTGTTGTCCCCAATACTATACTGCAGAAACAGATAATACCCCTGATAATACTAGTACCACACAGAGTTCCCCATATAAAATACCCCTTCTTTGTGGCCTCAGTAGAAGCCCCCATAGTGCCCTATAATAATGTGCCAGTAACAAGTGCCCCCCATAGATGCCCCCAATCATTTGCCAGTAATAAGTGCCTCCCCCCCACTCATGTGCCAGTAACAAGTGCCTCTCTCCTCCCCATCATGTGCCAGTAACGAGGGCTTCTCTCCTCCCCCCCCATCATGTGCCACAGTTACAGTAATAAGTGCCCCCAATCATGTGCCACAGTGCCAGTAATAAGTGCCGCCCCCATCATGTGCCACAGTGCCAGTAATAAGTGCCTCTCTCCTCTGCCCCTCATCATGTGCCAGTAAGAAGTGCTTCTCCCCCCCCCATATACCAGTAATAAGTGCCTCTCTCGTCTTCCCCCATCATGTGCCACAGTGCCAGTAATAAGTGCCCTCCCATCATGTGCCACAGTGCCAGTAAAAAGTGCCCCCCATCATGTGCCACAGTGCCAGTAACAAGTGCCTCTCTCCTCCCCCCATCATGTGCTAGTAATAAATGCCTCTCTCCTCTTCCCCCCCATCATGTGCCACAGTGCCAGTAATAAGTGCCCCTCCATTATGTGCCACAGTGCCAGTAAACAGTGCCCCCCCCATTATGTGCCACAGTGCTAGTAATAAGTGCCCCCCCCCATCATGTGCCACAGTGCACCCAGTGCCACCCAGTAACAAGTGCCTCTAATAAAAATAAAAAACACGTTTACTTACCTCCATGGCAGCGATGCGATGCAGGCCTCCTTCGGCCTGTGTCCCGCGCTGTACGGCTCAAGTGGCGCGATGATGTCATTGCGCTGCCTGCGCCAACCTCTGATAGGCTGTGGGCTTTGTGCAGGCAGCCTATCAGAGGAACAGGGAAGGGAGACGCCTCTCCCCCCCCCCCCCCTGCCCCACAGCACAGCCATCTGTATTGCTGTCCTGATGACGGCGATACAGATGACTATGGAGATGAACGCTTCCACAGTGGAAGAGCTCATCTCCCTGTGCCCTGCCGCCGCCACTGCTGCCCACATTCTCGGGGGGAAAAGGCACAACATAAAAAAAAAAGGGCATTAAAGGAGCAGAGGCTCAAGCCCCCTTTAAGCTTTATATGTGCACGTCCCTGGCCAGTTTCATAGGTACAAATCTTCCGACAGATGCCCTTTAAACCCTGCCACGGAAAGATTATCTTGGCATGCTTTGGAGCCTTCACAAGGACCCTAGTAGATGCAATGACAGGGAGCAGTGATTGCGCAGCATCTGACAGCAATAGTATAGTGTACATTTTTTTTTTTAAATTAATAAAATCATGCTTACTCTCATCCATTTGATAGTGAAGAGCCAGCCGCCACCATTTTATTTGAAGATCTAGCACAAAATCTTGCACAGCCCTGGAAGACCTCATCACGTCGGCCGGCATAGTGATGTCATATGTCACAGTGCATGGGATTTTATGCGAGATCTACAATCAAGATGGTGGCCAGCTCTTCTTACTCAAAACGGATGAGGTAGGTAGGATTTTTTAAAAATAATGTAAAGCCATACAGGGAAAATCGATTCGCTACCACAAAGCACAAGAAAAAAGTGGACTTCGTGGCGAATCTAATTTTCCTGAAATTCGGATCGAATTCCACTTCGTCATGTTCGATTCGCTCAACCCTAATCAAAATTAAAAGTAAAACACCAGCAGCATTAAGCAAAATGACAAATAAAAACCATTTTCCTATTACTGAATTGCCTGAAGCAACTGCTGATCTTATACTCTCTTTGAGGGGCCATCAATGTCAGAGTTATCAGTAAGCACAATGTTTTATCATTTTTCTTCTATCTAAAGGTTTGTTTGGGTCATCCCTTTTATTTGATGAAACATACAAACTGTGACAGAAGGAAGAAAACAGAGCATATTGTGATGAGCATTTTGCCAGAATAAAGAAAAGACCAAACGTATAAGGCCTGTGATTTGCGGATACAATGGTTTCTTAGGCTGGCTGGCTTTTGTTTTTCACAGGCAACATGTTGTGGAAGCCAGGCTGTGAATGAGTGGGAGCTGGGAGCAGGTGGGGAAGTGGGCCCTTTGTTGGAGAAGCACAATTACCTGTATGTTGATGGAACTCGGGGAAGTGTTTGTCACCCCATGTGTGTTACAAGAGGGCAGTTATTACAGTTTTCTTTTCAAAAAGAACTGTATTGTTGCAATTAAATAAGTTATGGCGGAGAAATATTTATCTCTAATAGATGATGAGCGACCTCTCTCGGTAGAACAGTCATTATATTGAGTGCATTAGTAAAAAGAAAAAAAAAATGTAATAAATATAACTGGTTTATATAGAAGATACATTGGGGACATTTACTAAGCATGTTGCGCCAGAATTATGGCTTAAAATTCAGCAAAAAGAATGAAATTTTGATATGCGCCAAATATATCAACTGTTTTCTCCAGAATTTTAACCCTAAAAAAGGCATCATGCAAGAAATTTGTTTTAAATGTCAAAGTGGGCGAGGCTATCAAATTGGTGCATATTACGCCTCATTTATTATCCTCTTTTGGCGGAAATGGCTCAAATTGTTGCGAGCAATTAAGCCAGCTTATGTGGTGGTGTTTTGTGTAAAAAGTTGCATTTATGGCATAAAGATGTGTCTTTTTGACAAAAAGTCGCATTTATAAAAGAAAAACCAACTTGTCGTGGGAACCAGTGATAGGTAAGCACTGTATTTTTCGCCCTATAAGACGCACCTAGGTTTTTGAGGAGGAAAATAAAAAAAAATTTTGAACCAAAAGGTGTGCTTTTGAACTATTTGTGGTCTGTGGATGACACTATTATGGGGGATCTGTGGATGACACTGTTATGCGCAATCTGGGGATGACTCACTGTTATGGGGATATCCGTGGATGATGGGGATATCCGTGGATGACAAACTGCTTATGGGGGATCTGTGGATGACACTGTTATGGGCTATCTGTGGATGACGCACTGTTATGGGGGGATCTGTGGATGACACAGATATAGCATCATATGCTTTAATAATAATATGATTCCCTACCCAGCCGCCTCCAACGTGCAATCCCATGTAAACATCCCCCTCAACATTCATTCCCATGTAAATAACATCACTCCCACAGCCGCCATCAACATACAGTCCCATGTAAATAACATCGCTCCCTCCCACAGCCACCATCAACATACAGTCCAATGAAAATAACATCACTCCCTCCCACAGCCACCTCCAACATACAGACCCATGTAAATAACACAATCCCCTGCCACAGCTGCCTTCAACAAACAGTCCCATGTAAATAACATCACCCTGTCCCAGCCCCCTCCAACATTCAGTCCCATGTAAATAACATCACTTCCTCCCACAGCCGCCATCAACATACAGTCCAATGAAAATAACATCACTCCCTCCCACAGCCACCTCCAACATACAGACCCATGTAAATAACACAATCCCCTGCCACAGCTGCCTTCAACAAACAGTCCCATGTAAATAACATCACCCTGTCCCAGCCCCCTCCAACATTCAGTCCCATGTAAATAACATCACTCCCTCCCACAGCCGCCTTCAACATACAGTCCAATGAAAATAACATCACTCCCTCCCACAGCCACCTCCAACATACAGACCCATGTAAATAACACAATCCCCTGCCACAGCTGCCTTCAACAAACAGTCCCATGTAAATAACATCACCCTGTCCCAGCCCCCTCCAACATTCAGTCCCATGTAAATAACATCACTCCCTCCCACAGAGGCCTTCAACATACAGTCCCATGTAAAAACATCACCCTGCCTCAGCCCCCTCCAACATTCAGTCCCATGTAAATAACATCACTTGCTCCTACAGCCACCATCAACATACAGTCCCATGTAGATTACATGACTCCCTCCCCAGCCACCTTCAACACACAGTTCCATGTAAATAACTTCCCTCCCTTCAGCCCTAACATACAGTCCTAGTTAAAAAACAACAACTCCCAGCATTCCTCTGCCTTTCCCTTTACTTACCTCTCCTCATGTAGCAGACATCACCACAGCTTCTTTCCCCAGAAACTTCTCCTCTTCACTGCTGTGCTCTCCTGCACTGGTCACATGATGGTGACATCATTGCAGGTCCTTCGCAACCACTGCATGTTTTACTGGTCACATGACCTGTGATGTCATCACAGGTCCCTCAGATCTTCCAGTGCATTAGATTCAATTGTATTGCCATCCTGTGGAATAATTGGCCATGTGCTTTTTCACCACAGCATGGCTGCAACCCACCTGCAGCACAGTTGCTCCATGTGGCCATACCCTAAAGCAGAGTGGCCTAGGTATACCTGATATACAGCGATTTGTGACAAATGAATACAGAACAAATCAAATTTGTTGGCTAACTTCGGTGAAGTGGCCAAATCAAATTTTTCAAACCTTCACTAATCTCTAGTCATCAGCAAGGATGGATTCATATGTAAATCGGTTGAGAGTGCTTTCCACATGGATAAACCGACCCAGAGAATGGCACGAAAACATCCTGCAGACCATAACGCTGCCTCCACCAGGTTGCGTTTTTCTAGCAATGGTTGCAATGGTTTGTTCTCTGATGTTTCTTGCTTGACATACCAATGTCCATCTGTTTGATGAAGCAGAAAACTGGACTGAACGGAGAAATCAATCCTTTGCCAATCAATGCAGGTTCACTTCTGATACTGCTTGAATCCTTATCTGCCACTGCAACTTCATTGGCGAAGGTGCAGTTCGCATCAGTTTGCTTCGGAGCCCCATACTGTTGTTTAAGACACACGGCTGGCAGCCTCCTGGCTCATTTTGATGGTCAGCTGCTCCACTGTAGCGTCAATCTGCCCTTGTGGTCCTTTTAAGCCAATGTTCACCTCTCACATCTATAGCATGTGGTGATCCACAGTTTCCATGTCCGATATTCACAATGGTGCCATAAGTCGACTTATGATACACTTCACAAACTGCACAGTTTCAGAAATACCACCACCTATGGCCCAAAAGCCAATAATAACCCTTTTTGTAACTCTGATAAATCAACCCTTTTACCCATGACCAGGAGCTAACGGCTCATGGGCCCTGGTGCAAGAGTTCTGCTTGGGCCCCCCTTCCCTCAGTGCTTTGTGTGTCTTCCTATATGGCACAAGGATCTTTGGGCCCTCTCAGGCTCCTGGGCCCGGTAGCGACTGCTACCTCTGCACCCCCTATAGCTACACCCATGCCCATGACAGCAATGGCGGGTATGTGTGCAGACAGCTTATCGCACGCCTTATATGCTCACCAAGCCAGCTCAGCCTACGTGACTTGCTTACTGAGCTACGTGCTGCCGATGTGACGTGACTATATACTGTAGACAGTATATACAGTATAGTCCCCAATTTTCTCCTCCTAAGCTGTGAAATATCACAGTGTTTATGTATATTCCTTAAAAAAGTTTACAGTATTTTACTATTGATGGCCTGTCCTCAGGATAAGTTATGCAAATCAGATCACTCCTCACCCCCCAACAACCAGCTGTTCTAAAATAGCTCCAGTGCTGGTGGTCTGTGTTAGAAACTGTTACACAGTTCCATCTAATGGGCAGTGGACTGAGCAGTTTATTCACACAGTTTTCATGTCTTCACATCTATCATTGTGCTGAAAAGCTCGGCAGAGGGCTAAAACCTAACAGGCTAATCTGAACACCCCCTAAAACGTCATTTTTTAATTTTTATTTTGTTACCTTCTTTACTTTGGGTCGTTATACAGTGCAGACATACTGTAATATACAGAACTGTATCAGTTACTACTAGGGTTGAGCGAACCCGTACTACAAAGTCTTCTATCTTCATTCAGCAAAAGGACCCGCGGTGACGTCATTGCAGGTCCTGAAGAAAGAAGAGGATACCGGCTGCGCGATCAAGTGGATGAGGTGAGTTTTTTTTTATTATTTTTAACCCATCAATTGCCATTTTATTTAGCATTCTATCTTAAGAATGCAATTATTTTCCATTATAACCATGTTATACGGAAAATAATAAAGTGAAGTTTGGGTCCCCATTGACTTTAATTGCGCCTGGGTTCGGTGTTCAGGTCAAGTTCCCGAACTTTGACCTGAAGTTAAATCCGGCGAACCCGAACTTCACCAGGTTCACTCATCCCTAGTTGCCACCATCAATAGATCTCACAATCTAACTGCTCTACTAGTATGTTTTTGCAGAATGAGAGGTGAACCCAGAGGAACAGTAATCCACCCAAACATGGGGGGAATATGCCAACAATTCCATACAGAAAAGGCCATTTGTGGGGTTTAATTAGTAGCAACAATCTGAGAATCAAGATTTAAAAATCATCAGGGAGGATCTAAGTTTTTTTGACAATACTGAAATGGGAGAGAGATTCTCCATCAGCTACTGCAGGGGTCAGCAAACTTTGGCACTCCATTTTTTTTTTTTTTACACTGTATATTCAAACATTTTCTAATACAATAATACAATTGACATTCATTTAGGAGTCATCTATTCAGATATCAGTTCGCACACAAAATGATTTCAGGAGTTGCAGAAAAATGCAGTTTGGTTTGTAAGATCTTGTGCTTCTTTTGTTGCAACCTCAGTACTTGAAAGGGAAAGTCATTTCAGCTTTTAAAAGGATTTATTAAAAAAAAAAAAAAAAAAGAAGCTTTGATTTTTCTGAATCAGCCTTTAAATTATCCTTTTACAGTGATATGTCTGGGATTTGCATGAAGTCATTATGCTTTTTGTACCATAATAGTGTGAAACCAATTCAGTTTAACCAATAATACAAAGAGATGTAGATGTATAATTAAAATGACACATAAATGTTGAAGTTGCAAATGCACACATCTATAAGGTTTACACATTACAATCATGTACTTTCATTTCTTCGATAAAAAAGGAACCACAGTGTAAAGTCTCATTCACACGACAGAGTTTCACATACGTGTGCTGTACATGTTCTCGATGGACAGCACAAGTACCCATTCATTTTAATTAGTGTTGAGCGAATCAAAGTTGACGAAGTGGAATCGATCTGAAGTTTTGGAAAAATTTGACTCGCAGCAAAGCCGAATTTCGTGACACTTCATGGTAACAAATCAATTTTTTCTTGAAATGGCAGCTACACGTGTTACAAAGTGAAAGTAAGAAGTCTGGGAACACGAGATCACCCATAATGCCATGCAGACAGCCAATTAGCAGCTTGGATTGGATAGGAAGAGTTCAGGGACAGCGCAGGGACAGTGTAGGGAGACTTTATACAGTATAGGGAAAGCTTAGTGAGAGTGCAGGGATTAAATGAACAATGTTCCCCTTGGTTAATAGATAAGGAATTCTATTACACCTTGATTCACTAATTGGGATGAAAAATCGGTCGCCTTGATTCTTTAATTGGGGTTAAAAAGCTGTCTAATGCTACTGCTATAAGAGTGTCCACATTGTGCTATAGATAAATTCTATAACGCCTTGAATCTCTGGGTGAAAAAGTGGTCTAATACTACTGCTATTGGAGTGTCCACATTGTTTTAATATTTAACTAATTCTATAACGCCTTGAATCTCTCATTAAGATGAAAAAGCTGTCTAATACTACTGCTTTTGGGGTGTCCACATTGTTTTATAGAAAAGTCATACTATAAGCCTTGATTCTGTAATTGGGGTGAAAAAGCGGTCTAATACTACTATTTTTAAGGTTTCCACATTGTTTTATACATAAGTAATCCTATACCGCCTAGATTCTGTAATTAGGGAGACAAATCAATCTAATATTACTGTCATTTTACACTTACTGTTACTCTACAGTATGTCCAACAGAAGGCCAGGGCCTTCCATGGGAATGAGCAGGGGCAAAAATGTTTCTGGAGCTGGCAGAAGTAGCAGCAGAAGAAGGAGGGGTGGTAGCAGCAGTCACAGCAACAGGCCAGAGCTGCCAGTGTCATCCAGCGGTCCTTTTTTGACCAGCAACCCAGCTGTCCTTGAATGGGTGATTCAGTCTTCAACACCATCTCAACTGCCTTCAGACACCCAAAGCCAGGAGTCAGTGGGTTCCTCTGACACCACACTTAGTTGGCATGGCCCAGGAACAAGTTCTGTGCTGTCGGCTCTGCTCCGCTTTTCAGCAAGGACAAGCTTATTGAGGACAGTCAGCAGCTACTGCCCAGCCCAGATTTGCAGGGGAGATCCTCTGCTTCCTCTTGTAGGCAGGCAATGAGCAATGATGAGAGTCCCGTGGGAGCAGGTGTTTTGAAAGTGGTCAGGGACGCATGCTATGTGACTGGTGAGGGTGACATCAGTGACGTGCCGATAGTAGTGGATGATGATGTTGCCGGTCCCATGTGGAAGCCAGTGAAAAGGGGGCTCCATCATCAGGGGATGAGGATGGCAGCTTGCCCATGAGACAGCGGCAGGGTGGCAGCGTGCAGAACAGCCAGCACGGTGGAAGCAGTGTGAGGTCTGGAGCCAAATGTGCCCGGGGTAGACGTTCATGCATTAACAAATGCAGCGTCACCATAAAGAGGCCTGGGAAAACTGTGGCGCTAATATTGTGGTACAGCCTGAGGCATCTCCTAGTGGCCCACACCCGTTTTCCAGCAGTCAAGGCTCCACCACCTCAGCAGAAGGGAGCAGCGTTTCCTTCCCATCATCTACTGGTCATCATGTTTCTCCTACTCCTCTTCACTCATTTCACCAGCAATCGATCACTGACGCGACTGCAAAAAGACAACAGTATGCGTGCACTCATCCAATGGCACAGAAGCTGAACGTACTCCTGGCCAAGTTGCTGGTACTACAGTCCCTCCCTTTTCAAGTGGTTCACTGTGCACCTTTCAGAGAACTGATGGCTTTTTCTGAGCCAAGGTGGAGAGTCCCAAGCCCTCATTACTTCTCCAAAAAGGCTGTACCAGCCCTGCACACATATGTTGAGCAGAAGGTGGCCTAGTTCTTGAGCCTGTCGGTGTCTGCTAAAGTCCACGGCAGTGTCGACATGTGGAGCTGTAATATCTGTCCTTTACGGCCCACTGGGTAAATGTGGTTCCTGCCCAGGAACACCAACAACTTGGCCAGGTGACGGCAATGCCGCCTCTGAGTTCTCAAGCTATGATTCCTGCACCAATATCCTCCTCTGCCTCCTCATCCTTAATCTTGTCCTCAGCCTCCACTGTATGCACAGTTCTCAGTGGTCCTCCAGCATACCACCTATGCAGAGCATGGCGGCGTCACGCTGTTTTGCACCTGGCCTGCCTGAGCGAACTGTTTCATACCGAGGAGAAACTGCTCTGTGTCCTTCAACAAGAAATTGAATCCTTACTATCTCCTTGCCAACTGAAGAACAAAACCATGGTCACCGATAGCAGGAAGAACGTTGTGTCAGTGTTGCATCAAGGAGGGCTGACCCATGCGCCCTGCACGTCTTTAATCTCATGGTAAGGTCATTCCTGAAGTCTTCCACCCTACTGCAAGACGTCTTTTCTATTGCCAGGAAACTGTGCATGCACTTCAGCCACTCTTACCCTGCAAAACAGGACCTCCTTGAGCTGAAAAGGCTGAATAGCGTTCCCTAACATCGCCTCATATGCGACATTTCCACGTGTTGGAACTCTACCCTCCACATTTTGGACCAACTATATGAGCAGAGGAAGGCCGTGATTATTTCTTGATGATACAGGTGGACAGGAGCACTCCCCTGTGCCTACTCATGGAGACCCCTACCATTTGCTCAGGCCCCTTTGAGGAGGCCACTTTATTTGTCAGGACTACAGGATGAATGATGTAATTCCACTCTTTCGCATCCTGGGGGAGATGCTGATAAGTCTGGCTGGCCAGGGGGTAGGAGACGTGGCGCCTACATTTCACTGCCACCTGAGCCCTGTGGGGCTGAACTGGCAGATGAGAAGGATGAGGAAGAGGACATTCACGCACAAGCAATGTATACAGAAATCGGAGGTTTATCTGCACAGGTGACAGGAGAGGAGCAGGAGGAGAATCAAGCGCTGAAGGGCGATGAGGAAGACCAGGCAGATGACCCCGACAGACCGTGGCAGTGTGCAGTGGAAACAGAGGCAGGAGTCCCTCCGATTCCCTTGTGCAAATGGCCAGATGCATGCTGAGTTACTTGTGTAGTGACAGCCGCATTATCACCATTCGGCAGAGGGATGACTACTGGCTCTCCACCATGTTAGACCCTCACTAGACTGCCAAAATGGGGGCCTTTTTTACACCTGCTGAAAGGGAGGATAAACTCAACTACTATCAAGACATCCTATGTAGTCAGTTGGTGTTTGCCTATGTTCGCCATCTCCCATCCTCACGAAGGTCTGGCCCTCTGTTCTCACGTTCCACTGCCATTTTGACTGCTGAGGGGAGGGGGCACAAGTTCCGTCAGCATAATTTGAGTCTCCAGTCTCTGATGAACATTTTTCTTCACCCGCCTACTGAAGAAACCAGCCAGCAGCAGGACATGGAGCAGAACCTCGACCAGCAGGTGGTGGCATACTTGGACTGCAACCTGCCACCCCAGATCCAAGATCCCCATGACTTCTGGGCAGCCAAGCTTGAATTGTGGCCGCAACTGGCAGAGTTTGCTTTCCTGCCCGGCCAGTAGTGCGGCTGTTGGTATAGTTACCCCAAAGAAAACTTGCTTTTCAACACAAAATGTTGAAAGACTAAACTTTGTAAGGTTGAATCAGGCATGGATCAGCCAGGATTTCCACACACTGGTGCCTATTGCATCAGACTAGATCATTCTGGCACAAATGTTCTGAGTGCAGTGTGCTGCCACACCAGAACATTGTGAAAAATATTCCGTTACTCCTGGCCATGTGCTTCACTATTCTGATGCTGCCACTCACCTGATACCACACACCTGCTGCCATCTTCTCCTACTGCCACCATCATGTGCTGTTACTACCACTACTGTTTCCCACCACTTCACCACTCTGTGACTGGGCCCACTTGTCACGGACATTCCCGCGACAGGTAGAAGGAGATCAGCGAGACTGGCAACACGTGGTTTGATCTGACATGTTTTCTGTTTGGATCAAATGAAGTCTGTGTTGTTTCTGGTGCTTGCCACACCTTCTTTCCCCAGGTGTGGTTGTTATGGTGATTTAACCTTCTCTATTTATTGTTGTTTCTCCAACTATGTTATGCGGTTTATAGCTTCAGTTTGAGTTGTGGATAGCTGGTGTGTGGATCTTGGCTGAGTTCCTGGTCCTGCCATAGCCACTTGAAGTTAAGTGTTTTCTTTCCCTTTTGTATTTTGTTTGGGTTATTTTGTGTGTTGCATTTCCCTGTCATTTGTGTTAAGGCCTGAGGGAGACTCCTGTTCGTCCTTCCTTTTGGAGGAACAGGTTGTCTCAGTACTGATGTCCTGACAGGACCTGGGTCCTATAGGGTTAGTTAGGACATTAGGTATTTCTGTGTATGAACTTACCTACCTCTGGGGTCTGTTCATACTGGTAGTTAGTCAGGACTTTGATTATGGTTTTACTAGGAGCTGTCTATCTCTTTTCCCTAGTTTCCAGGCCTTATTCCCTCACCCCTTTCCCTCCTATGTTCAGTGTGGTTTTTCCCTCCCACACCTGAACGTGACACCACTATAAAGACTCCTCATGCTGTTGCCACCCTCACCACTCTGTGAATGGGCCACTATGATGACTCCTCATGCAGTTGCCACCCTCACCACTCTGTGACTGGGCCACTATGATGGCCCCTTATGCTATTGCCACCCTCACCACTCTGTGAAGGGGCCACTATGATGGCCCCTTATGCTATTGCCACCCTCACCACTCTGTGAAGGGGCCACTAGATTTCCTGTTTGGCCTTGTTGACATCACTATTTATTTTGCCATTCTCCTGATCCGTCAGAAGAACTGAAAAATGAAAACCACATTGGATCCCGTCTTTGGGCCACTGTGTTGACTCCTCTCACTGTTGCCACCCTCTCCACTCTGTGACTGGGCCACTATGGTGACTCCTCATGCTGTTCCCACATACACCATTCTGTGACTGGGCCTCTATGATCACTCCTCATGCTGTTGCCACCCTCACCACTCTGTGACTGGGTCACTGTGTTGACTTCTCTCGCTGTTGCCACCCTCACCACTCTGGGCCACTAGATTTCCTGTTTGGCCTTGTTGATATCACTATTTATTTTGCCATTCTCCTGATCCGTCAGAAGAACTGAAAAATGAAAACCACATTGGATCCCGTCTTTGGGCCACTGTGTTGACGCCTCTCGCTGTTGCCATCCTCTCCAATCTGTGACTGGGCCACTATGATGACTCCTCATGCTGTTGCCACATACACCATTCTGTGACTGGGCCTCTATGATCACTCTTCATGCTGTTGCCACCCTCACCATTCTGTGACTGGGTCACTGTGTTGACCTCTCTCGCTGTTGCCACCCTCACCACTCTGTGATGGGCCACTAGTGTTCCTGTTTGGCCTTGTTGACATCACAGTTTATTTTGGCATTTTCCTGATCTGTCAGAAGAACTGAAAAATGAAAACCACAGCAGATCCTGTCTTTGGAGTATCCATAAGGCCTCTATCCCACAGTCAGTAATTTTGCATCAGGATATGCTTATGATTTGGATGCCAAAGGCAGGAGTGGGTCCAAAACACAGAAGACATGCAATTATTTCCTTCATGTGTCATCTCTGTTTTGGACCCATTCCTTTTTTTTTTTTTTTGGCCTTACCAATACTGATCAATTACTGACTAAATACTGACAGAAGGCGGATGCTCAAACGACAGGATCCGATTTTTTGTCAGGTTGTTGTTCTGATGGATCAGAAGAAGGGAAAAATAAACTGTGACATCAACACAAACTTACTGCTGACACCCTAGCCACTACTTTTATCAGTGAATTACACACCAGCTTCTCAAGCAATCTATGTGGAAACAGGGGACAGTGTTAAATCAGACAGCTCTTTCAGTCTACAGTGAGATGAGACCGATCTTTCCCAATTTGGAAGAATCAGTAGTTTCTCTGCCCCACCACCGATTACCGCCATAGGCTTCAGGTGTAGCAGGCCTGAGGCCTATGCGGTAGTGAAATCCCGGCGCAGACTGGTGTGATGACGTCATTGCTCGCCTGTGTCGGGACGCAGCACTGTGACGTGTGTGCGCCTGCCTCATCCGGCCTTCCTCTGCGAGCAAGCGTCTGGCCCTGGACATAGGTGAGTATTTAGCTTTTAATTTAAATTTTTTTAAATTTTTTTATTTCATGTGCCCACATTGGTTGACATGTGGGGTGGGGACACACAGGAGCCATATTAATTGACATCAGGGGGAATTATTATACTGGGGCAAATTACTATGTGGGGGAAAATTATTATGTAAGGATTACTATGTGGGGGCAAATTATTATGGGAGAGACTACTATGTGAGGGCAAATTTCTATGTGGGGCAGTGTGGGAGAAACTACTGGGTTGGGGCAGTGTGGGAAAAAATTACTATATGGGGCAGTGTGGGGTCAAATTACTATTTGGGGCAGTGTGGGGGCAAATTGCTATGTGGGGGAAACTACTGTGTGGGGGGAACTGCAGTGTGGGATAAATTACTGTGTGGGGGCAGTGTGGGGTAAATTACTGTGTGGGGGCAGTGGGGGGGAAATTACTGTGCGTGGGAAATTACTATGTGGAGGCAGTGTGGGGGAAATTACTATGTGAGGGCAGTGTGGGGTAAATTACTGTGTGGGGGCAGTGTGAGGTAAATTACTGTGTCGGGGCAGTATGGAGGAAATTACTATGTGGGGCAGTGTGGGGGAAATTACTATGTGGGGGCAGTGTGGGGGAAATTACTATGTGGGAGCAGTGAGGGGGAAATGACTGTGTGGGGGCAGTGTGGGAAAAATGACTGTGGGGGCAAATTACTATGGGGTGATTAATATGTGGGGGCAGTGTGGGAAAAATTTCTATAAGGGGGCGTTGCTATTGGGGAAGCACTGTAGGGGCAATTCTATTATTTTTGGGGACACTATACAGGGATTACTGCCTGGAGGACAATGTATGGTCTTATTAATACTGGGGGCACTCTTGGAGACATTATAACTGCTGTGGACACTATAGGGACATTTGGGGTCATTTATCAAACTGCCCACTTTGGTTGACATGTGGGGTGGGGACACACAGGAGCCATATTAATTGACATCAGGGGGAATTATTATACTGGGGCAAATTACTATGTGGGGGAAAATTATTATGTAAGGATTACTATGTGGGGGCAAATTATTATGGGAGGGACTACTATGTGAGGGCAAATTTCTATGTGGGGCAGTGTGGGAGAAACTACTGGGTTGGGGCAGTGTGGGAAAAAATTACTATATGGGGCAGTGTGGGGTCAAATTACTATTTGGGGCAGTGTGGGGGCAAATTGCTATGTGGGGAAACTACTGTGTGGGGGAACTGCAGTGTGGGATAAATTACTGTGTGGGGCAGTGTGGGGTAAATTACTGTGTGAGGGCAGTGTGGGGAAATTACTGTGCGTGGGAAATTACTATGTGGAGGCAGTGTGGGGAAATTACTATGTGAGGGCAGTGTGGGGTAAATTACTGTGTGGGGGCAGTATGAGGTAAATTACTGTGTCGGGGCAGTATGGAGGAAATTACTATGTGGGGCAGTGTGGGAAATTACTATGTGGGGGCAGTGTGGGGGAAATTACTATGTGGGAGCAGTGAGGGGGAAATGACTGTGTGGGGGCAGTGTGGGAAAAATGACTGTGGGGGCAAATTACTATGGGGTGATTAATATGTGGGGGCAGTGTGGGAAAAATTTCTATATGGGGGCGTTGCTATTGGGGAAGCACTGTAGGGGCAATTCTATTATTTTTGGGGACACTATACAGGGATTACTGCCTGGAGCACAATGTATGGTGTTATTAATACTGGGGGCACTCTTGGAGACATTATAACTGCTGTGGACACTATAGGGACATTTGGGGTCATTTATCAAACTAGTGTAAACTAGAACTGCCTTAGTTGTCCATAACAGCCAATCAGGTTCCACCATTAATTTTTGACAGCTGTTTTGGAAATCCAGTTCTACTTTACACCAGTTTGATAAATGACCCCAATTATGTCTACTGGGGTCACTATTTTTTCAGCAGTATAGTACCTGGGACATTGGGGAGCACAGCGGGCACAGTATTGGGAGTGGCAGCAGGATGACACTGTCGGGACACCAGGATGGGGAGGTTGATGGAAAAATTGAGAAATCTAACATGTCTGTATAAGGGTACTTTTACACTTGCGGCAGGACGGATTCGGCAGGCTATTCAGCCTACCGAATCCGTGCTGCCGCAAGTGGCCATGCACTGCCATGCTGCCGCTCCATCCCCATTGACTATAATAGGGCGGGGGGCGGAGCTAGGGCGCAGCACGGCAGTGCACGGCAAAGATCGCCAGACTGAAAAGTCGGACATGCAGGACTTTTAGTCTGGCGATCTCCGGCCATGCACTGCCGTGCTGCGCCGTAGCTCCGCCCCCCACCCCATTATAGTCAATAGAGACGGAGCAGCAGCATGGCAGTGCACGGCCACTTGCGGCAGGACAAATCCCGCAGGCTGAATAGCCTGCCGGATCTGTCCTGCCGCAAGTGTAAAAGTACCCTAACAAACTGTAGAGACGAGATGTGGCTGAAAGAATTTGCCATGGCGGTCTGGGTCAAATGGAGAAGAAGAGGAAAGAGAAGGTCTACATGACAGGAGATGCCACTGGATGTAAGAGGTATGTGGTGTTGTATTCTCCTCTATGTCTTTTTATTATAATTATATGTATTTTAAATTTGGCAACCAACTTTTTCAGTTTAGGGCCCATTTTGAGGTATTTTTTTTTAGTCTGACGATGTCATATGGCCTAGGAAGAGACTCTGGTGCTCACGAAGCACCACAGCCTCTTCATACAAAAAATAAATAAACTAAAATGTAGGGAGGGGCCCAAGTTGGGTAGACAGCCCTGGGCCTATCATGCACTTAATCCGCCCCTGCAAATAAGGTATCATGAAAAGATTTGCCCCAGTTCTGTGTTTTGGACCAGTAACTGACCAAATAAAGGACATGTGAACTGAGCCTAATAGTGACACACGCCAATGGGCACATTCATATACTGTATGAGACCTGCCTGTCATACTGACGCACAGCAAGTGTTTCACTACCAGAAAGGATTAGCTATGCATATTGCTGCAATGCACAGTGATGTACACTGAGACACACTCTCCCTGCAGGCTGGGATATAAATGATGTAACGTGCTTTGTGACAAATAAATTTGGAATGAAGAACTTTTTTTTTTTAAACTTCGCTCATCTCTAACTTTAGTGTGTGTATTTTACCACTGTCCGTGGGTCGGGGGTTCTAGCAGTACAGTACCAGTAGCACAGGAAGAGAGCAGGGCAGCACCAGTAGCACAGGAAGAGAGCAGTACAATACATGTAGCACCTGTACAGAGTAATACAGTACACGTAGCACTGGTAGTGAGTAGTACAGTACATGTGCAACAATGCAGGCCACAGGGGGATAACTTGTGAGGTGTCTGTGTACCGAGGAATAATGACAGTTAGTTCTTTGCTCACAGTTTTGATGCTCCCTGGGACAGGCTGCAGTGAAGGGGAGAACAGCACCAGGTTCTCCGGGGCACACTCTATTACAGGGGACACCGGCCAGGTGGTGACTGAAGTGCCCTTGATGGTGATTGGATTTCTGTGTGCTTGTGCGGCTGGGCCCCTGAATTAGGTAGTATCGTGACGCCAGCACCTTGGTGGTGCAAAATGATGAGAGTGGTTGCAGTATGGAAATGGAAGAATGAGACAGGGTTTGAATCCAACTAGGAACTTTACTGTATGTAGGGTCTTGACAGAAATTTACATCCAGATATAGACAGTCTCACATATATATGGAGGTTGAATGCTGTAAATCCAGGTAACAGGCTGTATATGTGGCTATATCGCAGGCTAGGGTAGGAGGTTGTGTACTCACTGGTATTTAGTCATGAATCTGGTCATTTTTCCAGATTATTAATGGTGAGGCTACCGGAAGCTAATAAGTCCTTCACCTTGAATCCAAAGGTCCTTAAAGCCTGGTAAAATGCATATCCTCCTCTGTGCCTTTACTCACTCCTTCTCACTTGAGCTGACTTCATCTAACACTGTCTCATAACCAACTAGCAACTGCACTCTCACTCCTACAACTAAGGCCTCTTTCACACTAGCGTTTTAGCTTTCCGTCCTAGAGATCCGTCCTCGGGTCTCTAGGACAGTAAGCTACTGATCAGGATTATCCCCGTGCATCCTGAATGGAGAGCAATCCGTTCAGGATGCATCAGGATGTCTTCCGTTCAGTATGTGAACGTTTTTTGGACGTTGACAAAAGCGCAGCATGCTGCGGATTTGTCTCCGTCCAAAAATCAGGAAGACATGCCGTAACGCCGGATCCGGAATTAATGCCCATTGAAATGCATTAATCCGGATCCGGCCTTAAGCTAAACGTCGTTTCGGCGCATTGCCGGATCCGACGTTTAGCTTTTTGTCAATGGTTACTATGGCAGCCAGGACGCTAAAGTCCTGGTTGCCATAGTAAAGAGTAGGGGGAGCGGGGGAGTGGCATACTTACATTCCGTGCGGCTCCCGGGACGCTCCAGGATGACGTCAGGGCGCCCCAGTGCATAGATCACGTGAACGCATGGATCACGTGATCCATGCGCACAGGGCGCCCTGACGTCATTCAGGAGCGCCCCGGGAGCCGCACGGAATGTAAGTATGCCGCTCCCCCGCTCCCACTGCTACTATGGCAACCAGGACGCTAGTAGCGTCCTGGCTGCCATAGTAACACTGAAAGCATTTTGAAGACTGATCAGTCTTCAAATGCTTTCAGTTCACTTGCGTTGTGCCGGATCCGGCGTGCATTCCGGCGACGGAAGTGCACGCCGGATCTTCACAACGCAAGTGTGAAAGAGGCCTAACTGACTAGGCCTGACCTGAGCTATATATACAGTATATATAGTAGTGCTATCCCCATCTAGTGGTGGAATATGTGCAGTGCACCTAACAGCCTGTTAACAGGGATTTTACATAAAGGTGCAATACAGCATGACCTTAAATATGATATGTAAACTTTTCAGTACCCACGTACACGAGTGGGACGCTGCACATGTAGCACAGGTAGAGAGTAATGCAGTACACGTAGCACCAGTGGAGAGCACTACAGTACATGTATCACCAGTAGAGACTAGTATAGTACAGATAGTACAGGAAGAGAGCAGTACAGTACATGTAGCCCCATGTAGTTGTGTAGTATTTGTTATGTCATTCAATGACATTTATACCCAGTATAGTTCTTGTATGGGTCTTACATGGTTAATCAACCCTGACATCCCATAAAATAACAACTCAAGGGCATTTTGCCATGCCTCTATTAATCTTTCTGAAAATGTGACTACAATGACAATTGGTGGCTACCATTCCCCTTGCCAGAAGGGCCCGATGCTACATATTCTTACACTTATTACATAAACTGCAATCTGTGATGACATTGTCTAAGTGTAAATGGACAAACCTCATTAATAGGGAAAATTGCAACATTTCCAAGAGGAATAACAGAGCAACAGCAAAATTCAGAGCTCTATAAAAAGTTGCTGCAGCATTGTCCTTTTTTTTAAGTATTCACTATGGTCTCATTCACACAAATGTATTTTTTGTCTGCATCTGACCTGTATTTTTTGCAGATCACATGCAGACCCATTTATTTCTATGGGGCCAAAAAAAATGCAGACGGGACGTGGATGTCATCCGTATTCTGTCTGTGCTGCAAATGATAGAACCTATCATATTCTCGTCCATTTTGCAGACAAAGAAATGGCATTTTGACAATGGAACCAGTAAAAAAGTGTGGGGTGCACACGGCTGGTGTCTGCATTTTAAGGATCCAGGGTTTGCAGACCCCAAAACGGATATGGTTGTGTGAATGTAGCCTAAAGCAGACATTTTAAGCGAGTTGCTAGGGCTTTTTTAAATTCCCCTACTGGTCTACAATAAAGGAGGAAAATTCCTGCAAAAAATGCAGCTTTATTGAGTCCAGTATAAAATCCAGTACAGGTAAAGCTATGAGTAAGGGTAAGCGGTGTATGTGTACCTGTACTAAATTTTATGGATACAATAAAGCTGCAACTTGTACTAGAATTAGATGCTGGAATTTTCTCCATTATATGCATCACAGACTGACTCGCCAGCAGGTAAGCTTTACTGATGTGTTTCTCTGCTATTGGTCTACAATATCATCTATGATCAGACGCAAACACGCAAATGAAGCCATGTTACGTTTTTAAATCACTGGCTGGAGTATAAGGCTATTTTTAGCTGGAGTTTTGTTGCACGATTTACTATTATTTTTTTTTAATTAGACAGTAAATCACTTACCACAATCACAACATATTTGTGATAATCACAAATAGTCTTTGTGAGGAATGTGGAGTTATGATCTAATTCCAGCCATTTGCTGTCAGCTAGCAGAGGAAGCAGACTTCAAAACAAACCACATGTTTACAGTTCACACACCTCTCAGCTCCACCAGCAACTGAACTTCTCTGGCAGGATGAATGCTGGTGCCCCCCCACCCGAGTTGGTCATCAGAACAAAAGAACCCAACAGACATCATTGAACCAGGAGTTCATAAAGGATTATGAATTTCCCTTCTATCCCAGAAATAAACCAGTTACATATCTGCGATCCTGGGAACAAGGCGGACGTGCCCCTGGTTATCGTTTGGGGGTCAGTGCCAGAAAAGGGAAATACAGAAATCTCCCAGTAGGAACCTAATAACAGTGCCTTGTTTGGTCTCCACTTGTAGCTGGGAACCCAGCCGGATGCGTTGCTACCAGAACCATCTCCCTGTGATCTTCCGGTGAGGAGCTATGATCCATGATGGGTTTTTGCATTCTGAGCTGCTTCACCGGACAAAAGGGAAATAAGGTCCTCCCAGGGGAAGGGAGGGGAGTGGCCGACTACAGGTTTAAAGGCCGATGCAGGCCAGAGGCCACTCTCTGATGTGGGCCACATCGAGTAATGTGTTTGGGGAACCTGGATCTGCTGACATCACTGCCCACATGTGACTACAGCTAAGGATTACAGCAACCAAGAACTCATCATCATAGCACAAAGGACTACTCATTCACCTGGTAACTGACTTTTGCTCTATTTAACCCAGTTTGTACCACTTCATCTGTATTTGCACATCCGACCATTGTAAATCTTCTGTGTGTATACAGTGTTATGTCTAGTGCGCCGGGATTATAACTAACGAGGAACTGGTGGCAGTCTACTGAGCTGACAGGGTGCTGTTTCACTAGGGCAGTGAAAAGGCCCTCTAAGCTTGTCGGGGTTGTGAGCGAGTGTGGAGTCCTGCCGGAGGTAGTGTAAACCACCCTTTTCACTCCCTGTGCCGCGCTGTGATTGCGTGGACATGAGGTGTCTGTGTACATGGTGCCAAGCTGACCTTACATACTTCCAGGAGGGCGTAATGTCATGTCTTGGTAACCAGTGACGAAACCAGAAAAGTCACACATGGCTGCAAGGTGCGGTACTCATGACAGTCTTGCAGCGCTTAAGAAAATCACAGCAAAAAAGTGACAAGATAAAAAAGGCTCATTAAAATAAGCCTTAAAGGGCTTCTGGCAGTGATGTGATGCAGGCCTCTTCCGGCCTGTGTCCCACGCTGTACGCTGCTCGGCTCAGACGGTGTCACGATGATGATGTCATCGCGCTGCCTGAGCCGGCCTTTGCTAGGCTTTAGGCAGCCTGCAGCCTAGCAGAGGAACGGGGAAGGGAGACGTCTCTCCCCTGCCACGCCACAGCATTAATCTGTATCGCTGTCCCACACACTTATCTAAAAAGCTGCTCCACCTAATTGGCAGTGCAGCCAATGGGAACAACACAGATGCCGTCAGCTGCCAAGTGCACATGTAACAGGTCAGCCAGTTTCATAGGTACAAATCTGCTGACGGATGCCCTTTAATAGTTTACAATATTACACCTATACTACTAACCTGATGCTTTGAAAGAGGTCAGTTCTACAGCCTGCAAAAGAAAGCAAGAAATATTTTTTTTGTGCTGTAAGAAAAAAATTAAAAAGCAGTGATCATATAGTACATGACAATCTCTTCCTGGCAAAGCTAGAACCAGCCCTGTACCTCACATGGATCCAGAGATCTCCCCATGTATTGCTCTGCCAGATTTATATCAAGTTGGCAGCTTGAGGGGAGTGTACTTTCTGCTGCATCTAAGAAGGTGTGTCCTTTCTGCTGGAGCTGTCTCTTACAACTCAGGAGGCAGTCAAGGATGAAACTGAGCATGTGTGGCGGCCATCTCATTGAGCTGGATGGCTATGCAAAATTTTTACAATTACAAAAGTATTCAGATCCAAGTTCTGTAGAATATTTTTTGTGGGACAACCCCTTTAAAGGGGTCTTTCAGGACTTACTTATTGATAACCAAGTGTCCCAGTTGTTCCAGGTCATTCTTTCAAAACAAGCTGCAACATGTGTCTACATGAGGAATACCACTTTTTCTGGCCAATATATGACTTGTATCTGGCACTTGGCAGTATTCCCCATTGCAGTTTATAAATGTGAATCTCAGCTACCCCTGAGTTTCTCCCTAACTCTCTGTAGCACACCCTCAGAAGCAGCAGCAGTAATGGAAAACATTATACAGCAGTACTGTAAATGGGACCTGAGGGGTCTTTTCCTAGGAGTGCTACGCTCCTGGGGACTGAACGGCTCTCCCTTGCCAAGATCAAGGAAGCGTCCAGTTGCTATGACAGCCTCAGGTCTTCTGAAGGCTCCAAGGCCTGTCAAAGTGAAGATCCTATCAGTCCTTTACAGGGCTTGATAGGAATGCATGGAATGTCCTTTAGGCTGCAATGTTAAATCATTGCTGGCTATGTGAGGACTTCAAAATGACCACTTGTTAAGGTCCCCCAGGAGGACTAGGTACAAAAAGGTTTTTAAAAATATAAAAAAAGATATAAAAATTTCAACTACTTTCCCCATATTAAAAGTAATAAAAAAGGAAGATCATTAGCTTTGCCACATCCCAAAATGCCAGAGTAATTGCGATTGCGCAAGGGAAAAAGAATAGGAATTAGAAGCGGAGGATTATCTGTCCTGAATCGCTACTCTGCATATAAAATTTGCAACATATGGGACATTATACTTAATGAAATATTGTGGCGGACATAAAAACCGTAATATTCAAAGGAGTATATCGCAGACACGTGTTGAAGCCTGAATACAAACCATTACCCATAAAGTGAAACGGGACTTTTGTCTAAGGAAAAATGCATCTCTGGACAATACCTTAGTCTGAACAGTGCACAAAAGCTTTATTCTGAATATTGAATAATAATAGGAATATTACCTTATTTTATTACAATCAATAGCATGATTAGAGATATTGTGCACTACGATTGAACATATTTTAACAGTACCATTATTTACATTTATTTTTTTTTGTTTTGTTTTGTTTTTTGTTTTGTTTTTTTTTGTTTGTGGTGGAATATTGCAATTGATTTTAATTATTTTAAAATACATATTTTTATAATAAATTATATCTATATACTCAGATTGAGAGTGCCGGTTCAATTACTGTAAGAAACTATAGATATAAATATTTAAAAAAAGTTATGGGGGTCAGAATAAGGCAATGCAAATAAACAAAGTGTTTATTTTATTTTTTTAAATATTAAATCACAAGAAAACTATAAAAATGTGGTATTATTGTAAGCGTACTGACAGAGAATGAAGTCAGTTTGACTGCATAAAAAATGCTGTAAAAACAAAACCCATAAAACTATGGCTGAATTGCATTTTTATTTTCCAAATTTCAATTTGGAATTTCAAGCCTCCCACCACATTGTATGCAATATAAAGTAGTACTATTAGAAAATACAAATTCTTTTGCAAGAAGTAAGCCCTCAAATGGCTATGTGAACAGAAAAATAAAAGTTATGATTCCAGGAAGGCCCAATAGTAAAAACTGAAAATCGTGTCCTTAAGAGTTCAACTAGGCATACTGTCTGGTAGGGTTGATCATGGAGAGCTCAATCGCCCCTTTATTGCTAGAACCAGATATTTCATTGCAGAGAAATTAATAAATGTATTAGTATGCTAATGAGATGCTCGGAGAACCAAGGGGGATGCCTAATCCCTCAGAGTGCCGCTTAACTTCCTTCTCTCCTCTGTTGCCACTCCTCCCACACTGAATGACAGGGCAGAGAATGCAATCGGTGCATGCGTAGTTGATCTCCTTCAGCTATTCCACCTCTGAGATCAACTGAGCATATGCCAATTGTACTTTCACAGAGGAATGTGTGAGATTTCAGTGCCAGGCATTGCAACAAGGATGATGCCTGGCCAAGTCAATCGGTGGGGGAGAGGGAGTGGCAAAGGTGGAGAGAAGAAGGCAAAACAATGCTTCAAGGGGCTAGGCCCAGCCCTTGGTGCTCTGAGCAACTCATTAGCATAAGAAATTATGAATTTCTTAGCAACAGAACGCAATAACAGCAAGGGAGGGGTTGCTGAAAACACCATGATCAATCCTACTAGGCAGTATGCCTGGTTTAATAGTGTTGATCCTGGTGATAGATCTTTAAGCAGCAATACCAGACACAACCCATGGACAAGTGTGGTGCTCTTTTTGTAAAAAACAGCCATGCTTTTCTAATCCTGGACAAGTCCTGGAATGTGCAACAGGAAGTTTAGAGATCTAGTTTACAATTTTATGAGAGCATGACGGGTGACATATTTGATATTTTGTTGTTTCGAATATATTATATGCACATATATGTTATATTATAGGCAATTTTTCAAAAAGCATAAAGCCATAACTTCTTTGATGCATTCACAAACTGACAAGTGGTGCTCTGATATCTATCTGATATCCATCAAATTGTTGTATTTTCAGGATGTACAAGGATGTGTCACGCTTCTGTGTGGGAGAGAAACACCACACCAAGCATAAGAGGGAAGGGGGGAACAGGGAATCAGGGCTGAGAACTAGGGAAGGAAGATGGACACCTTCTAGTAAAACCCTAACCAAAATCCTGACTGACTACCAGAGGTAGGTGTGTTCATACACAGGCATACCTAGAGTCCTATCTAGCTTTATATGACCCTGGTACTAATGGCAGGGAAGACACTACCTGTTCCTCCAAAACAAAGGATGAAAAGGAGTCTCCTTCAGGCCTAATACAAACAATAGGGAAATGCAACACACAGAACCCAAACAAAATACAAAAAAGGGAAGGAAAGACTTTAAAGGAGCAATGGAAGCACACAAGCTATCCACAACTGAACCTGAAGCTATAAACCGCATAGCATTGTGGGAGAAGAAACAATAGATAAGGAAGCTTAAATGACCACATTAGCAACACCTGAGGCAAGGAGTGTGGCCAATACCAGAAACAACATAGATGCCTATTGATCCACAAGGATAACCTGTCAGATCAAACCACTTGTTGCCAGTCTCACCGATCTCCTGCCTGTCGCAGGAATGTCCGTGAGAGGAAACAATGATCCATTCTAGAAGAAATTAAAACATTTGATGCTGGAACTGCAAAATGTTCAGAAAGGTTTTATGGCGGCTCATTGTATATACTTGATGAATGTCATATGTTTAAGTAACATGTATACCACAAAAGAAGGAATAAATAATTATTCAGCTTATTTAAATAAACCCTACATAACAAGAAACGATAGTCAATGCCTGTGAACTAGGCCTCACACAACTGCTATTGATATTTTCAAGGTTTTTTACTTCCTGACTTGGATACTTATTCAGCGTTATTAGAGAGAGAGAAAAATCAACCGTGGAATGATAATTATGAAGAGATCAAGTATAGCAGGTGGAAAACAATAGGCCCTTCATCATATTGCTCAGACTGAAGTGAAAGGAAACATTGCAAATTTGCAAGAGGTCATTAATTAACGGCTAATAACTACGATGTGCAACGGGCGCCTCCCCCAGGGCCCTCTATATAACGCGTCCCAGGTGTTGGAATTCTGAGTGGTATGTTGCGGCCTAAAATGTCTCTTTATGTGTGTCACGGTGCTCCTACCTGGATACCGCTGGACCCCAGACTTTGGCTCCAAAGCAATAAATAGGGGGGAAAACTTGAGTCCAGACTTTGAGATCAATGGCAGCTTTACTTGATTAGACGTTTTTCCAAAATGGTTTACAGGCTTTGTCTTGGTTCCAGCAGGCTTTAGCATGAAACTGGCAGGCAAACTTCCCTCTGCTATATGTCTGTTTCTCTCTGGCTCTGCTGTACTGACAGGCTGGTTGTATAACTCAGCTTCTTCCGTATGCTCCACTTCACTTTGTAGTCTGACTCTACGTTAAGCAGGGAACTTTCCTCCTGGCTCCTGAGGCTTCAAGCTTTGGCCTCCATGGCCAGCAGAACTTAAGGTGCTCTGGCTGGCGTGGGCATGTCCAGCAGTTACTTGCCCCTGCACATCCTCCCCCTAGCTGGGGGTAAGCTAGACTGACTAGAACTTCTGCCCCACCCTTCCTGCAGAAAGTAGGACTCGCCCACCTCTCTCCAGAGGGGAGTTAGAATGTAATGGAATGTTCCATTCTATCTAACTGTAGCGCTACCATATTTTCTGCCACCTGCTGGTGAACCAGGCACATTACATGAATAGTTACATAACATTAGAAATGCACAGTGTGGAGGACCTGGAATAAATACATAAGATGACCTGAGGTTAGACCAATAAAGACAGTAGCAGGGTGCATAAGTGGTAACACCATTCTGGGGTGTTACATTCCCCCTTACTTAGAACCAAGCTGTCCTCAGCTTGTACTTAGGATGTGCCCTAAGGATACCCAAGGAAGTTTAGAGTGCTACTTTAGACTACAGACTATCATGACATACATATACTAACATAGAGAAGGCTACCACTAGGTTCCTGCCCGTATGAGTAGGGTGTCTAGTCACAGTTTGCCCTCTCGGGATAACCAGTGAACCAAAAAATATACTGCACTAAGCGCTCAAATTCTCCAAACAGGATTGGGCCAGAGTCGTATAGGGAGCGTGGGGGTGTCATGTACTGTAATCCCTCCACAATACCATGAGACGCCCGCAAATAGAAGGGTGGCTTCATCCTGTAATCCCTTTCTAGCACCAAGGCCTTTTAATGCTTTACGCTTTGTCACCTTGATGACTGAACAGGTAGCTAAACATACATATCCATAAGGCGGTGCACTAAGCCTTAGGACACACCAAACTAGGAGGAGGAGCCGGTTCTCTCCCAGAACTCCCATGAGGACTGATCCCTCTAAACACACATTTTTTAGCAGCGGGGTTACCCTCGACCTTGTTAGATCTGCTTGTGACATATATTAATGTCCTCAGAGGCAGTCCATATGAGCGATGAAGTAAGTTACTAGCTATCTGGCTAACTCAATTATTTTACCAATGTCCATTTAAAAGTGCAAACGTTTACAGTGTTGTACCTGTACAGGAGTACATACAATTGGTTAAATACTTGAACGGTAAAACATTAGTGCAAATATATAATGCAATCAAATTCATATAAGAGTCTTTTCCTTAAGTGCTTGGCTTGTCAAGTGCACCAAACTGGAACAAGCACTGCAAAAGTCATTTGTAATCCACAAGATGTAATAAAGTTAATATTTGTAATCCACATGGGGTATGCATAGAATAGCAGCAATTATGATGAGAACCCTTTAAGCTAGGGGAGTTCCCACTTAACCTGAGAAAAGGGGGGGGGGAGGAATTGGCGCAGACGTGCGCAACTTGGGAGTATTTTGCAGATGGGGGGAGTCCTGAAAATCCATGTCCATCTGGATGAGCGCAAAATAGGGCAACAAAACAATAAAACAATGGCCCACAAGCGCTATCCCTTCAGAAGCAGTCCACTGTTTGGCTCCAAATTTCCATGTTTTTCTTTCTTTAAGGATGCAGTAGAGGGGCTCCCTAGAGGAAGTTTCTAAAGTCCTCCTTGCTGCTTGAGCTACTAAAGGACAAAAGAGGGCGTTCCTGCTACTTGTAAGCCAAGCTGGCAGCTGTTGTGGAGCTCCACTAACCTCTAGTGTTGGCTTCTGGTACTGACCGGGTGGTCACACTGGCTAAGGCTGCAGTTACTTGCTGCTTAATGTTGCTGGAACCTTCTACTGGGGCAGGGGGACTTAGGATCTCCGTCTGTAAAGGCTGTGGCCAAGGAATCTCCAAAGGTGGTGATGGAGATCGGGGCCTTCTTGCTGCGGCCGATGCCATCCTCCATGGCAGCTGATAATTGACCACCGTTGGGTTGTAGGAGAAGGCAGCGGTTGTCAGATAACCCAGCTTAAAAGTTAGTGGCGGTGGTAGACCTCGGATCATTAGGTCCAGCTGGAGGTCTGCCTTTTCTTGGAAGCGGAGGACTCCCTCTGCGGTCTCCTGGAGGCAGCACACGTGGCCTGCGGCTGCTGGATCCTCCTGCCAGCTCTCAGCTGCTGGCATGGGGACAAGGGGCTTGGTCAATAGGGTGACCCCAGTAGCAAAGGGTCCCTTGAGAGAGTTCATGGGGGTATATTCGCATGTAGAGACTATGCCGGGCCTGGGGCAGATAGAGGCGCTTTACTGACCTGCGGCCCACAAACAGCTCCTCACCGTTCTCGTCATCTGCCAGGAATCCACTGCCACATTCCACCGAAAACCAGAACACGGTGCCCCAGCGTCTCTCTAGATGTGGATCACCCGGCGGTTAGGCCGCACGTATGAACAGTCCATTTGAGAGGAGAGAACAGTTGCCATCGTTACCAAAGAGCATGAGATTGCCTTATCTCACTTAACACCCAAGCTATATTTCAGTTCATGTCAATTGTTTCCTGAGTGGGACAACCTGAACAAGTGAATTGTGGAGTTGATGAAGAGCACATCAATATGCTTTTTGGTTAAAGTTCCACCATTTATTGTTTTGATGGGTTGATGGATGATTTGATTTTTTAATGCTAGTACTATCAATAAGAGGTCAACTGTTTCACAGTGGCTGGAAATCCGTAAAGCCTTGAGCTTTCAAAAGGATTAGAATTAGAAACTGTGTAAAAATGTGTTTCACTGAGAAACAATTGTCTGCAAAATGATAACCTGGTTGAGCTGCACTTTCTAAATGTACTACAGTTCATTTAAAATACCTTTTTGGTTAAAATCAAACAATGCGCTTTGGACACAGATTGTGTGATTCTTCAGGTTTAAAGGCTGTGGGACACTTTAGAAGGCAATTTTAAAGGATTGTATAGTACTTATTTTAGTCTCAATTTTTTTTTTCCAGTTAGTCTTTCGTAAAATGTTAAACTTTTTGTCCTCTGCACCAAGAACCTTTTCACATATCGTGCAGACTGTTCTTATTCAATCACTGTAACGTTCGAGATCTGCTAAGGCGTAATCTGTAAAGGTCAATTTAAACAGGGAGATAAATCGAGTAGATTATCCGAAATAAACGCACTCTGCTGTCTAGAAACAATGAAGCTGCATTAAGACGAGCGATTGAAATAGCGATTCTTCAACTTGATACTGTGGAGGAGATCGCTGCATGTACTATAAATGCAGCACTTCACCTCCACTTAACGAGTAATCGACTAATCTGAAAAGAACGTTTAATTCCTAACAATTGGCTTTAACTTGGCCTGTCTAAATCCACCTTAAAGGGGTTGTCTCGCAAAAAATATTCTACAGTTTTAAAACCAGCACCTGGATCTGAATACTTTTGTAATTGCTTCTAGTTAAAAATTCAGCCTAGCGACTGAGTTATTCAATAAAATCTATCTCTATAGCGCCACCTGCTGTTTGTTTGTTTTTTTATTTATTTGACCTTCTCACTAAGATGGCCGCACATATTCAGTTTAATCCTACAACTGCCTCCTGAGCTGTGATAGGGAGAGCATGGACACGCCCCCTGAGCTGTGATAGGGAGAGCATGAACACGCCTCCTTAGCTGCAGCAGAAAAGACACTCCCCCTGAGCTTTCAGCTTGATATAAATCTAGCAGAGCAATGAATGTGGAGATCTCTGGATCCATGTGAGGTACAGGGCTGGTTCTAGATTTGTTATAAAGAGGTTGTCGTGTACTATTCTATCTGTTCATTTTTTACATTAGTCATGGGATAACCACTTTAACTCTTATTTCTGTTCTCCTGAGAGCAAATTGATAAGAATTTGGTTAAAAAAAGTAATAAGGGCTGGAGAATTAAAAATCAGACAGATCTTTGGAATCATTTCACTGTGTAAGAGAAAGAGCAGTCTGTACAGTATGTGGAAAACATGCATGCTGCAGAGGACAAATGGTTGAAAGACCAGTTGAAAATGGCCAAAATAAGTACAATAAAATAATAAAATATGTATTCAAAGGTGTCCATGGCCTTTAAAAACAAGCATTAAGGAGGTTTATCAAGACTGGTGCTTTCTTCAGAAAACTGGGGTAAATGAAGATAAATTTGTCTATGCTGTTGGCCACACCCTTTTCCCCACAATTGCCACATTCCCTTTTGGAAAAGTGACGAGGGCAGTGGAAAAAGAGGCAACTTAACTTTTTTTTAACCCCTTAAGGACCATGCCATTTTTCACCTTAAGGACCTTGGCGTTTTTTGGAAATTTGACATGTGTCTATTTATGTGGTAATAACTTTGGAATGCTTTTATTTATCCAAACCATTCTGAGATTGATTTCTCGTGATACATTGTACTTCTTGATAGTGGAAAATTTGAGTCAAAATAATTTACCTTTTTTTTATTTCAAAATTTACTGAAAATTTGGAAAAATTCGCAATTTTGAAAATTTTAAATTTTCTGCTTTTAAGGCAGATAGTAATACATCATAAAAGAGTTATTACTTTACATTTCCCATATGTCCACTTTCATGTTTGCATAATTTTGTAAATGAAATGTTATTTTTTTTAGGATGTTATATGACTTAGAATTTTGGAAGCAAATTGTTTAATTTTTAAGAAAATTTACGAAACCCACTTTTTTAAAGACCAGTTCAGTTATGAAGTCACTTTGTGGTGGGGCTTACATAATGGAAACCACCCACAAATGACCCAATTTTAGAAACTACACCACTCAAGTTATTCAAAACTGATTTTACAAACTTTGTTAACAAGAATTAGAGGAAAACAGAGATGAAGTTTTCAAATTTCACTTTTATTTTGACAGATTTTCCACTTTAATCCATTTTTCCTGTAACACAACAAGGGTTAACAGACAAAGAAAACTCAATATTTATTACCCTGATTCTGCAGTTTACAGAAACACCCCATATGTGGTCGTATACTGCTTTATGGATACACTGCAAGGAACAGAAGGAAAAGGTCGCCATACGGTTTTTGGAGAGAAGATTTCAGTGGGATAATTTTAAGTTGCCATATGACATTTTAAACCCCCCCCCCCCCCCGATGCAAAACTAGAGTACAAACTCTAAAAAAGTTTTGGAAATTACAGGATAAGGTGAGAGTTTTGTTTGTACTATTTTGGGGTACATATGATTTTTGATGGCTCTATGTTACAGTTTTTGCGAGGCAAGGTAACAAAAAATGCCTGTTCTGGCACAGTTTTTATTTTTTGTTTTTTAGGGCGCTCACATGACACGTTAGATCATGTGCTATTTTTATAGATCAGGTTGTTACAGACGTGACAATATCAAATATGTCTACTTTTATTTTCATTTTGTTTCAGTTTTACATAATAAAGCATTTTTCCAAAAAAAATCATGTTCTTGTATCTCCATTTTCTGAAAGCCATACACTTATACTGTGTGGATTAGGAGGCAGAGGCGGGCATTGTTGCAGGACCAACAGCGTGAGAACGTGGAGGCCAAGTTATTGGTTTGGCTGGGCAGGAACCACATTTATCCAGTGGGCCGTAGAGGACATATATTGTCCTTGATCATAGTTACAGCTGCACACTTTAGCGCAGCCGTGCACTTTGGCAGACACCGACAGGCTCAAGGACTGGACCACCTTCTGTTCTACATATTTGTGCAGTCCTGCTACTGCCTTTTTGGCAAATAAATTATGGCTTGGGACTCTCCAGCTCGGCTTGGCTTGATGGGAAGGACAGACAGCTCCCTTCGGCTGAAGTGGTGGAGCCTTGACTGCCTGAAATCGGGAGCGTGCCACTGGGTGATGCAGCGGTTGCTGCGGCAGGTTGGACCACCACATTAGAGCCATGGTTCTTCCAGGCCACTTTATGGTAACGCTGCATATGTTGACTCAGGGCCATGGTGCCAACATTGGCAGCCTGGCCACGCTTCATCTTCTTCCCACAGATTCTACATATAGCCATGTTCACCTCCTCCGATGGCTTAGCAAAAAACTGCCACACCGCCAAGTAGGTGACTTTACCCCCAACACTCTGCACTGACTGACTACTACCGCTGCTGCCTACATGAACCCCTGAACCACTACTTTCTGGGCAGGTAGGCTCCTGCAAAGCAGGTGGTCTACCTAGGGCACGTTTAGCCCCCAACCTCCCACTGCTGCCATCCTGCTGACTCATGTTTGCACGTCACTGATGTCCTCCACAATGGTCTCTGAGCCAGGAGCATGACCGCTCGCAACACCAGCTCCCAGGCAACTCCCCTCATCACTACTTGCCCACCTACCGGAAGAAGTGGCGTATGTCTCCTCCAGATCTTGGCTGGGCAGTAGCTGCTCACTGTCTTCTAGTAGCTCTTTCTCGCTATATAGTGGAGCTAAGCCCACAGCATATAATACTTCTCTGAATGAGGGAACAGAAAAGGACAGAGGCAAGTTGAGGATAGGTGAGGGCACAGGGCCTGCTCCTTCGGCCATGCTTACTAAGAGTTGTGTCTGACGAACCCACCGTCTCTTGGCTGGGGGTATCTGATGTCACTTGGGATGAAGTTGATGACCAAGTCAACCATTCAAGAACCGCTGGGTTGCTGGTCAAGACACGGCCGCTAGATGACACCGGGAGCTCAGGCCTCTTGAAGTGACCCCTGCTGCCATGCCCCCTTAATCTTCTGAGACCTGTGCCTGTGCCAGAAACATTTAGACCTCTGCCCCTCCCCTGTGCAGGGCCTGTCAATTCTCTGTCTGACATACTGTTAGATCAAATAAATACATAAAAAGGAAATTAATACACCCCAAAAAAAGGCTGTAATTTTCTTCCATTAATACACCAAAAAAAAATGCCTTAGAACATATAACTGCACTGCTGAATGACTAATAAGCCACCTTTTTTTTCCCACTAATACACCCCAAAAAAGGCTTTAGAACATATAACTGCACCACTGAACGGCAACTAAGCCCTTATTTTTTCCCACTAATACACCCCAAAAAAGGCTTTAGAACATATAACTGCACCCTTTTTTTTCCCACTTATAAACGCCAAGAAAGCCTTTAGAACATATAACTGCACTGCTGAACAGCAAATAATCCCTTATTTTTTTCCACTAATACACGCCAAAAAAGGCTTTAGAACATATAACTGCACCACACAAGGGCTAATAAGACATAGAAATATTTCCTAGCACTTGCACCCCAATAACAAGAAAGGTTTGCTGGAATTACAGAGGTATCATCTATTGCAAACCCGAAAGCAGCAGTATAATAGCAATTTGGATACCCAGTCAGTGCAGCAAGGTGTAATAGGATTGTTCCTATTACCCAGGCTGTACACTCCCCTTATTGGACCTGTTCTTATTTTATAGTGGGGAATAATTCCTCTCTATCCTTTCCCTGAACTTCTATTCAGTAAAATAAAAGTTTTCAAGTCTTTCCTAGCACTTTCCCTAGTGCCTGCTAATGTCTCTCCCTGCACTAAGTACACTGGAAAATGGCTGAAATCAAGATGGCTGAGGCTATTTATAGAGCTGTGACATCACATGGCTGGCTGGCTGGCTACTGATTGGCTGCATGCATGGCATTGTGGGTGATCCCTTGATCCCAGAGTTCTTTGCTCTATGTCCTAACACGTGCAGCAGCCATTTTAGGAAAAAATGTAATTAGTTACCACGAAGCATCAGGAAACTCGGATCCTGTGCGAATCGAATTTTTACTGAAATTTGGATCGAATTCCACTTCATCAACTTCGATGCTCTCATCTCTATAGGCAACATTTAGCCCCATTCAAGTAAATGAGAAAGGAAGCTCTAATTACACTGCATCACCACTAAAATATAGACAGCATGCAGGTAAACACTGCAGAAGATGCAGCACTTGCACAAGTGCCATGGCCCCTTCAGCTGATTGGTGGGGGTGCCAAGAGTCAGACCCCTGCCAATCTGATATTGATGAGCTATCCTGAGGATAGTTAATCAATATCATGCAACCAGAATACCTCTTTAACTGCATAGGAGCCCTGCAGGCTACACCTTGTCCTATGATAGTTGTCTTAGAAACTGTCTCACCCGGCAACATTTCAGAATTTGATTTGATAAGTTGGACGCTGGAGCTATTCTTTCAACAATTCTGTAGTCACCTTTGTACCACATTGATAAAACATAACATGAAAAGCTGATTATAATAGCTAAAGATTGCTATAGATAAAAGCAATGAGAACTTTAAGCTTTCATCTATAAACCTTGAAATTGAAAGTACTTACGTGACATATAATGCTTACCTTATATAAGTAAATGACATTTTTTTTGTCAAAGAAACTTGAAGTCACAGACAAGATGTCACAAAAGATTGGAAAAGGAAATAAAGAAATGTGCTTTGGGTTCAAATTGGGCGGAAAACATATGTTTTAATTGTAACTATCTTTACATTATAATAGCTGGCACAGGTAGCTCTCTTTTGATCATCGTACATGAATAACCTACAAATGTTTATGTTTCTACGCAAACGAATTGTTCATTGACTGTCAATCTTGTCAAGATCTTTGTATATACTTAGAAGTGCAAAACGATAAAGGACAATCTGGCATAACATCTTAAGCAAAAGGTATTGATTGCATTGTCTTTAGTTATCTTTCTAATGCACACCAAAATACATGTACTTTCACCATTTACATGACTTTTGTTTTGTTTTTATTATATCATTATTGTAAGCTTTTCCAAGCCAGTTGTTTTTTTAGTTTTGTCTTCAGAGGGGGGATAGGGTGTCCTTGGCATTTGAAAAGGCAGAGAGATTGCAAACTGTATCAAACATTGGTCTCTTTTGTAAGCTCTTAAGTCACTTTAATATGTTCAGTGTGAGTAACTGAGCAGTAGGTGGCAGGAATGGATCTGAGGAGATTAATTTAAACATGAACAGGAGCTCTGCTTAAAACCCCTATAATCACTTTGTATCTAGAAATGTTCTTTGTGTTTCCTAATCATAATTAATTCACTGGAAATTTAGTTTCAAAGTAAATCACATTTGTATTGAGTTCTAAAGTACAGGTCGCCCTCATATGCAAAATTTCATAATGTATCATAGAATATTAATGTAGCTTTTATGAATACAATTGTTGATCTGACTTAAAGGGGTTGTCTCATCTCAGACAATGGGGGCATATCGCTAGGATATATCCCCATTGTCTGATAGGTGTGGGTCACACCGCTGGGACCCGCACCTATATCAAGAACGGAGCACTGAAAGTGGTGGAGGGCGCACTGCGCATGCGCAGTCGCCTTCCACTCATTTTTTATGAGGTAGCCAAAAATAGCCTAGTGCTGGCTCAGCTATTTCCGTCAGGACCATAGAAGTGAATGGGAACGGTGGCTGGTCATGGGCAGTGCACTCCCATTCACTTCTATGGGGAGAGTGCTTGGTGGTGGCCGGAACGGAGTCCTCCAGCCACCACTTTGAGGAGCTCTGTTCCAGATATAGATGTGGGTCCCAGTGGTGGGAACCGCACCTATAAGACAATGGGGGCATATCCTAGCGATATTCCCCCATTGTCTGAGATGAAACAACCGCTTTAAAGAGTAAGAACACTTTTTTTTGCACATAGACAGTGATAGCACATAGTAATAACTTTGAAATATACTTTATATACCTGTGCCTGTGTATTGCCTCTGTAAATTATCACCAAAGATCACATTTTCAGCATCTAGTATGGCCCTAAACCACTTCACACATTAACACCTACATTTACGTGATAAGGTGTAAGGGATTGCTGTGCTGAGCCCACTTCATACATGGAAGGTGTTGGGTGATGCCGAACCCAGTCAATTAACCCCCTCAGATGCCAAGGTCAGTAGCGATTGTGGCATCTATGGAGTTAGGCACAGGGAAGGGAAAATTGCGTGAATTGAGTGAAATTGCGGGGCTCCAATCAGTTACTATTACAGCCCTGGGCCTTCTGAAAGTTCCCAGGCCTGTCATCTGTAAAGCATTCATGAGGCATGGCTCAGCAGGCAGACCATAAGAATCCTATAGACTATAATAGTTATCTATTATGTGTTATGGGACAAGAGATAAAAAGATCCCTGTTTCTAGCCCCCTAAGGGAGTTAAAGTTATTGTGTAAAAAGTAAAAAAAATATATATAAATTTAAAAACATTAAAAATGTAAATAATCCGCTTTTACATATAAAAATAAACAATAAGAAAGAAACATAACAGGTAGCACTGTATCCAAAATTATTAAAATCTAAAACTGCCTTTCCAACATGGTGTACGCCATAACAGAAAAAAAAAAACACTTGATTCGCCATTTTGTACTCACCTTGTCCACTCAAAAAATTGCATATCAGTGATCAAAAAGTCGAACATAACACAAAAACGAAACCAATAAAAACTACAGTTGATTCTGTAAAAAAAACAAGCCCTCTTACAGCTCTGTGGATATAAATGTAAAAACGTTATGGCTGTCAGAAAATGTCGATACCAGGAAAATTGTAATTTTTTCACGTTTTTTTAGCAAAACAAAATAAAACCTATTCAAATCTGGTATCGCCATAATTGTATAGACCCGCAGAATTTGTCATGTAACTTTTAGCACAGTGAGCACCAAAATATCAAAACCCAAAAAACCATGGCAAAATTGTGGCTTTTTTAAAATTTCACCACACAAATAATTTTTTCGCCCATTTTCCAAGTTGCAATTTCTAATAGCAACATTTAATATTACATAGGATGTAGTAAAAATCTGGAAAAAAAATCCAGATGTGGTGGATTTGGAAAAAAAAAAATGCAATTCCACCATAGTTTTATGTTTTTTTAATGTCATTCACTATGCAGTAAAACTGACTTGTGACCTTTATTCCCTGGGTCAGTAAGATAATGTTGATACTACATTTGTATAGCTTTTCTTGTGTTTTAATACTAAAAAAATAACAACTTTGGGAAAAAAATCATTTTTCATTGCCATTTTCTGACCCCCCCATAACTTTTTTTGAGTGAGTTTTTTTATTATATATGTATATATATATATATATATATATATATATATATATTTAGAAGACAATGGCAGCACATTAGGCCGAATATAAATATGGAGATGCAGGCCAATGGATTTGGCTACAAATCCATGTGGTCGCAACATTTCAGCTTATTCATAGAGGCTTGAAGAAAATAATAATAATAATAAAAAAAATTATATATATACATTTCCAAAAGATAAGGCAGCACTCCAAATAAAAAGTGAATAGTGATGACACGATTTATTCCCAGGCAACATTTCAGCTTACGCAATGAAGCCTTTGTCAAGCTTGTGCTGCTGGTATATCTGGCTTTTGTGTGTGTGTATATATATATATATATATATATGTATATATATTGGTTGACCGTGGCAAGGCCTGTTTTGAGTGGAAGCTGTGTTAAACCGATGTATGTCATGGCCACCATGCTACAACTCAGTTTCAGGGTGTTGGCAACCTTCTTATAGCCTAGGCCAGTCATGCTCAACCTTCAGCTTTTACAAAACGTCAACTCCCAGCATGCCTGAACAGCCTACAGCTATCAGCCTACAGCAGGGCATGGTGGGAGTTGTAGTTTTACAACAGCTGGAGGGCAGCAGGATGAGCATTCCCGGCCTAGGCCATCTTTATATAGAGTAACAATTCTTTTTTCAGATACTCAGTTCTTTGCCATGAGGTGCCATGTTCAACCTCCAGGGACCAATATGATAAAGTGTGACAGCGATAATACCAAATTTAACACACCTGCTCTCCATTTACACCTGAGACCTTGTAACACTAACAAGTCATATGACACCGGGGCGGGAAAATGGCTAATTGGGCACAATTTGGCCATTTTCACTTAGGGGTGTACTCACTTTTGTTGCCAACGGTTTAGACTTTAATCCCTCCAGGACCCTGCCATTTTTCACCTTAAGGACTAGTCCATTTTTTGCAAATCTGACATGTCACTTTATGTGGTGATAACTTTAAAACGCTTTTACTTATCAAAGCCATTCTGAGACTGTTTTCTCATCACATATTGTAGTTCATGACAGTGGTAAATTAGTCAAAATATTTTATTTTTATTTATAAAAAAAATACCAAATTTACCAAAAATTTGGAAAAATTCGCAATTTTCAAAATGTAAATTTTTCTGCTTTTGAAACAGATAGTGATACCTCCTAAAATAGTTATTACTTTACATTTCCCATATGTTTAATTCATGTTTGGATAATTTTGTAACTTATATTTTCTTTTTTTGGGACGTTAGAAGGCTTAGAAGTTTAGAAGCAAATCTTGAAATGTTTCTGAAAATTTCCAAAACTCACTTTTTAGGGACCAGTTCAGGTCTGAAGTCATTTTGTGAGGCTTACATAATAGAAACCATGACCCCAGTTTAGAAACTACAACCCTCAAGGTATTCAAAACAGATTTTACAAACTTTCTTAACCCTTTAGGTATTCCACAAGAATTAAAGGAAAATGTAGATGACATTTTAGAATTTCACTTTTTTGGCAGATTTTCCATTTTAATCCATTTTTTCCAGTAATAAAGGAAGGGTTAACAGCCAAACAAAACTCAATATTTATTGCCCTGATTCTGAAGTTTACAGAAACACCCCATATGTGGTCGTAAACTTCTGTACGGGCACACGGCAGGGCGCAGAAGGAAAGGAATGCCATATGGTTTTTGAAAGGCAGATTTCACTGGGATAATTTTAAGTTGCTATGTCACATTTGAAGACCCGCTCTTGCACCCCTAGAGCAGAAACTCCAAAAAAGTGACCCCATTTTGGAAACTACACCCCTCAAGGTATTCAAAACTGATTTTACTAACTTTGGTAAACCTTTAGGTGTTCAACAAGAATTAACGGAAAATGTAGATGAAATTTCTGAATTTCACTTTTTGGCAGATTTTTAGTATTTATCAATTTTTTCCAGTAACAAAGCAAGGGTTAACAGCCAAATAAAACTCAATATTTATGGCCCTGATCCTGTAGTTTACAGAAACACCCCATATGTAGTCGTAAACTGCTGTACGGTCACACGTCAGGGCGCAATAGGAAAGGAACGCCATATGGATTTTGGAGGGCAGATTTCACTGGGATAATTTTAAGTTGCCATGTCACATTTGAAGACCCCCTAATGCACCCCTAGAGTAAACCCCCCCCCAAAAAAAAATGATATGATTTTTGGTTGCTCTATATTACACTTTTTGTGAGGCAAGGTAGCAAAAAAAAACTGTTTTGTCACGGTTTTTATTTTTTGTTGTTTACAATGTTTATCTTATAGGTTAGATCATGTGGTATTTTTATAGAGCAGATTGTTATGGACGTGACAATACCAAATATGTCTTTTTTTGGTTGTTTGTTTCAGTTTTACATAATAAAGCATTTTTGAAAAAAATGATTTTTTAGTGTCTCCATATTCTGAAAGCCATAGTTTTTTTTATTTTTTGGGTGATTATGCTAGTTAGGGTCTCTTTTTTTCAGCATAAGATGACGGTTTGATTTGTACTATTTTAGGGTGAATATGGCTTTTTGATCGCTTGGTGTTGCACTTTTAGTCATGTAAGGTGACAAAAAAATGTTTTTTTTTTAGCACAGTTTTTATTATATTTTTTTTGACGGTATTCACCTTAGAGGTTAGGTCATGTGATATGTTTATAGAGACGGTCGATATGGACGCGACGATACCCAATATGTCTACTTTTCTTCTTTTCCTTATTTTTTACAATTTTTTTTACTTTATTTTGGGAAAAGGACGCTTTTTTTTTTTTAAGTCTCATTCACATGTCCGAGCTCAAATACGAGAGCAGGTGGTCAGTGATGCATCCGTAAAGCTGTCCGTGAAGGATCCGTGTTTGGTCTGTGTGCCCGTTTTTTGCTGTCCGTGTTGCATCCGTGTTTCACTGACACTGAACAGCTGAAAAATAATTTTCAAAGCATCTCTTCCTAATGATCCGTGTTGCATCCGTGGTTTTCACGGACCCATAGACTATAATGGACGTGATGGATCCTTGAACACGGACAAAATAGAGCATGCATTAGTGCTAAAAACAGGACTTACGGACCGTGCTAAAACACTGATGTCTGAATACACACATTAAAATAAATAGGGACGTGTGCTGTCCATGGAGAACACGTACAGCACACATCCGTGAAACACTGACGTGTGAATGAGGCTTTACTTGAAACTTTTAATTTTTTGGGGGGAAAACTTTATTGGCTCATTGGCCCACAAGCAAGAATATATATCACTATATTCTAAATATTCGCGAATTCTCAAAGTGGCGATATTCGCGATTCGAACATTCGCATCAATCACTAATTACACTGAGTAATACACTTACAGCTTTCTACCTGTGAGATCCAGGGGGCTGGATCTCACAAGCTGACGCAGAAAGAAGCAACGATGCCTAAGGAAGGCATCGGGCTGCCTTCCCTGCCATCATCCCCCGTCACAGAAGCGCGGGGACCCAAAAGCCACCCCGCATGATCCCGCACATGCCGTGGTAAGTGCTGACGCGGAAGTGTGAGGGTTGATGCACCAGCATTGGTGTTTTCACCGATGCAGGCACATCCAGCAGGGGTCCAGCTATCAGTGACTGCCAGACCCCTGCCGCTGATCGGGCCGGGGCTGATCCTGCGCCCGCCCGATCAGCCCACCGTCCACAAGCACCGTACATGTATGGAGCGGGTCCTTAAGGGGTTAATGGTTGTGTGTTATTTTGAGAGCACACCAAATTTACACCGTTATACAAGCTGTACACTGACTACTTTACATTGTATCCAAGTGTCATATCTTCAGTATTGTCCCATAAAAGAGAGAGAAAATATTTACAAAGATGGGAGGGGTGTATTCACATTTGTGAGATACTGTGTATATATATATAGAGAGAGAGAGAGAGAGAGTGTGAGAGAGAGAGAGAGGTAGCACTTCAACATAAAATGCAAAAAGTGGATGTCTTTAGTCATGCAGAAGTACTGCCTCTTTTTCTTTATTGTATCAAGTACTGGTCCGTGATCTTGAGAGGGATTGCTCCCATTTATTTTTTGTGTGCTGCTTTTCCTTTTTTAATTCTGTGTTACCACTTCTGCACCCTGATACTATCTCTAATGGGCTACTATAATGTCATCTTATGTATTTCTGTCTAGGTCCTATACACTGTGCATTTAAAATAATGTTATGTAACTGTTCACGTAATGTTCCTGGTTCACCAGCAGGTGGCAGCAAACACGGCAGAGCTATAGTTAGATTGAATGTAATTCACCATTCCATTCCCCTCCCCCCTCCCTTTGGTCAGAAGTGGGCCAGTACTGCTTGCTAACAGAAGGAGGTGGGGCAGTCCTTGTTTGTTCTGGTTGAGACTCCATGTTGGAGCTGCCAAGTTTCTAACCTATTCCTTGGCTGAAGATAAGTCTGACTAAAAAGTAAAGTGCAGCATAAAGAAAAAGCCAAGTTACCAAGTCAGCTTGTCAGTACAGCAGAGTGAGAGAAGGAAGGAGCAAGTGTTGAGTTGCCTGCCAGTTTAATGCTTAAGTCTGCTGGAACCAAGACAAAGCCTGAAACTGTTTGAAGAAATGTTTATTCAAAGTAAAGCTGCCATTGAACTTCATCTCAAGGTCTGAACTGAAGTTATTCTTTCCAATCCCTCAATTATTCCCCCTATTTATTGCTTCAGAGCCAAAGCCTGTGGTCCAGCTATATCCAGGTAGGAGCACTGTGACACACATAAAGAAACAGATAGGCCGTACTATACCACTCAGCATTCCTACACCTGGGTTGGTTCCCCTATCTCCACCTAGGGGGAGGCGTTCCTGCCTGGCAAGCTCATGCTTCTGGGTTTTCTGCCTCTCAGATGCCGTAATTACAGTTATGCTGATTGCGGACATTTAACCCCCTCATACATTGTGGTCAAATGTGAGCCCCGGATGTCTGTTATGTGAAACAGCTGGAACTGAGTTGCGATGGCTCTGACTCTTCCATAGACCTTTGCGGTTTTCTACTACATAGGTAAAACAAAATCACATATGATTGTGTATATTACCCATTTGGTTTTGCAATTGTCCCCCAAACTTTGAAGTAATGAACTCCTAGATATACTTGTAGGTCACGTCTTAAATTGTTGCAGAACTGGTAATGGTCGCAGCGATAATTCCTGCTTGGTAATATATTTCCCAGCTACTTGCCCTCTGCTCCTTGTGACTCAATGAATCGCCTGGTTCTGCCAGACATATGGCAATGCGGCCCCCTGTGGCCCCTACTTTTGCCAACCTGTTCCCGGCGGAACTAGAGGATGATATGGTTTAATTTACACATCTAAAAATTATAAATCAAATACATGCATTTATTGTGACCCTTCATTGATTACATTTTTATTGTTTTGTCAGGTTCATCAACAGTTTTTGACAGTTTTGTGAGTTATTTTAATAATACAGGTAATATGTAATTTACTAGTCAGTTTGGAGACAACTGCTTGCAAATTTTGGATGTGAATATCGCAATTAATGACCGTGTAATTCACACTAGTTAATTCAGAAAGTCAACTGCGACTTACTTGCTCCTGCATTTTGGACGTTATCACCCAATGCACACGAAACAGTCATTGCCCTACGGGAAATGTTTACATTTGCGCAGATTAAATAACAATGAGTCACAGTTTAAATTATAGGTGAGAAATCTGAAAGACCAATTAAAAAAAGAGAGATTATTCTAATTCCCTGAGAGATGACTCTCTAAATAGGGCTAGAAATCGGTCGTGGTCTTCCCTTTTTGTAAAAAATGGACAACATGAGAGAACTAGGTTTACATTTTCTTTTTAGTATAGCCCAATGGCTATTAGGAGGAGGTGATAGAAACAGCGGTGCACAAAAATTGGCACATTGTATCTGAGGATCAGCTTTTGTCAGAGGTAGCTCATCAACAACGCCTTTCTTGTCATTACATGAGAAATTTACGCGTAGTAGCAGAGGGCAACTGGCTGAGAAGTATATTACCAAGCAGGAATTACCACTGCGGACAGTACCAGTTCTGCAACGATTTGAGACGTGACCTACATGTAAATCTAGGAGGCAATTAGTTCCAAGTAAATATAGCTTAATAGATATTCTAAATACATGAAGTCTATGGGGTTAAAACTAGTGTTGAGCGAATCGAAGTTGACAAAGTAGAATTCATTCAGAATTTTAGGAAAAAATTGATTTGTCACAAATCCAAATTTCCTGGCGATTCGTGGTAACAAAACGTTTTTTTTCTTAACTGGCTGCTGCACGTGTTACAAAGTGAAAGTAAGAAGCCCGGAAATTAGGGATCACCCATAATGCTGTGCAGCCAACCAGTCAGTAGATAGTCAGCCCCTGTGATATCACCGCCCTATAAAAAGCCTCATCCTGCCTGGTCTCTGCCATTTTCCTGTGAACTAAGCATAGGACAGGTGTGACAAGTGCTAGGGAAAGTGATTAGGAGAGACTTTATTTGAAAAATATTAGTTTTCAACAGTTCAGGGTCAGCACTGAGATAGTGTAGGGATATAATAGGGGGACTTTATCCACACTTCAGTGAGAATGCAGGGGACAATAGAACAGTAAACAGTAAAGCTTGGCTAATAGAGAAGCCACTCTATTACACTTTGCTGCACTAATTGGGGTTAAAAAAGTGTTTTTAATACTACAGATTTTAGGTTGTTCACATTCTTTTATACATAATTAATTCCGTTAATCCTTGATTCTGTAATTGGGGTGAAATTGCGCCTGATACTACTGATTTTGGAGTGTTCACGTTCTTTTGTACATAATTAAATCTGTTAATCCTTGATTCTGTAATTAGGGTAAAATTGCAGCCTGATACTACTGATTTTGGGGTGTTCATGTTCTTTTATATAGAAGTAAATCCGTTTATCCTTGATTCTGTAATTGGGGTGAAATTGTGGCCTGATACTACATATTTTGGTGTGTTCCCTTTTTTTTATACAAAAGTAAATCCTTTAATCCTTGATTCTGTAATTGGAGTGAAATTGCGCCTGATACTACTGATTTTGGGGTGTTCATATTCTTTTATACATAAATCTGTTAATTCTTGATTCTGTAATTAGGGTGAAATTGAGGCCTGATAATATTGAGTTTGGGGTGTTCATAATCTTTTATATATAGGTAGGTCCATTCATCCTTGATTTTGTAATTGGGGTGAAATAGTGGTCTGATACTACTGATTTTACGATGAACTGGCTCTGTGGCAATCTATGAGGAATTAGCTGACGGTGTAAAAGGAGAGCGCTGTTTCACTCTATAGTACAATCTTGAGCCACTGCACGGTTAAGTAGTTTATACCGGACGCTAACATTGACCTGTAAGTTCACACTTCAGTTTTTTGTTCAGTTTTGGCCCCGTAACTGAACAAATACAGTGCCTTGCAAAAGTATTCACCCCCTTGACTTTTTTCATGTTTTGTTACATTACAGCCTTAAGTTCAATGTTTTGTTAATGTGAATTTTATGTGATGGATCAGAACACAATAGTCTAAGTTGGTGAAGTGAAATGAGAAAAATATATAAATAAAACTATTGTTTAGAAATATAAAACAGAAAACTGGCATGTGCGTATGTATTCGCCCCCTTTGTTAGGAAGCCCATAAAAAGCTCTGGTGCAACCAAATACCATCAGAAGTCACATAATTATTGAAATGATGTCGACCTGTGTGCAATCTAAGTGTCCCCAGAGGCTGCAACACCTAAGCAAGAGGCATCACTAACCAAGCACTGCCCTGAAGACCAAGGAACTCTCCAAACAAGTAAGGGACAATGTTGTTGAGAAGTAGTGTTGAGCGCAAATATTCGAATAGCAAAAATTTTTTGCGAATATCGGCACGTCGGTAATTCGCGAATATTGCGAATATAGCGCTATATATTCGCTATTTCGAATATTCGTTTTTTTTTTAAGTTGTTAATCCTTGTTGCTCTCTGGTTGTCTTCCCACTTCCCAAAAGCTGTTCTTACCTGTCCGGAGGATTCTTGGCTCCCTGTCCGCTCCAGTCAATGCCCGTTACCGCTTCTGCCAACTTCCTGTGTGCATGGGAACGCCTCCATGCTAAAATGTACTGTCGGATGTGGGATTCACGATCTCACAAATTTGACTAAGTTGTAATCGCAATGCGATTAATATAACATGAATTACTCGCATTGTGAATTAAACTTAGAGCTGTGTTCCTAATGGTTGTATTGCTAGACTATAACGAAGATGATGAATATCACAAATCCACGAATATAGCACTATATTCTCAATCTTTGTTATATTCTAGCAATACAACCATTAGGAACTCAGCTCTAAGTTTAAATCGTGAAGCGAACATATACTCGCATTGCGCATTCAACTTAGAGCTGAGTTCCTAATGGTTGTATTGCTAGAATATAGCGAAGATGACGAATATCACGAATTCATGAATATAGCACTATATTCTCAATCTTCGCTATATTCTAGCGATACAACCATTAGGAACTCAGCTCTAAGTTTAAATCGTGAAGCGAACATATACTCGCATTGCGCATTCAATTTAGAGCTGAGTTCCTATTGGTTGTATTGCTAGAATATAACGAAGATTGAGAATATAGTGCTATATTTGTGAATTCGTGATATTCTCAATCTTCGTTTTCTTCGTTATGTTGTAGCAATACAACCATTAGGAACTCAGCTGCTCTAAGTTTAATTCGCAATGCGAATATAAATTCGTGTAACATTCGCAATATATAGAATGACGAATATTCGATTTCGACGAATATATTGACGAATATTCAATCGAATATTTGCGAAATCGAATATGGCACCTCCCGCTCATCGCTATTGAGAAGTACAAGTCAGGGTTAGGTTTTAAAAAAATATCCAAATCTTTGATGATCCCCAGGAGCACCATCAAATCTATCATAGCCAAATGGAAAGAACATGGCACAACAGCAAAACCGCCAAGAGACGGCCGCTCACAGACCAGGCAAGGAGGGAATTAATCAGAGAGGTAGCACAGAGACCTAAGGTAACCCTGGAGGAGCTGCAGAGTTCCACAGCAGGGACTGGAGTATCTGTACATAGGACGACAATAAGCCGTATGCTCCATAGAGTTGGGCTTTATGGCAGAGCGGCCAGAAGAAAGCCATTACTTTCAGCTGAATACAAAAAGTCACCTTGTGAGTTTTACAGAAGTCATGTGGGTGACTCCCAAAATGTATGGAGGAAGGTGCTCTGGTCTGATGAGACCAAAATTAAACTTTTCGGCCATCAAAGAAAACGCTATGTCTGGCGCAAACCCAACACATCACCCAAAGAACACCATCTCCACAGTAAAACATGGTGGTGGCAGCATCATGTTGTGGGGATGTTTTTCAGCAGCCAGGACTGGGAAACTGGTCAGAGTTGAGGGAAAGATGGATGGTGCTAAATACGTGGATATTCTTGAGCAAAACCTGTTCCACTCTGTGCGTGATTTGAGGCTAGGACGGAGGTTCACCTTCCAGCAGGACAATAACCCCAAACACACTGCTAAAGCAACACTTGAGTGGTTTAAGGGGAAACATGTAAATGTGTTGGAATGGCCTAGTCAAAGCCCAAATCTCAATCCAATAGAAAATCTGAGGTCAGACTTAAAGATTGCTGTTCACAAGCGCAAACAAGCGCAAACCATCCAACTTGAAGGAGCTGGAGCAGTTTTGCAAGGAGAAATGGACATAAATTCCAGTCGTAAAGTGTGGCAAGCTCATAGAGACTTATCCAAAGCGACTTGGAGCTGTGATTGCTGCAAAAGGTGGGTCTACAAAGAATTGACTTTAGGAGGGGTGAATAATCCAGGGGAAATATAACCACACTACTGAATATCCTCTGGATTGTTCTTGTCACACGGTTATATAGGAGTTTACATATCCGTTATATATCCCTGTGGACTGCATTATGCGGTGACTGTAGTCCTGAAAAAACAAATATAGGAGCCGATACTGGAACCGTTTTTAATAGAGGCAATACCCAAACACTGACTCTTTTTAAAAACACGCATTAATAATATGTTATATGCTTTATGTTACAGATTCTGAGAATACATTTTGCCAATATTATATACTGCTGATTCTGACAATGTGTCTTGCTGCTAACATTATATCGCTGCTACATTTATGATGATTTTATGATATTTGTTTTGATTTTGGTTTTTATTGGGAGTGTTTATTGTTTTAATAAATGTGTATATTAGAGCAGAATATCGGCTATACTTCATCTGTTTGAGTGCTAGCCCATACTTGGTACGATTTTATGTGTTTATATTTGAATTGGGTGATTAATTTTTGGGCTCTTGCACCGATCCACGGCTGTAAGGGGTGATCCATTCTCTGTATACAGTATATTTTTTACCGATACTAGGCTGTGCTACTCCGCAGCCTAGTATCAGAGAACATGGCGTGTGCTGCTGTCACCGCGCCATGTTCCCTCAGCAGCACAGGGTAGAAGGAGGAAGTGTCTCCCTCCCCACTGTGCACCTGCTGCCGCTGCCACCAATAAGAACACAGTGGGAAAGAGGAGGGAAGGGGCTATGGCCACTGCGCCACCAATGAAGATAACTCATCCATTAATTTAAATACGGGAGGCAGGTGCCAGCTGCAGAATCATAAAGCCGGCACCCAACCTCTATGACAAGGCGCACCTGAGGGGTTGACTGCCGTGGATCACAGTGCCTTGTCATAGAGGTCAGGTGCCGGCTAAATGATTCTTCAGCCGGCACCCACCCCCTGTATTTGAATTAATAAGTTATCTTCATTGGTGGCTCAGTGCGACCCCCTTCCACCAGTATTAAAAACATTGGTGGAGCAGTGCCCCACCCAATACCCACAACCCCAGTATTAAAAACACTGGTGGCGCAGTGTCTCCCTGAATCCCCCCAACCCCAGTATTAAAAACATTGGTGGTGCAGTGTCCCCCCCAATACACCCAACCCCATTATTAAAAACAATGGTGGCACAGTGCGCCCCCCCCCCCCGGATTGAAGTCATTGGTGACAGTGGCCACAGGGTCCCCTCCCTCCTCCTCATTGGTGGCAGTGGCAGTTCCGATCGGAGCCCTAGCAGTGTAATCCTGGTGTTCTGATCGGTTACCATGGAAGCCAGGACTCTAGTGAAGCCCTGGCTGCCATAGTAAGCTCCCTGCAGCCGTGTGCACAAAGCACAGGGCAGCAGGGGCAGTGTAAAGTCCTATTTACTCTAATAGATCACTATTAGGGTGAATAGGACAAAGGTTCTGGCCCCTAAGGGAGCTAATAGTTAGTAAATAAAAAGGCAGAAAAACAAAAGTAAAAATAACCACCAAAATATTAAGTTTAAATCCCCCTTTTCCCAATTTTACATATAAGATATATATAAAAATAGAATAAATAAACATATTACATATCGCCACATCCGAAAAGTCCAAACTATTAAAATATGAAAAAATATCTCCTATGCGGTGAACACCATAACAGAAAAAAATAAATAAAAACCACGTGATTCGACATTTTTTAGTCACCTTGTCCCCCCAAAAAATAGGATAGGACTGTTCGATTATGGGCCGTACGTTTCATTAAATGTGGAATGTACACGGCTTTTTTTCTTTTTTTCTTGCGTGGTATCGAATGGTATCGAGTATCGCAATACTTTTTTATGGTACCGAAACCTAATCAAAATTTTGGTATTGTGACAACCCTATTCAGTCCACTAATAGCTGATTTTTAACATGCTCGTCACAAATTAAATTCGGATTTAATAATACAAATTTTGAAAATTCGGCAAAGCGTCCAAAGTTCAGCCATTAAAATATGGAGGAGATAAGCATAGAGAATTATTGCGGAAACAAAAGTACTGGAGCCTCTTAGCTTAAATGATAGAAATGATATGAAATTATATGTGTTTTATTAAACTATAGTGTCTATTTATAACTCTTCTTGTATAAGTGTGATTGCTGAACCTTTGATATTCATGTTAGGCTACATGCACACGAACGTTGTTTGTTTCTGTGTCCGTTCCGTTTTTTTTTGCGGATAAGATGCGGACCCTTCATTTCAATGGGTTCGCAAAAAATGCGGACAGCACACCGTGTGCTGTCCGCATCAGTATGTCAGTTCCATAGACCCGCAAAAAAAATAGAACATGTCCTATTCTTGTCCGTTTTAGGCATTGTTACAATGGATCCGCAAAAAAAAAAACGGATGTCATGCGTTTTTTTTTTGCAGATCTGCAATTTGCGGAACGCAAAACACATACGGTCGTGTGCATGTAGCCTTATGTTGTATATGTTTTGTATGTGGATTGTTCAGTTGATCTTGGTATGTGGGATGTGATGTGGCTGTAAAGGGGATGGCTTACATACGTGTGAATTAAGAGCCAGATGAAGTGCAGACAGCACCTGCCTGACATTGGTGGCATATCTTTGAATTCGGTATGTACTTTAGTGGAGATGTGGCCTCATACAAATGCAGCCACCTTTCCACTGAGGTGTATGGAGAATGTAGCAGCTGGTAATCTGCAAATGGGAGTCAGATTATATTTGGCACTGGTTACCTACTCGCCACTCTGGCCAAAAGATGAAGATCTGGATCCTAGGGCCTCATGATTACCTCACAATTACCCAACAGGTTTTTTAAAAAGGGTTTCCTTAAGGTGGTTGTGTCATGAAACATATTCTACATTTTCGAAACCAGCACCTGGACCTGAATACTGTTGTAATTGTCTGTAATTATACTTTTTGTATAGCCATTGAGCTGTTCAATAAAATATTTGTATAGCGCCACCTGCGGTTTGTTCTTTTCCTTTTTTTTTTTTTTGTCCGTCTCACTGAGCTTGTCTAAAATGCTCAGCTTAAATCTTCAACTGCCACCAGCCAAATCTTCTGCTAGAAGCTATGGCAGTTATATGGAGAGAGCTGCAGCGGAATGGACACGCACCCTGAGCTGCCAGGCTGAAAATAAACTAGAAGAACAATTGGAGCAATAAATGTGGAGATCTCTGGACCCATGTGCAGTAAGTACAGGGCTGGTTCTGACTTTGTTAGAAAGTTATTGTCACGTACCATATGATGTCTTCATTTTTTACATCAATCATGGCATACCCCCTTAAATGGACTTTCAACCGCTACATAAGCGACAAATTGAGTTATCCACCAAGAAGTATTGCATATGCCAACAAAAAACAATTTAAAAAGTCCCGGTGATATCTACTTACTGTGTTTTCAGTTGACAAGATGGAATATATGTTGACTGGGTGCTTGGAAACCACATGTCCTGAAAAACATAAGCAATGGATAAAATTGCAAAGATTTATGAAGAAAATTTGGCCAAAAAAATTAAAATTTATATAATTGATTAAAAATAGAGTTGAGCGAACTTCTATTTTTAGTTCGGCGTCCAAAGTTCGGGTTCGGGTTATCGTAGCATCCCGTTATGGATTCCGCTACCGCGGACCATAACAGCATTTGGAATCCATAAGGGGATTCTTCATTGAACCCGAACCTTGGACAACACTAAGGACCTGGGGTGACGTCACCGTCATGTGATCAGTGCAGGGGGCGTGGCTCAGCACTGGATTGGATAAGAGGTGATCCAGTACTGAACCACGCCCCCTGCACTGATCACATGACGGTGACGTCGCCCCAGGTCCTTAGTGTTGTCCAAGGTTCGGGTTCAATGAAGCATCCCCTTATGGATTCCAAATGCCGTTATGGTCCGCGGTAGCGGAATCCATAACGGGATGCTACGATAACCCGAACCCGAACTTGACGCCAGCTAAAAATAGAAGTTCGCTCAACTCTAATTAAAAACCATGAGCGAGTCAGCTGATGAGCCATCACATGAAGTACTAGATCTCAGTGCAGTTGCAAATAACGGCACTGGTATTACCCATACAGTACATATATAGTCAATGGGCGTTTTCTCAAACAGAGCTTTCATCTCCTTTTATCCTAGAGCTGAATGATAAAATTCTGTCTGTCTGCAGATATAATGGGAGCTTTCCAGACTCCACATATTTATGAAGTGACCCCACCTAGTGGTGTCTGCAAGTTACTACTACAAATCTGCTATTTAATAGACAGTTTTTGTTTTTTTTGTCTTCGTTTTTTCCTCCTTGTTTTCCAAGAACCATTTTCCAAAAACTTTTTATTTTTCCATTGACAATCGTATGACGACTTTTTTGTTTTGTTTGTGGTATGAGTTTTATTCTGCAATGGTATGGTAGCATTGGTTCTACCATGGAATGCACCGGAAAATGTTACATTTTTTGTGGCATATCATTTTTTTTTACAGCATTCGCCATGTGGGATAAATAGCATGACATTTTACCCCTTAAGAACACAACCTAGTTTGGAACTTAAGTTAATTTTTTTCTTTTTTTTTTCCATCTTCTTTTTGATTTCCATTGACCAAGACATATAGGAGCTTGTTTTATGTGTTAAAAAGTTTTTTTGATGGTATATTTTTAGGGTGCATCTAATGTATTTTTTTTTTTGTGATGTGTAAATTTGGTATCCGCATAATTCTATTGAACTGCAGAATATAGGATTTTTTATTTTTTGATGTTTTTGCACAATAAAAACTCTTATTTTTTCCTTTGGTCACTGCATTCAAAGACCCAGAAAAAAATTTGTGGAATGAGTTGTAGCCTTCATTGTTACCATTCTGGGGTACAACCTTCTAATATGTGCGTATTGCGTTTTTTGGGATGTACAAAAACCAGCAATTAAAAAATTTTTTTTCGATGTTCAACATAAGGTTGAAATGTCATCATGTTACCCTATGGGTCATTATGGATACGGCAATACCAATTATGTATAGTTCTCCTTAAAAAATAAAACTACCGTAAATGTGTTTGCAAAACAGGCGATTGCCTGCTTTTCCACATGTTTTTTTTTTAAATTACTTTCTTGTTTTCTGTGTTCCAATAGGGGTCTTGGATATATCCAGTCTTCTGATTGCTCATATAATATACATGGCAGGCCTAGGGGCCATAATTCGACCCATTGATTAATTGCTATAGCAGTCCCTTAGCACCCAGTGATCACATCGCAGAGAGAGGGTAATGGGGTGAGGGGGGAACCTCTTCCCTATCTCTAATTACATGTATGCTGCAGTCAGAATTGATCACTGCATCTAAGGGTTTAGACTGCCAGGAACAGAGACAGACAGTGACAGTGGCACCTAAAAGTGATGGTGCATGGTTACAGATGCAGCAATACCAATAATGTAATTTTTTTCTACTGTTTTCTTTTTCTTTTTCTATTACATAGGAAATGTGTGTTTTTTTTTTTTTTTACATTTTTTAAAAAAGGTTATATAAAGGTTTTATAACTTTTTTGTGTGTTCTACTCCGGTATTAAACCTGTGATCACGTGTACAATACATTGCAATACTACTGTATTGCATTGTATCATGTTTTTTTTTAGTTAACCTTTTGTCCTGTACAGCTTCCATGCCAGCCACTTGGGAGGCAAATTGGATGACAGATGTCGTCCAATGCAAAAACCAACCACTTAGATGCCATGGCTGCTATTGACCATGACATCTAAGGTGTTAAAGGGCCAAGATCAAATTTATCTCCAATCTCATCCAGTGGATGTGGGTGTCAACACATGCTGGTTTGGCCAACAGCTATCTCTCCTGACTTCTCCATACACATGCTCTTTTGGCTTGCCTGAGCATGCATATGTTCTAAATAGAGGGCAGTAAGTTGTTGTCAGACATCTCCAGCAGTGGTTTATCTCCCCCAAAACAAAGGAATTGAGCAGTTGAAATCCAACTCTCTGATTTTTTTTCTCCCCCAACATCTTCCATGTAGGGAGGCCTCTCTGCACCTTAAATCACCAGCAGGTCTCATACAAATAAGTGGGCTTGGCCAACCTTTTTCTAAAAACAGATAACCGCGGATTAAACCGAGGCAATGGGAGACATTAAAACGTAACTTTTACTAAATAATGGTAAAAATAGCGCATCAACATAAACAGACAAACAAATAATTATTGTGAAGCTTCCATTAAGCCGTGCACAGTAATAAATGGAACGAGCTCACCACAATGTAAATCACAGCACAGGTTCCCCGATACACAAATGATGTGCAGGATGGCAGATGCCGTCCTCTAGTGCAGATGAGGGGTCCTATGTGGATGATAGGGAAGGCTGATGGCACGGAGGGGGTCAAGGAAGGGAGATGATAAACCCTAGGAAGCCCTGGTAGGAGTAGGATGGGGCTAATTGCTCCCTGCCTGTCTACACAGAGCTACCCGCCCGAGAGGCGACCCCGTCCGGATACCTGACCCTAGGTAGGGGGCCTATCCCTTTACTGGCCCTCAATAAAAAAGATCTTGCTCCCGACGTGACACGTTTCTCCTGGGTAGTTCATCAGGGGACCAAGACATGTAAAAGTAAATGGCCAATAATATAATGGCTCCAAAAGTTTGTGTCAAATAGCCACACAGGCTGGGTCCTTTAGCGAGGGTAAAAAGCAAAGAAGTCCATGATAGGTAACAATACCCTGTGGGGCAGCGGTACGACGCTGCTAAGCCAAAGGGGTAGCAAACACGCTCACCCCTATGGCAACGATATCCCTGGTATCAAATAAAGCTAATGTTGGCTGCAGGCAGGAAGTGGAGCCGTTTCACAATGAGTAAGTAGCCTATTTAAAGCGCACTAACATGCAGCTACACTGGCCATAGTGACTAGGTTTTCCTCACCCACTGGTGTGATAGCCTGCAGCCAACATTAGCTTTATTTGATACCAGGGATATCGTTGCCATAGGGGTGAGCGTGTTTGCTACCCCTTTGGCTTAGCAGCGTCGTACCGCTGCCCCACAGGGTATTGTTACCTATCATGGACTTCTTTGCTTTTTACCCTCGCTAAAGGACCCAGCCTGTGTGGCTATTTGACACAAACTTTTGGAGCCATTATATTATTGGCCATTTACTTTACATGTCTTGGTCCCTGATGAACTACCCAGGAGAAACGTGTCACGTCGGAGCAAGATCTTTTATTGAGGGCCAGTAAAGGATAGGCCCTACCTAGGGTCAGGTATCCGGACGGGTCGCCCTCGGGCGGGTAGCTCTGTGTAGACAGGCAGGGAGCAATTAGCCCCATCCTACTCCTACCAGGGCTTCCTAGGGTTTATCATCTCCTTCCTTGACCCTCCGTGCCATCAGCCTTCCTATCATCCACATAGGACCCCTCATCTGCACTAGAGGACGGCATCTGCCATCCTGCACATCATTTGTGTATCGGGGAACCTGTGCTGTGATTTACATTGTGGTGAGCTCGTTCCATTTATTACTGTGCACGGCTTAATGGAAGCTTCACAATAATTATTTGTTTGTCTGTTTATGTTGATGCGCTATTTTTACCATTATTTAGTAAAAGTTACGTTTTAATGTCTCCCATTGCCTCGGTTTAATCCGCGGTTATCTGTTTTTGGTTTATATGACGTTTTTGGGACTGTTGAGAACAGCATCATTGGTAGTTCTCGATTTATGCTGATTTACCAACCTTTTTCTAACACGCATGCCAAGCATATGTGTTGAAGTGAATAATTAAGGACAAGAGGATACAAACTCTCCCCCACTATTTCAAGAAAATGCAGAAAATCAAACAGTCTTCTAGAAATCTTTCAGACAACAAGTACTAACTTCCTGCTGACCTTTTCCATTATTGTCTGACAGACTGCTGAAGTGTTGGAAAAAGTGGCGGGGATTAACATTCTTTGTATCCTATTTCTGATAGAGCAGCATAAGAAGAGGACTCCTGCTGTAGCCTGTTGCCTTATAGCCAGACATAGGATTGTGAGAAGTACTGTATGAAAGAGAAATTGCTGATCTCATGGGGCACAAATAATTCTTTATGCATTTCTCAGTTTTGGTTGCAGAAAGCATAGTAATTTGTATGATTGTATGTTACTAATTTTGGGCTTAAAATTATTTTTTCAATGAATCTTTAAAAAAAAAAAAAAATTCTGCAGCTTTGCCATAAAGGGTTAACATCTTCGTGGCTGTAAGAATCGTACTTTCACTTTGTGTCGGTCATCTAATAACCCTTATCTCTAAATTACTAATAGCTCCAAAACACTAATTTAAGTCACATTCTTATAAATAAAATAAGAATTGAGCTATAATGAGTGTTTATGAGGCAGGGATCAGCGATAAGGAGCCATCAAGTGAGCTGGCTGATAGAACACAGCAAATACACAGAGCATGTTACTAGAGAATCTCAAAGCTGTACAGAGAAACGAGGTCAACATTTTTAATAAAATAAAAAAATTTTTTTAGCTCAAAATAAGTACAATGCAATATTAAAACAAATTGTCCCCAAAGGTGCCCATAGCCTTTAAAGAAGAGAGAGTAGAAGAGCATACCCCTAGCAATTAGTTGTGGTCAAAATAGCACAGACTTAAATGATGATAGTGGCTGATCCATATCCAACCTCTTTTTTGGACATTTATTGTTAGGATTGCTCATTAAGTTTGCAGCTCCATTTATCATACAGCTCATCCATAATTCTGTACACTTACCCTTACTACCGCTGGTTTTTGAAGGTACGTCTGATAAGTTGCTTTTAGGAGGAGTGATATTTGGTTTTCCAATGTCTGTTGTGGTATTTCTTGGACTGGATAAATAGTTTGTTGGTTGAGAACAGTTCTGAAATTAAAGATTACATATATTGTACATAAGTCCAGTCGCTGCTCATCTATGCCAATCAAACATTTGATATTGAAGGCGGGCACCAAAGCTGCACTGGCTCTGGCCACGGGTGTGGACCCTGGAGCATTGCACTGCATGGGCTCCATTGAGGGAAGAACAAAATACATAGCTATGAGTGCCTCTTTGTGTTAAGTGATTGTGAAGCAGAGTGTATAGTGTGTCAAGTGGCAGACTCCACGGTAATGATAAAGAGGTGAAGTAGGAAACTAGCCTGTTCTGTGAGAGAGGGGTTGAGTACCAGCCAGCAAACTGAATATGGGCTATGGATGTGCTATTATAGATTTGTGTATCGCTGATCCATAATAAGGTCATGTGTTCTTCTTAGAACTTTGCATTGTTCTGTGTCTCTTTTATTCCTTTTAGAAATGTATAAATTAATTAACTACTTGATGTCACTATTCCTCCTGATCAATAGGATGTGAAACTACACAGAGTGACAGGGTGAACAGAGGGGAATTTTACCCAAGAGAAGTAAATGAAGAACAATCCAGAGAGAGTTTAAAGAAAAAAAGCCTAAGCATTGGTATTTCATGGGGAATATAAGTATTTATTAAAACAGACATATCAGGAGAGCGGACATATCCTCTTTATAATTTATTTCCCAAGCAACAGTTTCAGTAATGAAAAAGGCTACTGCATAGAAGACATGTATGTAGTGCAGAGAAACATTCAGGGCTGTTTATGTGCAGAGTCCCACTGCTACGCAGTACTCAAGGGTTAAAATGTATTTTTGTGCAAATCCTGGGTATGCTGCAAAACAGGCAGTATAGAAACTGTTGCTAGGTGGGGCTGTGTCACCTTCCCTATAGGGAATAGTAGGTCAGAACAGTGTGAGGCAGAGAAGGAAGCAAGTAGAAAACAGTCTTGGATTAGAGACCTAGTGGAGAGAGAAAGCTTCTGAGGGAACAAGAGAGAAAGAGACATATTGGAGTATTCCAATTTTGAGAGGATGTGTGTGCAAAAAAGACTGTGGAGATAACTGTGGGAAAAATTTGGACTCCACAACTAACTTGCCCAAGAAATGTAAGGCTTTAGGGGCATGGACATACTTTGGAGACAGAGGTTCTGCTAAGGACTACATCCCGCAGTGGTAATTTGTAGTACTGCATTGTGAGTATAGAATTAATGTGAGGAACCAGGCAGAATGCTGCAAGAAAGATGTTGCACACCTATGTCTGGGTGCTTAAGCTTGAGAGAGAAGTGCAGAGTTGGGAAGATTAACTCAGAGAGACAAAGTTATCCACCTTTGCAGCCTGTGAAAATGTATTAACTGTGGAAATTGCAAAACTGTGTAAGATCTGCTGGTCCTTGCATGCTGTAAACTGTAACTGAGGTGATTGAACTTGCCAGTAAAGAACTGTTTTACTTTTAATCCAGGCTTATTATTGCCCACACCAACTCTTGGACTGCCATAGTCTTGCATAGTTGCCTGTCTCCTTAATATGGGACTCTGCCTTGCATGCATAACACCCACGAACATCAAGGCCACAGGGACCCCCCTCAAGTCCAGGATGTGCCCTGAGGAAAGAAATGGTGTGGCCTCCTGTCACTGCATTGCCCCAGGGAGTGTCAGCGTGAAGACTGCCACAGTGAGTACTACTACCCCCAGCAGTGGACCTACCACAACTCCTATTCACCTCTGTTTCCCTTATTGGGGTCCTTGCATATAGACATATGTTACATATCCCACTCAGGGCAAACCAGTGCAGACATAGACAGCTTTGATATATGAGGCCCCTAGCAATCATCAGAGGTCACTTTTCATCTCTAAAAGTGCTACAGAAAAAAGAAAGCTGAGCTTTGGTTGCTATGAGGAAAACATACAGTCTTGATAAATGAAGCCAATACTTGTCATGCACACCTTAGGGGGCAATTTTTTTATGATTGCATTCTACTCATTTTGGGATAAAAATAATTTTTTCAATTCGTCTTTTTAAAAAAAAAAAAAAATATTCAGCTGTTCTCTCCCAAGGAGTTAACTGTCTAGCTGTTGGAATGGTACTTTCATTTTTACTTTGTGCTAGTCATCTAATAAACCATAGCTCTAAATTACTAAAAGGTCAGAAAACACTTATTTAAGCCACATTCTTATCAGTAAGATAACTGAGCTATAGTGAGTGTTTATGAGGTCAGAGATCAGCGATAAGGAGCTGACTGAACACAGTAAATACACAGAGCATGCTTCTAGAGAATCTCAAAGCTGTATAGAGAAACATGCTCAAAATTTTTACATCACAGATCAGAAGCTATCAGCTATGTACCTGATAGAACAGATTGAAACTTGAGATTCTGCTACTAGAGAAACTCAAGGCTGCACAAAGACAGTGGTTCAATATTTTTAATAAAGACCTATTGAAAAAATGACTTTTGGCTCAAAATGAGTACAATTCAATAATAAATAAAATTGCCCCTAATGTGTACATAGCCTTTAAAGTGGTCCTCCAGGAATGGTTCACTAGCTGTCTTTGTTGTCCATGGCATCCAATCACAGGGCATCTTTCATTTTTCAAGAGCAGAATACACAATGAAAGCTGTGCTGATTGGTTGCTATGGGCAACAAAGCCCTTTTGTATTTTAGATAGTCTCATAGTGAACACAAGAGCGTCGAGCCCAGTTGATCCCAAGCATCCACTTAATATCTATAACCTGTCAATAGCATATTATAAAAAAAAATATGATCTGACTCACTGTGAATGATAGTGCCTTTTTCTTTTCCTTCATTCTTTGAATGGCATTTCTTACCTAGATGGACATAAAAATTTCTTACTGAATATCTTTTACAGGCATGAGTACATCATATCATCTTGGGACTTCTGGTAGTATAGAGGGGGCCCATACCCGTACAGCCAAGAACCATGCAACAAAAAATGCATGCATTCTACTGCAAATATCCCCAGTATCTCTTAAATTATCGAAGCGAATAAAACCATGTGGGAGAATTATCAAAACTGGTGTAAAGAAAAACTGCAGATTCCACCTTACATTTTTCAGAGCTCCTTTGGAAAATGAAAGGATCAATCGGATTGGCTTCTATTGAAAATCAAGCCAGTTTTTCTTTGCACCACTTTTGATAAAACTGCCCCCATGCTTAACCTGTGCTTGCCATGCAATTAATGCACCTCAGGCACATTGTGAATTAAGTTGAAGTTCCACGTAGAAGCAGCAGCATGCGTCTGAAACCAGATAGACAGGCAGAGGGTGGCGTTTCCAAATAGTATGTTAATCGGCCAGATGATGTTTGCGAGCAATACTGATTTTACCAGACAATCTAAGCAGCCATTGACAATTACAAATCTGGCATATGTGGCCCAGTATGCCATTCTGGGTGCACCCCCCCAACCCATCTGGTTACAAACATGCTTGTCACTGCTCGCATGGATTTTTCATGGCAGAGTGGCAGGCAGAGTGGGAGCAGGAACTTCTAAGGTCGGGTTCACATCATCGTTTATTTTTCCGTTCTTCTGAATCATCAGAAGAACAGAAAAATAAACAAAAAAAACAGATCCTGTATTTTAAGCATCCATTATGTTCAGTTTTATACATTTGGCATGCGTTTTAGCCAGGTCCGTTATGTTAGACGGGGAAAAAAAAAGCCCTGCATGCAGGACTTTTTCCCCCTTCTAAAATAATGGATCAAAAGAATGGAAAAATAAACAGTGATGAGAACCCAGCCATTGTTAATGAGCTGATCATTTGCGCCCCTTTACTAACAAATTGGTGGGGACTCAGCATCCAGACCCTCCCCACTGATCAAAACTTGCGATATGTCAGAAGTTTATTGAAACTGCAGCTACCCTTTAACTTAAAGGGAATATGTCACCTTTAGGGTACCTGCACACAATGTGTTCTTTATGGGTGGATTTTGTGTGGAAAAATGCAGTGTATGGGCTCATGCACACGACCGTCTATTTTTTCTGCATCCAATCTGCATTTTTTGAGGGTCGGATGTAGACCCATTCACATCAATAGGGCCGCAAAAGATGAAAACCGCATAAAAACTGCAATAATTAGACCAGATGTATGTGTGTTTTTGGTGCAGGTTTGTTTCAGATTTTATGCACACAAATTTGACAAATTTGCACCGTGTGCAGACGCCTTTAATGTTTTTCTTCTAGTTAAACCTGCATAGTGACAATAATCCATTTGTATTTTCTGTACTTTTTTTAATTCTGTTTCCTAAACATGATTATGGGGGCTGCCATCTTGCCTGGGATGCTGCTAACAGTATTTAGAAATCCATTTTTCAGCAGACATCATGGGCTACAGGTACAATAGACTGAAGGGGGTATCTATGGGAGAGTTTTCTAGGTATGCTCTGCAACCTTTAAAGGGGTCATTGTTCAGGGAGGGGGAGTAGACAAGCTTTGTTAATTACCTATTGAGAATCCTTTGTTATCTTTACAGAAGTGTTATGTTAATTGCAATTTGATGATGAAAAATCAGACCAAGATGTGGCACCTATTATTAGGCTTAGCGGCAGAGTGAAAACTACAGTATATTTTTTTTAAATACAGTGACATGGAAAATTAAAAGTATTACCAAAAAGTCTTTAAAAATGTTTAACATAAAAACTTGATTTAAACAACAGTCATTTTCTGATGATGCACTCCCTTTGATAAGCAAATCCAGCCCCCCTTTTTTTATTAAATCTTGTATAATCTCATAAAGTTGTTATCACATCTGAAGCTTTCATTAGACATATACCATGCGATTATTTCCCAATGTATATCTCCAACTGAATGCTTTCATTTATGCTACTGTGGCAAACATAGTTCATTGGACAGAATGTTTTTAAAAAAAAAGTATGGTCTACTGACTGGTGTAAAGGAAAACTGGCTTAGCTGTCCGTAGCTACTAATCAGATTCCACCTTTCGTTTTTCTCATTTTTCACAGCTCCTTTGGAGGAGTCAGAAAGGTGGAATCTGATTGGTTGCTATGGGCTATGGGTTTTGAATCTCCCCCGGTGTGACGACACCTACCACCCTAGATGGAGGCCAATGGAGCACTGTTTTTATTACCTTTGGGGGCACATGGAAATGTCTGGCGTGTGCCCCAAGAGCATAGGAGCTGAACATAAACCTAAAATGTGATTAAAACAGAGCCTGACTTGTTAAGGTGGATAACATTTGTTATAAGTGCTTTTACGACACTTAGGACAAAAGTAAATGACAAAACCATGATTTTAGGTATAAATACTGTAGCTCACAACCTCTTTAACTAAATAAAATAGAAATTCAATTTAAAACCATTATACCAGGCGGAAATGGAGACAAGGTCAAAGATACTGTATATAGCATTCAGTTGTTTAACAATGTAGCCAACGTGACAATGCCTGCTCCGCAATAACATCTACACTGCTAAAATGTGATTGTAACAGAGCCTGACTTGTGAAGGTGGATAACATTTGTTATAAGTGCTTTTCCGACACTTAGGACAAGAGTGAATGACAAAGCCATGATTTCAGGCATAAATACTGTAGTTCACAACCTCCTTAACTAAATAAAATAGTAATTCAATTTAAAGCCATTATACCAAGCGGAGATGGAGACAAAGTCAAAGATATATAGCATTCAGTTGTTTAACAATGTAGCCAATGTGACAATGCCTGCTCCGCAAGGTGACATCTCCCCAATAACATCTGCACTGCTTACATGATGCACACAGACTACAACAAAAGCTGGTTCTATTACAGTATTCAATAATATACTTAGATAATTATGATTTAATCTGATCCTCTTTTACCTACAGACTTGATATTATCGTGTCTTGGGATATACACTACAGATGAGCAAACATTTTAAGATTTGGTATTGTTCTGGTTCACCGGATTTTTGAAAACATTCTGTTCAGACCCCAATCCTACCTGAACCAAAGTGTCTCAAATTGCCCTGGAAATTGGTATATAACACCCTCTAGTCTTGTAAGGCTAGTAGAATTTTTAGAAAAAGATGTTTTCTCTTTTAGTACACTTTCAATGATTTTTTTCTTTTCCTCTCCCCCTTCCCTAAGCTCTTGAGCGCAATGGCAGCAATCATGTCAGAGTGACACTTACATGCATAGCTATGGGTAAACGCATGGATAAGAACAGCGTCTTTAAAAACACACTGCACCATCATATCTGTTATGCTTTTTCATATTCCAGAGCTTCCGAAAATTGACGGGGGAAGATGAGTTTAAACATACATGGCGTTATGGGATAATAAAGCAATGTCTGCCCTTACGACACGCACATGTGTCTTGGATGAGCTGCCATTGCGTGACTTCGAAACAACACATGTTCCCTGTGTAATACCCCAGAGTGGAGTTACCACTCCTGCACCCTGCTTCTATCTGTGTCTGCTAACATTAATGTCATCTATGCATTCTGTTGCAGGTTCACCACACTGTGCATTTCTAATGTTTACAACTGTTTATATGTAATGTGCCTGGTTCACTAGCAGGTGACAGCAAATATGGCAGAGCTACAGTTAGATATAATGGAACATATGGAACATTCCATTCCTTTTTACTCCCTCCCCCCCCTCTGACTGTTTACTACTGCTCCGGGCCCCTTGTCAGCCTGGGCCCCGAAGCAGCTGCTTCCCCTGCTTCCCTGGTAGGTACGCCACTGTTGCACACTTGTATTACTATTTTCACAATAAAAAAAACTACTTGAACTGCGTGGAGATTCCCTGTCACAGACTTCAGACTACTATTTCAGGTGTTTTCAATGAGATTTAAAACACTACCCTCTGTATTGTAAAACACGCAATGTACACTTATCTTGCTATTTTAACAAAAACACCTGAACTGTCTGGAGATGCCCTGTAAACTATTTTCGGACTCTTGATTGTTAAATATTAGTGAAGATAATATTGCATAGGCAATATTAATTTTCGTGATATTTCGCAAATCTTTCGAGCAATACTTTTTTTGCGCAATACGTGCAACTTCTCCCACTAACTATCTGTATGATATATATGAGCTAACTATCTAATGTAATTAAATAAGGATCGAGATGAGTCTGCAAAGCACAGAGCACAGCAATGACACTGCTCTCGCTCTCGCTCTCTCTCTCAGAACTGCAATAAAAACTGCAGAAAATGGCTGCTGGGGAGTTTCTTATATAGTAAGGGGAAGGCAACTTTCCTATTGGTTGCTCGGGATGTTGCTAAGCACTGACAAAGATATTGCAGCCTTCTCATTGGCCCACAAGCAAGAAGCAGTAGTACTGATGAAAAAAAAAAATAGAATATTCGCAATTACAAATATATAGCACTATATTCTATATTTTCGCGAATTCTCGAAGTGCCGATATTTATTAAAAATTCGCAATTAGAATATTTGCGATCAACAGTATTAAACATGCGTTGTACAATTGTATTGAGCTTATTTCCCCCAAATCCAACACTTGAACTATGCTGGGAAGGAGGTTTGCTTTCTATGTACTTCACGTACAATTTCGCTGGTAGAAAAATCTCTATTGCTTTTGCTACACTAAAAGACATTTAAAAACAATACAGATATGAAGCTGGGAAAAAACTGCTCAGCAGCAAATGTGAAAAAGCTGTAAATAAGCCTCGAGAAGAATCAGGTTTGGAGAACAAAAATACAGCTGTATTTCTGGTTAAATGGAAAAAAAAAGAAATGACCTTGCAGGTAGCTGCTTTTGATGTTCTGTAGCTGCTGCTGTGTTATAAGGCAGTAAGTGCAGCTAGAAGGCACTGCCTAGCACACCCAGCCTCAGCTCCTCACTTCTCACTCCCTGGCTGAAAGTTTTCCCTGCCCTTCCCTATTCTACATAATTCTTCTTCTTTATAGTATTTCCCTTCAGTGACCCTGACACTAGAATAGAAGCTTGATTGTGACTGTACATTGTCCCCAAAGATCGTTTTCTGCCACAGACTGCTACACCCAACCACCCTTTTTCACAGCCCAATACAGCAGTGTTTCCCAACCAGTGTGCCTCCAGCTGTTGCAAAACTACAACTCCCAGCATGCCCGCAGAGCCAAAGGCTGTCCGGGCATGCTGGGAGTTGTATTTTTGCAACAGCTGGAGGCACACTGGTTGGGAAACACTGCAATACAGAATGACGTTCTGCTAAGTCACCTCCCTGCCTGCTGCCCCACTGATTGGCTCATCCAGGCTGTCTGTCAGCCTGTGAGCCAATCAGGGCAAGTCCTCCTTCTCACTTCCTTTAAGGGTCATGTGAGCATCTTTCTTCTTCCTCCCACCGACATGTGAAGTGAAATGGCGCTGCGAGCAGTTTTATTGGATTAATCCAAAGCAAACCTGAAAAGCTTTGGGTTTGTCTTGCAGACACATTTTTGGGCAGTTTGTAATGAACTCGGTTCATTACAAACTGGTTTGCTCATCTCTAATATACACCCATTTTTGGACATGGACTGCATAGTATAATACTGTTGTCAGATAGCTAAGATAGGTAATAGTATTCATACAGGTACTAGCGGGACAAGATTACAGGAGGCCAAAATATGCAAATTCCTCAGCGCTTCCACCATCCTAATTCTCAGTGAGTTTCCTTCTCAGTCTCTGATTTTAGGTTTGGAAAGGAGCATGGTTATCTGCCTACAGTATAGTGCTTTTAATTACAGTATATAGTGTAAGGTGGTATTTATTACCACACTGTATGGTACTTTTTTTTATATAGGCACAACATAAATGTATCATATAGGCATTATGGTGGCGTTACATGTTCAATGCATTGCACTTGTATATTTTGAAAACTTTTATGGCTGTGCTTCATCTATAGCTTGGTTTTTACCCCCACTCTCTTACTTCCAAATCAAGGAAAAAGTAACAGACATAGGAGGACATTTATGAAGGGCAGCGATTAAGGCTACTTTCACACTAGTGTTAAAGTTTTCCGGTACTGAGTTCCGTCACAGGGGCTCAATACCGGAAAAAAATGCTTCAGTTTTATCCTAATGCATTCTGAACGGAAAGAATTCCGTTCAGTATGCATCATGATGTCTTCAGTTCAGTCCCTCTTACGGTATTTGGCCGGAGAAAAGCATGCTCCAGTATCTTCTCCAGCCAAAATTGATTTCCATTGAAATGTATTAATGCCGGATCTGGTAACAAGTGTTCTGGAAAAAACGGAACCGGATTCCCGGTCTGCGCATGCGCAGACCTTTAAATCTGTGAAGAAAAAAAAATACCGGATCCGGTTTTCCGGATGACACCGGAGAGATGGATCCGGTATTGCAATGCATTTGTTAGAAGGATCAGGATCCGGAAACAAATGCTAACAGTTTGCATATGGATTTTCTGATCTGACAGGCAGTTCTGGCAATGGAACTGCCTGCCGGAATCTTCTAATGCAAGTGTGAAAGAACCCTTAGACGCCGGTCTTCATCCCTCCTGCACTTGCGGGTCATCCACCTAAGGCGCCGGCAGACTTTACACTTTTCTAAATCTAGCTCCCTTGCTGGCGTAGATTTAGACCATTTGCTATGCCTAAAATAGGGATAGAAAAGGATAAATGAGATGGGCCTGGCCACCCACCCCCTTCACTTCCCACGCCAAGCCCACTTTTTTAGACCTGCCATGAATGGGGGGAAAGGGGAAAAAGTTGCAGATTGTGCCACAATCTGTGACAGATATACGCCAAAAAGTGGCGTATGTCTGTTCGTAAATGACTCCCATAGTGTTTGTCCCATGGGGTACTGAAGAGCCTGATCTGTCCCTTGGTACTGTAATATAAAACAAATGCAACAGAAAATGGTAGACTTAGGGTAGGTTCACAATGAGATATTTTGGCAAAATTCCACTGCACTTTTATGCAGTTTTTGAGCTAAAATCATTTATGAATCCAGCAGAAGGAAATATAAGCATCTTCCTTTATATTTTCGTTCCTTCTTAATCCACTTTGGCTCAGAAATATCCCCAAAAAACTGCAGCATTAAAAAAAAATTGTTACAAATATCCCACATTTACAGTACTTCAAATGGGCTTAGTAGCAATACTAAATAAATCCCATGGGCAAGAGACAAGAGTGTTCATGAAAAAAAAAAAACAGCCATGGTTTTCTTAATTTCATACAAGCCCTTATCAATAAATACTTTAGTGATAAATGATCTTACCTCACTGTTATAAACGGCATAAATCAAGAAAATATACAGGCCCTGAAAAAAGAACAACAATTAGCTTATTCCATAGAGTTGCACACTTTAATATCAAACTGTATCTTCTGTATCTTCCTTCTTCCAAATGTTCCCAATTATCAATTGCTTTACTAACAGGCTAAACAATTTCTCGTTAGTAAATAATAATAATAATAATAATAATAATAATAATAAAAAGGTCAGAATGCTGCATCTAATCTGACGATGATTCCCTGACCAACATGTTGGAAATGGCAGGAATGGTTCACTCAGCCAATCAACCTTGAGGCCAATAATTGGCTGAGTAGACCTTTCATGGTGCTTGCAGTGTGTCAAGCCAGAATATGAAAACTTTTGTAATTGCATGTAATTAAACATTTAGTATAGCCACTGAGTTGTTCAATAAAATGTATCTATAAAGTGCCACCTTGTAGCTGGCCAGCTAAGACCTGTCCTAGGTTGCTAATATAGCTTATATGTTTATACAGCTAGACCTGCCAATAACCTTAATACAGTTCCTATGTTTATATGTTAAAGACAAAAGCAGTTATTTACTGTGACATCATGTTTTAGATGTCATGTAACAGTTATATATTGTGTTCACAGAAGCAGAAAAGATAATATGCCTTTTAGATTCAGTAAAATGAATGTACGGTAAGCTCAACGACACAGCAGAATTATCAGAAAGCATAGAGTTAAACTGTTGTTACTGCCCAGGAGTCTTGACCAATCACTGCCAGCCTTACACTGAGCAGGAGTCTTGACCAATCACAGCCAGCCTCACATTGAGCCTGTGTGGGAAATCCCCTAGCTGGAATCATTATTCACCAGGGAGAGAGGAGCTGAACAGACACACAGTTCCAGTCAGAGTTCAGTTTTATATAGGCAAAAAGGCCAAAATAGGTATTTAAAACAGTTATGATATGTTCCTATTGTTAGTATTGTGGTTAGAGCTGTATACTGAATCAGTTGTGTGTGTTTGCTTACAGTTCCACCAAATTGCATAAAAGCATTCAATCTGCGAACTGCTCATACCAGACCAATATGCAATTATATAGAACAAACTGCTTAAAGCAATTGTATAGAGTAAACTGCAAACCAAGTTGTGCAAGTAGAAATATTGGTTAAATCTCAGATATACATCTCAGAGAGATCATAAAGTGCTTAAATAACTTAAGGTGAGAGTACAGATACTGAAGAGAGAAATATATCCACCATTTTATGTTGAATGACAAGATTGAACAGTTGAACCACCATTTTGTGATACTTTATTCAACACGTGTTTAGTACATGGACTGCGGACGTGGCAGTGTTATATATGAAGAAAAGTTGAAGTTAATAAAGAAGTTATCTTAAGCATTTGGTGTGCTCTTTAAGCCCACTGTTTCCATAGAACGGCGCTAGAAGAATTAAAGCAGAGTAACAGTCTGGTTGAACTAAAAAGTTAAAGATATCAAAATTCTTCTAATGTGCCAGCGCATAAGGCACGTCATTGTGCTGCGCCTGCCAGACACCTGTTTGTTCTTTTCCTTATTTCTCTGTCCACCTAAATGAGGTGGACACATGTGCTTGACTCAAAAAATGGCATCAAAAACTGCTCTGACGTATAGCCTTCCAACCTTAAAATATTTAATAACCATTACTGTTAGTCATCACTATGTGTTGTCTAATTGGTTTTTGTCCCCTAGTTGATGCCGGAGGAAAAATTTTTTGAAGTCGTCAGACTTTTCGATTGTTCATGATGCTTATTACATAACAGTATTAAATGGGTTATCCAACACTAAAAGAGTGTCCCAGACCTGACCAACCCGGCGTGTGGGTGATGCTTACCTGATCCCCACTGCTGGATCCGGTCTCTTGGGCTCCAGGACAGACAGTTCCGCTCCCACATGCACCAAGAACAACATCTGTCGATAGGGGCACACATGACAGTTGCAGCCAATCACAGTGACGTAAGAGGAGCAGGTCACCGCTGCGGCCTGTAGTTGGCTGCAGCAGTCACTTGTGCCCCCATTAACAGATGTTTCTCCTTGGTGCACATGGGAGCAGAACCCCTTTGAGTGATGTGGAAAAAGCCGACATAGAATTTACAGCAGAAAACTAAGACTGACACTCCTAAGGCGGATGGGGCTAGTCTGCTGTGGTTTCCACTAACGTGTCACTTCTTGACATGGATATCAAATATACACAGAAACAATAAGATTGTTTTAACAATAAAATTTAACTTCTATCAGTTGCACACAACCTTAGAAGAAATGTAAAAATGTCAACTGAAAATAATGTATCATAAGCTGAAATGATAGGACATCTTTATTGGATTGCCAAGGAGAAGCAGAGGATTTTACTAGGCTATCTCCAGTAGTCCCATAGAGATTAATGGAGTAGCAGCACAGATGCTTCACTATTGCTCCATGGGGAAGGACACAAGACCCCATTCTCATAAGTGGTAGGTGGGACCCACACCAGTCAGCCACTAATCCACCATCCTGTCGATAGGAGATACGTTTAAACCTCGTGAACATTTCTTTAAGGCTCTAGCAGAACTCCATAATCCTAGCCAAAAGTTTAAAGAATAATGTTTAAATCCATAAAAAATCCTCTTTATCCACTTATCAGCCATTTTTCCCTGCCTCTGACTCTGATCACTCATTCTGAATGCACTGGTAAAATTGTCTTCAGAGAGGCAGAGATGAAGTGAAATTTTCAGCTTCACTTATGAATCAGGTTATAGCCACTACCCATACAAGTTTATAGACAGGAAGAGAGAAAAGAGTGACAGGGATCCCCAACTCTGTGTGTGTGCTGTGTGGGAGACATCATAGCAGCTAGCTCACCTTGGAGTGGAGTTCAAGGAAAACTGTCAATTAGATATGTTTCCTGCAGAGGAGAAGTTTGAAAAATGTAGAATGCAAATTATGTATTAGAAACAGTGCTATTCTTCATGATGTACATACAGTGCCTTATTCTGAAAATTGGCTCACACACTAACAAAAAATTTGTAATGTAGCTTTAAATATAGATGTACAGTGCAAGCAGATCCTCCATCGATGGAAATGGCTGCAGCCCAATGACACACACACTAGAGTAAACTGACCCTATTCTGTCCCTAGCTAAAAGTTAACTCTAAATGTATCAATTAATAAGTCAAAGTAACTACCTATTAGAGAAGACCGAACCAGTCAAGATTCATTTCAGTTTTGGTTCCATACATTTTAGAAAAAGTTCGGTTAAGAACCGAATCAGTTCCGAGGGAATCGAAGTTGCTCCAATTGCCCAGAAGGTTGATATATTACCCCCTCTAGCCTCCTAGGACTCATAATTTTTTAGAAAACTTATCTCTTTTTGTTTATTTTTTCTCCTCCTTCCCCAAGCTCTGGAACGGAATGACAGCAATAAAAAAAAAAAAATATCTTAGTGACTCTTACACACATAGCTATGGGTAAACGCACATTTTGTATTAAGCATTATATATGCTGCTAGTTTGAATATAATCAACAACCCCCCCCCCCCCAAAAAAAAATAAAAAAAATGAAAAAAATTGATTGGAAAAGTGGAAACATGAATTAAAAAAATTAAATTTGAACCCTGTTCCTTGTGGAAATGGAAATGATTGAGGCTTGACGCTCAATTTTATGTTAACTCTCACACGTAGGTTACTGCTATACATTGTGTTTTGCTACAGTAATCACATATATATGCTGGTTAATTAAACTCAACCCGCCCCACCCAAAAAATAATAATTCCAACTGTGTGGAAACTGAATAAATGTAAATGGATGATTGAAGCTTGACGTTCAATTTTACGTTAACACTCACAGGTAGATTGCTACTATAGCATTTGTATTGCTGCAGTAAACACAAATATATGCTGGTTTATGAAACTGCACCCCCCCCCCTCCAAAAGAAAAAATATAAAAAAAAATTATTCAAAAAATTTAATTCTAACTATGTGGAAACTGAATAAATGGAAACGGATGATTGAGGCTTGACGCTCAATTTCACATTAACAGTCACAGGTAGATTGCTGCTATACCATGTGTATTGCTAAAGTAACCACATACTGTATATATGCTGTTTAATGAAATTGAACCCCACAAAAAAAGGATTTCTGTGAAAATGGGGGTCAAAATTAAAGTTTTTCCTTGCAGGCAGCTGCTTTTGAGTTTTGCACTGCAGCAGCTGCAGTTCTGCTAGGAGGCACAGCCAGCCACAGTTCCTGTCTTCTCTATCCCTGACTTTCAGCTTCCCTGCTTGTCCCTATTATCCACACACAATTCCTCTTTGTAATCCTAGCCTTTCCCTTCATTCTCTTCATTCTCCCTGTCAATAGAATACAAACTTAATTGATTTCTGACTGTCCCTAACTCCCTAAGATCATTTTTCTTGCAGGCACCTTAAGACCCAACCACCCTTATTCACAGCCCCGCACAGAATGAAGTTCTGCTAGGGCTCCTCCCTGCCTACTGCAGCATTGATTGGCTTTTCCAGGCTGTCTGTCACCATGGAAGCCAATCAAGGCAAGCCCTGCCTTCTACTTCCTCTCAGAGTAATTCGAGAGTCCTTCTTCTTCCTCCCTAGTGCCCACATGTGCACTAATATGGCTGTATACACTATTTAGTGGATTAGTCTGAAACAAACCTGAAAAGATTCAGGTTTTTCCGCTATCTGAAAAATAGCAAAGTTTGGACCAAACCTGGATCGGTCTGAACTGGTTCGCTCAGCTTTATTACCTATTATCTTTATTATCTTTCCTTAAAGGAGTTATCCAACCACTATAATGACCACCTCAATGACCAGGCACCTCATATAGGTTATACTTAGCTCGCTCCCGGGGACCAGCGTTGCTCCTGATCCCCGCATGGCTGCCTCTGCATCTCTCCATCGCATGGATTAAAGGATCTGGTGACGGGGGGTTCAGCCAATAGTAGGGGACAAGATTCTCTAGCGTCACCCAAAAACCATCACTGATAACCTCACCACACCCGGCCAGCATGATGACGTGGTGATATCACACATCAACGTATGCAAGATTTGGCCTCTCCATGAGCTAATGGATGAGGTGAGTATGTATTTTTTTGTTTTTACTGCCATTTCAGGAAAAATTGATTCGTTACCTCAAAGTGCAAGGAAATTCGGCTTTGTGACAAATTACATTTTTCATGAAATTTGGATCGAAGTCCACTTCGTTAACTTCGATTTGCTATTTTCACACTAAGGCTATTTTCACACTAGCGTTTTTACTGGATCCGACAGGGTTCAACAAAAATGATTCTGTTACTGATAATATAACCATCTGAATCCATTATGAACGGATCCGGTTGTATTATCTTTAACATTGCCAAGACGAATCCGTCATGAACTCCATTGAAAGTCAATGCAGGACGGATCCATTTTCTATCGTGGTACATTGTCAGAGAAAACGGATCCGTCCCCATTGATCCCCTATGACGGATCTCAATACCGGAAAACTAAAACGCTATTGTGAAAGTAGCCTAACAATGATAATCTGTAGAACTGTAGACAAGAATACAGGATGGCTTTCTGAGAGCAACAGTGCGCATGTTCGCACTTAAAAGTCTCTTCTAACTATATCGGTATGTACTTAATTATGCCACATATACTGCAGCATCAATAGACATAGACATTACTATTTCATTATGTGTCATCGATCTGTAAACATGATTTGAGTTACCACAAAGCCATTTATTGCATTTCGATTTGTGACTTCTATTTTCTAGGTCCAGGTCTTCATCAGAATTCTTTTTATTTTGCTATGTCTTTTGTCTTCAATAATATGCTATATACATGTCTTTAGTTAGGAGAAATAGCATATCAACTTTACCCATTTTTTATGTTTATATATATCCTCCTGGCTCCTCCTTATACTTACCCTTTGTTCCCATCAGCTATATTATACCTAGCAAGCTTTGATATGAGATTATGTCTGTTTTTTATGAACATTTTCATGATTTTCTAATTTTCTATATTCCTTTTTGTTCCTTTTGTGGGGATTCGCTCTGGTAGACAGGACCAGCGGGTGCAGTACAGAGGCAACGTTCAAGCTTGTAAATTAAATGTCCGTGTTTTATTCACACAACAAAAAGAGCATCACAAAAAACAGGTGGCTTGGTGTTTGTTCACACACACAAAAGTCCATAAATGGAAGAGTCACCTTAGCTCCTTGGTGTTAGCAAGTCCATAGACAGGCTTTTTCAGGCAGCCTGTTCGTTTTCACAGGGGTCTGAGCCCTCCAGCTTGGCTCCAGCCGCAGGTCCCAAAAACACAGCCCTCAGCTCCCAGCACTATTAGCAGCTCCAGGACAATCACACCCCCAGCTGCTGGTGCTGGCTGAGTTTTTAAACCCAGCCCAAAACCAGGACTGGACCGTGGGGAGCAGCCACCCACCCTACACTTTAGCTGCTCCCGGTAAGAGCCGGCCCGGATCGGCTTTGCAGCCATGCTATCTATCAATGTCAAGCAGCACTAGCTGCTGCTGACACAAAAACCCGGCTCTCACCTCACCGAGGCCAGGAACCTCGGTGACACGTATCTTCCGTCCATGACGGCACCTTGCGCCCTCTTACATACCTCCCCTTTGTTCAACCCCGACAGGGTGAACACACGCCAAACACTGTACTCGAGACAGTGCATCCGCATTTCCTTGCAAGCGGCCTGCCCTGTGTTCCACTGTGAACTTGAAGTTCTGCAGAGACAAGAACCATCTGGTGACCCGAGCATTCCTGTCTTTCGCCTGGCACATCCACTTTAGAGGGGAATGGTCGGTCACCAGACGGAACTTTCTCCCTAGCAGATAATAGCGGAGAGACTCTAGTGCCCACTTGATGGCCAGGCACTCTCTCTCCACTATACTGTACCTGGTTTCGGCTGGGGTGAGTTTGCGACTCAGGAAAACCACGGGATGCTCCTCCCCATTGATTTCCTGAGAGAGTACAGCCCGAGGCCCACTTCAGAGGCATCGGTCTGTACCACAAACTCTCTCTTGAAGTCGGGCGTCACCAAAACCGGGGACCCACACAGGGCCGACTTCAGAGCAGAGAAAGCCTTATCCGCCTGCTCATTCCACTGGATCGACACTGACCTGCGTCCCTTTAAAAGGCTTGTCAATGGAGCAGCAATTGTAGCAAAGTTGGGAATAAACCTCATGTAGTATCCCACCATGCCCAGGAATGATTTTACTTGCCGCATAGTGACAGGTCGGGGCCAATGCTTAATTGCCTCAATTTTGTTTACCTGAGGTTTGACCACCCCCCGCCCAATGACATACCCTAGGTATTTGGTCTCTTCTAACCCTATCACACACTTTTTTGGGTTAGCAGTTAAGCCAGCTTTCCTAAGGGAGTCCACTACGGCCTGTACCTTCGGTAGGTGACTCTCCCAGTCGGTGCTATGGATAATGATATCATCCAGATACGCTGAGGCGTACCGTGGATGTGGACGAAGCACAATATCCATAAGCCTTTGAAACGTGGCGGGGGCGCCATGTAGACCAAAGGGTAATACCTTGTACTGATACAACCCCTCCGGTGTGACAAAAGCAGTTTTTTCCTTGGCAGCCTCCGTTAAGGGTACCTGCCAGTACCCTTTGGTGAGGTCCAAGACAGAAAAATACCTGGCTTGGCCCAATTTTTCAATGAGCTCATCCACCCTCGGCATGGGATATGCGTCAAACTTGGACACCTCATTCAGCTTGCGGAAATCGTTACAGAACCTCAATGTCCCGTCCGGCTTGGGTATTAAGACTATCGGACTGGCCCAATCACTTTTGACTCCTCGATGACACCTAACTGGAGCATCAGCTGCACTTCCTTCACAATGGCTTGTCGCCGAGCCTCGGGTACCCGATACGGCTTTAACCGGACTTTGGCCTGAGGCTCAGTGATAATGTCATGCTGGATTAGGGATGTGCGCCCAGGGAGGTCCGAGAACACATCCGTGTTCCGACTAATGAACTCCTTAACTTCCTGGACCTGTTTGGAGGACAGGCTATCTGAAATTTTTACGGTGGCGGCTGCTTCCCGGACTTCGAGGTGAGGACTGGATCCTTCTCACCTAGAAGCCCTGGCCGGGGCTGTCATCGCTGGACGAGTTCCTATCCTTCCATGGCTTCAGCAAATTCACATGATACACCTGCTCCGGCTTCCGCCGCCCTGGCTGGTGCACCTTGTAATTTACTTCCCCACTTTCTCGAGCACTTCATAGGGCCCCTGCCACCTAGCTAGAAATTTGCTGTCAAGGGTGGGTACCAGAACTAAAACTCGGTCTCCGGGATTAAAGTCTCGTACTCGAGCCTGACGATTATAGACTCTACTTTGGGCCTGTTGTGCTGCCTCCATATGCTCCCGGACCAGCGGTAACACCCTCTCCATACGTTCCTGCATCTGGGTAACATATTCAATTACGCTTTTGTGGGGACGGGCTGTTGCTCCCACGCTTCCTTAGCGATGTCCAACAGGCCCTGTGGGCGTCTGCCATAAAGCAGTTCGAAGGGTGAGAACCCAGTAGAGGCCTGGGGCACCTCTCGCACTGCAAACATGAGATAGGGCAGAAGCAGATCCCAGTCCTTCCCATCTCGGGACACCACCCTTTTTAGCATATTTTTAAAGTTTGGTTAAATCTTTCCACAAGGCCGTCCGTTTGCGGATGGTAAACGGATGTCCGTAATTGCTTTATATGCAACAGTTTACACAATTCCTCATAATCTTAGACATAAAAGGGGTCCCTTGGTCCGTCAGAACCTCCTTAGGTAGGCCCATCCGGGTAAACATCTCCATTAACTCCTTTGCAATGAGCCTAGCCGATGTGTGTCGAAGAGGCACCGCCTCTGGATATCGAGTAGCATAGTCCAGAATCACCAGGATATGTTGGTGACCCCTAGCAGACTTCGGTACGGGTCCGACCAGATCCATGGCAATACGCTCGAATGGGACCTCAATTATTGGGAGAGGGACCAGGGGACTTCTGTAATGCGGATGGGGGCTATTTACCTGACAGGTCGGACAGGACTTACAGAACTCCTCTACTTCCTTAAACAAACCGGGCCAGTAAAATCGCTGTAGTACGCGGTCCTGCGTTTTCTGCCACCCCATGTGTCCCCCAAGAACATGTTGGTGGGCAAGCTCCATAACAAGCTTGCGATATGCGGTGGGCACCACCAACTGTTCAACTGGCTCACCTCGGATTTGGTTCACCCGATACAACATATCCTGAAGAATAATAAACCGTGGAAACATTAATTCAGCCCCAGGTTTCTGGGGTTTACCGTCAATTATTACAACACTTTCCCAGGCCCTGGTTAGGGTTTGGTCCCGGTGTTGGGCGGTCCCAAAATTTTCCCCGGAGACATTGAGGTCTGCCAACTCAGGTCCCGGTGGCAAGTCCTCCGTGTCTCCCACCATTACACTCAGTGGGGTTGTCTCCCCCTCTACCGCTGGAGCAGTGGTCACCCCTACCGCTGGCCCTTCCGATTCGGGCTCCCAGGGTTCTGGCCTTCCAGTGGTATCAGGCCACTCTACTAGGGTTACCCCTGTCTCGGGCCCATCAGACACTTTTATAGCCGGCCACAGCGCCGGGAAACCTGGGAAGTCCCTCCCAAGAATCAGTTCATGTGGGAGTTTGGTCGCGACAGCCACCTCGTGGGTCCACTTACCAGCAGCTGTGGACAAAGTCACTAATGCAGTGGGGTAGTCTTTTAAGTCTCCGTGGATGCATAGGACCCCGACTTTACGGCCGGTATACTCCGCAGGCCGTACTAGGGCAGCTCTTACCAGGAGACTAAACTCCCGGAGTCCAGCAGGGCCACCGCCAGAGAATCTCCCACCTCTACCTGACACAGGTGGGTATTGTCCTGCCCCTCACGGGTGCCAGTTGCACACAGCTTCCGTGCATACAGGGAGTGGCGATACCCGTAGTTCACATCCATCGGCTCACCCTGATGCGGACAGTCGGCCCTGATGTGGCCTGGCTCCTGACACCTCCAGCATACCACGGGAGGCGGATCCGCAGGGGATACATTCCGTGCAGGTCTCTCTGTCGCCGGTCGTCGGAACTGGGGTGGAGGCCTCCGGGTTTGACTGGCCCCTTCCCAGCAAGACTCCCTGCAGGTTTCTGGTGGCCTCGTAACGCTCCACCAGGTCGACCATCTCCAGGGCACTTACCGGAGACGCCTGGCCGACCCAGTGCTGGAGGGGATAAGGCAGGGCCCTCCAAAAGATGTCCGCCAACAGTCGATCCAGCATGGCAGTGGGACTTAGTAGATCAGGCTGCAGCCACTTTTGCAGCCTGTGCAGCAGATCGTAGTACTGCGGCCTAGCAGGTTCAGTCGTTTTAAAGTCCCACTGGTGGACTCTTTGAGCGCGGACCAGCACGTTCACCCCCAGTCTGGCTAGGATCTCTCCTTTCACGGTGTCATAATCGGCCGCTTGGTCGTCCGACAAGTCGAAAAACACCTGCTGGGGTCCGGAAGCCAGGAACGGAGCGACCACCTCAGCCCACTGGTCACGGGGCAGCTTCTCCCTCACGGCCACTTTTTCGAAGACTGCCAGGTAGGTCTCGGCATCATCCTCGGGGTCATCTTGGGAATTGCTGCACGGACCGCTTTCCGGGCATCATGGGCACGGTGAGAGGCTCCAGTCGCTTGCAAAGCCATTACATGTTGCAACAGCAGCTGGTTTGTCTCCTGCTGCTGCTTGTTGGCCTCCCGCTGCTGTAAATTGGCCTCCACGAGAGCCTTTACAACTGCCTCCATCTTGTCAGAGTTCACGTGTTGAAACTTTGCCGGCTTGACATATGACATTCACTTTGGAAAAAAACTTGGCGTTTACGCCAGCCTCACTGCGCATGCCCGCATCCGCCACCAAATGTGGGGATTCGCTCTGGTAGACAGGACCAGCGGGTGCAGTACAGAGGCAACGTTCAAGCTTGTAAATTAAATGTCCGTGTTTTATTCACACAACAAAAAGAGCATCACAAAAACAGGTGGCTTGGTGTTTGTTCACACACACAAAAGTCCATAAACGGAAGAGTCACCTTAGCTCCTTGGTGTTAGCAAGTCCATAGACAGGCTTTTTCAGGCAGCCTGTTCGTTTTCACAGGGGTCTGAGCCCTCCAGCTTGGCTCCAGCCGCAGGTCCCAAAAACACAGCCCTCAGCTCCCAGCACTATTAGCAGCTCCAGGACAATCACACCCCCAGCTGCTGGTGCTGGCTGAGTTTTTAAACCCAGCCCAAAACCAGGACTGGACCGTGGGGAGCAGCCACCCACCCTACACTTTAGCTGCTCCCGGTAAGAGCCGGCCCGGATCGGCTTTGCAGCCATGCTATCTATCAATGTCAAGCAGCACTAGCTGCTGCTGACACAAAAAACCCGGCTCTCACCTCACCGAGGCCAGGAACCTCGGTGACACGTATCTTCCGTCCATGACGGCACCTTGCGCCCTCTTACACTTTTTACACTTTTTGTTACTTACTTTATACTTTCATAGACCTGTGTGACTCATGATTGTACTCCAATTTTTGTTCTCTATAGTCCTATGTGACTTTTAATTGTATTATTTCTCTTTATATTCAAGCCGTGAACAAGGTCCGGGATGGACCAAAACATTGGCCCCAATTAATATATGTGCATCCATATGTGCATAAATTATGTCTTCATTTTTTTTTTAATTCTCTTCTACTGTTTTTACTTTACACAGTTCCGGGATTTGACAATATTCAGATAGTCTGGGTGGCTGTCCCACGAGGTTCAGAGTCAACGGTGCAAAGGGGTCAGCAGACAGGCTAAAGTCAGGGCAGGCAGAGATCAAATGTATTCAAGTAATAAATCTGAGGTCAGGGAAGGCAGCAGTGGATCAATACGAGAAACAGGCCAAGGTCAGGGTGGGCAGCAGTGAATTAGACGGTTTACAGGCAGAACTTTGGTACACAGCAATTTAACAGAATAACACACTCATTGGTTAACTAGAAACTAGAAACCTAAGCTCAAGCCAGGAGAGCTAATAATAATAATGATAATCTTTATTTATATAATGTCAACATATTCCCCAGCACTTTTCAATCAAGGGGTTCATTAACAAAACAGAGTCATTAATAACATAGCAACCAACAGTCCAACAAGAGGAGAGAAGCCCTGCTCACAAGAGCTTAAAATCTACGAGAAGATAGGGGTGAAAGAACAACACAAAAGGTAAAAAGTGCTTGTTTTGTACAATGGTCCGGTCATATTAACAAAATAGTGGAGTATATATGAAGCTGTGCAAGCTAGCCTAGCCATCAGCTGATATTTGTTCCCTGTGATCTACACAGGGAATGTAAGCCGCAGGCTACAGAGGACATAAGAGGTGCCAGTGGCCGACACCTTGGTGCAAAGTGACAATTCTAAGAAACAGCATATGTTCTCCGCCGCATGAGAGTACAATGCAGGTATGGCTTTTTTGGATATATAATGGCAGCTAGACATCTTGAATCAAGATGCATACTATCAGTTCCCTAAAGGCAGCAACTACACCACCAGCAACTTGGCCTGGTGGGAGTTCAGCTTGCTTGTAAGTGGATAGCTGGGTGCTTGTTGCTTGTTGTTGTTTCCTGGCCATACATTCCATTATGAATGACTGATGATAAAGCGGAGGGGTGGGGGTGGGGGGGTCAAAGCAGGAGAAACAGTGATTGTTGATGATGATGACAAGGACGCTCTACTGTTTGTGGATGGGGCCTAGCTGTCACAAGGAGGAAATGAAAGTCTTGTTCTGATTGATGGCCAGTTCTATTTTCCCACTGATTCTGGTGATGCCACCTCATGGGCTGTCTGTGTTTGAATGCCCTCAGCTTATTTTTATTCTGCAGATCTTGCACACGGCAGTGGTTTTGTGTGGTAACCTTGTGGAGAAAAGATGCCACATGGGAGATACCTGCACAGAGTTATCAGCACCCCAGTAAGACTGCCATGTTTTCAGCCTATGCCAATGGTATCAGTGACATTACCAGTTCCCAAGCTAACCACAGTAGAAGCAGATCTAGCCCTGGTAGTTTTTCTGTAGATGTTTTGGCTGTATGTTGGTTCTGCTTTTTATTGCCACCGGGGTCACCACCCTGATCTGAGTCCCAGGTTCTGTCCAGCTCACAATTATCATCATTGGTGTTAAGCAAATCGAAGCCAAACAAATTGACTTCAATCTGAATTTCAGGAAAAGTTCAATTCGCTGCAAAGTCAAATTTCCTTCCGCTTCGTGGTAACAAATCTATTTTGCCTGAAATGGCGGTAAAAAAAAAAGAAAATACATACTTATCTAATCCATTTCCATGCGAAGAGGCCAGATTGGTAGTGCTTCTGCATTGCTTCTAGTTTCTGTGCACTACTACAGCCACCCCCATTCTCACCCGCAGATGATGAGACACAATTTCGTTTTACCAAACATTTTATTATGAAACAATGAAAAGTCACAGGTTTGGTACACTGATTATTAAATGAGGAAACTTTGCAACAGGTGTTTGGGGGGGGGGGGGGGGCCCCCCAGCACAATTAAACTAACAATGCAACCAAAATATATGCTGCTGTTGTTGACACTCTAAAAATTGTTTATTTACACCCTGATAAAGTGTAGGAAATTTTAAAAAAAAAAAATTAATAAATACAGGCACAATTGGACACCCCGAGTATGCAATATGTTGACACACATATACACTTATTGAAATGCACATTCTGGGGATTCGCTCTGGTAAGCAGGGTGAGTGGACGCAGTGCAGAGGCCCCAAAAACGGTTCTTAACCAGTATTCAGTCTTTATTCTCACTTGGCAAGTTAACGGAAAATAAACAAAATCACCTTAGTTTTAAGTCCTGGTTTTCGCTTCACACCTTGCTGTGGGTATCGCGTATAGAGTTCACGTCCTGGTGTGTGTTCACACCTTGCAGCAGAACAGAGTGTCGAGTTCCACTGCTGCTTGCATATAGTCGACCTGTCCAAGACAGGTCGCAAACACGCACCCAGCCAAAAGCACATTAACAAACTATACACTGCTATTGACACATTAACCCCTCCCCGACTGCCCCATGGCGGTCAGGCTTTTAAAAAAGGTGCCCGCATGGCAAGGCTCCATAGGAACTTAGGAGCACATTTATTAAGTCCGATGTTTTAGATGGTCTTAATAAAGCCCCATAGTTGGTGGAGGATCTTCCGAAGTTATTAAGAGGCGCCAGCCTCTCCATAACTTCGGCACATCCAGCGCCAGTTGTAAATGTAGCTGTCTTACATTTAGACCATAAAGAATGGTAAATGATACGGACCTGCTGCCCTTCCCTGCCCACTTTTTTAGACCCGGCGTGAGCGGGGGGAAGTGGCACGTAGGCGTATTTCAGTATAATAAATCACCCCCCTTAGTGTAATGCTATCTAATGATCTAATCTAATCTTCCCTGTTGACCTCTTAAGGACACAGGACATACCGGTATGTCCTGTGTATTAATTGCTATTGCGCCCGATCCGGGTGTGATAGTAACATGGTTCCTGCTGATATAGTTCAGCAGGAACCTTGTTCTAATGCTGAGGGGGGGTCCTATGACCCCCCCATATCGGCGATCGCAGCAAACCGCAGGTCAATTCAGACCTGCGGTTTGCTGAGTTTCCGGTCCATTCGGGTCCCCAGATGAACCGGAAAAGAACGGTAATCGGTGGTGTGAAAACCAGCGTCACAAAGAAGAGAGGAGCCGACCGCCGGACCTGCATCCCCAGCAGCATCAGCCCCAGCAGCAGCATCCCCTGGCAGGGATAGTAAGGGAAAGTTAGTTAGGAGAAAGTTTTTTTTTGTGAACTTAGGTCCTGGTTTTGATGTCTAGGGTACACAGCACTTAGCTGTGCGACCCTAGACCCCCAGGGGCAATAATGCTAAGTACCTGGAAGGGAGGTCGCGGTTGATGAGTCTCTTGTTGCTTTCAAGGGGAGACACAGTTTCCGCCAATACATTCCCTCTAAGTGAGCGAGGTATGGCATCAAAATGTACAAAATTTGTGAGAATACCTCAGGGTACACTTACAAATTTCGTGTACGAGGGGCGAGATTCCCGTATTGAACCCCCAGAATGCCCCCCCACTCTGGGTGTTAGCGGGAAACTCGTGTGGGACCTTTTGCACCCACTGCTGGATAAGGGTTACCACTTGTACGTGGATAATTTTTATACCAGTATTCCCTTGTTTCAGGCCCTCTCCGCCAGATCCACGTCCGCTTGTGGGACGCCCGGGTTGTCCCTGGCCAACACTTTCCAGGTGTGGTCCCCCCTATTGAAAGAAGGGACGTACCCAAAAAAAAGTGCAGAGTGTGTCACAAGAGGGGGATATGGAAGGACACCGCCACTCAATGTGACACGTGCCCCGATTATCCGGGCCTCTGCGTTATTGGTTGCTTCAGGGAGTATCACACTTCCATGGAGTTCTAAATTATTATAATCCTAGACAATCCCATAGAAAATACATAAAATTATGGCTCTCAGACTTTGGAGACACGGAAACAATTTTTTTTTTTTCAAAAATGATTTTATTGTATTTAAGTTTTGAAAAAATGTTGTTTTAGTGTCTCCAAAGTCTGAGAGCCATACATATTGGGCAGTAATCTGATCTATAAAAATAAAATATTATCTAACCCCTCGGATAAACGCCCTTACATTTTTTTTAAAACAATGGTTTAAAAGTAATATCAGGAAGAATTACTTTACTGAGAGAGTAGTGGACGCATGGAATAGCCTTCCTGCAGAAGTGGTAGCTGCAAATACAGTGAAGGAGTTTAAGCATGCATGGGATAGGCATAAAGCCATCCTTCATATAAGATAGGGCCTGGGGCTATTCATAGTATTCAGCATATTGGGCAGACTAGATGGGCCAAATGGTTCTTATCTGCCAACACATTCTATGTTTCTATGTTAATGTAAAAAACATTTTTTTTTGTCACCTTAGAGCCCAAAAATTGTAATAGCACGTTATCAAAAAGTCAAATGCCCCCCCCAAAATAGTGCCATTAAAACCGCCTTCTCCTCCTGCAAAAAATGAGCCACCACATAAGACAGTCGCCCAACCAAAAAAAAGACTTTTAGAATGTGGAGACACAATTTTGTTTTCTTTTCTAAGTTGGTTGATGATGTCAAACTGAAACCAACAAAATACTAAAAGTAGTCATATTAGGTATTGCCGTGTCCGTAAGAATCTGCCCTATAAAAATAACATTTGACCCAACCCCTCGGATGAACAGTGTTAAAAAAAAAAAAACAGTGCAAAAACACCAATTTTTTGGCAAATTTTCTATTTGAATCTATTTTTTCGTGTAATAAAGCAAGGGTTAACAGTGAAACAAAACTCAATATTTATTGCGCTGATTCTGTAATTTTCAGATACACCCCATTTGTGGTCGTAAACTGCTGTACGGGGACACGGCAGGGCTCAGAAGGAAAGGAACACTATATGGTTTTTGGAAGGCAGATTTTGATGGACTGGTTTATTTACGCCATGTCCCATTTGAAGCCCCCCCCTGATGTAACCCTAGAGTGGAAATTCCAAAAAAGTGACCCCATCTAAGAAACTACACTCCTCAAGGTATTCCACTGATTTTACAAACTTTGTTAGCCCTTTAGGTCTTCCACAAGAGTTATTGGCAAAAGGAGCTGAAATTAAAAAAAATGTGTTACTTTCCATAAACAAACTCAATAATAGAGCAACCAAAAATAATATTTACCCTAAAATAGTCCCAAAAAAACTGCCAACTTATCCCGTAGTTTCAAAGTTGGGGTCAATTTTATGGCGTTTCTACTCTAGAGGTGCATCAGGGGGGCTTGAAATGGGTGGTGTAAAAAACCAGTCCAGCAAAATCTGCCTTCCAAAAACCATAAGGCGTTCCCCTCCTTCTATGTGCTGCCATTTGGCCAAATAGTAGTTGACGACCACATATGGGGTGTTTCTGCAAAGTGCAGAATCAGGGCAAACCATATTGAGTTTTGTTTGGCTGTTAACCCTTGCTTTATTCCTGGAAAAAATGGATTCAAATGGAAAATTTTCCAAAAAATTTTAATTCTAAAATTGGTTCTCCATCTGTCATTAACTCTTGTGAAACACCTAAAGGGTTAACAAAGTTTGTAAAACCTGTTTTGAATACCTTGGGGGGTGTACTTTCTTAGATGGAGTCACTTTTTTGGAATTTCTATTATAGGGGTGCATCAAGGGGGCTTGAAATGGGACATAGTGTAAAAATAACAGTCCTGCAAAATCTGCCTTCCAAAAACCATATGGTGTTCCTCTCCTTCTATGTCCTGCCGTTTGGCCAAACAGTAGTTTACAACCACATATGGGGTGTTTCTACAAAGTACAGAATCAGGGCAACCCATATTGAGTTTTGTTGGCAGTTAACCCTTGCTTTATTCCTGGAAAAAATGGATTCAAATGGAAAATTTTCCAAACAATCAAAAGTTTGAAATTTTATCTCCATTTTCCATTATTTCTTGTGGAACACCAAAAGGGTTAACAAAGTCTGTAAAATCAGTTTTGAATCTTTGAGGGGTGTAGTTTCTAAAATGGGGTCATTTTGGGTGGTTTCTATTATGTAAGCCTCCCAAAGTGACTTCAGACCTGAACTGATCCTTAAAAAGTGGGTTTTGGAAAATTTCAGAAAAATTTCAAAATTTGCTTCTAAACTTCTAAGGCTTGTAACATCCCCAAAAAATAAAATGGCATTCCCAAAATGCTCCAAACATGACGTAGACATATGGGGAATGTAAAGTAATAACTATTTTTGTGGGTATTACTATGTATTTTAGAAGTATAGAATTTTAAACTTTGAAATTTGCAAATTTTTCAAAATTTTGGGTAAATTTGGTATTTTTTGTACAAAAAAATTAACTTTATTTATTTTTCTTTAGCAGTGTCATGAAGTACAATATGTGACAAAAAAAACTATCTCAGAACGGCCTGTGAAAGTCAAAGCTTTTTAAAGTTATTCACACTTAAAGTGATACATGTTAGATTTGCAAAAAATGGCATGGTCCTTAAGGTGAAATAGGGCCGTATCCTTAAGGGGTTAAAAATTAAATAAAAATAAAGATTTTAAAAATATTAAAGTATAAAGTATAAAGTGGTGAAGGTGTTACGCTAAGTGGATGAGGAGGAGGTAGAGGAGGAGGAGGAGGAAGTCAAGTAGGAGGAGGTAACAGGATACAAAGAGAAATGCCCAGCAATCCTCAGGGGCGGAAGGACATTCGAAAATATGTTATCCGCTTTTGGGCCAGCCGCTACATTCACCCACTGTGTTGTTGGTTATGTGGACGTTGCCACAGATAGCGTTGCGCAGTGCACACTTGATTTTGTCCGCCACTTGGTTGTGCAGGGAAGGGATGGCTTGCCTGCAAAAGTTGCGGCGGCTGGGATACACGTACTGTGGGATAGCCACCACCATAAGGTTTTTAAAACTGTCCACTAGACAGAATGACAGCATTTCAAAGGACCAGGAAGTTTGAAATAAGGCATTCAAAGCCATGGGTAGGGGGATACTTCCTCTTTCTATTTATTTTTCTCTCCAGTATTTGGGAGATGGACAGCCGATAGCTGAACACTTCCATGGGATTTGGTGGAGATGCTTGGTGACAATGACATATGTGGTGCGTTGCTGCCACATCCTCTGTTTGCTGGGTGACAGGTGCCACTGTCACTCACTTGGGCTCAAGTTTAGAATGTTTATTATTTTTCAGTATTTTTTTTTATTTCAATTAATTTCCCTATTCACATAGGTTTGCAGGGCATTTACCTACATTTTGCTGCCTTTTGCAGCCCTCGAGCCCTTTCCTGGGCTATTTTACAGCCTTTTTAGTGGCCAAAAGTTCGGGTCCCTATTGACTTCAATGGGGTTCGGGTTCGGCCGAACTTCTCGAACCCGAACATCCAGGTTTTCGTTCAACTCTATTATTAGATGACCAGCAAAAAGTGAAAGTGAGATGCACACAGCTAGAAAACAGTTAGCCCTTTTTGACAGAATGGCTCAATATTTTTAATAAAAATCAATTGAAAAAAATATTTTTATCCTGATCCTAGGGCGTGTTGCCCTATTGTTGTGTCATTTATTGTATTCATTTGTCTAATTCGTAATAAAAAAAAGATTTGAAAGAAAGAAAGAAAAAGTTATTTTTAGCCCAAAATGAATAAAATGCAATAAAAAAAAATGCCCCTGAATGTGTACATAGCTTTTAAAACTATCCAGCAGGCTGTTCATCGTATCTGTCATAGCCGGATACTGCCTTTCCCCACTAGAGCCCATTGATTATAATGGGAGCTAGTGGGTGGGGATCCGGCCTATTTCCGGCATGAGTACCAGGATTCGGCCGGACAAAACCAAGTGCCGGTTTTTGTCCCCCCGACTCTCGGCATGAGTGCTGGAAACAGTCTGGATCCCCACCATGTCCCATTATAGTCAATGCAGTGTGGCAGTTTCCGGCCCTTTCCAGCAATGCCAGATATGATGAACTACAGCAGGCTGTTCCCTTGCTGTACAGTTTTAATGCTAGTGTGCAATTAGCCTCAGCTCACAATTAGCTTGCTGCTAATGTTAATTTATGTGGCTGCAAAAAAGTTGATATTGTTTAAAGTGTCGCACCCATTCCCATAGGCAAACAGAAAAGGCTTTGATCATTGGGTTTTTCACCATGAATTTCACAAAGTTGAAAGCCCACAATGTGTTACTGTGACTTAGCAACAGAGATGAGCAAATTCCCTGAAATTTGAAAAGGTCAGCAGATTTTATTCAGGTACGAATAAATTGTACCCTAATCAAAAGTTTGCCACAAAAAAACATGTATGACACTCTAAGGTCTCCCTGGACTGTCTCTAATCCCATTCAAGCTGTTTAATGACAAGACAGCTTTAGAAATGTCAGAGTAACAATCACATATACAGTATACAGTTGGATGCTGCAGCAGGGCATGGGATCGATGTCTCCCTGTTCTGCTGTTACCTCTAACAGGCTTCAAGCACTATAAGTGTCAGGGACACTATTTGTTGGGTGCAGTTATTTTTTAGGGCACTGCATGTAGTGCACATTATGACCTGATGCTGTGTGATGTCAGGACAAAGTAAGTGCCGGAAGAGTGCACTGGATCTTGCAAGTGACAGTGCTGTCCAGAGAAGGAGAGGTATGGTCTGATGAGGGTCTGGGTTGGGAGTCTGATCTGAGGTCTGATGAGGAATGGGGGTCTGATTTGGGGGTCTGATCTGAGGTCTGATGATGATTGGGGATCTAATTGTGGGGTCTAATGAAGATTGGGAGTATGATCTGAGGTCTGATGAATACCTTGAGGGTCTGATCTGAGGTCTGATTTATTCTGATTTGATATGAATTTGTTTTTATTATTTTTTTCCTCTAAATCCTAGGTGCATCTTATGGAGCAGGTGGTAACAAAACACCTGTTTAGTAACACATTGCACTGTCGGATTTTATTTTTAAATTAAAACTTGTGATTCAGTCGAATCACAAAAGTTTCAGATTCAGCTGGAATTCGAATTTCAAGACGAACTCAATTAGAATCCATTTGCTCATCTCTATTTGCAATCTCAATAAAAACTACAACATGACCACCAATATGACTTATGAAAACACCCAGTGCAAATTAAGTGCTATGAAGTGCTATGAAGTATATATGTCATAGGTGGGTGAAATTTTACGTACTATGAAAGATATTATTCTTTTTTTGTCCTGTTATATAATAAAACAAAAAAACAAAACAATATATCTTAAAAATCATATAGAATTTTTTAAAACAAAATGTTAAAAATACAATAGGTATTTGCAAAACACTTTATAAAATAAGAAACCTCATACCTGGAAAGCATTTAGGAAAATAAAAATGTATGCCCAGATTACACTTATGTGTACCAAAACACCACATAACCAAGTCAGTCCCAAGACAGGAAGGAGCACAATAATCGGCTTTGCAGTAGCCCTGCAAAGGAGTGAAATGTAAAAATAGTAAATTAAAGACATATATAAATATATATATATATATATATATATATATATATATATATATATATTTTACACATACATATAAATACACACAAATGTACAATATGCACCAATCAAATAAGTATGACAAATTCATAATATTACAAATAAATTAGAATATTTGTAGTCCCAAATTATCCCTAATAATAGGGTTATTGCCAGATATAGGGACAGGTATCCGGACCGGGTCGCCCCTTCGGAGCGGGTGCTCTGTATAGATAGGCAGAGCATTTTAGGTGTCCCCTTCCCCCATTTTACGGTGTCAGTAGCGATAGAAGTCTCCACATACTTGCGGCGGGGCCGGTGCGCTCATTGCTGACTGACTGTCACGTGCCTGCCCGGCCTGCTTTATGAATAAAGCAGGCGGCGCAGGCACGTGACGTCAGTCACGCTGCGCTCGCCCGGCCTGCCTGGAGTATTCAGTGCGGCATGTGAGGAGGTATTTAGGAGCGGTAATGGGGGGGAAGGGGGGGCTGTGGATGGCACTGTTATGGCATGGGGGGGCTGTGGATGGCACTGTTATGGCATGGGGGGGCTGTGAATGGCACTGTTATGGGATGGGGGTGCTGTGGATGGCACTGTTATGGCATGGGGGCACTGTGGATGGCACTGTTATGGGATGGGGGTGCTGTGGATGGCACTGTTATGGCATGGGGGGGCTGTGAATGGCACTGTTATGGGATGGGGGCGCTGTGGATGGCACTGTTATGGGATGGGGGGCTGTGGATGCCATCCACAGATCCCTCATAACAGTGTCATCCACAGATCCCCCCATAACAGTGTCATCCACAGATCCACCTCGGCTTATACTCGAGTCACTAATTTTCCTAGTTTTTTGGGGTAAAATTAGGGGGGTCGGCTTATACTCGAGTATATACGGTACTCTGTTGAACAACAATTCAAAAGTAATGTCGGATTTTTATTAGTTGATGTTCAGTAAATTTAAATTTCTTATTACTTTTGCCAGTTTCAAGTTATTTCAGTGACCTTTGAGTTTTTTTTTTTCTTTAACAGAAGGGTACAATTTTGTTCACGTGTGTATATACACTATAGATAATAATTTACTTAGTTTTTCCTAGATGAAACAAGAAAATGTATAAAATAAAAAGACCAAGACCAAATCTCTACCATATTTGCAGTTAAAATACTGTTATAGTTCCCCTCATAACAGCTGTTGACCAGAGGAATTCAAAGCTGGACCCAGATATCAGCTGATCACTTGCTGATCACAGGGAGAATTCATGAGCTTCTCATTCATTCAGCTCACTCATGCCATCAATCAATTGGTGTGTGAGACACCATAAAACAGCTAAACTATGACTTGTACTATATAATGGGATGAAGATGTATGTACTACAAGGTAGACCCTGTGGCGTGCAATGCGAGCATTGTAACTAGCTTGAATCAGGAAATGCAGAACATTGGTTGGTACAATGGGGGGTTGGGGAGGCAGAGAACTAGACCCTTTTGCAAAAACCTTGAGCCAGTGTAGAGGTACTTATAACCAGCTTTCCTAAAATTAATTAGAACTAAGAAACAGTTGAATAGACTTAACCTCTTAGTGACATAGTGCGTACAGGTACACTCTGATGTCCGAGTCTTTAAGGTTACAGGGCGCACATGTACGCCCAGTGTGTTTCCGATCACCGCCCCGCGGTGGCCGGTGATCGGAAAAAGGTGCCTGCTGAAATCATTCAGCGGGCATCTTGGTACAATGCCGAGTGGGGTCCTGTGACCCCCCCCCCTTCATATCCACGATCGCTGCAAACTGCAGGTTAATTCAGACCTGCGGTTTGCAGCACTTTCGGAAGTTTCTGATCCCCATGGTCTGTGACTGCGAGTATCAGAAACTTCAAAATGAAATTTTTTCATTTTTAAAAATGCACCTGCCCCCCCTCTCTCACTGTGCTTGAAACGACTGACATCTGTGCCGTTTCAGCCCCCGATTCTTGGCGGGATCACAGAGGGAGGGGGACCCCCTCCCTCCCCATCACCTGCTGCTCTGTTGTGGCAGCGGGTGATGGTTACCATGGCAACCGGACGCCTTCACAGGCTTCGGGCTTGCCATGGTAATACTAAGTCTGCTAAAGGCAGAAGTCTGATCAGACTAAGGCCCCTTTCAAACGGGCGAGTTTTCCACGCGGGTGCAATGTGTGAGGTGGACGCATTGCACCCGCACTGAATCCGGACCCATTCATTTCTATGGGGCTGTGCACATGAGCGGTGATTTTCACGCATCACTTTTGCGTGGCGTGAAAATCGCAGCATGCTCTATATTTTGCGTTTTTTCACGCAATGGAGGCCCCATAGAAGTGAATGGGGCTGCGGGAAAATCGCAAGCATCCGCAAGCAAGTGCGGATGCAGTGCGATTTTCCCGCATGGTTGCTTAGCAACGGGACCAGATCTTTATTATTTTCCCTTATAACATGGTTATAAGGGGAAATAATAGCATTCTTAATAAAGAATGCTGTGTAAAATGAGGATGAAGGGGTTAAAACTAATAAAACTTAACTTACCTTAGCTACTTGATCGCGTAGTTAGCGATCTCTCTTCTCACTTCAAGCTTTAGCTGTATTCTAATAGGACCTGTGAGGACGTCACATCACATGGTCCAATCAAATCGGCACCTCATCCCACAAAAAATTAGCCTCTACATGAGACAATCGTCCAAAAAGTAAAAAAAAATATGGCTCTCAGACTATGGAGACACTAAAACATTTTTTTCCCCCTAAAACGCTGTTATTGTGTTAAAGTAAAATAAGTTAAAAAAAAGTATACATATTAGGTATAGCTGCATCGGTAAGAATCTGTTCTATAACATGACCTAACCCCTCAGGTGAACACCATAAAAAAAATGGTGTAAAAAAAAAAGCCCTTTTTTGTCACCTTACATTACAAAAAGTGTAATACCAAGCGATTAAAAAGGCGTATCCCTCTGAAAATAGTACCAATAAAATCGGCACCTCATCTCACAAAAAATGAGACAATCGCCCAAAAAGTAAAAATAATTTGTCTCTCAAACTATAGAGACACTAAAACATATTTTTTCCCCTAAAACGCTGTTATTGTGTTAAAGTAAAATAAATTCAAAAATTATACATATTAGGTATCACCGCATCCGTAAGAACCTGCTCTATAAAAATATCACATGAACCAACCCCTTAGGTAAATACCGTAAAAAAATTTAAATAAAAACAGTGTCAAAAAAGCAAGCGATCAAAAAGTTATATGCACCCCAAAATAGTGCCATCATCTCATCCCGCAAAAAATGATACCCTACCTAAGACAATCGCCCCAAAAGTAATAAAAATATATAACTCTCAGACTATGGAGACATTAAAACATGATTTTTTGTTTCAAAAATCATATTATTGTGTAAAACTTAAATAAATAAAAAAAAGTAGACATATTATGTATCGCCACATCCGTAAAAACCTGCTCTATAAAAATAACACATAACCTAACCCCTCAGGTGAACACAGCAAAAAAAAAACATAATATAAATACGGTGTCAAAATCCATTTTTGTTACCTTACATCACAAAAAGTGTAATAGCAAGCGACCAAAATGTCATATGCACCCCAAAATCTCATCCCACAAAAAATGAGCCCCTACATAAGACAGTCAGCCCAAAAAATATATATATATGGCTTTCAGAATGTGTGCGCACGCGCGGACTTCTTGGATCGGCTTCTTCAAGTGAAGTGCGCACGCGCCCTGTGCGCACGTGCCAGTGCTTACAGCAGGAGGAGGGTGAGGGAGAGGCGGCACAGAGCATTAGGAGGCGGCGCTGGGCACATACAGCGATGACTGCGGCCGGGCACCCTGCATCGCTGGACCTCCCCTTGGGCACCTTATATGTTTGATTGACAGGTTAGTAAAACCTGTTTTTTGACAAAATAACGCTACTAATCGGATAGATGAGCCCACATTAGGCATGCTATGAGACCCTGAACGTCAGCAAATGTTTAGCTGACAGGGCTCAAACGTGGTGACAGATTCCCTTTAAGTTCGGCTTCCAAAGTTCGGGTTCGGGTTATCCAAGCATCCTGTTATGGATTCCGCTACCACGGACCATAACGGCATTTGGAACACGGGGTAAAGGACCAGGGGTGACGTCACCATTATGTGATCAGTGCAGGGGGCGTGGCTCAGTACTGGATTGGATAAAAGGTCGTAGGCTACCACCTCTTATCTAATCCAGTACTGAGCCATGCCCCCTGCACTGATCACATGACGGTGACGTCACCCCAGGTCCTCCGTGTTGTCCAAGGTTCGGGTTCTTATGGATTCCAAATGCCGTTATGGTCCGTGGTAGCGGAATCCATAACGGGATGCTTGGATAACCCGAAGCCGAACTTAAAACACAAGTTCGCTCAACTCTAGTTTTAAAGTTATTCACACATAAAGTGACAATGGTCATATTTGCAAATAATGGTCTTGTCCTTAAGTTGAAAATGAGCCCAGTCCTTAAGGGGTTAAAGGGAACCTGTCATGTTAAAGATTGGAGGGGATTTACTAATTAAAATACACCAAAATTCTAGCACAATTTGCTGCAAAAACAAACAAAAAAACAACAACAACTGGCATACATGCTTTACTTCACATTTATTGTGTTTCAGACACTTTCTTTGACCAGTCAGACAAGGTGGCATGGTCTACAGGAAAATGGGGCATGGCTTAAGTGACAATGTGCAAAAAATGTGAGTCATTCCCACATAATAATCGACAATATTCTTTGTATGATTGTTATGCCAATCACCAGTAGGACCACACACTAGACTTCTACACACAGAACAAGCAGGGATTTCAATGAATAAAATAAGTTATAATTAATCTCTTCCCCTAAAACTATATAACAATCTGCTCAGCTCCTCCTGCTCTATAACATGCTGCCCACAGGTGCACTTTAAAACAACTAGTCATATTGTTTAAAGGGGGAATACTTTGTAAACTACAAGCGCTTACATCAGACCTGATCACATCAAGAAAATTCTAGTCTGTGATACAAAAATTAATGTTGTATATGTGCAAGAAGAAGGGGGGTTTTCCCGCAATAAACATTTCACATCTACAGTATCTACAGGATAGGTGATAAATATCTGATCACTGCGTGTCCCACAGCTGGAAACTTCACAAATCACTAGAAAAAGTGGTCCCAAGACCAAATTCCAAGTTGCCTGATGGAAATTATTCAAGGCTGGTGTGGGGCCTACATCAGACCCCTGCCAGCCTTCACACACATCGGCACCCCACGATCGCATTAGCACTAGCGCTATTGCCTGAGGCATTTAAAGTGTTTAAACAGCCCAGATTGGCGCTCCTGCCGGTGTGGGCTGTTAGAGCAGGGCCGCAACTCTCATGTGAGAGCCGAGCCTCCTCTCCCCACTGCACGTGGGACCCGTGCAGTGCTTAGAATGGGCTGCCATAAACTTGTGAATTATGAACTATGGTTTTTAAGGTGATTAATAGTAATAGTGGATTTTGCATTGTTAATTTTCAGATTATTACCAATGATTACGTCACCTTTCAGCAAAGATTTTTTTTTCAGAAAAGTCAAATATCACATAAGTTCTGTGGATTGGTGATAAAGAGAATACAGTGCTTTGATTGCCGAGTACTTTGTGACCTAGGAAGCTTTGCGGGTTGATTTTTTATCAGATAAAAAAAAAAGAAAATATTTATTTATGTTACTCCCAACTTAGCTTCGATTTTTATGACAACTCACCAGACCTGGATGCCAATCTGCTTCTCTAAGCTGCAGTTAGGGGTCAACATCTTGGCACGCCTACGAGCACTTGAGATGGTCACCATCACAACTCGGAATAGGACAAATGTATTGACCTGAAAGGACAAAGATATACCCAAATCAATACAAATAATCTTATTAAATGACATATGTAAAATTTCATGAGATCTATATAGCAGGAGGAGCTGAGTAAATTATTGCATAGTTTTATGTGAAAAGGGGGTCCAGTGTGTGTGGGAGGGTCCTATCAGTAACTAGAGCTATTGCTCTATGCTTTATAATGCATAGTAAGCTGTGAGTGATTGCTGGGCTGAGTATTGCCATCAGTAATTGGGGACAGTGAAGGACTGCTGAGCTGAGTGTGGCCATCAGTAATTGGGACAGTGAGGGACTGCTGAGCTGAGTGTGGCCATCAGTAATTGGGGACATGATAGGCTGTTGGGCTGAGTGTGGCCATCAATAATTGGGGACAGTGAGGGACTGCTGAGCTGGGTGGCCGTCGGTAATTGGGGATTGGGAGGGGCTAAATAACTAAGTATGGCCATCAGTAATTGGAAACAATGAGGGATTGCTGGGCTGAGTGTGGCCATCAATAATTGGGGACAGTGAGGGACTGCTGAGCTGGGTGGCCGTCGGTAAGTGGGGATTGGGAGGGGCTAAATAACTAAGTATGGCCATCAGTAATTGGAAACAATGAGGGATTGCTGGGCTGAGTGTGGCCATCAATAATTGGGGACAGTGAGGGACTGCTGAGCTGGGTGGCCGTCGGTAATTAGGGATTGGGAGGGGCTAAATAACTAAGTATGGCCATCAGTAATTGGAAACAATGAGGGATTGCTGGGCTGAGTGTGGCCATCAGTAATTAGGGACAGTGTGGGGCTACAGAACTGAGTGTGGCCATCAGTAATTGGGGACAGTGTGGGGTTACAGAACTGAGTGTGGCCATCAGTAATTGGGGACAGTGTGGGGTTACAGAACTGAGTGTGGCCATCAGTAATTGGAGACAGTGAGAGGATACTGGGCTGAGCGTGACCATCAATAATGGGGGGGGGGGGAGTGAGGGGCTGATGAGCTGAGTTATTTATATGACTTATTTGGAATGGTTTCCAATTGGTTATATGGCTTTTATAATCTCTATGTGGCTTGTAACCATCTCTCAGAGCTGAATGTAGCTCTCCAGGTAAGAAAGGTTGGGGACCACAGGTCTGGATTCTCTGAGTACCAGAAGAAAGTCAGGGCTTGGTTTTAGACCTTGAAAATTAAAGTGAGGCTTTCCACATTGCCATTAGTCCATTGCACAATTCAACAATGTCGTATTCCTAGTGTTTATTTTCCTAAGGTGCACCTCCTGTTAGTTTAGGTCCCCACAGATATAAGGTTCACTACGGAATAGGGCAGCAACTACATGAGAAATATGCAGACGTGGCATGTGGATTTCCATAAACTTTGCCATAAATTTCTTCTGTAACGCAAGAGTAAGATTCTCATCAGAAGAGACAAAAACTCAAACTGCTTTCATATTTTTTTCATTCAGCCTACAGCTGCCTCAGTGCTCCAGTAAAAAACCTCAGCCGTTATATCCACCATAATCTGCTTTATCGGTCTGTACATTGTCCTCCCACTGGGCTAATTAATGGGAATATTTTTATCATAGTCATTAGGTTCTGAAAACTTGTTGATCTTTAGAAATTCGATTACATAATCTATTTCATTCAAAGAACAACTGGGCACTCCCCTATATCTGGAAATCAATAATTTATTGCCATGTTAAAAACACCATATGACGAACAACAAGTATAGCAGCAAATCCACTAAGAATGTGCAATACGAAAATAATCAGCCAATATGACGGCACAGTCGCCAACAGAAAACACTCAAATTGTGCCGGTTCGCGTGTATCGATCAAGTATCCACTGCGGGGGGAGTATTGGCCCACAGGCAAATTGTATAGAGATAGCTCACAAAAAGTACTGTCCCTTATATGGTTCAAATGCCGGGTTAAAGGATCATCAACGGTGATAAACTTGAAGAGTCTCTCTTATAATTGTTTATAAGGACTAAAATCACATAGGCTGTATCGAGCGGCGTCCCGCTCCTAAGACAGTTCAGCGGCGTCCTGGTGTATTTCACTATAGTGACTGCCGGCGTGTACGGAGCCTGTAAGTGTCCCCGAATTATTCCCGTCTGAACTCACCACGCCGCCGTCTTACGTGATTCTCTGCAGGTGTCCAGTCCCACTCTGGAGCGCCACAGCTCGCGTGGCAGACAGAATTCACTTTGTATAGGGTCATTATCGTTCACAATAGGTGGGTAGGTGGCCAAGGTTGGTTCTAATGCGCAAATGTTCCTGGGAATACAACGCGTTGGGTAATGTGTGACCCCTTCCTCAGTGGTTCCACTGAGGAAGGGGTCACACATTACCCCGAAACGCGTTTGGTATCCCCCAGGAACATTTGCGCATTAGAACCAACCTTGGCCACCTACCCAGGGACGTATAAGTGAAATATTACATCGGATCCTTGTGAACGATAGTGACCTTATACAAAGTGAATTCCGTGTCTGGAGTGGGTGGATCTACCAACTGAGAGCACCTCCATTTTGTTTACTCGCTCTCCTGGTGCGACACTTTTCCTCCATAATCTATTTCATGTACAGTTAATTATCAATTCTTTTTATTAGAATAGGTTATTTTTCTTTTTCCATCTCACTATCTATATTTGTAAAAAATCATAAAAATCATAAAATCCTGCAATTTTTACACTGGGCACGAGGACTAATAATAGGTTGACACTAATTGTTCTGCAGGGGTATTTAACACACCATTCACATTAGATGATGTCACAGCTTATCTACTCCCCCTCTCTGTACAGTGACATCTGCTCAGGTCACACAGCATGCCTAGAACATAGACAATGACCCTTCTCCAGTCTGTTATGTCTATAGACCATGTGGTTGCTGCAAAGTAGATCTGTAAATGCTCTTATCAGAAGATCCGCTCAGGCAAGAAAACAAAATTTAAAGAAAAATTGACAATCAGAAAATAAAATCAGAATATAAATAAGAAAAATGTTTCACTATCTGGTTTTTAATTAGTGATACATGATATAGGCTATACATTCCCTTTAAGCATTTAAGATCTGTGGTTTCAAAGAGTCATATCAATAGTGTTGAGAGCAGCTCAATTACAGCCACCATCATGCTAGTGGTTGTGCTATCACTATGTTGTGCATAGATATACCTTTTGTTGATGATGTAATATTAACTATGGCTTAGTAAAGAGGACCCATCGCCTCTCCTGATGTGTCTGTTTAAGTAAATACTTGCATCCTCGATGCAATAGCAATTTTGAAGCATCTTTTCTTATGACTGTGTTGTGCTGTCCTTGTATTATTCCTACTAGAAATGTATATGAATACAGAAGATTCCAGCTTCCATAAAACAATGATGTCATTATTAGAGATGAGCGAACTTCTATTTTTAGTTCGGCGTCCAAAGTTTGGGTTTGGGTTATTGTAGCATCCCGTTATGGATTCCGCTACCGTGGACCATAACGGCATTTGGAATCCATAAGGGGATGCTTCATTGAACCCGAACCTTTGACAACCCTAAGGACCTGGGGTGACGTCACCATCATGTGATCAGTGCAGGGGGCGTGGCTCAGCACTGGATCACCTCTTATCTAATCCAGTGCTGAGCCACGCCCCCTGCACTGATCACATGATGGTGACGTCACCCCAGGTCCTTAGGGTTGTCCAAGGTTCGGGTTCAATGAAGCATCCCCTTATGGATTCCAAATGCCGTTATGGTCCGCGGTAGCGGAATCCATAGCGGGATGCTACGATAACCCGAACTTTGGACGCCGAACTAAAAATAGAAGTTCGCTCATCTCTAGTCATTATCAAATCCAATAGTGCAGACACCTATACAAAACTGACATGTTTCGGGCTGTATACTAAACTCTTAGTCACAAAGGTGCATATGACCCACCTCTCTTATATACACAACCTGTTAACAGACACATCCCCCAGTCACATGTTCTGGAGCAGAATCGGTAAACCAGAAAAGGTGAACCATAATCCAGGATTGGGGCATTAACTAGCACACTATACAGACAAGTTTAAAAACTGTACAAAATATACTATCAAAGCTGATCGGAGGAGGTGCTGGCTTTGGGAACCCGCTGATCTGATGTTGATGACCTATCCTGAAAAAAATTCCTTTAACTATATTGCATATTTTATATATTCTGTACTATAGGATGTGGAAAAAATGAGAGTTTTTTGTTGTGACATTAATAGGCAAGTCCCAGAGGAGCCGTTGCAGAGGATGGGAGTGGTAGTGGCCCTGATTAAGTGTTGTGTCGCGTTATTCTCCCTCAGGTCGTTGCTACCTTGGGATCAGTTAGTCCAATTAGCAGTTTGTGTATATAAGAGAGTTGGTCATATGCAAATTTGTAACTTATGGCTACCAAACAGCCTGAAATGCGTCAGTTTTGTATCCATGTCTGCACTATTGGATTTAATAAAGACATTATTGTTTTATGGAAGCTGGAATCATCTCTATTCATATATAGCTTTCTGAGTCCTCAGCGAATCCATTCCTCCATGTTTGTACACAATTGAGCTCAATAGTTCAGTTACTGGAAATGTACAAATTAATTGCCAACTGGGTGGGTGTTACCAGTTGGGTGAGTTCAACACTGGCAGCACTGATTGGATAGTGGCAGTCTGTGCATGGGGCACACCCCCAACTGGTAACATAGAATGGTCCTTTTTACTCTTAATTTCCAGCAGGAAAAAGAGGACTGGTACAGCAGAGCTATATGAATTGTAATTTTTATATGGAAGATAATAATTTACTAAGGTCTTGTTTAACAAGAAAGTTATTTTATAGTTGGGGAAAAAAAATGAGAGAAAATGTATATACAGTATGTGCTTAGAAAGACCTGGAAACATTTCAGATCAAGCCTTGCATACATCTTGCTCAGCAGCAATAACAAAGTCTGAAAACCAGCTCTTTGTTAATTAAAAGAAGCTATTATAACTAAAAGCAATCCTTAAGAGTCAAGGACGACAGTGGTGGACCACCTCTTTGTGCATTCAAAAGCACAATATTGCAGCATGCTCCACAGCAATGACAGTATTGAGATGTAGTTGAGTATACATTAAAACACATCTGAACTAAAGACCTTTCTACATTGCTAAAGAATGACTGCGTATAACAGTAGGTAGGTATGTACACAACACACCAAATCTAAATCATCTAAACTTCAGTATGGTTGGTAATGTACCTATTTTTAAACATATTTTCCAGTTAGATGTAGAGATTGTATGAAAGTAACCCATGCATATTTAAGTTTAAGTTTATCTCCCCTGTTTCCCTATAAAATATATCAACACAAAAAGGGAAGAATGCAAAAAAGCCCCAACGCACGTTTCGTGTAAGGTTCCTCAACCCCCTGAGGAAGCTTACGCGAAACGTGCATTGGGGCTTTTTTGGATCACAACTTTGGTATTTATTGATGTAATTTTTTCTATTATATTGTAATTTATTGTCCATGTACATTGTATCCTATGCACTTTGCACTTTATATGTATGTACTGTTTTGGGGCGTCTATATCTTGTTTAAGACTGGCTAGGTCATCTACACATGTTCCATTTTGGGGCATTTATTCATTTACTAACTACCTTATATCTTTTTGGCCTTGTCTAATGTCTTCTTTATGCTTCATGCTGTCCACTTTGTGATCCTCTCCCACCCTGTGTGTCACCCACCAGTATTTTGTATTGACTGTTATTGTAATTTATTGGATTTTCCCCTCCCTGGGAACCATAATAAAGCTTATATATATTGTTAGTCGTGCTTCGCCTGCTTTCTTCCCTTTTTGTGTTGATACTTGGTATATAGGCCTAGTACGCATACTCACTCTGTAAGTTATCTTCGATTGGTGTTTATCTATAAAATATATGCAAATTAAAGCTATTTAACCTTCAGAAGCCTGTGATTTTCCATTTTTTAAAATCATCTAAACTTCAGTATGGTTGGTAATGTACCTATTTTTAAACATATTTTCCAGTTAGATGTAGAAATTGTATGAAAGTAACCCATGCATATTTAAGTTTAAGTTTATCTCCCCTGTTTCCTATAAAATATATGCAAATTAAAGCTATTTAACCTTCAGCAGCCTGTGATTTTCCATTTTTATTTAAATATTTTTGTTTTTCACTCCAGGCCTTCCTAGAGCCATACATTTTTTATTTTTCCATTCACATAGTCGTATGAATGCTTGTTTTTTGTGGGACAAGTTGTACTTTGACCCACTTAATATTGCATACAATCTAGAATGAAGCTGGAAATGGGGAAAAATGCAAATCTTCCACAGTTTTATGGGTATTCTTCTTACAGCTTTCCCTATGCAGTAAAACTGATTGGTTCCCTTCATTCTCTGGGTAAGTACGAGTACAATGATACCACATTAATATAGTTTTTTGCCATATTCTGACCCCCATAACTTTTTTATAGTTATGTCTATGGAGCTGTCAGGGGACTAATTTTTTAGCGGGGCGATATGTAATTTTTATTGATACCATTTTCGAGTGTCAAAAAATAAGTACAGAATCAAGGGCACACCGGTATTAATCACCTGGGATCACATCCAAATAAAGTTTATTAAAAGTACTAAAAATCACTAAAAATGACTAAAAATGCTGGCAAATAGTTGCACACTTAAACTGTCAATCACTTCATCATCATTGTATACATACAAGTCTGCCACAAAAAGCCTGCCACAAACTGCCGTAGCAGTCACAGAAAGTGCAAAGTGCTAAAGTGTCTCCCCAAGTGTTTCAAGTATTGATACAATTGATACATATAGAATAAATACTCATGTGCAAATGTCCAATCCTGTGCAAAAATCAAGGCTTATCAGTAAAAAATCAAGGCTTATCAATTAATAATATTAATAGTATGTGCAATCAAATAGTGCCGTAAAAGTCCGTGCAAAAAATGGCTGGCTGGTGACCACCTTTTCAGCAACAAAGTTGAAATGTTCAGTTATTTGTCTTGTTCCTCATAGAAGCATCGCTGGTGCATACTACTAATGAGCGCATTAATATATAGTGATGGCAATACCGGTATGCTTGTTGCTCACATTCAGCTGTGTTCAACACCCGATGGTGAAAACGGCCATCTGCCGGCTGCAGCGCTCCCTCCTCCACCTCTCCTCCGTCCCGGGATGCCCGAACCCAGCTGCCTTACCGTGATTCAGACGCTCTTGCCCGTCACAGTCTCTGCACGCCCGCGGCGTCCCACAGGGCGTTCTGGATACACGCGGCGTCCCACGTGTTATTCCCACGGCAGTGCTGGGTCCTAGGGCCCTTTCAGTATCTATTAGTTTCACAGTCTGTTAGCTTCAGTCTCGTAGCTTCACAGTCTCGTAGGTGCATAGGTGATTGTATAAATCACTATCAGGGACGGAGGGGGATGATGATCCGACACACCACCAGTCTCCCAGCTTCAACGGTGCAGTACAAAATAGGTTTATTGAAGCATATAGCTTTTCCAGTGCAGGTAAAAAGACTTTGTCTACGCATTTCGGACCTTTACATGTTTGTCCTTAATCATGACATGAATACATACACAGCAAGACTGACTAATAAAGAGCCCCTGAGTACCCATAATGCTCCATGGCAAAATCAGTCTGCTTAAAACAACACCTGTGCCCACATAAAACAGTGGAGAAAATGATTAAACACATCGCTAGGACATTACACATACAAACAACAGGCAATATAGCATATGCAGAATATTAGTTTCAATACTGTAAGATGAGGTCCTGTCTCTTATTCAAACCTTTGGGCTGTCTAGTTTCTAATTGGAGAATCCAGAAGGCTTCTCTGTTCAGAAGCTTGCGTCTGTGATCTCCACCCCTGTGAGAAGCAGTAACCCTTTCAATGCCCTGAATGGAAAGCTGTCTGGTATTTCCACCATGCACAACCGCACAATGTAGACTCACTGCAGAGACAGTGTGTTTTTCATGATGTGGTATATCAGAGAGGTGCTTTCTGATTCTTGTTTTCAGAGTATTAGTGGTACAGCCAACATATTGAATATTGCAGGGGATGCAAGTAACCAAATAAATGACATGTTTGGTGTTGCAGTTTATGTAGGAACGAATTGCATGTTCACTCCCACTAACACTGGACTTAAAGTGTTTGGCTACTTGCATATAACCGCAACATACGCACTTGGTGTGACCACATGGATAGTTGCCTACATTTGTCAGCCAGGTCGGTTTTCTGGAAAAAATGTAATCCTTCCTGCTGATGGGAGCAACTGCACCAATGGATCACTCCATGTATTTTCTTGAATACTGTCTCCTAGTCAATCTCTGGAATATATTATTGGCTTCTGTTGTAAAAAGAGCATCATTGGAGCAGTTGAGTCTCGCCCTAACCAGTTCCCCTTTGGGTATGTTACCAGTTACATGGGGGGGCTGGCATGATGATGCCAGCAGCGTGGTGTTCCCTGCTGTTTCTTTTCTATATGTACAAGTATTAACCCTATGTTGGACCACATCAGCCTCTAGGTACAGGTCCAGAAAAGCCATAACCCGAGTGTCGTGCTGTAAAGTAAAAGAAATGGTATCTATTGCTGAATTAAGGTAGTCGCCGAAAGCCGGTATGGCCACCACATCGCCCAACCACACAAACAGCAGGTCGTCGATGTAGCGACCATACCAGCGTAAGGAGACAGCGAAGGGGTTCGTGTCGATGAGAAGGAAGTACCTCTCCCACCATGCCATAAAAATATTGGCTATGGAGGGAGAGAACTTGGCCCCCATCGACACGCCCGAGACCTGCAAATAAAACTGTCCATCAAATGTGAAAAAATTATGTTTCAGGAGGAAATCAACTGCCGTCTCCAAAAAATCACACAGAGCTTCTGAACAGAGAAGCCTTCTGAATTTTCCAATTAGAAACTAGACAGCCCAAAGGTTTGAATAAGAGACAGGACCTCATCTTACAGTATTGAAACTGATATTCTGCATATGCTATATTGCCTGTTGTTTGTATGTGCAATGTCCTAGCGATGTGATTAATCATTTTCTCCACTGTTTTATGTGGGCACAGGTGTTGTTTTAAGCAGACTGATTTTGCCATGGAGCATTATGGGTACTCAGGGGCTCTTTATAAGTCAGTCTTGCTGTGTATGTATTCATGTCATGATTAGGGACCAACATGTAAAGGTCCGAAATGCGTAGACTAAGTCTTTTTACCTGCACTGGAAAAGCTATATGCTTCAATAAACCTATTTTGTACTGCACCGTTGAAGCTGGAACCTTTTCTTCACTTTTTAGTATAAATTATAGCACTGAAGAAGGGGGTGATTAATCACTTTCCTAAAACTACACGACTTTCTACGTCGCGGCAGAAGGCTCTTATCTTTAACCCGACGTATAAAAGCTTTGAGTTAAATTGCGATCTGCCGGTGGCCCTTGCCTCCGCAGATCGCTGTGACCGTGCTGTCATTAGACAGTTGCGGTCACAGGGAGAAGTACAGAAGCCAGCTGGGGCAGTGCGGCTGTAATATATGCTTGTAGCACTCTCTGCTACAAGCGTGTATTACATTGAAAAAGTTAAAAGCCGGCAGGGAGCGCTTTTTCTTATGTAAGAGTGCCATCTGCTGGCTCTAAAATAAAATGTCAGCCAGCAGGCTGGGAATTAACCTCTTCCTGCCTTGACTGTGGCAGAAAGGGGTTCATTTACTTGAAAAAAGTAAATAAAAAATGAATAAATAAATAATTAAAAAAATAAAAAAATTGATAAAAAAATTAAAACATATAGCAATAGTTACTAGTATTAGCAATAGTAATTAGACTACGTACTCACCCATACAAACATCCTGCCCCTTTAAGGGAATCAGTCACCAGGAAATTTGCTATAAAAAGGGCTGCACCTAGCCTTTCTGCTGCCTGAGACAAAAACTGAAATGGCATTCCCCCACCCGCCAACCTCAGGATAAGTCATCAATATCTGATTGGCAGGGGTCCAACACTCTGCACCCCCGCTGGTCAGCTGTTTAAAGAGGAGGAAGTGGTGCTCCATGCAAGCGCTGCTTTCTGTTCATTACACTGTCCGTCGCCTCGGAAGCTAATGTAATTACAAGTACTCGCTCCGTTCACTTGAATGAGTGAGTACTTGTAATTACACTACGCCCCCCACTCCAGAGGCTACGGCAGACAGTGAAATGATCAGGCAGCAGTGATCGCGTTGAGGGCTGCCTCCTCTTCCAACAGCTGATCATCAGCAGTGGTGAACCCCTGCAGATGTGATAAAGATGACCTATCCTGAGTAGAGATGAGCGAACTTTAAAAAAAAGTTTGACGTTCGGGTTGTGGTAATCGCCGCATCCCGTTATGGATTCCACTACCGCGGACTATCGCGGCATATGGAATCCATAAGGGGCGGCTTCCACCAACCGGAACTGTTGAACAGCCGAAGGACCTGGGGTGACGTCACCGTCATGTGATCAGTGCAGGAGTAGTGGCTCAGCACTGGATTGGATCCCGTGCTAAGCCACGCCCCCTGCACTGATCACATGACGGTGACGTCACCCCAGGTCCTTCGGCTGTTCAACAGTTCGGGTTGGTGGAAGCCGCCCCTTATGGATTCCATATGCTGCGATAGTCCGCGGTAGTGGAATCCATAACGGGATGCGGCGATTACCACAACCCGAACGCCGAACTTTTTTTTAAAGTTCGCTCATCTCTAATCCTGAGGACAGGTCATCAATATGTATTGCCTGGACAACCGTTTGGGTTGCAGCACCTGATGGAGGATGCAATAATTCCATTAGAGGCCTGTGCCTCAACATCAATTTTTTGCATCCTCTGGCAGCACAGAGGGAATCAGGACCAGTGCTTAAAACATCGGTCTTAGTAATATATATAAAAAGAGCATCAGTACTCATATCTAGATAATTAGGACTCTAGAATTGAGATACTGATAAAGATACTATATAAATATACATAACTTCCAACTGTCCCGGAGCCAGTGGGAAAGTCCAGGATTTCAGTGGCTGTCACGCGGTCCTGGAACAGCTGAGGTATGTCCCGCTGTCAGCCATTCAGCTGCCGATGCTCCCCAGCAGCAGCACGATGTACTGTCACACATCATGCTGCTGGGCTGGGAAGGAGGAGCGGTGGAATCAGCCTCTGCTCCTCCTCCATAGCAGTGCGATGTGTAACAGTTTCCTGCTGGGGAGGCACATCTGGGCATAACTACTGTGAAGGGGGCACAATGTGGACATTACTACTTTGAGGGGATCACAATGTGGGCATTACTACAGTGAAGGGATCACAATGTGGGCATTGCTACAGTGAAGGGCACAATGTGGACATAACTACTCCGAGGTGCACATTTTGGGAATTATTACAGTAAAGGGCAAATTTTTATTATTATTTTGTGCACTTATATAGCACTACTATATCCCACAGTGCTTTACAGACATTAGCATCAAGCTGTCCCCAATGGAGCTCACAATCTAAGTTCCCTATCAGTATGTCTTTGGAGTGTGCGAGGAAACCGGAGAACCCGGAGGAAACCTACACAAACACGGGGAGAACATACAAACTCCATGCAGATGTTGTCCTTGGTTGGATTGGAACCCGCACTAAAACCTTTGTAAGTCAATGGGCGCCGGATCAGTTTTTTTCGGACACAAAAAAACAGATCAAGCACCATTTACTTACATGGTTTTTTATGCCAAATTCGGCTTGTTCAGTTTCCCGTGGTGCACACAAAAACGCTGCTTGCAGCGATTTTGTGTCCGGCATAGGAGCGCAACAAACAGAATGCATTCTGGTGCACTCCATTCCAGTTTGTTCAGTTTTGTCCCTATCGATAATAAATGGGGACAAAATCGAAGCATTGTGCTGCGGTTTGGAGACCCTGTGCCGCATCTCAAAACCGGACAGCACAACTCTGATGTAAAAGTAGCCTTATTTACTTACAGGCTGCCTGTTCTCCTCCTCTGGACTGTTTTGGAGGCTAAAGGACCTGCAATCATGTGACATGACGACATCATCAAAGGTCCTTCAGCCTACAACTTCTTTAGGCCCCTTTCACACGGGCGAGTTTTCCGCGCGGGTGCAATGCGTGATGTGAATGCATTGCACCCGCACTGAATCCTGACCCATTCATTTCAATGGGTCTGTGTACATGAGCGTTTTTTTTCACGCATCACTTGTGCGTTGCGTGAAAATCGCAGCATGTTCTAAATTCTGCGTTTTCACGCAGCCCTAGCCCCATAGAAGTGAATGGGGCTGCGTGAAAAACGCTTTGCATCCGCAAGCAAGTGCGGGTGCGTTGCGTTTTTCACTGATGGTTGCTAGGAGATGTTGTTTGTAAACCTTCAGTTTTTTATCACGCGCGTGAAAAACGCATCAAAACGCATTGCACCCGCGTGGAAAAAACTGAACAACTGAACACAATCGCAGGCAAAACTGAATGGCTTTGTCTGTGAAATCGCACAGTTTTCACTGAACGCATCCGCAACGCATCCGGACCTAATCCGGACACGCTCGTGTGAAAGAGGCCTTTATTCTACGACCCTTCATACTCTGGTATATACACCTATGCCTAGGGATCATTGTATATTGTGGTTTTGTTGCAGTTTTTGCCACAAATCGCCTCTAAAACCATGATGTAAAATAATCCCCAGAAATAGATGTCTGCATGGCTGTGCAGGAATGCAGGGCTGGAGGCTAAATTGTTGCCCTCGGCTGTCTTAGCACAGCACTGCCTGAGGCCACCGCCTCATTTTGCCTTATTAGAGATGCGCTCTGACTATAAACCAGTCACAATGCCTGGTAGGGCTAGCTCACCTGAATGTTATGATACCTTTCACTTAACCATCCATTGCTTCATTCTGAAAAAAAAAAAGACTTTTAATTCATATGTAAGTGGGAAACTATGCGCACTGAGGGTGGGCCCAAGCCACTCTGTGCCTACTTGCTTCCTCATCTTCTGTTTTAACAGGGCCAGGCAAGATGACTATGCAGAAACTTGGCCATGTCAATCAACAAGGGGTGTGGCTCAGGTGAAAAGAAGGTGTGGCTCAAGAAGCACCAACGTGGACCACAATGTTGGTGTAAAATTCTGGTGCAGAGTAAGGACTCATGCACACGACCGTTGTTGTTTTGTGGTGCGCAAATTGCGTATCTTCAAAACACGGATGCCAGCCGTGTGCATTCTGCAACGGCCGGCCCATTATTGAACTGTCCTATCCTTGTCCGTAATGCAGACAATATTAGGACATGTTTTTTTTTTTTGTGGAATGGACATGCGGACATAAGGACATGGAACATACACCGAGTCATTTCCAGTTTTTGCGGCTCCATTTAAATGAATAGGGCCCAATACTGACCCCTGAGGTACCCCACTAGTGATTGTGACCCAATCGGAGTATCTACCATTAATAACCACTGTAGGAAGACACAAGGGACCATCGTTGATGGTAGATACTAATTGTAATATTAACACCACATTTGCTAGGTGCCAATCCTTTGGAGCACTCCTGTCAATAAAGAGTCCTTAAATACCAGAAATAAAGGTCTGTCTATTACACTACTTAATTCTCTTGGAATACAGGGGTGTATGCCATCTGGTTTTGGCAATTATTCTATTGTAATCTTTTTTATAAGACACTGCTGTACTTCATCCTGGGTCAGACAGGCCACTTTTAATTAGTTTATTTTCACACTCTCCAGTTCATTTTCCTCAGTACGCAGAGCTTTGCTTTCTCCTCATCACTCTCTACAACTCCTCCCTCATCACTCTGCAATGGGCCAACAATCTCTGGTTTAAACTTTTTACCATTTAAATAACTGAAGAACATTTTAGGGTTGGTTTTACTTTCTTTTGCAATTAATCTCTCTGTCTACACAGCTTGTCCGGTCTTTTGCACATTCTATTTTTTTCCTCATAGTTTTTCAATGCTTCCTTGCTATCTTCCTGTTTTAGCAATTTAAATTCTCTCTTTTTGTCATTCATTGCTACCTTTACCATTCTATCAATTGACGTTGAATTTATCTTATCCCTCGCCCTTTCATTCCCATACAGTATGTACCTCTCATAATTATAGTTTAGGATGACTTTAAAAATATCCCATTTAGTGGCTGCATTCTTATTCCTGAGGACATTGTCCCAGTTAGAGAGGCTAATAGCCTCTCTTAGCTGGTAAAATTGTGCTTTCTGGAAGTTTGGCATTTTTGTGCCTCACTGAAGAAACACTCTTTTGAATGACAATTGGAAGGTTATTATTTCCTGTTTACCATTTCCCAGGTACCCCCCAACCTATATATCTGTCAGGTCTTTTCTTTAGTGCCAAGTTCAGTATGGCCATCCCTCTAGTCGGATCCTGAACCAGTTGGTAAAGGTAATGGTCTTTGGTTATTGCCAAGAACCTGTTGTCAGGGAGCCCAGGACGTCATCTCCCCCCGGGGTCGGAGGGTACGACGTGAGGAACGTGTATCTTATCGGCCTGGAAAACCCACGGGCACCCAAACAGCTACTGCACGTTTGCAGGTCAAGCGACGGGTGCGAAATACACAGGTTGTGAGCGCAGCCCAGGGGCGCACACGCAACACGCATATGCCCATTTAGTCATCAGCTGTGGGCCTTGTTGGGGGAGGTTCACGGCCACACATACACCTCACCTCCGCCTTCCATTGGTCTGCGGGAGAGAAGACCTCCTGGTCACCTTGGAGACCAGGGGGCGGACTCACACCCCTTGTCTATAAAAACTTGGCTAGAGTCCTGGCTCAATGCTGAGTTATTCCAACTTATAGTGAGACATACTAAGCACCCTAGGTGCCTTGTTTACTGTTTCCTGCTGACTTCCTGTGTACCGATTTTGGAACTACCACCAGTTCTGATCCTGTGCTTCCTGCCTCGATCGAGGATTTTGCCCGACTTCTGTTTTGGATCGTCCTTTGGTACCTCGTTTCCTGGCTGTCACCTGCCAGTGGGTTCCCTCCTCGCTGTTCTCCCTCAAGCTCACCTGTCAGAGCTTGATACCTGTTTCCTTTATGAAGTCTACAAGTTTCAGTTTCCCAGCCTATCCCTGGATAGTCTTCCCCTATAATAACAACCTCTATTTCCCTTCATAGCAGATTTTCTGTTGACTGGTATTTTAGATGGCTTATAACAAAGTCCTATCATTATTTTATTATTGCTTTTGCCTCCATGTATTTCTATCCACAGTGGCTCCACATGTTTGTGTCCCTCACTTATATCTCCCCGTAGTGTGGGCTTTAGACAGGACTTTACATAAAGGCAGACCCCTCCCCGTCTCCTGTTTTTACCATCTCTTCTTAACAAACTGTAACCCTGTACATTAACTGCCCAGTCATAGCTATCATCCAACCATGTCTTAGTTATTCCCACTATGTCATAGTCTTCCTCACACATCACTAATAGTGTTGGGCGCGAATATTCGCATCGCAAATTTTAATCGCGAATATCGCCGCTTCGAGAATTCGTGAAGATTTGGAATATAGTGCTATATATTCATATTCGCGCTTATTCTAGGTTTTTTTCCTCTAAACCCATGATCCCTCCCTGCTTCTTGCTTGTGGGCCAATGAGAAGGTTGCAATGCCTTTGTCTGAGCTTATACAGATCCCTAGCAACCAAGTTGCCTACCCCTTACTATATAAGAACTTCCCCAGCAGCCATTTTCTGCAGCTTTTTTTTTTCAGTTCTGAGACAGACAGCAGTGTCATTGCTGTGCTCTGTGCTTTACTGTGTCACATTACATTAGTTAGTTAGCTTATATATATAATACAGATAATTAGTGGGAGATAGTCAGTGTAGGTTAGATTATGATATAGTGTAGCTGATGTCCATACATACAATGCTACAGGCAAGTTCACAACAATACTTAGTGCACCAGTCACTAATATGTAGTCAGATCTGCTAAAATGTGAAGTTGCACGTATTGCGCAAATATATGCGCATCATTAATTGCCGATTTGCGCAATCACGAATATATCAGAGCACTCTATCTGCATATAAAGCTATTGTAATGTCCTGCCATCACCATAGTCGCCCTGTTTACTCAAACCTATACATGCTATATATCAAATGTTATATATGGTCACAAAATAGGGAACCCATTGCAATAATTACTATTTGTGTCTGTTTTAATATTTAACAAATAAAAAGCCATTATTTAAAAAAAATTACTTTTTAATAAAAATTAGCGGTTTTCCCCCAAATCAAACCTAAAAAAAGGGAAGAAAATCTCTAAAAAAAAAAAAACATGCTAATAAAAAGTCTTCAGGGTCAAGTAAAAAACATCACAAAAATTATTTTGGTAGTCAAACAAAAAAAACCATCACGGGCACAAAATCAGAAAAAATTGCCTGGACATTTAGACCTTTTTTTGGTCCGGTTATGAAAGGGTTAAGGAGCACTGGTTACTTAGTCAAACTTTGGAGACCATAACAAGTGATATTTCTATGATTGCTCACCTTAACAGTGACTCATAAATGGAGGGTAGATCAAACTATGAATTCATAACAAAATTAACTTGCTGTTTCGGGAAAAGTAAAATGAGTCTAAATGAACTACAGTGTGGACTAAGAAGACAGCAATCCGTAGAGCAATAACATTTACAAGCAGAAGCAGAATTTGAGTAACAGAGAGTAGCATTTTGCTGACCTCTATTACTTTTAGAGGGTAGTTGAAGGCTATGGACACCTTTGGGGCAATCATTTTTTATTATTGTATTCTACTTCATTTGGCTAAAATAATTTTTTCATGTAGTCTCTATTAAACACTTTCAACAGTTTTGCCTCTAAAGCTTACACTTTCAGTGAATCTGCAGACTATTTCCTCCCCTTCTCAGACAATCTGTCAGAAAACTGCTCTCACAGCTGGATCTGCAGCCTTTATCTCTGAGCTCCTGACAGCTCATAAACACTCATTTAAGCTGGTAAGAGGTTAGCTATACTGAGTGATTATGATATATCAGGAAAGTAAAGATAAGGTGTACAGATCGTGCCTTCAGAGTAGCTCCAACAGATTTACTGTGAGGGGGAAGCAACAGCCTGTAGATGCAATGAAAGTGAAAGCTGTAGAGACAAAGCAGTTGAAAATTTTTAATAAAAACCTATTGAAAAATATATTTTTAGCCCAAAATGAGTAGAATGCAAAAATTAAAAAATGCCCCCAAACGTGTCCATAAACTAACTTACTGGTTTATACCAATTGTATGTAGCAGCGAGGGGTGGTTGGAGTTATGGAAACACCATAGCACAGCTCACTTTGCTCTTTTGCTCCAGCCACGTCTGGCCACCAAGCTAGGTATTCTACAGCAGGCATTTCAATCTCATCCTTGAATATCTGAGATGAGCATACACAATTTAATTTTTAAGAAAATGATAGCCCACCCATGAGATCTCTTCACTGGGCCCACCAGTCTGTTAAAACTGCCCTGCCTGCAGGGTGCCCCATATTGCTTCTGCTGTGGTGCCTGCTCCTATCTGCATCTGTTTCTGATGATGGTGAAACAGGAGCTTCATGTTAGTTTAATGAATGCAAAACATGTGATTAAAAAATGAAAGAGAGAGAAAGAATAACAAAAAATGTGCAGAATTGGTAAATGGTTTCAGTAGATGCTTTCTTATTTTAAAAAATATTCACTTTTCCGGTTACTTTCTGCTTTCATTATAAATGCTTCATTCCAATCTTATAATTTTTTAAAACAAAAGACAAGAGCACATATGTTCTTTAGTAAAACGGTAAAAAAAAAAAATTGTTCTGCTTGAACAAAGAGAACAAATGTAAATTCTGATGAACGTTAATTTGGGTACTTTATATAAAAGCAAGCAATTAATAAAAATGAAGATACTGAACAGTGGTTTGCTTTATTCTGCACATTTTATTCCTGTAATTTTTTTTACAAATCTGTACATTTTGACATGATTACTGAAACTGTAAATGGTGTACTAATTGAATACACAAAACATACCGTAAGTATGAAGAGAACGGGTCCCACAAAAGCCCAGATAATGTCACTATGAACATTCAGCCAGCAGTGAGTATCTGCCAGATACTTATTGAAGGAAGTTGCCAAGGTCACACTTACAATAATGACTGGCAAGCCTGTGAAAAGAGACGAGAGATCCATTAATAACATTCAAAATTGAAATCATCTTTTTTTTTGCACTTCCTATAATAACCATAAATGGAACAATAATTCAAATCATTACAGTAGAAGTGATATTTAAAGCTGATCTGTCTGCAATGAAGGTACAGCAGATTCATTGTTGTGTGTCCCACTGTATAGTATTGGCGACGGGAGAGATACCCTTGCCCCTCCCCATAAATGGCACATGGTAGGTGGGGGATCAGATTTTGCATTGGGGCAGAAGCTTAAAGTTATGCCTCTGGCAGTTAAAATAGTTCTCTGGGAATTATTTAAAGGGAATCTGCCACCACGAAAATGTAAAATAATCTGCAGGCAGCATGCTACACAGCAGGAGGAGCTGAACAGACTGATATATAGATTTGTGGGAAAAGATTCAGTATAACTTGTAATTTATTCATAAAAATCCCTGATCATGCTGTGCTTGGAAGCCTAGGAGGCGGTCCTATCAGTGATTGACAGCCTTCCCTCTGTGACTGTCTATACAGAGATAGCTGTCAATCACTGATAGGACCGCCTCCTAAACTTCAAAGCCCAAAGCAATCACGGATATAAATGAATAAACTATGAGTGTTACTGAATCTTTTACCCTAAAACCATATATATATATATCTGCTCTATAACATGCTACCTTCTTCTCAGACACCTTGTTCAATGTGACAGGTTCCCTTTAAAATAGCTGCCAGCAACCTGTTCTAAAACATGAGCAGGACTGGTTGCCTCCACTTGCAGAGCTGCCTACAAGGCTGCGGAGCAGGGACTCAATACACACTATGCTCTAGCACTTGCATATACTACATATTGCTAACGTTTCCTGTCAGGCTGCTCAGCTGTGATGGTATATCTTGCGCTGAACTGCATTATTACCATCTATTGTAGAGCACTGCAGTGAGGCCCCACCCTCTCAACATCCTAGGCATCTCTGGAAGTGGTTGCAACCAGTCCTCAACATAACCATAGCAAAGGCAGGTGCACTCTGCGGCAATACTAAACCCTCACACTGATGTTAAAATTGAGAGGTTAGTTCGACACATCCTACTAGGAGGACATGTCTTAAGCTTGGACACCGCGCCAAGATCTCTCAAGTAGCCTGAGACCCTACCACTCAACCTACCTGTGCCGTATGGGCGATACCAGGGGCTGTTGGGCATTACGGGAGCCCCTGGTATTGCCCATACGGCACAGGTAGGTTGAGTGGTAGGGTCTCGCGCTACTTGAGAGACCTTGGCGTGGTGTCCAAGCTTAAGACATGTCCTCCTAGTAGGATGTGTCGAACTAACCTCTCAATTTTAACATCAGTGTGAGGGTTTAGTATTGCCGCAGAGTGCACCTGCCTTTGCTATGGTTATGTTTTTGATTGTTCTCTAAATCCACATTATTGTTATCGTATGTAGGATGGTTATTGTGGTACTTGTATTTCGTTGCTGGCATCTTCCATTGTATGCATTTTTTGCTGTTTATTGCCCCTAGCAATGGACTACAAGTGCAGGACGTGCTCCCCTATATACATGCACAACTGCATATGGGTTGAGCAAATTCTGCTTGTTAAACACCACAACACGTTTTCTAATGGTTTGCAACCAGTCCGCCTCACATTCTATGACAGGTTGCTGGCAGCTATCTTAAATCATTCCTGGAGAACACCTTGAATAATGAAAGCTTCTCTGTATTGCAAGAAAGAGTCATTGACCAGTCTCGATTCTGCTTTACCCGTCATTTCTAGAACAATTGTAGAATAACGATCAAAGCATATGACTAGTTTTCTCAAAAGATATTTGTAAATTTGCAAAAAAAAAAAAAAATCTGAAAAGACAAAGCACTATTACTGAGTAATAAATGACCATACTAAATTGACTCCAGTCAGATTGAGATTGGTATATTAATATATAACATCAGTAAAAAAAATGTATGGTATCAAAAGGAATCAAGATGATTGTCCATCTATTAAATTATTTAGTTTTTAAAGGGGTTGTCTGAGTTACATTAATATATGCCCATGTGCCGTATAACCTATCTAATAACACTTTTGTAATTTACATTTTACATGTGACCCGCAACGTCATCCACCAGGCTCCCTGTGCCCGCCCCCCTCTCTCCCTATATCTGGCTGCCAGACGCTCCTGTGAGGGATAGTGCATGTTTCGATTCATTATTTTTAGATACAAATAATTATCCAAGAGTGGACAGTCATCGCTACCAGCGCCGTACATGTACGGCGCTGGTGCAGTCTTTAAACATGCGGTCTTTAAACAGCAGAGGCCTGCGGCTAATGTCTGTGACCGGCAATAATGCCAATCGCAGACATTATAGCCTTTAGATGCCGTGATCAAGTGTGAACACGGCATCTAAAGAGTGACAAAAAACACAGAAGCACATGCTTCCAGGTTAAGACCGGTGTGCGCCAATCGGGGATGTCGGTTATTAATTATAATAGGCTGGGTCTCTCTGAAGTGACCCAACATATTAGAGCTGCGGTTTCTATGTTGGCCAGCAGATGGCAGGCACACATCAGCAATCCATGCATATATTGCACATATATTGTAATATTCTATACAAAAAAAAAAAAGGAAGTAGTGGACATTGTAGCCTCCTATAGGGGCTACAAAAATGAAAAAAAAAAAGTAAACGTTTTCATTTATTTTTTCAGTATTTAAACATAAAACCTATACATATGTGGTACTACTGTAATTGTACTGATGCAGAGAATGAAGGGCCCAGGTCAGTTTTGCCCCAAAGGGAATGCTGTAGGGACAAAACCAGTAAAACTCGTATATCGTATGGATATGTGAACAGAAGAATAAAAAAGATATTGCTCCGGAAAGAAAAATAAGAACAAAAATGAAAAATCTCTGGTATCCTAAGCATTAAATTTACCCTCCGTTTCAAGAAAAAAAAGTCACATTAAATCAAAACTAGTGTTGATTGGGCACCAAAGTGCCCAGGTGCTCTAGTGCTCGAGTAGAACACTTTGGGATGCTTGGGTGCTCTACAGAGCACCCGAGCACAATTGAAGTCAATGGGAGAACCCAAGCAATTAACCAGGCACCCCCTGTTCTGAAGAGGGGAGGGTGCCAGGTCCCACTGAGGTCTATGCAGAAGATCGCTGTACAGCGAGGGAATCCCCCAGTGTGAGTCCGCGGCTTAGGAGTCCCTGCTCTGACTCCATATATAGCTATGTCCATATATGAAGTCAGTGCTTGGGGACACCCAGTGTATTTAAATCTAATTTAGCCTCTATTTCTGAAAAGTTTCTGCCAGGATTTGAACTCACAACCTTCTATATTAGAGGCAAGGACCTTAACCACTCAGCTATTATACTGAATGATAAACTGTGCCAGAAAAACCTCAGATTTGAATACACTGACTCGAGCATCGCACTCAAGCACACGCGGTATTCGGCTGAGCATCGCGCTCAAGCACACGCCGTATTCGGCCGAGCATGCTCGCTCAACACTAATCAGAACACTTACAGTACCTGGTGCCTTTCTTTTTATCTTGTCAGCTGCAGATCTAGTAATTCTCGGACTCCTCTTCTGCCATCCAAGATAACTACCCCTCTTCTCAGACTAACTGATTCATACTGCGCATTTGGTGGCCCAAGATACTTCCTGCTTTCCTTGGATTGGAAGGAACTGCTCATGTGAACAGTGCTGGCCAATCCTAGAACTGGGCTGGACAATGTCTTCGACTACCCATACACAGTAGGCATCAAATAGAGATTTGGTGTACCCATCTTAAATTATAGAAGATGACCTCGAGAACTGCAATTAAAACACATGAAAAGGAGGGCACCATCTAAATGTTCTGTTTGTTCCAGAGTGTCACTTAAGGATATTATTGCACTACTTGACTGGCACAGTAGATGTTTTTATTTTTTTTATATATTTATATATATTTTCTTTTTATAAGCATATCTAGCAGGTGAGTAAAAGCTTACATCATTCTACGGCTAAAGAATCTTACTTTTACTGGCCTTTGTATTGCAGCATGCCATACAAATAATGTATTCCACACATTATATAAAGTAAAGGAAAGAAGATAAGAAAGGCAAAGAAAGTAAAAAGGAAATTACGTGAGGCTCTGTTCACATTACATTTTACAATAGAAAAACTTCTATTGCACATGCGAACGTATCCATGAGGCACCACTGACATCATATTTTTGACACTATACAGAATAGTAGACAATGCTATGCCATGCAGAGGCATACAGTAAATATGTATACTATGAGGTTTTTTTTTTATTTCTGACTACTGATAATCTTGCACTTGTGCCGTATGCTGTATGCCTTGAGGGTATGCAGTAGCTACCTAAAATGATTTTGACCATACAGTAAAAAACGTTGTTGAAAATGCATTTGGTTTTACAGTGATTGCTGTGGTTTTGTGATGTGCTTATTGGCCATGCAGTTTATAAAAGTGAAATACATTTATGCTACATTTTTAACCTGGAAAAAATGCATGGCAATTAACGAAATCCCAAAACAGCAGCAAACCTGGTGAAACCAAGTGTGGTTTTAAAAACTTTTTTTCATGCAATTTTGACCGTATGGTTAAAAACATCTTATCTAGATACACCCTTAGGGCTCATGAATACGAGCATATGTATTTTGTGGTCCACAAAACACGGATCCGCAAATAAATTGATGCCTTCCGTGTGACATCCATTTTACATCAGTTTTTTTTCGGATAACAATGCCTGTCCTTGTCCACCAAACGGACACAAATAGGACATGTTCTATTTTTTTGCGGAACGGACTTGCAGACATACAGATACAGAATGCACACTGTGTCATTTTCGTTTTTTTGTGGCCCCATTGAAATGAATGTTTTGCGGTCTGTATGCGGAACCAAACAAAAAAAAAAAAAAACGGAACAGACACGGACAAAAATACAGTTGTTTGCATGAGCCCTTACACAGCCGCCAGAAAATGTAAACCTAATACACAAGTCCAAAGGCATCTCCACTAGCGATCAGCGAATTTTTCAAAAGTTCGATTCGACCGGTTCGCCAAATATTTCGGAAAAATTTGGTTCGATCCGAATGTATTTGTGGTGAATTACATTAAAAAAAATGCTATTTCCGGGCTGCAGAGAGCCTTTATAGGGGTGTAGAATACTGTGACTTGCAGTAACATTCATAGGGAGACTGCTGTGGTACTGAAATAATACTGTGAGTCAGTATGACATGCAGATGACAGGCGTCATTCTTAGAATCACTGCACACTTCACTTATTTGGGCAGTCACAGGGCCAAAACTGACCAAATAACTCAAGTATTAACTCAGCCTTACAGTAGATGTTAGCGTCAAGAAGAAACGTAGTCCTTTTACACCTTTGTCAGCTGATTCCACATAGATGTCTACAGAACCTGTTCTATTAAACACTTATACACGTAGAGCCCCCTGACAGAGAGGCGAAGGGGTCAGCAGTAAAGGTTGTGTTGACATCACTGATTAATTTGCCCTTCCTCTGATCTGTCAGAACAATAACCCACAAAAAAACGAATCCTGTCTGTGGAGCATACGCCTTCACTCGATCAGCATTTGCTCAATAATCCATCAGTATTGCTAATGCCCAAAAAGATAGGTGTGGATCTAAAACAGAGATGACATGTGAATGGAATATTTGCATGTCTTCTGTGTTTTCTACCCACTCTTGCCTTTGGCTACCAAATCATAAGCCAATTCTGATGGGACCATACAGGCCTTACGTTGTGCATCTAATTTTTTTTGCTTCTGACAGATCAGAAGAATGGTCAAAAAATGATGATGTCAGACAGGCCAAAAGCCAAACTAGTGGAACAGTCATGAAGTAGGGAGGGTGTGAACAGCATAAGAAGTCCACAGAGTGGCCCAATTACAGGGTCTGGAGGTGGAAGTAGAATGAGGAGACCACAGAATTTCACAATGACCGAGTCTGGAGGTGGCAGCAGAATCAGGAGGCCACAGAGTGGCACGATGACAGAGTCGGGAGGTGGCAGCAGCAGTATCAGCATCACGAGGAGGCCATAGAGTGGCAAAATGACCAAGTGTGGAGGTGGCAGCAGCATGAGGAGACTAGAGAGTGGCATGATGACAGAGTTTGGAGGTGGCAGCAGCATGAGTAGGCCACAGAGTTGCACAATGACAGAGTCTGGAGGTGGCAGCAGCATCAGGATACCACAGAGTGGCAAGGTTACAGTGTGGAGATGGCAGCAGCAGTAGCAGGAAACCACAAAATGACAAGGTGAGATAGTGTGGAGATGGCAGCAGCATCAGGATACCACAGAGTAGCAAGGTGACACAGTGTGGAGATGGCAGCAGCAGCATAAATATACCACAAAATGGCAAGGTGACATAGTGTGGAGATGGCAGCAGCAGCAGGAGACCACAAAATGGCAAGGTGACATAGTGTGGAGATGGCAGCAGGAGACCACAAAATGGCAAGGTGACATAGTGTGGAGATGGCAGCAGCAGCAGGAGACCACAAAATGGCAAGGTGACATCGTGTCGAGACCACAAAATGGCAAGGTTACATAGTGTGGAGATGGCAGTAGCAGGAAACCACAAAATGGCATGGTGACATACTGTGGAGATGGCAGCAGCATCAGGATACCACAGAGTGGTAAGGTGACATAGTGTGGAGATGGCAGCAGCAGCATAAGGATACCACAAAATGGCAAGATGACATAGTGTGGAGATAGCAGCAGCAGCAGAAGACCACAAAATGGCAAGGTGACATAGTGTGGAGATGGCAGCAGAAGCAGGAGACCACAAAATGGCAAGGTAACAGTGTGGAGATGGCAGCAGCATCAGGATACCACAGAGAGGCAATGTGACATAGTGTGGAGATGGCAGCAGCATCACGAGACCACAAAATGGCAAGGTGACATAGTGTGGAGATGGCAGCAGCATCGGGATACCACAGAGTGGCAAGGTGACATAGTGTAGAGATGGCAGCAGCAGCTGCATCAGGATACCACAATGTGACCCGGTGACAGAGTGGGGCGGTGGGCAATACCAGTACCCGCTGACAAAGGTGGGTGAAAGAAGGAGCACTTGGCATCAGATGTGTGGCATCAGGCGGGTGGGAGCATCAGAGTAGTATCTGAGACAGGTAGCCAGAAGAAACTGGTCTCTTTTTTACAAGGTTTGGGTGAGGTGGTATGGATGATCTAATCAGATGCATCAGAAATTGGTGGGTGGACATCCTGGCTGATCCACACCTGATTTATCTTCACAGAGGTCAGATTCTCCACATTTTGGGTGGACAGGCGAGTTCTCCTTGGGGTCTCTATGGCTCCTGCCTTACTAAACACCGGCTCTGATGACACACTACTGGCAGAGCAGGACAGCTTTTCTAAGGCATACTCGGCCAGTTACGGCCACTAATCCAGATTGGCTGCCCAGTAGTCCAGCGGATCTGTGGGTTGGCAGGGTGCTGTCTAAGTATGCCACCACCTTCTGGTTCAGGTCCTGCTCCAGGTCTACCTGCTGCTGCTGGTGAGTAGTTTCTTCACTATGTGGGTAAAGAAAGCTACTCGTCAGCGACTGCAGACTCAGGCTGCTGCTGATGGAGCTGGCACTGCTCCTGCCACCCCACCCCTCCCCAGCAGCCATGTCAGTGGAACGTGAGTGCAGAGGTCGCCGGTCAGACCTGCGAGAGGATGGAGGATAATGCAGATAGGCAGCGGCCAACTGACAACATAGGATGTTTCTATAGTAGTTCAGTTTGTCCTCCCTCTCAGTGGGTGTAAAAAAGGCCCCAATTCTGGACCGATAGCGAGCATCCAACAAGGTGGAGAGCCAGAAGTCATCACTCTGCCGAATGGTGACAATTCAGCTGTCACTACGCAAGTAAGTGAGCATGCAGCGGGCCATTTGTGCAAGTGACTCGGAGGAACTCCCTGCCTCCATCTCCACTGCATACTGCCACGGTGTGTTTGGGTCCTCTGTCTAGTCTTCCTCATCGCCCTGTAGCTCCTCTGGCTGCTCCTGCTCCTACTCTCCTGTCAGCTGAGTAGAAAAACCACACATTTCGCTACACATTGCCTGTGCTCCAATGTCCTCCTCCCCCTCTTCCAGTTCAGCCCCCACAGGGCTCATGAGGCCGTGAGATCTAGGTGCCACGTTTCCAGTCCCCTGACCAGCCATTGTTAGCACCCTCTGTTCCATGACCTGAAGTAGTGAAATGACGTAGTTCAGGGCTGGCCAACCTGCGGATCTCCAGCTGTTGTAAAACTACAATTCCCACCATGCCCTGCCGTGGGCTGATAGCTGTAGGCTGTCTGGGAATCCTGGGAGTTGTAGTTTTGCAACGGCTGGAGAGCCACAAGTTGGCCATTCCTGACATAGTTCATCCTGTAGTCCTGGCAACTGACAAAATAACATGGCATCCTCAAAGAGACTGAGCAAACGGCAGGTGTCATGCCTGAGCTGCCACTGGCTGACATCGAAGTTACACAGGGAAGTACTCCTATCCACTTGCATTATCAAGAAATCGTTGATGGCCTTTCTCTGTTTGTATAGTCGGTCCAACATATGGAGGGTGAAATTCCAACGGGTGGAAACGTCGCATATCAGCCTATGTTGGGGGATGCCGTTCTGCCACTGCAACTCAAGGAGGGTGTGCTTTGCGGTGTACGAGTGGCTGAAGTGCATGCAAAGTTTCCTAGCCATTTTTAGGATGTCTTGCAGATGGGTGGAAGACTTCAGCTTGAAAACCAGGTTGAACAAGTGTGCCATGCAGGGCGCATGGATCAGCCTTCCTTGACGCAGCGCTCACACAATGTTCTTCCCGTTGTCGGTCACTATGGTTCTGATTTTCAGTTGTCGTGGAAAAAGCCAGGATTCGATTTCTTGATGAATCACAGGGAGCAGTTCCTCCCCTGTGTGACTCTGCTCGCCCAGGGAAACGAGGTGCAGAACAGCGTGACACTGCTGTGCCCTGCACATGTGGTATGCTGGAGGGGTATTGTGACTTGTTCCTGCAGTGAAGACTGAGGACATGGTGGAGGATGAGGAGGCAGAGGCGAACATTGTCGCTGGACCAACAGCGTGAGAACGTGGAGGCAGAAGCAGCGTGACCTGGAACCATATTAACCCAGTAGGCCGTAAAGGACATGTACTGTCCCTGACCGTAGTTACAGCTTCACACGTCGGCGCTGTCATGCACTTTGGCAGACACAGACAGGCTCAAGGACTGGCCCACCTTCTGTTCTACATATTTGTGCATGGCTGGTACTGCCTTTTTTCGCAAAGAAATTATTGCTTGAGACTCTCCACCTTGGCTTGGTGCCATCAGTTCTCTGAAAGGTGCAGAGGCCACCACTTGGAAAGGTAGGGACTGCGGCACCAGCAACTTGGACAGGAGCATGTTCAGCTTTTGCGCCGTTGCATGCGTGCACTCATACTGCTGTCTCTTGGCAAATCGCTTCGGTGATCAATTGCTGACGGAATGACTGACGAGGAGGAGGAGGAGCAGGAGCATCTGGACCATAGGATAGGAATGACAAACAGCTCCCTTTGGCTGAGGTGGTGGAGCCTTGACTGCCTGAAACCCGGTGTGTGCCACTGGGTGATGTAGCAGTTGCTGTGGCAGGCTGGACCACCACATCAGAGCCACGGTTCTCCCAGGCCACTGTATGGCGATGCTGCATATGTTGAGGCAGGGCCTTAGTGCCAACATTGGCACCCTGGCCACGCTTCACTTTCTGCCCGACATATGGCCACATTCATCTCTCTGCTGCTTTAAAAAAAAAAACTGCTACACCGCCAAGTAGGTAATTTTTGTGACGGACCGCCTGGCACCCCGACTGGCTGCCTCCGCCAATCGATGCTTCCTAGTGCTCACCGAGTACTTCCCCACTTCCAGCGTTACAGCTTGGCTGGGGTCTCGCTGTCCTCCACCCATCCTGGGCCCAAAACCAGGATCCAGCTTCCAGTGGGTAGAACCGTGTTGTAATCCAAGGGAGTATAATACATAGCAATCCCCAGAGTAAATATAGCTGTTCCCCCCACACATGAGAAGAGACTCTGGGTTGAGGGTGAAACAAATCTGACCCTTTAATAAAGACCAACTCAGTATATATACAGTTCAAGAAGTCTAACAACATAACTTAATCAAACATGAACAGCAGGCAAACAGACATCCCCTCCCCAGTGTCTTAATAAAAGAATAGGAAGTGAGGAGACACATGTGATTGGATTATCTACTCCTCTACCCCGCAGTCGGCTACTCCTAGAGTCCGCTATCTTAATCTCATCACTAACACAATAGAACAAAGTGACAAATAAACTAACACATTAATTGGGAGTCTCAGTGCAGAGTTAACCCATTTTTTTTTGTGTTGTGGGATTCACACCCTGCACCTTTAATGGGTAATAGGAAAGATGTGGCCTATAACGCCATACATAAATCAGAGTTAATAGTTCCTTGTAACCCCAAGAGGTCTTAGGGGGTCCCTATAGTTCTGGGTCCATAGTCAGGAGGCTAGCCCTCAGTCTTCTCCAGCAGCCCCAGTGACGGTTTAGTCTGTCACAATTTTCCCCCCAACAGTCCGCACTGACTGACTGCTACTGCCGCTGCCTCCGTGAACCCCTGCACCACTACTTTCCAGGCAGGTAGGCTGCTACGAAGCTGGTCTACCCCGGGCATGTTTGGCTCCCGACCTCCCACTGCTGCCACACTGCTGACTCCCAACCATGCTACCAACTTGCTGGCTCCGCCGCTGCCTCACAGGAAAGCTTCCACCCTCTTCTCCTGATGATGATGAAGCCCCTTCTGCACCCGGTTCGTAGTGCGATCGGCCTCATCATAATGGAGTAGTGTCTGCACGTCACTGATGTCTTCCTCAACGGCCTCTGGGTCAGGAGCCTGACCGTTCGCAACACCACCACCCACGCTACTTTCCTCATCACTACTTTCCTGCCTAGCGGAGGAAGCGGTGGATGTCTCCTCCAGATCTTGGCTGGGCAGTAGCTGCGGACTCTTCCTCGCTGAAAAGTGTAGCTGAGCCTACAGCATATACGACTTCTCGCGGTGAGGGAACAGAAAAGGACAGAGGCAGGTTGAGGACAGGTGAGGGCACAGAGCCTGCTCCCAGGCCATGCCAACTAAGAGTTGTGTCTGACGAACCCACCGACTGTTGGCTGGGGGTGTCTGATGTCACTTGGGATGAAGTGGATGACAGAGTTAACCAATCAAGAACCGCTGGGTTGCTGGTCAAGACACAACCGCTAGATGACACTGGGACCTCAGGCCTCTCGCTGCGACTGTTGCTGCCACGCCCCCTTACTCTGCTGCAACCTCTGCCTGTGCCAGAAACATTTAGGCCTCTGCCACTTCTCTGTGCATGGCCTGGCACTTCTCTGCCAGGCATACTTTTAGCTGAAAAACAACCCTAAAAGCAACACACGCAACAAATATATTTATCTTTTTGTAATGAAATAGGCCATTAAACGCTTTTAACCCCAAATAACTGCAGAAGTGAACTGCATATATATTTTTCTTTTTGTAATGAAATAGGCAACTAAACTCTTTTATCGCAAATAACAGCAACAGTGAACTGCGTATATATTTTTCTTGTAGTACAGAAAAAACTCAATAAACGCTTTTAACCCCAAATAACTGCAGAAGTGAAGTGCGTATATATTTTTCTTGTAGTACAGAAATACGTCACTAAACGCTCTCAGCACATATAGCTGCAGAAGTGAACTGCGTATATATTTTTCTTTTTGTAATAAAGTAGACCACTAAACGTTTTTACCGCAAATAATGGCAACAGTGAACTGTGTATATATTTTTCTTGTAGTACAGAAATATGCCACTAAAGTATAGCCACTAGTACAGAAATAACAATATAGCTGCAGAAGTGAACTGCGTATATATTTTTCTTTTTGTAATAAAGTAGACCACTAAACGCTTTTAACCCCAAATAACTGCAGAAGTGAACTGAGTATATATTTTTCTTTTTCTACAGATAAAAGCCACTAAAGGCTTTTCAACATAGCACTTGCACCCCAAGAACAAATTGCTGGCATGACAGAGCTGTATAATGGCTATCTGCATCCCCTAATTATCTTTGCCTGCACTTGTAAATCGCTTTTCTAGCACTGTCCCTAGCGCCTTCTGATGTCTCTCCCTGCACTAAGATACTGTGAAAAGATTCCTCCCTATCCTTTCCCTGCACTTATAAATCGTTTTTTTTTTTCCCAATTAGCTTTTCCAATTGCTGTCCCTAGCGCCTTCTCACGTCTGTCTCTGCACTCAGAACGCTGGAAAATGGCAGAATCTAAAATGGCTGCTGTATTTATAGGGCTGTGACATCACATGGCTGCTGATTGGCTGCATGTTTGTCAATCTTGGTGATCCCGCCTTCCCAGAGTTCCTTGCCCCATATCCTCAGTCCTCACACGTGTGGCCACCATTTTAGGAAAAATTACATTTCGTTACACGAAGCACAAGGAAATTCGCATTCGTTGCGAATCGAATTTTTCCTGAAATTCGGATCGAATTCCACTTCGTCTGAATCAATTCGCTCATCTCTAATCTCCACCAATGGACAATGCTGGATATGATTGGAAAAATCCTCCTATTAGCTGCATTTTGGTCATATAATAGCTATAGGTTCATGGTTTATTACAGCTCTGATGTATATGCTATAACTGTAATCAGTCCTGCACCTGTGTATATATATACCAAGGAACATTGCCGAGAACCAGACTGAAGATAGGATGGGGTTTTGCAAACCTCACTCAAAAGAGGGCATCCTGAGGCAATTTGGGGGTGTTCACAGGGGGTGTTAGAACACGTCAGTAATTCTCTATTTTTGGCCAGGCAGTATGTGTATCCATCTTACAACTAGGTCAGATGTTTATGCACTTGAAGTAGACAATGAAACTTTCTAGTCAATGACAGAAAGTGGAAATTTTTGATAAAGCAAGTACACTGGAACACTGTCTAACCATTTAACGTGTATGATGTCAAGAATAAATGATTTAGTCAAATCAGAAAACCTTTTTTAATACATGTGACAACATGTAAGCAGTAAAACTATGAATCAAAAGGAAAATAAATAAATCCTCATTTTACCTACTTCCATGTTACCCCCATTGTTTGCACTGCCCAGCAACTGACTTTGGTTGAGACTGTACAGTACCTCTGGTAGTGTGATTGGAAGGTTTTTCATTAAGGTACAGATCCTTTTATGTGACTTCTTTGTGTTAAAAGGTCACTGATCGTGGCCATCAACATAAGTTTGTAGTATATACACTGGTATATGTTTTACAGTGCTAATAGTTTGAGAGTATACATACGTATAAAATAAAGCAAATCTATAGCCTACAACCTCCCTGTCCATGACACCTCTGGATAATTTCTAGTTTTTACAATTTTCGTATGTTAAAAATGATTCACAAGATCCCGGAAAACCTCTTCAACTGTACATGAAAATAATGTAATATTGTAAAAAATGTTTAAAAAAAATATATACAGTATATACGATATCTCACCCCATCCAGTGATGTAGTAAAATTTCATTCTTCTATCTTCGCTTATGTTCACGGCAACAACTTTACTCCATAATAGTAATCCTTCAACCAACATCCATGCAAAGGCAGCCATAAAAAAAAGATGGAGACATGCTGTAACTGTAACACACGCAACCTGTCAGTGGAGATGAAAAAGAATATAATATTTTAAAATAAAAGTAAAAATTTGCATTGCGTGAGAGGTCTGAACTTACTACTTATTTAATAGTTTTACATGCAAACTACATAATATAAAAATATATTTTTTATATTTTTGCTAAAAAAAATTCCAACTGGTATATGTAGCTACTTTCTGTAAGCTGTTTTCATACGATACACTTGCTAAATTTACCACCCCCTCCCCCAACTGATGGTGAAGTAAATTCAAATGACAAGAACCTTGACAATATGACTACGATGAGAACTTTACAGTTAATGAAAAAAATAAGAGTCAAATAATTGACTACTCCAGATAATACATTTTAAAATGTGCTGCCTATTGTGACCAGAGACTAGAAACATTTGCATTTAACACATAAGTGAGATTCAGGGTGCTATAGTTTAAATGCCAGTGATCCACTGTACAATAACAGATTTTTATATAAATGATTTTAGACAAAAACCTAAGAGAAGAGAATCAGACGTACGTTTTCATTCACATGTTTTGTCAATTACCTGACCTAGTTGCAAGGTTTACTTTCTTCCTATGTAAAAAGGTTCTTCTCTACAAAACCACCAATGATGCCCTTAGCCAACTCCAATTTATGCCCAAACCACCAATGGTGTCGTGGCTGAGCCCTCTTCATAACAATTGAAAAACACTAAACCGTCAACTTTCTTTGTCTGGCAAGATTGTATTCTTCTTCAACAATAAAACAACACATTAGTAGAGTAAAACATTTTTATGTATCAAGCCTGATATCTGCAGAATAGAAAAGCCCACAAAACACTTTTTTGATACAGTTAGTGTGACTCAGTCTTAAAGGCAGGTGTCATATATTGCCATGTGCATCACTGTGCACTGCACCGACATTCAGAGTTAATATGTCATTTACAGTTATTGGGCCTCATTATTAAAGGTAGTTGTCATATATCGCCATGTACATCACTGTGCACTGTGTAGACACTCATAGCTAATCTGTTCTGTTAGCTGTAGAATTACGTTGCGTCCTTATTACGGGCAAGTCTAATTTATTGCCCTAAACGTAAGTGTGAAGAGGAGCGAAATTTATCATAGCTAATCCCTTTGGTTAGCGATGCAGTTGTTATACACTATGGTCAACAGACGGTTGTCTGGGCCCTTCAAAGCAACAGGTAGTGGCAAAAATATTGCTGTAGCCGACACAAGTAGCAGCAGAAGAAGAGGGGGGGGGTGTTAACAGCTGCAGCAACAGGCTAGAACTGCCACTGTCATCCAGCAGTGGTATTTGGACCAACAAATCGAGTTGTACTGGAATGGTTGACTCGCACTTCAACATCATCTCAAGTGACAACAGATACACACAGCCAGGAAGTGGTTCCTTTGACACCACGCTTAGTTGGAATGGCCCAGGAACGTTTTCTATGCCCTCAGCTGTCCTGAACCTGCCCCTTACTTTTGCTGCTTCTTCTGCTAGCCAAGTAATGATAGACATCAAGCTCTGTTCCGCTTTTCAGCGATGATGAGCTTAGTAAGGACAGTCAGCAGTTACAGGCCAGCTCAGGCTTGGAGGAGAGGTTTGCTGCAGACATCTTTAGGCGTGCAACAACCGATGATGACAGTTGGGTGGGAGCACATGTTTTGAGAGGTCAGAGTCGTGCCCAAAAACAGATGAGGATGACATAAGTGATTGCTGATCGCACGTGGGAGCCGGGCGAAGAGGAGGCATCATCATCATCAGGGGGCGAGGGTGGCAGCATGACAGACAGCAGGGAGGAAGAAGTGGAAGATCTGCAGCCAAATGTGGGAGGGGTACACCATCTGCTACTCAGGAGACTACCTGTGAGGAACACACTAGCAGTGCACGGGTTTCCAAAAGCAGTAGCATGCAGGCATCACGCAGTGGTGGAAGGAAAATGCCATATTCAGCATTGTGGGAATTTACCTAGTGCACTAGAGCAGGCACTACCATTCCTTCACCCCGATACGGTCTCTAATGGTTAACCAATAATGTACTCTATGTATTTATTCCAGGTCCTCTTACACTTTGCCTTAACCCGTTTGCTACCAGCGCCGTACATGTACGGCACTAGAGCGATGTGTAAACATGGCGCCCACTCGCACGTGCAGTGGGCACCATGGCCTGCAGATATCTGCTGTTTCAAACAGCAGAGACCTGCGACTAATTACCGTGACCGTCAATAATGCCGATCGCGGTAATTAAAGATTTTAGATGCTCGCGCTTCTGGGCTTCCTACCGATACCTCATGCGGCCAATGTGGGCATCGGTAGTTGCGCTAAACACTGTAAGCCTCGCAATTTCTAGTAAATCTCATTTTAAAAATCCCTGATAGAACAATATTAATTACAAAAGATTATCTACAGGCTCATATATGAGCTTCAAAAGCATCACCAATTTTTTTTTAAAAACATAAAAAATAAGAAAATATAAAAGTTTAAATTGCTCCCCTTTCCATATAATTAAAAAATAAATACCTAAACAACAATAAATATAAATATCATGAATATCTTTGGGACTGAAAACGCCCATACTATTATATTTTTAAAAAATCTAATACGACGAATGGCGTAATGGAAAAAAGGGTCAAATTGGGCGATTTGCCATTTTTTCATTGCTTCTCTTACCTAAAAAATTTAAATATATGTGATCACGCACACTCCAAACTGGTAGACATAAGTATAAAAAAGTTATGGGGGTCAGAATATGGTGATTTAAAAAAATTTTTGATCAAAGTCAAAGTCAAAATTTATTCACGATTTCTTTTAATCATTGTAATCATACTGACCCAGAGAATGAAGGGCATGGGTCAGTTTTGCCGCAAATGAAACGCTGTGGGAACAAAACCCGTAAAATGGTGGAGGAATTGCGTTTTTTTCCAATTCAACCCCATTTGGAATTTTATTACCGCTTCCTACTACATTTTATGCCACAATTAATGGTGGCATTAGAAAGTACAACTTGTCCTGCAAAAAAATACGTCCTCATACAGCTATGTGACCGGAAATTTAAAAAAGTTATGGTTCAAGGAAAATAGGGAAGAAAAATGAAAAAGCAAAAATGAAAAAACCTCTGGTATCCTAAGGGTTAATAATATTGCTGTGTAGCTTGTGTATTGTTATTACCTGTAATGTCCCTCGTTACCCAGCAGGTGGCAAGGTATCTGGCAGAGAGAGAGAGAGTGTGTACCTTTAGATAGAATGGAACTTACCATTCCATTCTCCCCCTTTTTTGGCAGAAGTGGGCTAAACTTGCTTCCTACCAAGGTAAGGGTAGCAGGAAGCTGGGGAGTAGAGTTTTAGAGTCCAAAGGTACCAGACATGGTGCATTGAGTCTTCCAGGGGAAACAGCTTGCAAAGCACCATGAATCCTTGCAGTTCATGAACGGAGTATTACGAGGGGGTCAACAGCCAAAGGCACCCCACTCGAAGGTACCAGAACTGTCATAAAGTCCAGTAACCAGACTAAAGCCAGAGTCTAGCAAAGCAGAGAAATATAAAGCAAGGCGTCCGAGTGGATCTGCCAGAACTACGGGATGAATGATGTCATTCCACTTCTTCACATCCTGGAGGGGACGCTGAGAAATCTGATTAGTGATTTCACGAGGGGAGACTATCTAGGGGATAAGCTCAAGACACCCGAAGACTGGTCGCCCCTGCCAGGGTCGCACGTAGAATCTCAGAAAATTGCTGCAGTGCTCTGGAGGGAAACTTCTGGAAAAATCCTTTATTGACAATAGTAGCCAGGCTCAACGTGTTTCGGGGGTGAACACAAAATAAAACCCTTCCTCAGGAGCAACAGACATGGACATATACATTGGTACAGGTATATATACACACACATATTGTTGAAGAAGCACATGGTGGGGTGTTTTGGATACGGTGGCCGATTGGTACAAACGAGGTGTGCCATCTACGTAAAAATGGAGAAGCCAAGCTTGAATAACGGCGGGGGGCGGGGGGCTTGTTAGACATCTATTGTCTGCCACTTACAATGCTGTCTTGACACCTTTTTCTGGGAAGTCATTATCACCTACTGACTCCAATAAGGACTATGGAATCAACACCTTTGACCCCATGCTGGGTATAATGACCAAATTACCAGATGTTGATTCAGTTACATATTTATTCCCAGAGAATTCTTGTACAAGTCACTCAGAATTGAGAAAGCTCATTGGAAGAACGAGTGAAACGTTTTCAAGAAATCTACAGCAAGTCCAGTTGCCTTGTTTTATTCTTTACAGATATACCATGACCTCGATAAATGAGAACCTTCATAGACATGGTGGGGAGGGTCAAACAAATGACCTCACTTCCTGTGTTAGAGAAACACATGGTGGGGAGGGTCAAACAAATGACCTCACTTCCTGTGTTAGAGAAGCACATGGTGGGGAGGGTCAAACAAATGACCTCACTTACTGTGATTAATATCTTAGCAGCCCATATGCATATATCCATTACCAAGTACTACCTATTTATTTCCCGACTCCGTGCGTTGCACAGACAGGAAGTGGATGCATCTCTGTTTCCCTGGCATTGGCTTTAAAGGTGAAAGCGGAAATGACATAACGCGCCCCAGAGATGCGTTCCACTAACAGGAAGTGGACGCATCTCTATGCCCAAGCGCTTTTGCAATTCACTGGTTATTTATTTACCTATTTATATTCCCCATATACAATTACTCTAATAGTGTATGGCCTATAATACCAATCAAATATGAATTGCAATTAATGTGAATCTGAAGTATTCCAGCACAGTGGCGTTGCAAGGGGGGGGTGCGGTGGGTGCGGGCCGCATCGGGTGACACCACAGACAGGGGTGACACCAGAAGATAATTTATTCACTGCACTTGCCTGAAGCCTGATCTTACAGGGAATCCCGGCTTAGGAGTCCCAGCTCTGACTCCATATAGGGTTGTGTTGTGTATATGGAGTCAGTGCTTTGAACATGAAGGGGGTATCCCCCCCAAGCATTGTCAGTATGCTTGGGGACACCCAATGTATTTTAATTTAATGTAGCCTCTATTTCTGAAAGGTTGCCACCAGGATTCAAACTCACAAACTTTCACATCAGAGGCAAGAACACTAACCACTGAGCTTTGAAGCTCAATGGTAAACTATGCTAGAAAAACCTCATAGTAGTTTATTGTAAGTATTAGGTATTACCATACAGCAGAAGTATAATTTTATATATATTTTTTTCAGTAATTGTAAAAGAAAATGTATGACACAAAATAAATATGTAATTACTATATATATACTTTTTTTTTTTTTATTATTATATTTCTGCTGTATAGGACTACCTAATGCATGATAAACTACTATAAGGTTTTTCCAGCACTGTTTAGCATTGAGCTTCATAGCTCAGTGGATAAAGCTCTTGCCTCTGATGTAAAAGGTTGTGACTTCAAGTCCTGGTGGAAACCTTTTAGAAATAGAGGCTAAATTATGCATTCATGTATATCAGAAGTATGATAATATATATTTATACTTCTGATATATATATATATATATATATATATATATATATATATAAATGTATTATATATGGGAAACTATTACTGAGGTTTTTAGCCATAATATTAGTACAGCAGGTTAATATGAAGCTCTGAGGGGGGTGTGTGTGGAGGACACTGATGGGGGCATGTGTGGAGGACACTGATGGGGCATGTGTGGAGGACACTGATGAGGGGGGGGGGTGTGGAAGACACTGATGGGGGGATGTGTGGAGGACACTGATAGGGGGATTTGTGCAGGACACCGATGGGGGGATTTGTGCAGGACACTGATGGGGGGATGTGTGGAGGACACTGATGGGGGGATGTGTGGAGGACACTGATGGGGGGATGTGGAGGACACTGATGGGGGGATGTGGAGGACACTGATGGGGGGATGTGGAGGACACTGATGGGGGGATGTGTTGAGGACACTGATAGGGGTATGTGTTGAGGACACTGATAGGGGTATGTGTGGATGAGACTTAGGGGGGGATGTGTGGATGAGACTTAGGGGGGGGATGTGTGGATGAGACTTAGGGGGGGAAGTGTGGATGACACTGATTGGGGGATGTGTGGATGACACTGATGGGGGGATCTAGGGAAGGGTGTAGGGATGTTGGGATGGGAGAACCGGGAGGGGTGTTTGGGTGGAATCTCTGGAAGGGGTGGGAGGTCCGATAGGTATGCGGGGGTGGGAGATACGGGAGGGGGGGCCCATAAAAAATCCTGTTGGGGGTGCTATAATTTGAACCCAAGTGATAACATGGATGGAGGTTTGGATAGTAAACAGACAGCTGACGTGGGGGGGGGGCTAAGCAGACAGATCTCCGATGGGGGGGCTTTGTTGTGCTTGGGGGGGGGGGGTGACACCATTTTCTACCGCACCGGGTGACACCAGCCCTAGCAACTGTGCTGTGTTCCAGCACAGGATTTGTTTAATCCCCCCCACCATGTGCTTCTCTAACACAAGAAGTGAGGTAATTTGTTTTACCCTCCCCACTATGTGCTTCTCTAACACTGGAAGTGAGATCATTTGTTTGACCCTCCCCACCATGTGCTTCTCTAACAAAGGAAGTGAGGTCATTTGTTTGACCCTCCCTACCATGTGCTTCTTTAACACAGGAAGTGAGGTCATTTGTTTGACCCTCCCCACCATGTGCTTCTCTAACACAGGAAGTGAGGTCATTTGTTTGACCCTCCCCACAATGTGCTTCTCCAACAATATGTGTGTGTATATATACACCTGTACCAATATATCTGTCCATGTATGTTGCTCCTGAGGAAGGGATTTTTTTTTGTGTTCACCCCCGAAACTAGTTGAGCCTGGCTACTATTGTCAATAAAGGATTTTTCCAGAAGTTTTCTCCAGAGTAAGCAATTTCCTGAGATTCTACGTGCGACCCTGGAAGGGGAGACCAGTCTTCGGGTGTCTTGAGCTTATCCACTAGACAGTCTCCCTCGTGAAGTGAGGAAACAATGGTTTCTCAATTTATAATATTAATTATCGGTCTTGTTACTGTGTATAGCGACTGCTTTTACCTGTTTCTTTCATATCCATTGGTTTGGTTTCTCCTCACCCGTCTCATCTGATTGATCTTTGGTGACTGGCGCCCCTTGCGGTAGTTACACGCCCTTGTGTATTTTTGCACCTGTATCTACCAATACATACCTCATTGGATGTATTCCTAACCAACCTTGGCAGCCGCTTACCCACCATAATCTTTTTTGTACACAACTACTGGTGCCCGGCTGTTACTCATGGAATTTACCTCCGGTGCTCTGTTTTTTCCCCTTTCTACTTCTGCATGTTTGTGGAGTGACAGCCGCATTGTCAGAATTTGGCAGAGGGATGACTACTGGCTATCCACATTGTTAGACACTCACTACTGGTCAAAAATGGGGGCATTTTTTAGACCTTCTGAGAAGGATACAAAAGTGGACTACTATAGAGACATGCTGTGTATTTGGTTGGTAGCTGCCTACGAGCACCATAGTCCATCCTCATGAAGGCCTGACTGGGGGGCCCTCTGCGCTCACACTCCACTGCCTTGACTGGGGGGGGGGGAGAGAGGAGCAACTTAAGTCTGGAGGCTCTGGTGACCACCCAGTAGCAGCACTGGGACATTCAGCAGAACCTCAACCATCCGGTGATGGCACACTTGGACTGCACCCTGTCACCCAAGATCCCCTGGACTACTGGGCATGCAAACTGGAAGCTTGGCCGCAACTGGCCGAGTTTGCCATGACGAGTAGTGTGGCATCAGTTCAGGTGTTCAGTGCGGCGGAGGGCACAGTTACCCCTAATAGAACCCACCTTTCCTCCCAAATGTTGAAAGACTAACCTTTATAAAGATGAATTAGGCATGGATCAACCAGGATTTCCAGACTCTGGTGCCTGTAGTGTGCTGACACACTGGAATATTGTGTAAAATAGGCTATTACCAGGGGCGGACTGGGTACTTAAAGTGGCCCTGGAAAAAATACTAAAAGTGGAACTGTTTTGTAGTCGGGTCCAAATTGATAGAAGGCAGGCCAACACAAGTAGGTGGGCCAGCAATACCATATTGTGGCACATTATACCACCCAAACTGACCCAAATACCCCAGTCCATTACATAATACTGCCGCCAACAGCACAAAATACATCCCCAAAAATGTCCATTGGTCGGCCGTGAGGAGGGCCCACCGGGAAATTTCCCTGTAAAGTCTATGGCCAATCCGCCCCTGGCTATTACTTCTGGCCACATGCTACTGCCACCATTTTGAAGCTGCCACCTGCCTGATGCCTCTAATGTTATTCCTACAATAGGGCTTCTTGTCCTATTGATATGGACGTATTACATTTTTACAAATATATTCATACTACTGGCCCCCGCTATCACACTGCTGTTATTGGGTTCTGCTAGTACTATGATCTGCCACTATCTCGTGCTGTATGCTACTGTTGCTGCCTCCCCTACCCACTCGCTCATGGGGCCACTACTGTCACTTTTTTGTCACTCTGCTGCCATCCTTCCCCCTCTGTAATGGGGAGCCTATTTTTACTGTTTCTGCCACTGGTGCTGCTCCTGCCCCCCCTCACCAGTCATGGCAGTGGAGCGTAAGCGCAGAGGTTCTCACCAGTCAGAACTTCCTGAGGACGGGCAATGGTGCTCATAGGCAGCAACCAACTGACTATACAGTATGTCTCTATAGTAGTCCATTTTGCATCTCTCTCAGAAGGTCTAAAAAATGCCCCGATTTTTGACCAGTAGAGGGGTCTAACAATGTGGATAGCCGGTAGACATCCCTCTGTTGAATCCAGACATTGTGAAGCTTCCTTAGAGCAGTGGAAGGAGTAGGGAGTACCACACACAAACAATTATCAGAGAATGCCACAAAACCGCAGAAAAGGCACATAGAAAAAAGACTACATACACAATATTTATTTGGGTACCAGAAAAACCTCTAAGTGCTAACTGTTTTTCTAATATCATAAAAAATGCCTTCATTTGCATCTTGTTTTTGCCACATCCTTAACTACCCATTCAACAACCACCTATTTCAAAAGGTGAGGACATTCTTTTGACAACTCTTTATCCACAGTGACTAATGGCATTGGCATTGTGCCAAGCTGCCAACTGTGTATTGGCACAGTTTTGGTGGCAATCAGCGTGGGTGATAAAAAATCCTTAAAGTATCCCTGTTGTTTCAGGTGACTTAAGAATAAGCCAAAAAGCACAAAGGAAAATGCCATATTTGGCTATATTTATGACTTGAATTTGCACTTTACAAGTTTGCCCCTCTGCAAGCTCTAATTGTCAGTTTTTCCTGCGCTAGTTGGTGGAGATAACCATGGAAGAGAAGATCCTGCCCCCATATCTCTCTGTAATATACTCTCCTTCATTTCCCTTCTCCACAAACTATATAGACCTGATACCACAGTCAGCTGATAATCAGTCTTGTCTCTCAAGACTGATTTTAGCTTTGACGGGTGAAAGAGAAGGAGTGGCTCATCAGTAGACAAAAATGCATTTTTTCTCTAGTAAAATATACTATAAGGTTTCCTTGGGAGTATTCCCAACAGACCCCCTAGTACAGAACTATAGGGAGTGTTTTTGACGGAATTTAATATTACAGTACCGACCTTATTACTCTTGGCCATCT